>CM056958.1:15004017-16204017 GCA_029856935.1 Cyclocarya paliurus
GCGCCACCCAATGCGGCCTCGGCATATGACTTAACCTACCTCCCATCGCCTTTCCCATGTCCATCGCTGGAGCTTGTATGCTAGAAAGGCAAGGACGAAGCAAGCTTCATCTCCATGGAAAACTCTTCCTACTCTCCCCTTCTGTACCTCTCGAGATCACAATAGCCTCAACATCCACTGCCCCCGTGGTCTGCAACTTCCAAGTACAACCCAAAAGCATTAGCAAGCCTATGAGGAAACAGAAGCTTGATCTTGTCGCGATAGTGAGCACTCTCCCACCAAATTTGCCAGCCAATGAGCACTAGCAAGGCTGAGCACCATCTCCTTAGTGACCTTCCTACTCCTATCAATGATATGAAAATGGCTTCCCCCTTCAACGATAGAACAAACACCTTTGTTTCTATTAATAAGTGCTTTAGGAAGCCCATGCTTGTCAAGGAACAACTGAATATTATAAAACAGCTAAAAGAAAAATTAGTTCCGGCGAAGATCACCAAAACAGTTCTCCCATCATAAAAGTGTACAGAGAGGAGAAGTGTTGTTGAAGGTATTTTAACCCTTACTCCTTTGAATTATTAATTATACAAGGCCAAGCAATTTAATTATTCTAAAGATTCTAGAATACAACATATCTTAACAAAGTAAATCTTAAGTTGTAACATCCCAATGGAGCTCAAGCCACATCTGAACCATACTCCAAAAGGGCTAGTTAGCAGTATAGTTGGAGCCCCCATTGAAATCATTATAAAGAGCAAGAAATTCTCCCTCCCAAGAAATGTAGGATCTCATACACCACCTATGCTCATCACTCAATATGGGGTATCACAATCTCTCCCTTAAATTAGCGACTTCCACATCAGGCCCTTCTATCATAGGTGGCATGGCTTAAGTCCTACACTTCTAATTGGATAGACTCTGATACCATTGGTAACACCCCAAGGGAGATCCAAGACACATATAGGCCATACTCCAAAACTACTAGTCAATGGTACAATTGGATCCCAATTGGCATCATTATAAAGAACAAGAACTTCTTCCTCCCATGCAATGTGAGATCCCATTCACCACCTATACTCATTACTCAGTATGGAGTATCACATAAGCCCACCAAGGTTTTTTTTTTTTTCCAGACAACTGGGTTAGGGAATTTTGAGCCCCTAGATGTCCCACAGTGTCCCATACCTGGGGTGGGTAGAACTACCAAAAAACCCAAGGGCCATCAACCCACCAAGTGAGTTACTTTGCCAAAATAATATTTAGTAATCGTATTAGAGCATGAAACCTAGAGTTATTTCTCTATTCCTTTGAATGCACATGTCTTACCCTAAACGTTGATTACAGTGCAAAATAAATTATTTACATATTTTGGCTCTGTATCAGTATTGTTTATTGTTGCCTACTCAAAGCTGCAACTTAAAGTTAATGCTAAGCTTCAAAATTCTCCCCCTTAAAGAGTCAAGCATAAAGTTGAGTGATGAGACATGTTTACTTTTCATCTCTCTTTAACAAAGGAAAAACTATTTCAAGTTAAAGAAAAGAATTAATGCGGTAACATCTATTGCAAGCAATGAATATAGAAACACTTCGGGGAGTGAGAATCAGTAAAAAATTCACCCTGAATACAAAACTCAATACACGGGCAGTATCATATGAAATGCACTCGTCTTTGGAAGTCAACCTGGTGCTCAGAAGTTCCCGTATCTTGTCTATAACAACTAATAGATGTATTTATAGCTACATCATTTGTATCTTGTCTATTGGTGGTCGGGTAGAGTTTTAGTTCTATGGGAAACAAGAGGTTGGGGTCGGGTCTGATGTATTTTGGGTTTTTTTATGGGCTTTTTGGGTAATTCGGGGCTTGTTGGGTCATTTTGGGCAAGGTGTTTTTCTTGTATACATTCAGTGTACTTGGTTTCTCCTTTTGATATATACAATATTTTTACTTATCAAAAAAAAGAAAGGAACTATACAAAAACTTTACACCTGATGGCACAAGCAATGCAAAAGTACAAAGAATACAAGATTCACAGAAATTATCCCCTGAAAAATATAAAAAAAGAAAATATTCCTGTCATCTCTTTCCACCCAAACAATCTTCAATTAAGTATACAGTTCCAAAAGAAATAAACTGCCAAGTTTGGCAATTCGTTTTCCAGAGCAACATGGGGATTTGATGCAAGTTCACTCAATTTGCACACTAAAATAGCAAATATCCTTTAAGTTCAGGACGACCAAACTGGGGATGACTAGAAACAAAGCACATAATTAAGATTTTGAATAACAGAGGTAAAAGGCATATATATATATTGGCATTCCCGCATGCATGCACACACATCCTTTTGCCACAGGTATGTGATTATGTGATGTTTGTGCTGCATTTCCCTCAGAATTTTCATGATCTTATGATCAACCACCTGTTATTCAGGTCCTTTACCTTGATCAATGTCTCCAAGTATGCCATGGCCCCACCTTCACAACTAACTAGATGGCAATTTGAACTACTAGACAGCTCAAAAATATCAGCAGTGTAGAAGATGGTTCCTATGTCTCATATGGTGTGTGGAAAGAAATAAAGGATCGTAAACGGAGAATAGAGGAGCCCTAGAGGAGCCCAATACTTCCTTCTTCAACACTCTCTAGGACAACCTCCATAGACTTCAATGGGCTTACTCTCCATGATGTTCTTGTATCTTTTTCTATTTCTCTAGCTTGATGACTTTATTGTGTACTCCTAGTCGTACTCGGAGTGCGCCTTTAGCATTTTTAAAATGATTATTTAGTATATAAAAAAACCCATTGGACAATATGTAAAACCAAGGGGTGGAAAATGCGTTTGTTCTTCGAGAGGCCCAAGAATTATGGCTGATATATAAAAGATTTTTAAATGTAATTTCAACCAAATCGATTTGAAGCTTAAACATAAATCAGGAACAACCAAAAAGTTTCTGATTGAATGTTTAAAATGCATTGCTTCTTGAGTAAGAATCTCAAAGGCACTTGAATAGCATAATCAACGAATATCAACAACCATTACAAAGAGATCAACAGAACGAAAATACCCTTTTCGTCACGTAGAAAGAGATAAAATGTGAAAGTTACCTTGATATTTGATAACTTCTTCTCCTTCATAAAAGACCTTAAATGTAGGATACGAATGAATATCTGCTTTGTCACAAACTGGTTTACTCACACCGCAATCAACCTCTCCAATCTCTATTTCGTCCTCTCCTTCCATCACCTTCCCAAGGTCCTCCCACAATGTCCCCAAGTTCTTACTGAAATCCAGTTCTTAATTATTACTTACAAAACATTACAAAAATAATAAAATAAAATAAAAAAATGGAAATTCAATATATGAAGTCTATCTTATTCAAACAATGAAATATATTCTTGGGGGCTTATTTCCGTAGTTACCAATGTTTACACCACGGAACACAGAATTTCACAAACCACGCCGTGTCTTTCTCCTTCACCTAAACGAAACAAACAATGATTATTGGTCTTAAGATAGTGATTTTCAAATCACCAAGAGAAAAAAAATAAATCTTTCGTATATTCTTCAATTGATAGGTAAAATGAAACGAAATGGTATACTAAACTCTAGATCTTGGAACGGACAGCAGCAAAAAGTATTCAATCGTGAGGAACCGATCGAGTATCTCAGTGACGATTTGATCATTAACATGAATAGTAAATGAGAATATTGAAAGGGGTAAAAACATAGGTTCTTTTCCCGGTGGGGTGCTCTTACCTTGTCGGAGAAAGTGTCGACGGTTAGGGTTATGACTTCAGCTCTGGTATGAATTGTTAGACGGAGGAGCAGGAGAAATGAGAGGAGAACGAGAGAACGAGAGTTTGGTTTCATCGCTGATGATTCTGATCAGACTCTGATGAGTGTTTCCTTTCCTTTTCCGGTAAACAAAGTCTAGCAGCAATGCCCCACCGGTTTGGTTTGTTCTATTTGTATGTTCTTCAGTTCTCGTATTCTCTCTCTCTCATTTTACGGACTGTTTGAATTAGGAAGGGAGTTGAAATAGTATATAAATGGAGAATAAGATATTTTATAAATTTTATTTTTTAATATTATTATTATTTTAAGATTTAAAATTTTTTTATTTTTTATATAAAAATTTGAAAAAATTCTTTTAAAATTTGAAAAAAAAATATTGTTATATTTTATATAAGAATTTTAAAAAGTTGTAATTATGAAAATGAGATAAATTGAGATGAGTTGAGGAAAGTTTTGAAAACAAACATCCCTTAAACCTGCATAATATACTTTTTTCAAAATTAAATTTACATCTCAATTTTGAAATTACAATTTTTAAAAAAAAATAACCTTACTTTTATAAAATCTTATAATTTTAAAATTAAAATAAAAAATAATGTTTGATAATTGATACAATCATATGATGTCCAATTCTCGCACACACATTTTTCAAAATTAGTAAACAATATTTACACAACCATGATTATATTTAGCATTATTTATTTTTATATGAGTTTTAAATTTATCTATTTTTTTAAAGAATATTGATATACAGTAAAGACTAAACAAATCATTTCTCAAAAATAAGATACAATCAGATACCATGGACTAGAGGTGACTCATGGTACATGAAGTCATGAACAGAGTTTTTCACGAAATAATGCACTCATCCTACAATTTTTAATGAGTTACAAAAAGAATTGCACGTTTCATGCATGTTCCATTGGAAAACTCTCTATGCTGGTCTACAAATTCAGCAAAGAACTTGATTACATTGTGCGCAATTCATTTCTTAGCCTTAGGTGTATGAGACAAATTCTCCTTATCTAATAATTAATAAAAAAAATTATATTAAAAGTATCTATTTATTTAAGTTGCGTTTAGATAATAAAGTGATATTTGATATTCTGTTAATAGTAATGAAAAAGTAATAATAAAATATAAAATAAATAATAAAAAATAAGTAAATAATAATAATAAAATAATGAATATTCCACTACCAAACTAGCACGTAGTTGTTTGGATGCATGACTAATCACTACAAATTATGTTATCCATAATGCCAACTTTAAGAACAAAAAGCTTAATTAAGAAATCTACTTCTAACATATTTTTAAGAAATAGAATATAACATGTATTAAAAAGGGTGTTAACTTTCAACTTTCAAAACTGTCTCCATTGCTTGCCATTAGTATCATAAGAACATCACCACCTCATGTATTAATTTTGCGGGAAAAAAAAAAACAAATATTAGGCATTCACTGTAAAAGCATCATTTATCTCATAAGTTTAAGTTAATAGAAAAATATAGATTTGAAGATATAAATTTAATTATTTATATGATATTTCATATCCAAAACATATAAAAGGCCAAGACAACACTGCAAATATAGAAATATAAAATAATAATAATAAAGCTTTTAATTCGAAAGTAGGCATGCAAATACCATACTGTAAAAAATAAGAATTTTCAGGTAGATATCTTAAAAAAATAAAAAATAAAAAAACCAACCTTGCATACTCTTATGCCTATACACATTATTTCCCAATATATTAATGCAAAGTAAGTGAACAATTAGATGAGATACAAAATTCTTATCTAATATCATTTTATCTCATCTCATCTTATTCTCAAATATAATTCAAATACAAAAGTTTCAAACTAATCATTACAACTTTTTTAAACTTTCAAATAAAAAATAAAAAATTTTCAAATTTTCAAACAAAAATAATCTTATAAAATTATATTATTATAATATTTTAACTTTATAATATTTTTTATTCAACTTTTTCTCTCTCATTTTTTAAAACTTAAAAAATATTCAACTTAAATTATCTCAATACTATTCACAAACTATCTTATTAATATTCATAAAATTCTCATCTCATTTTACTCCCAAACAAACCCTTAGAATGATCGTGATTCGTGATTAATGAATTCTCTCAAGGATAAATACCACCTTGCGCGCATAATGCATTGAGACTTTTTGGATAATAATATATGAAATTGACAAAAGAGATTAGAATTATAAAAAAAGAATAATTCTACGTACAATCATGAAATACGTAAATACTGTGCAATCATTTTGAAAAAGAGTAAAGTTTACTTTTAAAAAATTAATTTTTTTCATGTCAGTCATATGGGTAGCAGCAGGGCCCCGCCCCCACTGCCCCTCCCCGCCCCTGTGTGTCGTGGGCGGATTACCCCATCCACCAGATATAGGGGGCGGGTGGCCTTACCCGCATCTGACACCCAAGGCGAGAGGGCGGGGGTGAGATAGGGGTGACCCCCGCCCTGCCCCGCATAATTATATATATAATTATATATATAAGTGTATATATATATAAACCTAGGCTGACATCGTTTCATGCCTAGATTTTTTTACTTAATAACATATAAAGAAACAACACCGTTTTGTCAATGGAAAAACGGCGTCGTTTCGTTATTTGTTTAGATCACCCCCTGCAAGCTCAGTACCCTACCTTGAATCTCTCTTTCTCAAAGTCTCACTCGATTGCACCCGGTCTCTCTCTACAATCTGCATCTCTATCACCGTCACCATAGGCTTCCGTGACTCCATCTTCATCTCCGTCGTCGAAGGTCTTACCCTAAATTTAGGTTTTATTTTTTGTGATTTATATTTTATAGAATGGAGATTGGATGAATGATGGGGTTTAATCGGAAATGAAGGATGAGATTTTGTGAATTGTGTGCTGTGGAGACTTGATTGTACATGTGGTTTGAATCTTTGATGATTGATGAACGATGTGTGGTTGTGTGTGAATCTGTCCATGTGTTTTTTATTTATTTATTATTATTATTCTATTATGTAATGTGTGTAAATTTTGATCATTGATGAGTTGATTTGTGGCTAATTAATTTGGATTGGAATCCTAAATTAATTTAGGGTTCCAATCCGAAACCCTAAATTAATTTAGAGGTTTCAATTAATTTAGGGGTTTCAATCTCTACATTAATCCTTAAATTATTTTAGGGTATTTTGAAACCCTAAATTAATTTAGAGGTTTCAATCTCTACATTAATTTAGGATTTTGAAATACCCTAAATTATATATGTTTGGAATCTAAACCATTTTATCATCATCGAACCAGCTCTTCGCTATTATATCCATATTCTTTGTTGGTTTGTTTTTCAAAGTTATTATTTCCAACCTTTTATGTTGAACATCTTAGTTTGTTCCAAGATGCAAGTGAACATGCATTCTCTTGCCTTGTGGTTTTCTTTTTATTAGATAGTAATTCTTACACTTGGTTTTATAAATCCAAATAGAAAACTTTTGTTTTGATCTGCATAATACTCATCCATAACTTCTCATGTGAAACAATTGTTTTCTTTCTTTCAGTAGGCACCATTTGAACAATGAAGTTGGTAGAAGTAACTTGTTTTGAAAAAGCACAAGAAAATAAAAGCGATAGTGAAAGTGTAAATAAATTTGTGACCCTTGAAATTTTTTCTTTAAGTACAATAATTTATACCTATGTTTTCACACTGTTTCTTAGCCCTAACTCAGGTAAGAAATTTTTTTATGTTTGATATTTTTAATTTGGGTATTTCATTTTTTTATGTTTGATGTTTTTAATTTGGGTATTTCATTTTTTAAAATTTGATGTTTGATCATTGATATTTGATCTTCCAACTTCTAATATATATGTTAATGCTTGGATATTAATTGTTTGGCATGTTGCTATATTTGCTATAATTTTAGATTTCTTGTTTGCTTGAGTTCATGGATATGCCTGCAGACTTTAGTGCAAGCTCTCATTTCCAGGCCCAGGATACCCCTATCCCTACACATACCCCTCCTACTCCTACTCCTACTCCTACTCCTACCCCTGGCCCAACAACTACCCACATGGCACCTTGCGCTGCCCCCAAACCCAACAAGAAATCTGATTCTATAGTTTAGGCTCATTTTACCAAACTAGAGGGTGATTACTCCAATAACCCCCAATCTAAGTGTAACCATTGTGGAAAAATTTATGAATACCACTATAGGAAACATGACACCTTACAATTAAAGGTGCACTTAGAAGAGCAATGCAAAAAAAGTCAAATATTAAGATCATTACAACAGAAGAGCCAATCTAGGCTAGAAATTGGATTTCAAAAAATGGTGTATGGGACTAGTGGGGGTGCAATTTTGAGGGTGTATACTAAGTATGATCCCGATGAGTGTAGAAGACACCTAGTCGTATGGTCATCATGGATGAGCTACATTTTCAAGTTATCAATGAGAAAGGGTTCCAAGTGTATTCTCGTTATTTGGAACCAATGTTTAATATTCATTCTCGCCACACGGTGGCAAAGGATGTAAAAAAATATTTTTAGTCTGAAAAAGAGAAGTTAAAGGGTCAATTGGCAGGTCAATTTGTTTACCTCACCACTGATACTTGGATATCAGTCCAAAATTTTAATTATATTTCTTTGACTGTGCATTTTATTGATTGTCATTGGACATTGCATAAGAAAATTATTAAATTTTGTCAAATCACTAATTACAAGGGTGAAAAAATTGGAAGATTTTGGAGGCCGCAATAAAGCAGTGGGGTTGACCCAAGTTGTTACAGTAACAGTTGATAATGCCTTGTCTAACATGTCGCATTGGGATATCTGAAGACCTATTTTAGAGAGGCAAATAAGACAATCATGGGTGGTGAGTGTTTGCATGTGAGATGTGCAGCACATATTCTGAATCTTATTGTCACTGATGGTTTGAGGGATCTTCATGACACTATTACTCAGATCAAGACTGATGTGAGATGGGTGAAATTAGGGGTGGCAATATGACACGACCCGTTAACCCAACACGAATACGACACGATAAAAGCAGGTTAGGGTTTATCCTTAACGGGTTCGAGTCAAAACGGGTTGACCCGTTAAGACACGATTGTTTAACGGGTCGATAACGGGTCAACCCGTTTTGACCCATTATAACCCGTTAAGAAAGTTGAAATTACAATTATACCCTTATATATAAAAATAAAATTGTTGAAATTTTAATTTTGATATTTTTCTTCTTTAGAATTGTAATTTTGGACTTGTGATTAGTTATATATTTTTTTATAGATATTGTGATTTTAATATTTACATAAAATTATGCTAAACTTAATTAGGTCAAACGGGTTAATTTCGGATTTGTTCAAGCCATTTACATAAACAGGTCAAAATGGGTTGACACGACACAACCCATTATGTTAACGAGTTGAGTTAGGGTTTGAAATTTTGACACGATAAGCTTAACGGGTCGGGTTAGGGTTGACCTATATGGTATAATATATATGTCTTGACACGATACGAACACGACCCGTTAACACGATATGACACCCCTAGGTGAAATCTTCTTATTCGAGATTGGAGAAACTCAAGATTGTTGCGAGGTTTGCGGGCCTAACATCTAAGAAGAGTCTTTGTACTGATATGCTTCCACGATGGAACTCAACATTTTTTATGTTGAAGGCGGCCCAAGAATATAAACTGGCATTTGCATTATTGGGTGACGAAAACATCCAATATGTTAAATATTTTGATGATCATGGGGGATTGGGAAAACCTGTAGATGATGATTGGAAAATTGTATATATTTTTGTAGAGTTTTTGAGACTTTTTTATGAGGTCACCATGACGTTATCTGGAATTTTGTATCCTACACATCCCATCAATTATGTTAGTAAATATGTAGGATAAAAGAAAAATTAGATGACATGGTCACATATGGTTACATTAGGCTGCTGGAGATGACATTGATTATGAGGACAAAGTACGATAAGTATGGTGGAGATTTTACTAGGGCTAATATTTTGTTATATGTAACTGTCGTCCTTGACCTAAGGTTTAAGGTGGATGGCATGGTATTTGGATTGGGTCTTACGTACGAGCAAGCATAAGCAAAGCTTATTGCAGCAAGGATTCGGGAAACTCTTAGTAGATTATTTGATGAGTTTACCACCCTGTGGGGTGTTAATATTGCGGCACCTACACCTACCCCCCACAGATTCCAGAAGTCAAGGTTGAAAAAAGACGTAGATTGGACTGGGGTGAGAGGTTTGAGCATACCCTTTTCATCTGAAATTCTGTAGAGGCTCAGTCAGAGATAGAAAGATACTTAGCAGCGGAGATTCTACCATTTTCACGAGATTTCAATATATTAAGTTGGTGGAATGTGAATGCCGTGAAGTATCCCATCCTTAGAGAGATAACTTGTAGTCATTGGCCATCTCTGTTAGCACCGCAACCTCAGAGTCGGCCTTTAGTATCGGAGGGCGTGTATTAGATTCATTTCGGAGTTCATTAGCTCCTATCACTGTGGAGGCTTTAATTTGCACACATAATTGGATCAAGAGAACTCTAATTCATGTTCCGAATGTTCTTGAGTATGAGGAGGCCGACGTTGAGGAAGAGGGTGATAATCAGCCTGGATTAGGTATTTATTTTAATTTCATTTTCTAATTTCTTATTTTAATTTATTTATTTTCATTTAATTGGTATTCATTAATTTCATTTCAAATTTAATTGTTATAATGATATATGAGACAGCGTCTACGGCTACCTCCAATGTAGTATGACTTTGTATTGGACCCACCATTGCCATGGTTTGCACAATTTGTCCATTAATTATTTTTTACATTTATAATTTTATATAATATTTTAGTATCTAATTATTTTGCTTGTATACTTTTTAGCTTTTATATTCTCAATATACATAGGTTGAATCCTAATGATCGATCTATGCTCATCTACCTCATCTTTATCCCAAATTCCAATGGCTCAATCGTAATTTCATCTTAGTTAGTACTTTTAAGATTTTGTACTTTAAATTTTTAAATTTTTGTTTCAGCTTTATAACTTTATAATTCTAATTTGTTTTATTTTTAACTTATTAATATTTCAGTTTTTATAACTTATTAATTTTTATGATCTTGATTTTCAGTCTCACAGTAATCGACACAACTCACCACTCAATGAACTCACCGCCACGACGCCACCCCAAATTGATCAAATTGAAAAGTTATGATTTTGTTAATTTACAATTAATTATAATATTGCTACAATAGTTAATAGTACAATTTGTAATATTTAATTTTTTTAGAAGTTTGTAATATTGTAATAGTTTATTAATTCTCTTAATTTGTATAGTTGTAAATTGTAATAACTTAGTGTTTTAGTGATGATTATTACTTAATTAATTAATAGTTGAAACTTAGTATATAGTTAATAGTTCTATCTATATATATCTATTTTTTTTTTCAATTTTTAAATATATTTATTTTTTTTAGTTAAATTATGGATCCAAAATGGATTATGGGCTCAAAGTGGCCCAAAAATTTTTTTTGGACCATTTAAAACCCAGATAATTGAGCTGGCCCAAAGCCCAATAGGGGGGCCAACGGATGGAGGTCCACCTCCACACCCCGGCAAGCAAAACCCCTTCTCCATCATAGTCAGTCCTATATTTTATTTACTTTTTTCAAAGAGATTATAGGAAGATTATACAATTCACAGTTATAAATATCTTTTCTCGTAAAAATATAATGAAATTCACTTGTTCAGCAAGAGGATGATCTACCTACATCAACAATGCAAATGCAATGAAATTAATTCACTTGTTTAGAAATTAGAGGATCTGGCCACATCAACGACGCTCAGCATTACATTTTACCAGATAAAAGTTTATAATTTTACTTTTTTTCCTTACAAATCTCTCATAGAATTCACACTGGCTCAAGAAGATAAAATTCAGGTCAAATTAATAAGAAAAATGTTCCTACGGATCATAAAGATGCAAGTAAATTAACCAAATTATAAAAGAAAAAACACATCAGGTCTTATCTTATTCACAACTATTGAAGTGGATGATGAACAAACTATGACAAATAGCTAAAATAACAGCTTAAATTAGCTCTCTTTCTAATCAAAACCCATAATCATTTCAGTCCCAAAGCTCTTAATGACCTTCGGCACTTCCTCAAACATCCTCTCCTTCTCCTTCTCCTTCTCCTTCTCCTTCTCCTCCTTCTCTTCTCTTTCCTTGCGCTTCATCTTCTCGTTCGGTGGCGCCGCCTTCGGCGAAGGCAAGATAACAGCCTCTGCCTGAGCATAAACAAAGCGCCGCAACTTTTCCTCGCTGACACCGAACGCAGCCGCCAGCTCAGGGCCTAGCATGGTCCGGAGAATTGAGCTTGCACCCACCAAGAACTGCGGCCGGTTCCTGCGCGCCGATGTCGTGAATCCAAAGAACTCAAGCGGACCAGCTCTGGATGCAATCTGGCAGAACGGGAAATACTTCGGCACCCAAAACACGTCTCCTTCGCTTATCTTAGCATTCATTGCCGAGGTTCCGTTTGGATACACAATTTGTATCGTCCCAGATCCCCTCAACACAATCCCATACTCCGTTGCCGTCGGATTCACATGCGGCGCCATCATCGATCCCTGCCAAGAAAACGCACATCAAGATGTTTTCTTGAATCGTTCATGAG
Organism: Cyclocarya paliurus; assembly: GCA_029856935.1. Lineage (NCBI taxonomy): Eukaryota > Viridiplantae > Streptophyta > Magnoliopsida > Fagales > Juglandaceae > Cyclocarya > Cyclocarya paliurus. Next base: position 15,016,505 of record CM056958.1, read on the forward strand.
TATATATGAAATCTGAAATAATAGACTACCGCAGTGAGATTGACGAGAAAAACGCCAATGCCGGAGTGTTTGAGAGGGGTATAATCAGATTCATCAAGTGCAACGCTCCATCCGTAGTTGTTTCTGAAGTCGGGGCGTCTTTTGTAGAGGTTGTAAGAGTCCGGGGTTCTTCGGGTTCTCTTATCGCCCCTCTTGTTGGGTTCCTTTCCCAACACAGAATTCAAGAGCTTCCTCCATGACCAAGTTTGCTGCCGCTGCTGCTCTTCTTTTTCTTCTTCATCGTCACGAGGTTCATGGAAATCCACCAGTTTCTTGAGGTGCTGCAGTCTGTCTCCCTCTTTCATTTGCAAGAACTTGGTCCACATGCTTGGCGAATGAGACTCCGGCACGTACACGATGGGACCCTCTCTCTGCCTGCTCAAGATATCTTGTACTTTTGAGAATGAAACCTGTAATGGACGTTATATTAAGAGGAAGGTTTTAGTATGCCGCTAGGGAATGTTTTTGGTGTGATATTTGTTGAATCTGATGGCTAATAAAGAAGTGTGTAAATTGCTCACGTTAAATGCGTTTGAAAGCGTTTCACGTTCAAAACCAGCTAGTACAGATGTTGGATATTTTCCTCCACCAATGAAAAAAGACTGCAAAAGTGAAAAACAATGTAATATCAGATCCCGATCAATGAACCACTTGCTGTCTTGTCACGAAGCATTTCCCGACATTTGCCCTACTTTTGATCATGTCATTCATTATAAGATAGAACTAATCCGACCAAGTTCCCACGTCCAATGTCTCCAGTTTCAAACACAAAGCCAAACCTAGCTGGCTCATGTTTGAGCTTCTCAAGGAGTATGGAAACAGCAAAACCTAAAACCTCGGATTTTCTTTCTTCTGTTGCCAAGTAAACTCTATTTATTATACCTGGAAAGTACCGATGCCCAAGCTCTCAGAAGGGTCAATGCTGCAAATAATGTGAAGCCTCTGGCCCTCTGCTGTGTTCACCAAATAGAATGCTGAGCCGGCCGGAATGCGGTACAAATCACCCGTCTTCAATCGCCTCTCCCCCAGTTCATCTTCGTATATCAATCCAATTTTTGCTTCCCCTGCAACCAATTACGCAAACAAACCCATCATCACATGATCATATATCGCATACACCATCAAGATATAACGTTCGTTCAGCATTTTGAAAGTGTGCAAAACACTAGTCAAGTGAAAATTATAAGCACAAAAAACAGAGAGAATGGTAGCAAAACACACGCAACTCTCTTTTTCAACAGTCTGTCAAATATATAGAGTTAGATTAGATGGTTCCGGGTTAGGAAAAAGAGAAAAATATTATGATCAGCACCTCTCCGGATGAAGATGATCAAACTGGAGTCGAGATACTGAGGGATGAATAAGGTTTGTGGCTCCATGGTGATGAATCCAATATGCAAAGGCCTATCCCAAATCTTTCCCCCAAGGCTCTTTATCACCCTCATCTCCCCTGCCTCGGTCCTCATCACAGACTTTGAATCTTGCAACAAGAACCAGTCATCTGTCTCCTCCTCGCTCTCTTCTCTTTCTCTCCTCCTCTGTTCCCTCTCTTTCCTCCTTTCCCTCGCTTCCCACTCTTCGCTCTCTTCCTTCTCCCGACCAAAGTCTTCTTCTTCAGCAAAACTTACAGCCATTGCCTTTGCCATTCCATAGCACAGTACAAGGACTAGCACCAAAAGGGCTGCTCTGTTTCCCATTTTTGCCTTCATCGTTCACACAATAGCAGAGTAGTTTCTCTATGGAGTTTCTGTTGCTAGGCCAGGTGGGGTTTAAGAAGAGAGGCGGGAGAGAATTGAGGAGAACGCGTGTCGTGCATGCAGAGTTTGTGTGTTTGCTGGCGTGTTTTGGTTCAGACACAGTTTTGAGATCCGGCAAGAAAGTATCATCCGACCAGACAAAGTCTTTCGCTTCAACATCCTAAAATTAAACCATACATTTTTTCTTATAACTAAATACGAGTCCAAAATATACTGTTTTCTTGAGGAGAACGTGTCTCGTGCATGCAGAGTTGTGTTTGCTGGCGGGCTTTGGTTTAGACACAGTTGGGATCCGGCCCGATCAAAGTCCTTGCTCAGTTCTTTGTAAGAGCAATGCTAGTCTTCTCGGTTGGAAGTATGTAGCCTTTACAAAATAGACTTCTAGGCATTTTTATAAGATAAACTTCAATAAGAATTAATTTTTCCCCTCAAATTTCATTTTCTTTTTATAATTTTGTCCCCAACGTTCACATCCTAATACAACACTTCCTAGTCGTGATCCTGTGTGATTAAAAGAAAAAAGAAAAGAGAAAAATCTATTCATAAAAACGACATCTTTTTTGTTATTCTGTAATAGGGTTAATTATAACATTAATAACTTTTTTTCAATCATTTTAAAAAAGTAAAAATTCTCTACTAATTACTTCCATAAATTTTCGCTTAATTTTTTAAAAGGTGCATCATGACTTAGGGGTGAAACCGGTCTGGTTTGATCTGATTTTAAATAAAATTTAAGATCGAATCGGTATTCATCGATTTTATATTTTCGAAAACCAATTATACACTAGTTACCCTCATAAACCAATACCTCCAATTTTACCGGTTCCGATTAGGTTCAATTTTTCGATTTTAATAATATTAGTATTAGGATATAAAATTTAATTAATATACTAATATACATTAGTATACTAATATATACTAAGTAATTAAAGCGAAATATAATTAATATACTAATGTATTATGTATTTATTAAAAAGAATATGTTGAGAATTTATTAGGTCATAAAATGTTATTAATATATATATTATACTTAAAGGATATGATCAAATAAATTTTCATGTTTAAAATTAAAATTTTATATTATAAATTATAATAACATTATCTTATATATAATTATAATTTATATTATTAAATATATTATATATAAATATTATATATAATATAAAAAATATTATATATAATATTTTAAAAAGTAATTTAAAATATATAATATAGTGGTCTGGTCTAATCCGATCTTAAAAAATATAGAACTGGAACCTAATCGATACTACCCGATTTTAGAATTAAGAGAACTAGTTCGAGCCATTTCGAGCCCGTTTTCGATTAATTTTTACATCCCATAGTCAGACTCGGTCAATAAAAAATTAGTACTTGAAATTAAATGCCACGTTAGAAATTCTATGAAAATACATAATTAAAATACATTGTACAATTTATATATAAATGATTCAAATCCAAAAAAGTTTACGAATAGCTAAATATGTATAGAAAATAGGAAAACACATAACCTCAAAAAGTGAAATATCATAAAATTATTTTTTATAAAATCGCAGCAACAAGTAAATTTTTTATTAAAAAAATAGTAACAGAAAAATGTAACAACAGAAAATAAAAAACCCAAAAAATGAAAAACAAAATTAGGGGAAGCGTGACCATGATTGTGGAAGAGACATCCTTCTACCGCAATTGAAGTAAGGCTCAGTTTTGATACATAGTTAAGATGAAATAAAATGAAATATTTTTAATAGTAGTAAATTTTTTGAATTAATATGAGATGAAATAGTTTGTAAAAAAAATATATATTTGGATAGTTAAATGATACGAGATAATTTTGATTTTTTAGAATTTGATAAAAGGGTGAGTCCTACTAATGATTGAAAATCAATTTTTTTTTTTTTGGGGATTGAAAACCTTATAATTATTGAGTAATAATTATGAATATAGTAATAAAAAGTAATATTATTGAGTAATTAAAAAATCTGTCATAAATAAATTTAAATTTCAAAATATATTTTGAAGTTATTGGCCGAAATTACTCTATAATCCCAAAAAATAATTTCTCTTTTTTAAAAGATATTATTCTAATTATTATCTATTTATTTTTCTATATATAGGAAATTCATCATTTTTTATTCTAATTATAATAATTTCGATTATTGTAATAGATAAGCATATGTATTAGAAGTGTTGTAGATTTATTTTAAATAATTGATTAGTTTCGAATTTCCTAATAAAATCTCAAAATGCACTTCAATTCAATACTCACAAAAATATCAATTTCTTTATGAAAATATATTATTCTAATTTTGATTTAATGATTATTCTATCTATTAGGAAAAATTGAAATATTTGTGGCGTAATTATGTATTAAAATAAAATTCAATGTTGTAATATTAAATTTCTAGTTATTCCAAAACAAGATTAGAATTTTTTCCTCCAATATGTTTAATTTGAATTGTTGCGCATCTATGTCATTAATAACTACGTTTAAACAATTAGCAAGCATACTGATATTTAATTCCACAAACAAAATTTATTTTAATACATACCACATTACATTAATTTTTTAAATTACATGTTCAATTGTCATTCCTTGTTGCCCACATCAATAGTGCAACTCATCCCTAATTGCATCTATCGCATGGGTTGATTCAGCTGTCATGTTTGCTTGCCCAGATGATGATGCCTAGTCACCAGCCCCATTTGACAGGTTATAGGGGATCTGCATACCACCTGCATCCGCGATCAACCAGTCATGATGCGTTTATATTGCCCACACATGGTGATTGATGGTTTCACTTCTATTCCCGACAATGCGTTGACCTTGTGCATGTCCCACCAAAAGGCAAAACATGGCTACTGCTTCCTCTACACTGACCTCACATCTAGAATTCTCCAAAACATGGTTTTCACGCAAGGTAGAGCATAATACCCAAAATGTCTCCACCTCCAATCGAAATAACTCTATATAATTTCTATGATTACCATTTAGAATTTCGTGAACATATTGATGGTCACGCAAGCTAATGTTGTGTTGAGGTATTCGAAAATTAATGTTCATTTCTTCACACACCCATCCAACAAGAGTGACGATTGAATGCAGTCACTCTCGACGTCATCACTACTAGAACTCATGGGTAAGGAATTGACATCTTCTCCATTTCTATTATCATCCATTGACTTTGTTCCCGCCGACCGATCATCACTATCTATTGTCTAAATCCTTTTTAACTTTGGTGGAAAATATATTACCAATTGTAGCAATAAAAAAGCTATGTCAATAAGTAAAAGTAAAATAAAGATGAGTTATGGTTATCTATAATACGTATGTCATACAACAGTTCTTAAAGAGGCAGTTAATGCAAGTTTAGAGGAACTCATTAATTAACAAACAAACATAGGTAAGAATTTCACAAACATAAAACAAACACCAAAAATATTTTTTCCGCGATAAAGAGGAGCTAATTAAAAAAAAAGTGCCATCCATGTCACATTTTTCATTAGCACAGTGAACTAAACGTCAAAAAGCATTAGACAATTAATAACCGAAAATGATAAACTAGAACTAAAAGTTAACATAGATAATTCAACAATCATCATGGGCACCTTGCCAATGCCTACTCAAAGGCTCATGACTCACATCTTCCTGTGCTTTGCATCCAATGCCAGGAAGCTTGTCTGAGCCTTTTGTTGTCATTAGTGCGTTGTAAGTACAGAGGAAAACATCATCCGAGATTGGAGGATTAAACTCTTGCAGTAATTTAACACACTGAGTATGCTGATCAAAATGGGCATCACTATTGGAACTAGGTGTGCCTCTGCTACGCTTGGAAGCTGTTGCCTCATCCCGACCCTCATAGCACTTTCGTCTTGCTATGCAAGTTTGAAGCTATCTCCGACAAATACTTGGACATCTCTTGCTGTAACTACGTGTTAACCCCTCTATTTCGGTGATGTCCATTTCGACCTAATGAAACCAATGATTGGCCACATTCCATCAAGATGTCCATATCATCACCATTGATACCCACACCATGTTAATTGCCAACATTAATGTGTCGGCACATATCTGCATCAACCTGGCGCTCCTCGTCACTGGTGGGGGATGGTTGCGTCGACGCATGCCCAAGTATCCCAGTGGCTACCAATGCCGTGAAAATGGTGCATAGCTGGTCGTACTTTGGGTAGCCAGTGATGCGAAAATTCTTCCACTATGGTTTCACCTAACACAAACAAATAAGCAGTAATTTATTCTTCCGGTTAACTAAACGTAAAAACATGATTTCATCTATAAATGACTAACCAACTATTCAGTTACAAGGAATAACTGGTTACCCTAAGTGCATGGGCCTAGTGTTTGTCACTGTTGATGACCATTCTAGTCTCTAGGTCCCAACCGAAACCAATTTGGCTCATAAGGTCCATGAAAAGGCGCTACTTCTGTTTTAGCCTATGTACTTTGCCCTTAACCTGGCTAGCATCATATACCCTTATACCCACCGCCATAAGGAGTTGAGCATAAGTGGTATGGTCTCAGGATGTGATCCTCTCTCCCTTTATTGCACCAGTAAGGGCGTCAGCATGCAACATGTCAATTAAAACCTCTTCCATCCCATCTGCCCAAAGCTCACGATCAGTGTATGGATTTTCCAGATCATCTATGTAAATTAGCTAAGGATGTAGACAATACATATATGCAACATATTCTCGATGATTAAAAATAAAAAAAAAGTATGAGCCTGGAATTAACAAACATCCATGTACATGTTCTATTTATGCCAAAGTTTACATTAGTCGAATGCTATTACTATCCAACCAAAAACTTATGTATTTAATGGTTTTTCAAACAATAAAAATTTATAACCATGCACCTTTTAAAATGACATGAATTGTATTTGTTTTTGTGTCTCAAACTCAATTCAAGTATTCCCTTATATTGTTGGTTCTTTGTTTTTTTAGTTTTTATTGTATTCATGTTTTATTAGGCCCAATCTTATTTTGAGTTACCAGATTACCAATTATTATTGAAATATCCAATTACACAAAGCACTCTAATTTGTGGGATAATCACATCCCAAACCATAAAGTTTTCCATAAGGGCCCAACTACGCTCTCTTTTTGGGACCCTCCCCTTTCCTTGTACTGACCTACATAATTTATTATGCAAATGATCGTTCTATTTAATACCCAGCCAACCCTTGTCCCAGATCAAATTACTCTATCTTTTCTAACCTTAGTCACAAAGTTTTCTCTTTCCCACTATAATTCATATTTTATTCACATGTTCATAGAATTTAGGTCCATGAAAGTGGACCATGCTCTTTCTCCCAAATAATGAAATTGCAAATACCAATTAAAGAAATGGAAGCAAAGAAGTTCTGGAACTTCTGCTCACCAATCTTTGTCTACCCATATAAAACAATGCATTTGTTAGTTGAATGACTATTAAAGACTTAACATGCACAAAATTTAATGAACTAGCTTCTATATGACTAACAAAACTTAGATAATTTCCTAAAATCCATCCCAAAAAGATAGCAAATGCAAGGTAAAAAATCCAACAACAAAAAGATAGAGAATGCAAGATACAAAATTCAGCAACAAAAAGATAGCAAATACAATATACAAAATCCAACAACAAAAAGATAGCAAATGCAAGTTAAAAAATTTAGCAACATAAATAATTTTTACCTCAATCCAAGAGCATGCAGGTTGGCATGAATACACAATATCATGGCAACAAATCTAGCAATTGAAAAGGATTAGTAGAGTACCATACCTTCAATGGGTGCGTTTGCCGGGAGGAGCGTAGCTGGTATGGTTATAAAGAAAAAATAACAGTTTCAAATTATTGCATAAAGCTATAACACAAACAGTTTTTTGTACTTATACCTGATGTGCTAGATGTGTTAATGAATAAACTTAAAAATACATATTTTTCATTATATGTTATAATTATTTCTCCAGTATGACATCAAAATTTATAAACATTATAACACTAAAGATAATAAAAAGATAAGCACATTGTTGCCAGAGATATCTTCGCTAGTTCAATCATTTAAAGCAATTAAGTAATTAGTTTTGTCAATTACTTTAAAAATGGAAGGCTAATCAGACTATTATGGCATTATTAGCTTCCTAACTGTGATAATAAACATGGCAATGAAGGTTCATGTGAGGTTGAATATGCCCGAAAACCCTATACGAGAAGGTATTTAAATACTATAAGAGATAAATAATGTACCTATCTCTCCATAATTAGACCATTCAATTTAGTCAGATAATTAGAAAGCAGCTCAATAACACAAATAAAACACAACAATATTCAAAAAACACTCGGTAAAAATAAACTGAATTCACAAATCTTTTCAAGCCAATTGAAAAAATCGATGCATCATCCTTTTGCAATATGGCCTCTAAAGTACTAATTTCAGCACTTGACGCCTTAATTCAAAACTCAACAATAATGTGTTTCATGCATGCATTTCTAAGGCATGGAATAATCAAATTGTCCTTAATGTCCAAATTTTATTTTTCATTGCTGAGGGTAATTAGTTATTTCAGGGCTTATAATAATTGAAGTGTGCAAATTACAACTTAAGTTTCGATTTAAAAAGTGCTACAATAGTTTGTTTGGAGATCACTACTCTAAGATGAGATGAAAATTTTGGTTACCTTGAACGACCACGTCTAAGGAGCCATGGTGGCTGCGATTGCAAGACAACGTTTAATGGTAGTCGTAGGGGCATTGGTGCGATGGATGTAGACAGTGGCGGTTGTGGGTCTTCTAAGTGGGGTCATTATCAATTTATAGTGGATTTTGGAATGGGGAAAGGGACGGAGGGTGACTGTTTTTTATAATGAGAATCTTGCTTTCAAGATTTCCCAAAGATAAGGTGCAGAGGCATGGGTAATCTCTACCCATTAGAGTCGATTAATGGTGCAGAGGGAAAGAAAACAAAAATTTGTCAGTTTGACTAGAAGAAGAGGGGCTCCGTTACCTTTATGGTGCTCTTGTGTCCCCGATGACCACCAACACCGTCTTGGTTCCTCACCTGCAGGCTGAAGTAGTTGTAGAGCCAGGATGAAAGCACGAGGGTGAGTATCTTGCCGTGGGGATTTCACGTTGGTTTCCTTCGATCAACTTAGAGAAGACAATAGAGGGGAAGATGCGTGAAAATAAGATTTCGAAATGAGATGGGGGAAAAAAAGAGAGGAGGTAGATGGGTTAGGAAAAGAAGACAGTGCTTTTACTATATGGTTACTTTTTACTGTTTAATGTCAGAGAGTATTGAGATCCGTTTGAAAACTTTCAGATGAAATAGAAATACAAAACTCACCGTTTGGATACAAAAAACCAATTCTTCCGTATAGACCATATGAGATAAAACTATCTCATCTTGCCATCAAAACGGGGCCTAAGAGAATTTTATATATAGAAGTCTTTCACCATATATTTTCACATAATCAATATATGATTTGTCATTTTTGTTTTTTATTTTTTAGTAAATAGATGAGATCACATGTCTATGAGTGACACCCTCCTAATTTTATTAAAAATTCTCACTTATAGCAGAGGAATACCGTGGTAACAGCCAAACCCCAATGGATTAACAAATAAACAAAATGAAAACCATCCCTACTCTCAACACCAACAAAAATAAACAACATATATACAAAAATAGGATCCAAAAACCAACAGAACTACTAATTGAACGTAAACCACTTATTTCTCCCGCAAATGAGCCATTCCCAACTTATCCAATCTATACCAACCTCTTATGTCTTTTGGAAGTTGTCCATCCACTTGGAAAATCTTATTCTCCCCCTTAGCACCACTTTTTGCCAAAGACTCCACAACATTATTCGCTTCTCTAAAACAATGACAAATAGTGAAATCAAACTCATATAAAAGAATCAACAATTTCTCCCAAAAATCTCAAAGATACCAAACTGTACACCTTTTAGACAAAACTCAATTCACAACTACCAAAGAATCACATTCAATATATACTGCTAAATACTCCATCTGCTTGCACAAGATTAAACCCTCCAATACCGCCCTCAATTCAGCTTTATTATAGGAACAATAACCAAAAGATTTAGAGAAAGTAAACATCATCTTGCCCATACTATCTTTTAAAACACCTCCCCCACCACCACTACCTGGGATTCCCAAACTACATCCATCTAAATTTAATTTGAATCTGTCTGGGCTAGGCTTTAGACCATCGTACAACTCGAGTGTTAACTCGACGTCTCTCCACAATCCAAATGTCTAAACAATTCAATATAGCGACATCTGAACGAGATAGATGATTAACCTTAGAAACCTTCTCAGCCACTACACGAACCCAATATTTAATTGAGTTCCAAACCACACCCAAACTCTCAAATTTCCCTTCCATCCTGGCTACACACCACCTCCTCCGCAACCTCCAAACCACAATGATAGGAAGAGAGCCAATAATAGTAACAACCTGTGGCTGCCACGAAGGTCTGTTGGACCACGCTTGAATTCTTTCAACAAACCTCTTGCAAACTGACCATAGCCCAGCACATGCTCTAAGTCTTCCACCATGCCCCTGTCACAACAATTACAGCAAGAGACGAAAGGAATGCTAAGTTTCTTTACTTGATCATCAACACTTGAGCAACCAAAAACTGCCTTCCACATGCATAGATACATCTTCTTTGGGAGCAACTTATTCCATACCCATGAAGCCCACTCAAACCCCGACATTTTGACTCGAAGAAGATCCCAGGCTAACTTTGTTGAGAAGACTTCATTCCTATCTGGCAACCATAGCATTACATCTTTATTTTCCTTCAAAGACCCCACAGTTGCCATCACATTTGTTGCCAGTTGATCACCTAGAATGTCTCGCAGCCTATCCATATCCCAGACATCTCTAGTGACCAACTCTTGTATTTTTATTTCTGAACTTGCAACCTGATCAATAGGCCATATAAAGGACATTCGTCCAAGAATTTATCATACCAAAGCGAAAGATCTCCCTCCTTCACTTTCCATATAGAATTTTTCAAGAGATAAGGAATCTCCTCAACAACTTTCTTCCAGAACAAAGACAAATCATTTGTCAATTAGGAGGAGGTATATGATGTAATGCTTCTTATAACATTTCTCCTAAAGTAATGTCTAGATTGCGGGAAAGAAGTTGCCCCCTCTCTCAAGTTAGGAAGGGCTTGGGTTGGGAGCCCCTTACGGGAGGTGCCGATTCACCTAACCATACATAGCTAGGGGACCCTTCCCTATTTATCATTGATTTTGTTGGCTTTTTTTAATTTGTATTTTTTAAGATATTTTTTAAAATTATTATTTTTCTATATATATATTAAATAAAATTAATTATTAAGCTTCAATGATTCCCTTTTCCTTTTTTTTTTCAAAAAAGTTATTCATGATTTTTTTGAATTTCAAAAAATCCTGTTTTTAGGTTTTTTTTCTTTTATAGGGTATGTGCTATTTTTGTACTTTTTAAAGCTTTTTGGGTACTTTTAAGTTATTTTTTTTTCCTCATATTTCTCTTAATATCTCACTTTTGCTATTTTTAAAATCATGTTTCAATATCGTTAATTTTTTTGTTTTAAATTTTTTATGTATTTTTTAAAACTTTTTTAATACGACTGTTTATATATATATATATATATATATATATATATATATACACACATATACATATATATGTATATATATACACACACATAGATTCCACATGTTAGCTTTTAATTTGTCGAAAAAATTCAAGTTTTTTATTTTATAAAATTTCTTATGTGGCATGATTTTAAATTCTTCAATCAAAGTATTCAATTATTTCTTAATTCTTTTCTATACTATTAAATAAGAAAAACATCATATTCTATCTTTTAATTTTTCTATCCTTCATATTGAATAAAAAGATAAAAGAAGGGTATACATCATATTGACTCATTGAGTCCTATCAGGATTGTCAAATTGAGTTTTCGGATCGTGTTCATGTCGTGTCAAGTCATAAATAATCGAATATATAAGTCAACCAAAATCCAACCCGTTAAGTTAAATGTGTTAAACTTTCAAACCCTAACCCAACCTGTTTAGATAACGGATCGTGTCGTGCTCCCGTTTTGACCTGTTTAATAATTAATTAGAAATATGTTAACATGACACTACTCATTTAAACCCGTTTGTTTCATGTAAATAGGTTGAATTAAAACACATGAACTAAAATACATAACTCATTTAATATGATTAAAGTAATTCCACATAAAATTTAAAATCTATATTTATTAATAACCACAATATCTTAAAAAATATATATCAATATTTTTAAAATTTTAACATATATTAAAATCAATATTACAAACCATACAATAAAAAAATATAAGCATAGATCTAAAATTACAATCCTAACAATAAAAACAATAAAAACATAAGTATACTGAGAAATATCATTATTACAACTTAACAATAATAAAATATTAATTTTAAAATAAATTCTAAGCATATCACAGCGGGTCAATTTTGTATTAAGCACAGGTTGATCCATTTATAAATCGTGTATTAATAGATCAACTATTTTGACTCAAACCCGTTAACATCAAACTTAAACCCACTAAATTTGTATCGTGTTCGTGTTGGGATTACCGGATATCTTATATATTGTCACCCCTTACATGAAATTAAAAAAAAAAAAAATCATTTCTAAAAAATAATCTAAAAAAGACAAATACATTTCAATATGTTAGAATTCGTTAAAGTCGAACTGAAATTAATTAGACTCAGTTTGAATTAACTGATTCAACTAGTTTGGTGAGTGATTAAAAATTGAAAAATGTTATTTTGACAACTCTTTTATTTTTATTTATTTTTACTTAATAGTTAAGAAAGTAACTATTAGTGTATTGATATATTTTTTTATATTTTTAAAAATGTTTTAAAATGATAAAAAAATATGAATAAAAAAAATAAAATCCAATTTAGCCTATCGATCAAATGGAGCGGTGCTACTCAAGCGACAAAGTAGCACTACTCTTAAAATTTTAAACCAAAGGGTCTTGCTACTGCGCTGCACATTTGTTACCACTAAATAATATGGCTAGTTCATTTTGTTTTTTTAATGTTAAAAAAAGCACATATAAATTTACTAGTGGTAGTGATATAGGTACTTATAATTTTATTTACAACACTTATTTTGTTAATTTTCTTTTAAATTTCAAATATCATGATTTTCAACATATCAATAACTGACATGTGGAGAAGTAAATTTTTTGTGCGTTTTTCTTAAGTGCATATAGTATTTTTCATTTTTTAAACATTAAAAAAAAAGAAAATTCTATACACCATCCTACTATCCTACTTTCATCCCACTAAATAAGATGTGTCACATTTATCATTATTAAATGATTATTTATTGTATTTTTTTTTTATCATCTAATGGTTATGAATGTGCCATAGACTACTTAGTATGATCAAAATAGTATAAGAGTGTGGTGTATAATATTACTCTTATTTATTATATTTTATGTGTAAATTTAAAAAAATTATAATAATTAAATGAGATAAGTTGATATCGCTATTATATCCAAACCAATCTTAATAAAAGTAGGAAAATGCTATTACGTCTCTAATTAAAACATTTTAAAAGATATATATTTAAAGTAAAATAGTCCTCGAAGACACAAAAATATGAAATTTTAAATTTTAAAATTTCTCTATTATTTTATTTTATATTTTTAATTTTATGTGGTGTCACCTCAAGGAGCAAAATGAGTAGAATAAATTATGAGGCATACTAATATTTGATTAAGGTATAATTGAGTAATGATATGAGATGAAAATTTTATGAATAATAGTGAAATGACTTGTAAATAATTGTAAAATAACTTGAATTAAGATATTTTATTGGATTTAGGGTAATGGAAGATAACGAGTTGAATAAAAATATTATAAAATTATAATATTGTTTGAATATAACTTTTTAATATTATTCTTGTTTTAAAATTTGAAGAAGTTGTTTTTTTTTTTGTGATTTTGAAAAAGTTGTAATGATTAAATAAAAAAATTGAAAATAAAAAAGTATTTTGTGTTTGAATAATCTTTAGAAAGAAAATTATGAAAAATTTTGAAATGAGATGAGGTCATCTAAGTGCCCAAATAGACCCATTTAACTGAAACACTTGAATTTTCAACTTGTTTTTTTGTTCTATACTAATGCTATACACAACATTCTCATCCAAGGGCGGAACTAGAAAACCTAATTTGGGGGGGCAAGTTAAAAAAAAATAATTTTGGAGGGGTCAAATACTAATTTTTATATAGTCTATTTTATAAAAACACATTCTAAAACTTAATTTTTATCAAATTTTAAAAAATTTGGGAGCCTTAAGGTAGTTCCACCCTTGCTCTCATCCTATTTTGATTATATTAAGTAATACATGATACATTTATCACTATTAGATGATAAAGAAGAATGTAATAAATAATTATTTAATAATAATAAATGTGTCTTACTTAATAAGATAAAAGTGAAATGATTTTATGATGTAAAAAATTTTCATTTCATCCCTTATTTTTTGGAAATCGGAAAGATTCAATAAACGGGCCGGACACGGGCTACTCGTTTTCTAGCTCCGATTTCTGAGAGGAATGAATATCAGCTGCAGGGTAGCAAGGGTTGAGGTTGGGCGTAAACCCAAATCATGGCTCTTCAAAAGTACCTCAAAACCCTCAAAACCCTCAAGAGAAGTCATCGTCCCAATCTCTGCCCTGAACCCCACCAAGCCATTACAGCAATCATCTCCAAAACCCTAAACTCCTCAGCTCCCAAACCCCTAACCACCATCGATACAGCTTCCTTCCTGTCATGTCTCAGCCCCACCACACTCCTCCACATTCTCACGGACCCAGAACTCAAATCCTCAAAATGCTTACGTTTCTTTAACTTTCTCCTACGGAACCAATCTCTCGTATCCTTCGAGCCTGACCTGCAAGCCTACTTGACCCTAATTTGCAGGCTTCTCAGAGAGAGAAGGTTCTTGGATGCTGAGAAAACCCTCAAATCCATCTCGGTTGGCAAAAACGCCAGGTACCCATTTTCTGTACTTGCTCCTACGGTTTGGAATTGCTGCAGTGACCCTAAAGTGCTGACAAAATTTTTCAATTCTATACTTGATATTTATTCTGATTGTAACATGTTCGACGGAGTTTCGGAAGTTTTTGAATATATGAAGAATAATGGAATTGGGATGGACGAGAGGACTTGTACTGTACATTTGCTTGCCCTCAGAAGGTCTGGTCATATGCAACTGGCTTTAGACTTCTTTTATCGAATGGTCGAGTCGGGCATTGAGGTTTCCGTGTTTTCTTTGACAGTCGTGGTGGAGTGCTTGTATAGGGGGGGAGAGATCAAGAGGGGTAGGGAATTGGTGGAGGAGATGATTGGTAGAGGAATCAAACCAAATATTATAACATTCAATATAATGGCAGATGCTTGTGCCAAGGCACGGAATTCTGGGGAGTTGGATATGGTTTTGCTTTTGATGGACAAGGAAGGATTGGCATTCAATGATCGCACGTACAAAATATTGATAGATGGATTTACGAGTTTTGGGAAGATTGACGAAGCTAAAAAGTTGGTTTTTGATATGCATGACAAAGGTTTACAAGTGTGTGCGTTTTTGTGCAATTTGATTATTCGTGGCTATTGCAGATTAGGATCCATGGACGGTGCAGTTTTCATGTTTGATGAAATGACGAAAAGAAGCATCCTTCCTAATGCCGATACATACTGGGCTCTGATAAGCGGTCTTTGCAAGGCTGAAGAAATGGGAATGGCAATGGCATATGTAAACGACATGCATACCAAAGGAATAGAACTGGACAGTATCATGTTTAACACTCTAATCAATAGTTTTTGCAACCGAGGGATGGTTGATGAAGCTTTTGAGTTGCAAGTTTTGATGGAGAAGAAAGGATTTGTTGCTGATTTATGTACGTATGACAAGTTACCGAGTGGATTATGTGAGATGAATCGGATTGAAAAAGCTAAGAGGTTGCTGAACATGATTGATAAAAGGGGTGCAACCCCAAAAATATTGAGGTCCACGGCTTGAACTAATGTATGAAGTAGACCAAGACTGGCTCAATGATTAGATAATCACTAGTCGTGAACCTGCGCAATTATATGTAACGAAGTTAGGATACCTTCAATTGAACGATTACTTTAGATTACCAATTGTAAATGCAAGTTACATTATTATTTTTTTAAAAAAAAGGGGCACAATATTCTTTATTTTATTCACGACTCTCACTTTTTGCTAAGGAATACATTTTACAGGAAAAGCGAGTCATGCTACTTATCATCTCAATTTTCATCATTCTTCCATTATCTTATGATGTGATATTAGATGATTGGATATTATTTATTATATTTTATTTGTGAACCTATTATCTAATGTCACATCATGAGATGATGAGAAAATGGATGATGCATAGATTTTTTCATCTTAAAGTACCCATCCTTCACTCCTCCTAAGCCAATAATGGCAATTGAATAGCTAAAAAATAAGTGGTCGAAACACCTATCGTCCATTCTATATGAATGTTGTATGGAAAAAGTAAAACTTATTGGAAAGCAAGAATGTCCTCCCAAAGGTTATAAAACCGCCATGGTGAAGAAGTGGAATTAAAAAACCATTGAACATTGATAGGCCAATCGGTTTCAAATATTACACCTGAGAAATCTAGCTACCAAGAAAATAAGAGGCATTGTTGTAGTGCTATTAGAGAGATGGCAAATACAACTTCCTCAGCTGCATTTCTCAAGATATTTCCACATCCAGCCATATCAGAATTCCCAAATGAAGAACCATCAATGTTAAACTTAAACACATCCTGAAGGATGAGGCTGCCAAGTAATTGGAAAAGGCCTTTTAACTTTGACGTGAAGAAGATTAATGCCCAGAGTTTGTAGAGAAATTTGAGCACTAGATTGAAGATTTCGAGAAGGTTTAGCAAAAGCATTATATTCAAGTAACCAATGTTTGATTTTATTGATAAGAGTTGAAACTACAGGTTCTTTGCCTTTGTGAAGATGATCGTTTCTAGCTAACCATATCTCCCATAAGATGAACATAGGAGTAATGGAAGCAAGAATATTAGAGGCTTGATCATCTCTTCTGGAAAGCTGCCACCATTGCACAGAAGCTAAGTCTCATTCAGTAAGCAGATTATCAACAATTTCAATATTGAAATTTATTCTACAGCAATGACATTAGATGGGATGACACATCTTATTGTTGAATCAACAGCTATTGCATTAAAAGCTAGTTTCCATCCAATCACCGAGATCTTAGTAGGAATTAAAGTGTTCTACAGCACCTTGGCTAGATGAAAATTAGGGTATGTTCTTCTCAAATTCTGCCAAGCAGATTTAATTCTAAAATCCCCTTCTTTTGTATGCTTCCAAATTCTTTGGTCTACTCCATTCCTCAAGACAATGGCAAACATTAGAAACTTCTTGCACTAGTTAAGGGCCCCCAAACTGGTTTAACAGGTTAACATTCCAGCTTAAACCTAAAAATAGATCATCTAATGAAAGATAAGGTTGGATAGCTAAGTAACTTTTCTGCATCAGTGAGCCGTCTCCACTCCAATTTCCATATACTTTCAGATATTATAAAAAGCAAACATTTACTAATCGACTTCCATAGAGCAGAATGATAACGTCTAACTCTTATTTCAGTGAGACTCATATCTGCCTCAAAGTATTTTTGATGCATATAGATCAGAGACCTTAATGATTTGAAACTAATGGCCTGCCATGATAGCTTACTTTGAAGAGCTTGCACTAGATCATTCAGATTCCTCAAGCCCATTCCTCATTCTTTAATAGGCCAAAAATGTGTGTCCAAGACACCCATTTCCGCTTGCCTTGCCATTCAAACTCACCCCATAAAAAAAAGGTTAAAAAATCTAATAAAGTTAATCTGTTAATACATTGAAGTACATGGAAGACTACATGCTTTAATAATAGAAGTAGTTCCCCTTCAATCCTGCAATATTTCTCCACTTTATCCAACAATATATGGCTCAAACATTGCTACCAAGAGTTTTTTTGTAGTGGCTGCAATCACTGCCCTTCGAGCACCAGGTAGCTTAGGATTCACCATAATTACAGCTGCTTTTATGTGAGTTAATTAATTGGCCAGAAGCTTTCTCATATAATGCAAAAAATAAAGCAAATGGGTTAAACTCCTTCCAAGAATCATTTGTAAATATCAGTATGTCATCTGCAAATAATAGATGGGTGGCAGGTATGCAGCCTCTAAAATCTTTTGTAAGGCTGAAGTTTGCCATTTTGTAACAATTAGTACCTCGTCACTTAAAATGAACAGTAATGGTAAAAGAAGATCTCCTTGCCGCAAGCCTCTTTTGGAGGTAAAACTCAAAAAAAGAGAGAAGAGGGTGGTTATATTAGTTGAAAATAATAGGGTTTATTGCAGTGTATACTAAACATCACCAAACAGGGACCGATGGCATGGATCCAATTATTTGGAGCTTTCATTCACCATTTATAATGGTTAGAGGTGTTAGGCCTAACTTTCTTTCGCGTGTAAACATTATTTTCTGTATTTCCTGCATTTAAAGACAAACTATATGTATTCTTTTTGATAGAGGGAAACCATAATTTAAATCAAATTTTCATAAATGCCTAAAAACTGTTGGAATTTTCCCGCAAACTAAAATTGTGGCATTTATAAGTGTCACTATGATAACTTTTTCTTTAATCAAAGATAGGTAAATTATTTTTCTTGACGCTCTTATACTTACATTTTTTGCTTCGATAATTAATAAATGCTGGTAGATTTTTATCAGCATTTATTTTAATTTTAATGTTGTTCGCAATTGTTGGACATTGGTAAAAGCTGGTAGGGGAGCCGCCCGCCTGTGTAGGGCTAGTAGCTACTCCTCTCACACCCTGACCCCACTTGAGTAGGGAGTTAGTTTTTCCCTTTGCACCCCGTCCTCGCCTTTATATACTCCCTAGTCTTGTCCATTTGATGAGCAGATGGGTGGCTTAATCACCGTTAGTATCCCCCTCCTATGCGCCACTATCAATACAAATTTGTGCAGTGGCTCTCCATTTGTGAAAACCACTAGATCCGTGGCTCGGCCACTACTCCGCTCCCAAACTCTAACAAAAATCGAAAATCCAACCAAACAACCAATAAAAATCAAATCAAACCTAGTCAATCATGTGGCCACGAGTATTTGAAGAAGAAGAAGAAGAAGACGATGAAGAAGAAAAAGAAAAGTAGACGAAGACAAGAGGAAAATGAGGCTGGGAGTAGGAGGGAAAGAAGAAGAAGCCAAAGAAGAGGAGTGGCAGTGGAAGAAGAGACTTGAAAATAAACTATGAGTCTAATCTTAGGTTTTCTTTTTGTATTTATAGGTGGGGTGAGTGGATTGTTAATACAAATTTGCGCAATGAATCTCCATGTGTGGAAACCACCAGATCCGTGGCTTGGCCACTCCTCTGCTCCCAAACTCTAACAAAAATTGAAAATCCAACCAAACAACCACTGAAAATCGAATCAAACCTAGTTAATCATGTGGCCATGGGTATTTTTTTTTTTTAAAGGAGGACGGAACATCCATAAACTTTATAAGCCTCACTTATGGCAGAGGAAAATATTTTAACAAATAAAACCTCCCTTTACAAGCCAAACTTGGAAATCCAACAACGAACTATGACCGACACCTTACATATGTCGTACCCACTTTGTCTAACCTATATAAACCTCTTACCTCTCGTGGCAACTCAACAACATCTAAAAACAAAGAATCTCCCCTACCGCACCAGCTCTAGCCAATTCATCAACCATTTTATTCCCTTATCTAAAAAGATGCTTCATAGAGAAATCAAAACCCTCCAACAAATTCATCAATTGGTCCCAAAAATCTCATAAATACCACACTGTACAAATTCTATTCACCAACTAAGAAATCACAATCAAAGAATCACATTCTATCTCAATGAAAGAATAACCCAATTGTTGACATAATTATATTCCCTCTACAACTGCCTGAAGCTCAGCTTCATCATTAGTGCAAGAACCAAAGAATTTTGACAAAGCAAACACAAACCTCCCTTCATGATTTCGAAGGATTCCCCTCCCCCAGCAGGTCCTGGATTCCCAAAAGAGCTGCTATCTAATTCAGTTTTAGCTTGCCAAAAGACGGCCTCAACGAACGGACTACAATTACTTTGGAAGGCCTCAGCTCCACAACTGGGATGTCTAAGTGAAGTAGCAAGTGTAAATCCCAATCAGACAACTTTGTTACCTTGGAGATTTCGGCTGCAAGGACTTTAACCTTGTATTTAATCGAACTCCAAACCTGTTGTACAATTTCAAGTTTTCCCTCCATGCGTGTAGCGCATCTCCTTAGCCACACTCTCCATATAACCACAATAGGAATCAAGCCCATCAAAATACCAATATGTGATTGTCTAGAAGATCTAGCGAACCACAATTGAACTCTATCAATCTAAGATTGTTGTGCCAAAAAAGGAATGCCCACCTCTATTGAGATTTTTTTCCAGATTTTCAATGCAAAGCCTCCTTTGACAAGAGCATGTTGCAAATCCTCCTTCTGGCCCTCCACACAACAGTTACACCGTATAGGAATTCCTAGTCGGTGTACCTGCTCATCTACACTTAAACAACCAAACATAGCTTTCCACATACAAATAGACATTCTTTTTGGGTAAAATTTTATGCCATATCCATCTTGCCCAAACAAACCTTGGCATCTTAATCCTTAGGACTTCCTAGGCTGACTTTGATGTTAACACCCCATTTTTTTTTTCAGGTAGCCATAATAAGACGTCTTTCTCATTTCTTAAAGAGCCCACTTGCAACATAACATCACTTGCTCTTTGTATCTCCAACAGTATCTCAAGACGAGCCACATCCCACCAATTATTTGCAAACAATTCTTTAATTTTAATGCTCAGTTCTACCACCTCAGCAGCCTCTTCACACAACGACCCTTGTTTCATAAACTTATCAAACCATAGAGATATTGTTCCCTCACGCACCTTCCATTTCGAATTTTGCAAGAGTAATGGCAACCCCTCCACTACCCGTCTCCAGAACACTGACCCCTTGATATCATCAAGGCACAAGGAAACATGCCTCATTTTAACATATTTAGCTTTAAAGAATTTCGACTAAAGCGACTCTTGTGTTAACAAATTCAACCCAAATTTCAAAAATAAAGATCTTTGTACCTCTTCTAGATTTTTCACCCCAATTCCGCCTTCCTCCACTGGCAAGCACATTTTCTTCCATGCTCTCCAATGCATGGAAGAAAATGTCTAATTTGTAGTCAACCATCCACTATCGGAGCACCCCAAATACGTGAAAGGGAAATGACCTTCAGAAAAATCAGTTTCAGGTAACAATTCCCGAGTTCTCATACCAGACAAATGCTTAGAGAAAAATACTACAGATTTATCATAATTCACTCTTTCTCCTGACCACCATTCATAGTCTTTCAAAACACCCATCAAACACCTAACCGACTTTCTGCCACCATTCATAAACACTACCACATCATCAACATACAATAAATGACTAATTCTTTGAGTAGAAACTAGATGAGACAAAGGTTGAATACCCCTCTCTGACATTCTCTTATTTAACAATCTTGAGAACTTCTCTTCCATGATGATAAATAAGTATGGCGGCTGCAAATCCCCCTGCCGTAACCCCTTCTTAGACTTGAAAAAACTCATATACGTGCAATTCATTATAACAGAAAACCAAGGTGTAGAAACACAATTATCAAACAATTTCTGAAAACAATCTGGAATCCCAAGAGTGCATAAAACATGAGCTAGGAACCTCCAATCTACTTGATCATACGTCTTACTCATGTCTATTTTCAGCATAATGTTCCCTCCTAGCCTTCCGGTATAATAACTTTGTTATCTCTTGAGTAAGGGAAATATTTTCAAAACTATTTAAACAGTTCGCAAACGTCCCCTGTTTAGGTGAAAGAATACTTCCAAGTAACACGGAAAGTCGATTAACTAACAGCTTAGAAAACACATTATACACGACGTTACAGACTTATTGGCCTAAACTTATCAAAGTTATGCGGGTTCTTTACCTTAGGAATAAGAACAATAAAGGAGGCTATATAAAATCTAGGAAGATCAATACCTTGAAAGAACTCCTTCACAACAAGCATAATATCACCTTTTACTAAATTCCAACAAGCCAAATAAAAGGAGGATCCAAAGATCAAACCCTGGGCTGCTGTCCATGTCAATGGATGAAAGTACTTGTTTCACTTCCTCTTTTAAAGGTTTTAGCATCAGTCGCCTCCTCTCACAGTTGGTTAAAGGTTGTGAAAATAAATATTTCAGATTTGGAAACTCCCCCACTTCTTCTTGCGAAAGAAAAGCCTCAAAGTAACAAACTTCCAAGACCAACCCATCTGAAAGATGCATTTCCTTCACAATTGAGCTTTTTCTCCTTTGCGCAATAACAAAATGGAAGAATTTTGATCTCTTTCTAACACCAACTTCTTTTTTGCTTGTTGGGCCAAACGGACTTCATTTCGCCTTACCCAAATATCAAGTTCAGCCTTTGTCACCAAATAGTCCTCTTCCACCTCCTCAGAGAAATTGGATTGAAGCACCCCCTCGAGTACCTCTAATCGTTCCTCCAACTCCCGAATAACCCCATCAACTCTCCCAAATACATTTTTATTCCATCCATGAAGTTCATGTTTCAACCTCTTCAAAATTTCAGCCAAAACAAACAGACCACTACTACACAAATTGATTCCTTCCAAGAGCTTTCTACCACTTTAAAAAAATTTGAATGCAAAATCCACATATTTTTTTGCACATATTTTGAAAGTGAAAAGGATCTAGTCCATACCTCCAAAACCCTGAGAATAATTGTAAAACAATGGGCGAGTGATCAGAAATTTGTCGACATAAGAGCTGTGTCGAAGCATCTCCAAACTTTACCATAAACACATCGTTCGCAAGCACACGATCAAGTTTGGCCCTACTTCTTGCCAATCCGAGTTGACCATTACACCATGACATTTGTTTGCCTTGCAACCTGAAATCAACCAGTCCACAACTGTTAATACACCCATTAAATTCCTCCATCGCAGCAATAGGCCTCGACCTTCCACCAATGCGCTCATCATCTGACTTGATGATGTTGAAATCACCCAACACCACCCAAGGAACTCCCACATTCGAGAAACCACTCAAATGTTCCCATAAATCTCTACGTTTTAGCTAAGAACACTTTGCATAAACAAATGTCCCTAACAAAAAAACACCATTATCTGAAAAAAGCCCAATAACAGACTGATTTGAAATACCAACAATATCCATCTCCACATCCTCTTTCCAACAGACCCAAACTTTGCCCCCAACTTCCATGTTAGAGCTGAAACTTGAGAAATCAATAGAACGCGACCAACATTGAAGGATTTCAACATTTTGAAATGTTTCCAAGATTACCAAAATAGAAATATCAAATTTCCTTAATCTTCTTTTAGACATATCCAGACCTCTAATGTTCCACACTAAAATATTATCATTATAAATTCAGTTTTTTAGAGTGGGCCTTCACCCGTCAAGACTTTCTTACCATTGAGTCTTTAGCACCACCTGTCATAAAATCATCTGGCAATAATCTTGAACCCGGATCCGAGCAATAATCTTTCTGCATCTCCGATACATTATCACCATCATCTTCTGAAAGCACACCTTAAATCTGTTAAACCTCACAATGTCAACATTGGAAACTAGAGGGACACAATCATCTTCCAAAACCAACGTGCTACCCTTTCCTCATTCTTTAACCACAACAACCTGCTCCTCTAACACCTCAACCGAATTAAAGCCTCCCTTCTCACCAACATTATGAACTAAAGCTCGCACTTCCCCTTTCTTAAGCTCCTCTCCTTCATTAGTCTTTTCAACTCCATCTTGTTCCACCGTTTCTTGATCACTAGTACCCTCCCCAAAAGGCAAGCCACCATTGTTATCCTCTACATTTAACATCAAAACATCACTGCCCTCTCCCTTTTTTTTTTACACCTCTTTACGGCCAACTTCCTTCCACACCTTATCCTGCCCATCCTTTCGGGGTACCCTCGGTCCCTCCTTTCTCACAGTCTTCATCTTATCCCTATCTCCAGTTCTGCAAACCACAACAGCATGCCCCTACCTAAAACATTTAGTACAGTAAAATCCCTTTTTTTCAAAAACCGCTTCTTGCCACGCATGAATTTTCTGGCCAAACATCAACGGAAAACCCTCAATAGGTTCCTCTTTAAGATCAACCTTAACACACAATCTAGCACCCGTGGCTCTCGTTTGATGCAAAGTTGTGTTATTAGTACCTAGAAAAGACCAAATCGAGAAGCAATAATCCTTAAACAATCTAACCTGTACAAATGGAGCAACAAACCAAGTAAGAAGATCCATTGCGGAGCAATGGATGACTCCTTCTTGACATCGAAATCAACCGACCAATTGAAAAGTCGAAACTGACAACCAGCAACAGACGTCCCCTCTCGCGCCCACGCATGGAGATAATCCTTCTCATTTGTCAAGTGAAGCAACACATGGAAATTATCCATGAAACTAATCATCGGTACCTCCACAAAACCCAAGGATTTAATAATATGACACCTCAAAACATCAATCAACGACCTCGTCGATAGGAATTGCAAAACCAATGCAAATTTCAAATCCTCTGCAACACTAACCATTTCCACATCCGTTAACACAAATCCTAAATTGCCATCAATCAATTCTGGTTTCCTCATCGGAAACAGAAACTTTGCAACTAGCAAAGGCCTTTGCAGGGCCTGAAGCAATGAACAAGAGGTACCCTCTACATCCAACAGCACCCCCTACTCAACTTGGCCCTCTCCACATCCTCCTCCCGCAATCTCAGAACCTCCCTTAAGAGAAGCATCCCAAACAACGAAAGGCCACCAGAGAGAAGAAACAGAGTCGGCAGGAGGCTGACCCCTAACGCACACGAATGAGAGGCACAACCCAGTTGGTAGGTTTTTCCTCTCTATCTCTCTCTCTCATGAAAAAAAAGCATAGATACTTGTGGGTCGTCGTGGCCATGGGTATTGAAGAAGAAGAAGGAGAAAAAGAAGATGATGAAGAAGAAAAAAAAAATACCTGGAAATGAATTATGAGTCGAATCTTAGGTTTTCTTTTTGTATTTATAGGTGGGGCGAGTGGACAAGTGGGATATCCAACCGCATTCTATGCTGATTTTTTTTTTTTAGATTTCTACTTGATCAACACCATGCGGGTCGGACATGACACACAAGCGGGCTGAGGGACAGGGCCTCGTTGCCCAAGCCCAAAATTTGATTTTCATGTAATGTAGTTATTTTCTATGAATCTAGATCTCAGAATTCGGTAAGCCCAAATCTCCAATAAAAAATTATATTAAAAAATTATATTATAACAATATTTGAACTTTATAATATTTTTTATTTAACTTTTTCTCTCTTATTTTTCAAAATTAAAAAAAAAATACTCAACTCAAACTATCTAATTCTAGGCATGAGAAACAATAGAGCCACTCATAGTGCATGAAACTTCTTGGAACCCATCGGTATATATATATATATATATAGACTGTGAAACATTCATGGTGGATGTGTAATTGTCATTTGCACATTTCAAATTAGCAAAATTAAATGCACCAATTGTTGAAAAATTATTAGGTTTTCTTAGAATATAAATAATGCGGTCAACTCTTCATTGTAATGTACTCTAAAACCACATAATAATTATTTTGAATTTTTACATAATTATTATTTGAAAGAAAATTCCCATACAAAATCATGAGGATTTGATTGTCCTAGATTTTCTCAATTGAAAGCTGATCTAACCCACAAATAGAGATATTGTTGAACAAAGCTTTGGGTTGGATGTTGTATCAACTTGATGAACACTAAATCATTAGATCATGATCAATTACCTCATCATGGAATATTGTGCAGAGTTTATTTTATATTTTTCATAAACATCTTCTTGGCTTGCCCCAAATGACCAAAAATAATCGCGCTTCCATGGAAAATTACAACAATATCAAGAAAGAAAGCATCTTTAGTTGACTTGCTGTAAGAATTATCGTGTGTTTGCTAAACGAGAAAAGACAGCATAAAAAAGAACGAAAGAAAATCACAGCATGTGGAAATCAATGCAAGGGGAAGCGGTCCTAGTACAATATTCGATCCACCGACTTATAAATATAAATAAATATAAATATATATATATATACACGTATAGTATGTATATATATATATATATATATATATATATTTATATACATGGAAGAAATGATTTACGTAGTTCATGTTTACAAGTCCTGCACATTCATTTTAAAAAAAAAGTTAATAAAAATATATAAATATATTTTTAGGACTGTACATAGTATTTATATATATATATATATATATATATATATATATATATATATATATATATATATATATATAAAGCAGCCGATCGATGATACGTCAATGAATAGTTTTTAAGATGAGTAGAAAATCACATTGCCGTGAATGAAATGTATAAAAAAAAAGTACGTTTTTTTTTTCTTTTTAAAATATACAAACAGTTTCCTTAATATAAACGTTTTCCTTAATAAAAGGGTTTGTTTTTTTTCCTTGACCTAATACTCCACAATGTATCATCATTCCTGGCCGCTACCAGCACCAGCACCACTACCATCAGCCTATCTCCAGATTTACCACTGATCTTATGGCTAATTTGTACTTGGAAAATTTAAAATCATCATGATGTGATCATCCTGCAGATCCAATATTTTCTGATCCAGCCAGGTCCAAATCAGCTTAATTATATAATCCAAATCATCTTTCCCCTGATTTGCTAGCAATCCTTAAATAAACTAATGGATATCATATACAGTACTCATGTATACAAATTAATTTACCAATGCATGTACACTTGGCCTACTACATCAAAACTTGCTAGATATTGTCGTCCAAACCTTGCAATCCTTCTTTTGATCTACAGAAGTTACCTTTTTCTTGGTAACTAATGAAAGGATGCCTTAAAGCCAATTAAGAAAGTATTGGACTAAAAGTACTATTCTATATGTTTTTTTATTTTGGTGATGCCGGCCCTATCTTTTATGAGATGTTTTAGCCACAAACAGATTTTATAAAAATAATTTACTAACTGACATGGTTTGGTATAGTATGTCATATTGTAAAGTTATTTTTATTATAAAATATATATAATGTATCACATAAAACAACGTCAATTTTTTATGTTATTTTTGTGAAATTTTTTTTATGACTGTGTATGACTTAATCTTCTTTTATACCCTAATTGACATTCACTGCATTTATAACATGACTTTGTGCAAGCCTCCTTTTGAGAATATCTAATAAAAGCTAATAATCCATCACCCACATATCCATCCCCGTAGGACGGCCGACATGTAGGGGGTCCAAAAGTTAAAACCAGTGGCGGGTCAACACACACATGCAAGCATGATTAGGCCAGGTTAATCCAAGTGAGAAATGGAGAAAAATTAGACGTTGATCACACATGCAACCCTTTGCTCTTAATTTGTGAGTGGATCACATGCACGAGTTGGAAAAATTAAACAAAAAAGGTACTGCGCGCAACTCAGACTAAAATCTCTATATATTTGCACGTTCATGTTGGGGGTCTTCTGCACGCTCAATATAATGTTACTTTTTTCAGAGTCTTCAGAGTCAGAGACGTCGTCGACGTCTTAATTTCGTTCCCATGCATTAGTATTAATCGATAATAATTACGGCCTCTTTAATTTAGGTCAGCTCTTGTTTTTTCAGTTTCGTTTTTCTATGCATTTTTTCCACTAAAGAAATGGTACTATACGTACTATTTTTGGTCAGGCATCCTTCTTCAGACATGCGCGCGCATGGCCATTTTTCTTAGCTCTCTCCAGCCGATCTCTTTACTTTTTTTATTTTGGTAGATAAATTTTGTTAGGTGGCCTTTTAAACTATAGTGATCTATAGACGTACGACCTAATGCCATGCACTATGGGGAATGATGTAGATTAATGCATCTAAATCCATAAGTCATGCTGATAATTTACTTTAAAAGAGAAATATTATTCTCTATATATATATATATATATATATAAACATGCACTTCTATACTGATGCATGGGAATCCAGATGTTTCGCTTGCTTTGCATCATGTGGGTGTCCTTCCTGTGTCTACGCATGCATATATGGCTGCATCTTCATGATCCAAATTAAGTCTGTTAAAGGCCCTGTACTGTAAAAACAAAAGTTTTTTCAACTCATCTTAACTCATCTCATAAAATCATTATAATTTAATTTTTTAAATTCTCACACAAAATATAATATACAATTCAATTTTTTCAATTTCTAAAATAATAATAAAATTAAAAAATATTATTCTAACAATATTTTATTCAACTTTCTATTGGTTTTTCAATTTAGAAATGATTAAAATATTTGATGTAAAGTAAAAAGAATGTGAACCATTACCATTGTTCAATGTATCAGTTCGATTATCTAGATTTAAATGAAAATGTATGTCTCTTGGGGATATGAGCCTTAACCGCTTACCAACCAAACAAAGAATTGTGTTCTTTGGCAAATTAGAAACCTTTTCAATGTATTCTTCAATATTTGAGAAGTTGTGACTTCTCAAATGTGTTCCTTCATTTTAGTTGTGCCTTTTCACTAGTACCATTTCATTTATATAATGTGACTTTTCACAAGCACCATTTCATTTAAATAAGTTGTGACTTTTTATAAGTGCCCTTTCATTCTCTATAAATAGGGAACCCCATCAACAAATTCAATTACTCCAAATTCTCTACAAAATTTAGAGAAGCACTTCTTCCTTCTTTTTGTCTTTCTTTCTTTGGGCATTGGTTATTTTATATCGGGTTCGAAAATCTCCTTTTGTGTGCACCGACGAGGAGATTAACGGGAACCGACGTTGTTGTATCTTAGGAGTAGACTGTCAATAAGCCTGGTGCATGTTTAAAATTGGAGGCGGCGGAATCTACTCTAAGGAAAGTGTCTATCATAACGTGCCTCAACACCGGGTTCTCTCTTTCAAATTTGTTCTTGTTATTTTACATATTCTCTAGTTTACAAAGTATTTCAAAATATTTTCCAACACTTTTAACTTTGATCTCATATCAGATTCTCAACCTCATTATCCAAACATTCCCTAAAATGTTAGGGAACATATATATTACGAAGCCATGCATGCTTACTTGGCAGGAGAAAATAGTATATTCTCTTTAGCATAATTAATGTGTTTGATGAAATTTTCTATTTTATTTATTAGTAATATTTCCTTAATAATTACAACTTCGATCTTAGTTTTGAGTAACTCGAGAAGAGAGACACTGTTCATGATTAGCTGATGAATAATGCATATATACCGTAACTATTAAGGTAAATGCCATATGAGTTCTATCCGAATTAAAGTTGAAAATAAGCTTGAGGCATGTCAAGATCCTAATTTCCAAAACATGTGGTCCGGCAATTGAGAAAAGTTCTACGACGTTTGAAGATATATTCTACATATCATGTAAACGGTTTAGTAATATCTTTTTTCACTTTTCATTTTCTTATTAATGATATAACTTTTTTTATTTCTCATAAGAAAGAAGTCGTGTAAATAAAATAAATAGATCACACTTGAAGAATTGCTATCATGCAAATCACTAGAGATATTTCATTGACTCTCTAAAAATTGATATTTGTTATTGAACATTACTTACATATATATATACATATATATATATATATATATATATATATTTATATATGCACTTGTGATATTTTTAATTTTTAAATCATGTAGCTAGAAGAGGATCTTGATAACTACAATATCGTAAAGTGATCAAATGCTATACCCACCCCGCACGAGAGAATTTTGCAAGTGTACTAAATTTTAAATTCATTAATATTCCGATTTTGCAATTTTAGGACTCCTCAAGTACTAGTGATGTTGATATTTTTTTCCTAATTCCTAAGATCTTGTTCATGATATTTGTCGGGCTTGGGATACTATTTCAAGACTTCCACTTTGTCCTCATCAGCTAGGAGCATTGTGATGCATGATTGTTCTCACGACGACTTAGATACAATAACTTTATGTAGGATTTATATAAATATTTTCTATTATATACATTCAAATGACAAATACAATATAAATTCGAACGTGCAAGCACATCCATTTAAAATTAAAATAAACAGTGTGAATGGAAATATTGTACTAATTATTCAAATGAGAAGTCATCTGATCAGTGTAAAGGTAGTATATATGTTCAATAAACCATTCAAAAGATTAGTTTGTGTTTGAATGGTTGGGATTCAAAACAGTCCATATTTGTGTTAATATATAAGGTGAAACTGTTCGAATGATTCTTCCATCCAATCAAATAAAACAAATATTTCGAACATACATAGCTTAACCATTAATATAGTTTTGCAAGTCATCCCTACCTATACAAATCCAGAATCACTTCTTGCTCTCATTTTAAAGCAGAAATACTTCCCACATGTTTCTTTCTTAAAAGCTAAAATGGGAATTAGACCTTCACTAGCTTGGAGGAGTATGCAAGCTGGACTTAACCTGTTAAAAAAAAGTCTATTATGGAGGATTGGAAATGGCTCAGAGGTGAAGATATGGAAGGACATATGGTTGCCAAAACCACACTATCTACTGCCTAACAATTGTAGTAATGGAACAGAAGAAGTGGTTCGAGTGGCTGATTTAATAAACCCAATTCTCAGGATTTGGGAAGAAGATCTGCTTTACAAAATTTTCCTTCAGAATTTCAGTGGAAGTTATTAAAAATATACCTATCAATATGAGCAACAGAGAGGATCGAATGACTTGGGAAGGAACTAGCAATGACATCTTCTCTATAAAGAGTGCCTACTACCTTCATACCTACAAGCTTTTTCAAGAAAGTGGTACCTCAAATGGTCAAGATCAACAAAAAACTTGGAAAGCCTTGTGGAAACTACAAGTACCAAATGTTGTAAGAATGTTCTTGTGGAGAGCATGTAATGAGGCTCTACCAACTTTTAGCAACTTGTATAGGAGAAAAATTATAGATGATAAACTTTGTCTCATTTGTTATCTAGAGGAGGAATCATCTAAACATGTGCAATGGAGCTGCACATCTGCTCAAGATGTTTGGAGTCAGGCAAGCATATCATTACAGAAACTATCTCTAGAAGGTACATGTTTTAAATCTATTTGGGAACAAATGTTAGAAAAAGTGACAATTCATGTTTTAGAAGCTGGGCTAATCTTTAGACTTATATGGTCTATGAGAAATGATTTCTTGCATGGAAAACCTTTCAGACATCCTAATGCAATTATCCATCAAGCATGTGAAGATCTGAGATGCTATAAAACCACTAAAACTACCATCTTTGCTGCTACAATTTTAGCATCCTCAATTAGTGTTCGGAACTGGAAAAAACCTCCAGAGGGAAAATACAAAATGAATTGGGATGCTACCATCAATGAATCCAAGAACTTGATTGGAATTGGAGCAATTCTTAGAGACTGCAAAGGATTGGTCCTTGGCACACTTAGAGCTAGAAGGAATTTCACACTATTTCCATATACTGCAAAGGCTTATGCCTTGATGGTGGTTGTTCTTTTCTGTAAAGAAGCAGGGATTCATGAATTTATTCTTGAAGGTGATTGCAAAGGATTGATCCTTGGGACACTTAGAGCTAGAAGGAATTTCACACTATCTCCATATACTGCAGAGGCTTATGCCTTGATGGTGGTTGTTCTTTTCTGTAAAGGAGCAGGGATTCATAAATTTATTCTTGAAGGTGATTCAACATAGGTGGTTGAGAAGATGTAGAATTCCTTGGAGGATTGGAGTCCAGGTGGTTTAATCATTAAAGACACTAGAAATGTATTAGGATCATTTGCAACTTGGAGTATTTGTCATACTAAAAGGGATACTAATATGGCTACTCACATGCTAGCCAAGAATGTGAAAATGACCTTTATGATCTTGAGGGTATATTTGTTTGTATTAACCAAATAGATTCCTCAGAAAATTTTTAATTCGTTGATTATGCTATAAAGTTTTTCTCAGATCAAATATATATATAGAGGGAGCATTCGATCATATATTTTCCATTCAAAATAATGTAAAAAGGTTAGTTCGAATGGATGCTAAGGGACATAAATTTCTTCTAAACAAAATCATTTGAACAAGTTCGATCAGATTGCTGAATTTCATCCCAAAACATATTTTCAATGTCATGATCAAATGCCAATTACTTTTTAATTTGAGATGAAATGATCATGATTTCTTGCAATGAGAGTTTCAGTATATAAAAAAAACCATTAATTTTCTATTGAAGTGAAATCTTATAATTATTTTTTTTTCTAAATTGAGTTTCAATTTTGTCATTAATGTCTAATCATCCGACTTAGGGTCTATTATATATATTGACTATCTAGGAAACCTTATGAATTGCATTTTTTATTGGAGCAGCATGCACAACTGCATGCACTACTATACCTTGAAGCTGCAAGATCATGATGGAACAAACACTTGTGGCAACATCAATGCACCTGATTTGTAGCAGCTGGCCTCACATTCTACACTTGTTACTACTGGTTCCATTGTAAATACTTTACTAGAAAGTCCCTCACATCGATGAGTTGTTGTGTACTTTTTAGTATTTATAGAGTTAGTTACACTGGTGTACAAATATTCTTTTATTCCTTAGTTTGTTGGTCAGTTTTCTTTTGCAATATATAAATGGCAGTAACCTGTAATGCGGAATACCAAGGAATGAAAAGCAGTAGCACTTTTCATCAACTCTCACTCTCTGTTTTGATCTTCTCCTTTTCTTTTTTTCTTTATTCTCACATGGTACCAGAGCCATAGACTGAGTTTTTTATTTTTATTTTTCCCTTTTCGACATGGCTATCGACCCAAAGAGTTCTCCATTTCTTGATTTTACCAACATTCTCAACCCTTACCAACTTGACCATGGGGATAATCATTCCATCCCTTTGGTTCTAGATCTCTTCACCACAGAAAATTACACTATTTGGTCAAGAGCTATGAGAAGCGCTCTTCGAGCCAAAAAATAAACTTGGTTTTATCAATGGCACTTTACTAAAACCAAAAGCCTCAACTGATCCCTTGTATGATGCCTGGGAACGTTGCAATGACCTGGTTGTCTCCTGGCTACAAAACTCCATCAATCCAACTCTAAAATCTAGCATTGTATTGGTTGATGATGCTAGACAAATTTGGGTTGAACTCCAGGATCGTTTCACTCAACAAAATGGGCATCGCATTTTTCAATTAAAAAAGGCCTTGGCAGGTTTGCAACAAGAACATGATTCTGTTAGCATTTACTTTGGAAAACTTAAAACTCTATGGGATGAACTCACTATATATGTCCTTTGCTTGACTATACTTTCGGTAAACTCACTATCTTATTTAATAGATACTAGAGGGATTGTGTAATTCAATTTCTCATGGGCCTCAATGAGTCTTACTATATTACTTGTGACCAAATCATGTTGTTGGACCCATTGCCCCCTATAAACAAAATCTTTTCTATGATTCAGCAGCAGGAAATGCAGAATACTATGCTTTTAAGCCTTCCCTCCCCTGATTCTATGGCCCTTGCTGTTAGGCAACCATACATCTCATACAAACCCCTATCCAGACCAACTAATTTACAAAAGCGTGACATACCATATTGCACACACTGCAAAATTCAAGGCCATGTTCTAGAAAATTGCTTTAAAGTAGGAAATGCCCAAACCCTAATCTGCACTCATTGCCACATGTCAGGTCACATGGCAAACAAATGTTATAAACTTCATGGTTACCCACCTGGGCATAGGTTACATGTTAAAGGTAATTCTCATGCTCTTTCCTTTGCCAATCTCACCTTAGTTGATCAAGCAGTCACTCCTGATGAGAACCTAACCTTCACAAAGGATCAATATCAGCAATTGTTGTCTCTATTGCAATCAAAGGAAGCTTCCATTGCCACTCACTTAGTTAACTATGTCCAAGCAGATTCCACTCAACCTTCTCTAATAAATGATAACCATTTTTGCCTCACTTCATCCACTTAAGCACACAAATAGCATCACAACAACCTTGAATTATTGACACTGGTGCTACAGATCACATGATCTGTAGCATCTCATTTTTTCCAGCTATCGCATCACATGTTTCCTTTAGGTCAGACTTCCCAATGGCCAAACAACACCTGTTACTCACATTGGCACTGTCCAAATCACCAACACATTAGTAGTGCATAATGTGCTATGTGTCCCCTCTTTCAAATTCAACTTGATCTTAGAAAGACAATTGACTAACTCCCTTTCTTGTTGTTTCATATTCTTCTCACAAATATGTTTTATTCAAGACCTTTTATCATGGATCACGATTGACATGGGTGAGATGAAGAATGGCGTATACCACTTGTTAGATGATGCATTCCAACTAATAGCTCTTCTTGAACACTTTTCTACTTCTTTGTATAAAATATTTCTGTTTCCACTACTTTCAAATCTATTGATTTAATTTCAGACATTTGACATTGTAGAATGGGCCATACACCCATTCCAAAGTTAAATATAATCTTAGATCCTTCTATCAAAACTCAATTGTCTACTATGTCTAATGAAACACTTTGTCTTGTTTGTCCTATTGCAAAACATCATAAACTTCCATTTCCCATTAGCACTCATAAAAGCAAAAAAATTATTTGAACTCATACACTGTGACATATGGGGCCCTAACTCAGTTGAAGCTTATGATGGTTCCAAATACTTTCTGACCATTGTTGATGACTTTTCTAGAAGTACTTGGATCTATCTAGTCAAAGCTAAGTCCCATACTAGACCTTGTATTGAGGCTTTTGCAACTTAATAGACACTCAATTTCATACCAAAGTTCAAATCCTCAGAAGTGATAATGGCCTTGAGTTCCAAATGACAAATTTTTTCAATAAAAAATGGATCATACACCATAAAACCTATGTGGAAACCCTACAACAAAATGGGATTGCCGAGATGAAGCATCAACACCTTTTAAATATTGCTTGAGCTCTTAAAATACAATCCAACGTCCCTAACAAATATTGGAGTGATTGCATACTCACTACAGCCTACATTATCAATCGAATCCCCAGTCCATTACTATCCAAGAAAACACATTTTGAGCTCTTATTCAACTCCCCTCCCCACGTATTCCTACATGAGAGTATTAGGTTACCTGTGTTTTGCCTCAACTCTATCTCAAAATAGAAGAAAATTTGACCCTCGAGGCAGAAAATGCCTTTTCCTTGGATACCCCTTTGGAGTTAAAGGTTACAAACTCCTTGACCTTGACACTAATTTAGTCTTTATTTCCAGAGATGTCACATTTTATGAGCATATTTTTTCCTTTCATCATCAGATTCTTCCTTCACCTCTTTCTCAACCACCACTTCATGATGGTTTTTCAATTTTTCCTTCCTCCTCTAATATGCCTACTAATTCATCCCTGCCTCCTCCATAAACCACTACCAATTCTATGACTTCCCTCTATCATCTTCTCCAACATCACCTTCATCTTCCACATATTTACCTTCTGACCCTATTCTTCCTGCATCACTTTATTCTCTGCCATCTCCTCCAACATCACCTTCATCTTTCAAAGATTTACCTTCTGTCCCTATACTTCCTGCATCACCTTCTTCTCTGCCATCTACTCCAACTCAACCTATCATTCGAAGATCAACAAGAACAAGAAGGGCTCCTCAATTTCTCCAAGACTTTCATTGCCAGCAGTCTTCTTCCATTTCACCTACTCAATCCATGGTCTCACCACCTCCCATCTTAGATATATCTTTTCCATTATCTGTCTCCCTTTCTTATGCTCACTTATCACCTACTTTTTCTTTTTTTTTTTTGCCACCATCTCTTCACACACTAATCCACACACTTACAAACAAGCTACTAAGGACCCTGATTGGTGTAAGACAATGGAGACTGAACTTGATGCTTTAGAACTCAATAATACTTGGATCCTCATTGATCTACCCCTTGGTAAAATTCACATTAACTGCAAATATGTCTATAAAACAATTACCACTCCAATTGCATTGTCGAAAGAACGAAGACCGGGTTGGTTGCTAAAGGTTTCACCCAAGAAAAAGGAATAAAGTACCATGAGACCTTCTCCCCAATGGTTAAAATGGTCACTCTTAACCTTAGTAGCTGTCAAAGGATGGCACCTTCAATAGTTTAATGTAAACAACGCTTTTCTATATAGTGACCTCAAAGAGGAAATTTACACGAAGAGACCTCTTGGCTACCAAAAGGGCACACTTGGTCAAGTATGCAAATTGCTGAAAAGCCTTTATGGTCTCAAACAAGCTTCAGGCCAATGGTATGACAAATTTTCTCATTCTTTCATTCAATTTAGTTTCTCCCAATCTCAGGTTGATTATAGCCTTTTCACTTATATAAACGGTGCCATTTTCGATGTGGATGACATAGTAGTGGCTAGTAACTCCCTCCATTCCATTTATGTTTTCAAAACCTTCCTCAATTATCACTTTAAAATCAAAGACCTTGGCCCCTTAAGGTATTTTCTTGACATTGAGGTTGCTAGATCACCATTTGGTATCCATCTTTGCCAACGAAATTACAGCTTAAAAATCCTTGCTGACTCAGGCCATCTAGCTTCCAAGCCCTTAAAAATTCCCATGGACCAAAACCATAAACTTAGCAAGACCTCTAGCTCTCCCTTATCTGACCCCCTGTCTATCGAAGACTCATAAGTAGATTCCTTTACCTCACCATCACAAGACCAGATATAAGCTACCCTACCCAAGTCCTTAGACAGTTTATGGATCATCCTTCCACGACCAATCTTGCAGCAACTCACAAAATTTTAAGATATCTCAACAATGCTCTTGGTCAAGGCATCCTTTTATCTTCCACATCACCACTTCACCTTCAAGGTTATTGTGACTTACTGGGCTTCTTGTCCTGACACAAGGAAATTCGTGATTGGTTTTTGCATATTCTTGGGCCACTCTCTTATTTCTTGGTGCTCCAAAAAGCAAACCATTGTCTCTCGATCTTCTACTAAGCAGAATATTGTGCCATGGCCTCCATCACCACAGAATTCACTTGGCTTAGACAGCTCCTCTCTTATCTATCCATTCCTCATCCACAAGTTGTTGATTTATTTTGTGATAACCAAGCTGCACTTCACATAGCAATCAACCCAGTTTTTCACTAAAAGACCAAGCATATTGAAGTGGATTGCCACTTGATTAGAGATGACATTCTCAAGGGTAACATCAAAACTGCTCAGTTTCAACTAACTCACAACTTGCTGACATATTCAAGTCTCTGCCCTCCTATCTTCTCTACTTACATCTCTCCAAGATGGGAATAGTTAATATCTATTCTTCATCTTGCGGGGGTTATTGGAGCATCATGCACAACAATGCACTACTACCTTGAAGCTATAGGATCATGATGGTACACACACTCGTGGCAACATCAATGCACCTAATTTGCAGCAGCTGACCTCACATTCTACACTTGTTACTAATGATTCTATTGTAAATAATTTACTAGAAAGTCCCTCACATAGATGAGCTATTGTGTACTTTTTAGTATTTACAGAGTTAGTTACTCTGCTATATAAATATTCTTTTATTCCTTAGTTTGTTAGTCAGTTTTCTTATGCAATATATAAGTGGCAGTAACTTGTAATGCAAAATACCAAAGAATGAGAAGCAGTAGCACTTTTCATCAACTCACTCTCTGTTATCTTCTCTTTTTCTTTTTTTCTTTATTCTCACATTTTTCTTTAAAAAAAAAAATCAATTAACCTGGTCGACCGACTTGATCCCCTGAGTAGCATGCTCATTGTTACTGCTAGTTGTTTTTTATTTTCATTTTTCTACTCACATATTTTTAATATATTTAAATATTTTCAAAAAAAAAAAATACACCAATACACTTAAAATCATTTTCTTAATCATTAAGTAAAAATAAAAATAAAAATAAAAATTCTTGAGCGGTTAAGTAGAGCGGTAAGAATTGGTGGGCATAGCACTTTTTTTCTTCTTTTTTGCTTTGTTTTCATACACTACATGAGTAATCTATCTACGTACGTAATTCACATTTCATATGTGACATGAATTGATAAAAGATTTCACCCAGGAAGTGACTCATGATCATGACGTACACGTACGATCAAATTAATATTCAACGAGGACATTAACATTGACTTTGAAGCTCATACTAATTATCATGTTTCATATGAAAACACCCCTAAAGAAGATATACAACTTCCAGTCAAAAAAGGACACTGCATTCCCGGCCCTTCTCATGCATAGAAAATAATGGCATGTTGGGTGAGATAATTTAGGTTGTCCCAGCTTGCACATGAGAGAGAGAGAGAGAGAGCCTAAAGGCTAGCTAGGTTTGTCTGACTATTAATGTAGTGACACTTGGGTGTTGGATACGTACATAGCTTAAAAAGAAAGATCAACTCCATGGGGTGCACATGATGATTAATTGAAATATTAAATGCAACTAAAAACGCGTTTAAGCCATCATTACTTGAAAGAAAATCAAAGGAGATTAAAGATGAATGCATGAACATGCTGCATGCATATGCATGTTATAATTAATTTGATGATCATCGTACGTATATATATATATATACGACTAATTATATATATGTACTCCATCAAAATATATATATATATATATATATATATATATATATATATGTACGTTGTGATGTGATTGATCTGTTTTATTTTAATTGAAGAGAAATGACTTACACAATCTTAATATGGGTAAAAAGTTAAGTGAAAAAATTTATTTTTAAAATCAGATCAATTTTTAAAAAAAAAATGTGATATTTGTAACTTTAAGACTGTATTTATAAATCCGATTTTATTTTCTGTATGATAGCTATTAGATTCTTCAACAGAAATGACTGTTGATAGAATGATTGGAGCTTTTCCAAAAGATGGGGACAGTATTAATTAATAACTAATGACGTTCTATATTAATAGAGTAAAAGCAAGACGCGTAACCTCGATTGGGCAGAATATCGTGATTAAAATCCAGGTTTTGTCCCTTTTCGATCTTTTCCTTTGAGTTGTTCGATATATATAATCGGTGATCATCATTTAATGTCGTCTTTACTGTAATAATTAATTAGTTGCATATGATCTAAAATAATAATTTGTTAAAAGAAAAATTTTAACAATTTATGAAAAATTATAGGCCATGCCAGAGAAATATAATCTTTAAAAGAGTGTGATCATGATCTGAAGAGAAAATAAAAGGGCCAATAACCTTAATTAGATGAAAATTAGTACTTAATTAATTTTTTTAAATTTAATAATTTCTGATTTAACTAGCTATATATATTATTGTTTAGTATCATTTAAAGAAAAATATTATGAGGAGTCAATGATTTGACTAAACAAAAGCAAAGTTTCTGGCCTACTTCCATAACTATGCCTTTTCCTGATAATATATAAGAAAAACAAAAACAAAAAAGGGTTTCATGAGTACTACTCTTTATTAATTTAGCTCCAATTTCTTCCTTTTTATTCTGTAATGTTTCTTGTTATCATGAGATTATAAAAAGAAGTAAACATGTTAAACTACTGTTATATATTGACTTTAGCCATAAATTAAAAAAAATAAACTCATAAATTAATGTGATTTGATCATGTACTGGTAGATCAGATTATTGTAAAATCATTTTTATTGTAAAGTAGATATAACGTATAAGATGAAATTATATCAGTTTGTAAGTTTATTTTTGTGAAATATCTTAATTTGTAGCGGTAGTAAATGACTATCTGATTGATTATTTTACAGGATATCATTAAATTAATATACAAAATGGTATTGCTCGCTTGATGATCATCTCATTCGTAAGAGTGGAGAAAAAGATTTGCCTATTCATGCATGAAGCTGACAAATGCTAAAAATAATGGTCAAAAGAAGGCTGGTTTGAAAAGGAATTCGAGAAGCATGCAGATCTATTCAAGACAATTATAGTAGGTAACCAAAAAGTTGGTTTTGAAGACTCAATAATCAGCAGTACATTATACAGATAATCATGATGGACACGAACCAAATTCGTGTCTCTTTTTTTCACCAATATTGCTATAGATTATTACATGGAGGAAAAAGACCCATATCTATACTTTGCCTAGCTTTAACAAAGAGATTGGATCCTAAAGTCAGTAGTTTCTCCCCCATTTTTGTTCATACAACATATATGTGATCATGATGATCATCTTTTCTTTTCTTTTTTTCTTTTCTTTTTTAATTTCCTCAACTTCTCCTAATTGGGAGGAGTTTTCAAAATTATAGGGCTACTTACTATATAATTTTAAATGATTTTAATCATGTCCAAAGAGGGTCCCATGACATTAAGCCTAGGTTGTTATAATCGTCAAGGAAGGACAGACTAGCACTGCTCTGGTAGCTTTGATGATCGGGACTTGTACTGATAAAATTTTCGTGTGAATATTGCTGCTGCTCATGAGGCGATGCCTGAGGAGTTTGAGACATGTCCATGCAAATTAAGGCTAAAAGGTTGGCTTGTTGGCACTGCAGGTTGACAACCTCGGCTTGTGCCTTGGCCAGTTGTGCCTGGAGCTCGCTAACTTGTTTTTGGAGCTGACATATTGCCCCTGCACATCCATAAACTGGGTCTCTTATCCTTGCACTCGCCTCATAAACCATGCTGCTCACTGCATCAGCCCTCTGGGATTCTGGGAGTTCCTGAAATTATTAATATATAAGATCGAGGATGTCTCATGCATTAATATAATAAATAACTAAAACCTAAAGGGCTATTTCAAAAATAAAAGTATATAAAAAGGTCAACAAGAAGCAGTTCAACCGTACAAGCACATTCTACGATCGATAGTGCTTTCCTTGATGTTGTCCATTTCCCCTTTTGTTTTTGCTCAGATTCCTTATTCTATGTTGAGGATGCGTTTTATGTCAGAGAATTAAGCGTGTTCCCGACAAAGCATATGCTCGGTATGGAAAATTCAGTACATGCAGTCAAATTGGTGTGTGTATCATGCACAGTGTGAACGAAGCTGAGATTGCTTACTTTTCAAAGTTTCAAAGCAATTAAGTTGTTAAATGTAAGCGTATGCAGTCATCAGAAGTCATTTTCTCATTTTGATCTCTATGCAGCTTGACGATAAGATATTATTAATTATATGGCACCAGACACTGGGGTCCTACCGTAGAGACTCCGTTAACATTTCAAACAATCGATTATTTGTGACGAGTTATTTATAATGAAAATGATTATTTATGATAAAAATTAATTTATTTTAATAAAAAATAATTATTTTTATAACAAATAACTAGTTTAAATAAGTATTTTTTCATACTAACTACAAGAAAATTATTTACTTGTAACCAGTTATTTCTAATGAAATTATTATTTTCAATTAAAATAAATCTATTTTCGTCGTAAATAATCATTCTTGATATAAATAATTAATCACAAATATCTATTTTTCTTGTAGCTAGTACTTTATGAAACTTAGGTAATTGAAAGGATTTACAGGTAAGTGCAAAATTCTTTCGTTACGAACCTAATACCTTTTCCATGTTTTCTGCAGATTATTTCTCTTGTATATATCTACATGCATGTCTCATGATTTGTTTCGTTGGTTTTTGAAATTAGAACGAGTATTAATTCCATCCCAATTATTATTTACATATATAGCATCAAAGACGTTGAATATTTCTAAGAAAAATTAGTTGGTACTTAATAATTCATACGTACGTACCTGCAAGAACTTGATGATGTTGCTAGCACCAAAAACTCGATGAGCTATGGTGAACTTGGCTGGCTCAGTGGGAGGGAAGTATGGCGCCAGCACGCATCTCTCCGCACACCGTCGCCGCAAAATCTTGCATGCGGCGCAAGGGCTTACAACAACAGGTGGAGTAGTCGGAGTAGGACTTGGGGAAGAAGGAGGAGAAGATGATGAAGATGAGGAGCGAGAGACTAGCTGAAGGGTTGATGAAGGTGTGGTCATTGTGTTCATGTCACTGCATTCCATATCCTAATTAGCTTCGAAATATGTCTGATCAGACACAGAGAGAGAGAGAGAGAGAGAGAGAGAGAGAGAGAGAGAGATGAGGCGGGGTTTGCTTGGAGAAGAAAGCTGGGAGCGTATAAATAAAGGAAAGGGAGGCCTGTCCGGCAAAAGGACGTCATCCAACGTCAGAGATATTGACGCCATGAGTTGAATCTTACCGTTGGGTTTTCTGGCTGCGGCCACATCCAAATTAGGTTCGAGTTTTTGGCTTATAGTATGAAAAAAATACTCTTCCCCATGAAAACGTAAAAAGAGACAAAAATCGAAGTCTTGATATCTATTCCATTTTTATGAATGACTCAATAATCACCAATAATTTCTTCTCTCTCTCTTTTCGGTGACAAACAATTTTGGATTTGGTTGAGGGTCCTTGACATGATGCTATGAAGTTATATATGGAGCAGAAAAATGTTTATTTATTGTCAATTATTTGTTATGAAAATAATAATTTTCTATTAAAATAAATCTATTTTTATTATAAATAATCATTTTAATAAATAATTCATCACAAATACTCATTGTTAGCATGATTTTTTTATTTATATTTTTATATGTTTGAATTTTTGTAGTACTTTAAAGTCCACATGAATGAAATTTGATAGACTGAAATTAAGTTGGATACGTATGATGTGAAGATAAAAGTAAACAGTGAATGACTCGAAGGAGAGTACTGTGTGAACTAGCTCGCATGCATTTACAACAAAGAAGACAAAACTTTCGATCGATCTCTTTTCAGCATTGATTACTATACTACTATATGTCCAGACTCCATATTATGTGGTCTTTTCACTTTTAGTAATACAGCTTGTACAAATCCTTTATAAAAGAAAATACGTATATATCACTAATAAAAAATAATTTTTTAAAATGTAGTTTATTAATTATTTTATAAAAATTTGCACAGAATTTATCTATTTGAAACTTACACAAATCATTTTTCTTTTACATTACTTTATATTATCCTATTAATTAAATCATAAGACTATTTCCCCACCGTTCTGTTCATAGTTATTATTTCACATTCCAATTTAATTATTATTGTTGGGGATAAAATGAAATGGATCCAGTCCTTTGGGAGTCTATAACCATTAAGAGATCGGGTAAGTTGATTTAGACATGTAAAAGGAAAGAGCATGATAAGATAAGTTGACTCATACACATAAAAGAGAAGAGTATCATAAGGTAAGTATGATTCAATTACTCCAAAGAAGGAAGGAGACTTCTATAAAGGGAGGGAGTCTCCTCAAATTTTGGAGGGGCTTTACTTTATATGCACAAAGACCCCTCAGATCTTCTCTCCAAAGGGAGGGCATCGTCTCCAACCTCCAATATTAAATCCAAATTTTCTCAATTTATTGAGAGATATTTGAGGTCATGAGAGAATATACAAATTTTTAAAAATAGAAAATTTCACCTCCAAACAACCCGTGGATATAGGCTTTTATGCCGAACCACGTAAATATTCGTGTTTATCTCTTTATTTATATTTTATACGCTTATTTACTATTTCTTTCCATTGATGAACATTCGAGCACTGTACCAACACCCAAACCACTATCGTGGACTTTTGGATTGTACTTTTGAGGCCTCAAACTACCACAGAGGGTTAGGGATGAAACTTTGATCTCTTTTCGGTCTGTTGTGTAAATTTATATATTAACAGTTAATTCTGGTCCTTAGTTGTAATAATAATAATAAGAAGAAGAAAAAGAAGAAGAGGAAGAACTAACAAAAATCTTCCCAAATTCTCTATCGATGGCCTAACTTTCCAAGTTAAAATAGGGTTCTTGCAAGAAAAACGCCCCTCTCTCTCTCTCGCTCTCCAACTTTCTTGGGCTAACTCAAGTCATAGACAGATTTCAACCAAAAAGCCGAAAAGTCAAACATACTCTGATAAGCATGCTCACAAATTGTCCTTCTGCGCTACAATCTTCAAGAAAATTCAAGAGAAATTAAACAGTTAAGGAAGAATTTGCACAAAAATAATAACCACGCTTTGAGCATTTTACTCACTATATATATATATATATATATATATATATATATAACCTAGCTAGCTAACTAGGGTACTAATCTTTCATCGTGTCTCAACCCAAAGAATTAGTCTATTTCCATCTTAATTAATTATCCTAATGGCCTCAAAAACAATGTGGTCCACGCACATGAACTACTTTCAATTTACAGCCTTAGCAAGGATGACATCTGGCTCAGGCCCATCTATCTATAGCTACTTGATCAGTTAATTTGGAGTACCCTTTTTTGGTGACCGAGTTGAATTAGCTTTGCTGCATGCCAACAGTCGGACAGTGCTATCTTTCTACCCTTCTAACCAACCTACCATCTACTGAGAACGACTTAGGCATCTCTATGGGTTATAAGCTTAATTTTGGAATAATTAGTGATATAATATGGTATTAAAGTAAATATCTTGAATTTGAATTCTAACTCTTCACTTCATTAAAGATGGATCACGTTCACAC
This sequence comes from Cyclocarya paliurus, assembly GCA_029856935.1. Classification (NCBI taxonomy): domain Eukaryota; kingdom Viridiplantae; phylum Streptophyta; class Magnoliopsida; order Fagales; family Juglandaceae; genus Cyclocarya; species Cyclocarya paliurus. The sequence continues at coordinate 15,061,081 of CM056958.1, forward strand.
GTGCTTTCTCATCTCCTAGAAATCCTAACTTGGTATACAAGCTCAAAAAAGCGATTTATGTTACGGCCTCCACGAGCTTAAGATATAATATAAATAACTAAATATACATCTTAATTCCTATATATTAACTTAATCTTTTTTGCTAAGTGATGGATTAATCCGTACGTAAGAGGTGGAGATCAGAGATTAATGAATGGATCATTGGGGGGGCCAATGTGGGGGGTGAGGTAGGTGGGGAACCGCTAACTCGCTGTGCACATGAAATAAGAAATTTATGTATGAACAAGTCCAAAGCAAAAATTAAAGAAGTGAAGTCCTCGTGATTACGATCTTCTGCCCGCCCTTCAGTATATGATTGTGACCCTTTTGAAAAGATAATATTCTTTAATATATTATTTTAGTTTAGGGTTGTAATCTTAAGTGATCAGCTTTTCCACTACTGCTTGGAAAAACTCGAATTGCAGTGGAAATTGTTGGACTCTCTTGTGTTAATTATTTCTCCCCATCCTCTACCCCACTTCTGCTCATCTCTATCTCATGTCTTCTCTGAGTCTTTTCCGCGTGGACCTTTACTCCATTACTTACCCACAAAGCAGTGTAAACTGAACATGCATGCAGCTTCACCAGGCAACTAGTTGGCAGTGGTACTACTGTAAAGTATTGAACCAGCTTCAGTTGAATCAATTCCCACCTTTCAGTTAAGAAAAGACTGCAAAAATATTATATATAAATCAAATATAAATTAGAGTTAGGGCTTGTTTGGAAATAATATCATTCCAAAATTCTCATCTTATCGATCATCTCATCTCATTCCCAAACGTAATTCAAATACAAAATTTTCAAACTAATTATTACAATTTTTTCAAACTAATCATTACAGTTTTTTCAAACGTCTTTCAGACAAAAAATAAAAAATAATTTAATTTTTTCAAATTTTCAACTAAAAATAATATTATAAAATTATATTTTAACAATAATATTTTAATTTTATAATATTTTTTATTCAACTTTTGTTTCTCTTATTTCTCAAAACCCAAAAAATACTCAACTCAAACTATTTCACTACTATTCACAAAATATCTTACTACTATTTACAAAATTTTCATCCCATTTCACTCCTCAAACGAGCCCTTAATCCGTCTGAATTATTGGGTCATTTGAATTTAACCCCCAAAATTACTATCAATATTTTCGACGCGGTTTGAACAGTTTCAAGCAGCATTAATACAATATGGAGTCTCGTTAAGATGAACGAAAAAAAAATAAAATGATGCAATTTTAAAAAAAGAGAATCTAATTAATATATAGAGATGGACACCAAGGTAATCATGGGCGATTTTGTTTGCTCTTAATTAGCATTCGAAGCTTGAATTCATTTTCTAAAACATGAGGACTAGTTTAAACATGATAACATTGATAAGACACTGAAGTTTCCAAGTTGGTACGTATTTTTGCACGCAAAAAAAGAAGAAAAAAAAAAACCACCTGATCATGTTAAGGGCTGGTTTGGGGCATAAAAATTCTCAAAAATTCTCATCTCATCTCAATTCATCATTACACATTTTTCAAATTCTCATACAAAATATAATAAACAATTCAACTTTTTCAAATCCCAATATACCTTTTTCAAATCCCAATTCAACTTTTTCAAATCTCAAAACTAAAAAATAATATTTTAAACTCTAAAACAAAACACAAAATTCTCATCTCACTCCCCAAACCTTCCCTAAGTGCCAAGTAAAACGAGCTAAATTTTTGGGTCAATTGAATGGTACAAAGTCATGTCAAGATTCACATACTTAATGTCGTATTCAGAAAGAATAGCCAACGTGCTACAGCTTGTTTCCGCTCTTATAATTAAGTGCATGCACTTCGCGGGTTACACGACATGATGATCAGTATATGGAGAGAAAAGTAGGTTGCACGTACACTTCATTAATGCAAATTCCACATGGCTCTTTGATTGCATTCTAAATTTGGCGACTAGAATGGTTTCACGCCCATGAAATAGGACTCTTAGAATAGAAAATCATTAGTATCTATTTCGTATGACAAAATTTGATATTATAAAGAAGTGTTGTGTTCACAAAAATAGAGTTCACAAACTGATATAGTTAGACATTATACGATGGATTTATTTTGTAGTAAAAAGAGTTTTTCAGTCTTTATGATTCAAACAATTCTATTTTATATTATGTCAATAAGTAAAATGATAGAAGTACTTTCATGTTTTACACCAAATAGAAACTATTAATTCATATGAAATAGAAAAGATCGTTATTCAGACATATAAAAGAAAAAAGAAAAAAAAAACAGGGTTTGTACACGTTTCCCGGCTGTGATTTAGAAACATGCGGGACGAATAGTACTAAGACCAAAACATTCTCGAGACTTGACCAATATATACCATGTTGGATCTCTTGTTAATATGATGCAAACCTAAGCTAGCTGTACACCAAATGAATCTGCACATGAGCACATGTAGGCCATGACATGCATGAAGAAAGTCAGCTTGACTCCAACCGGCAAATCCTAATGTTTGGTGGGGAACCAGAGCTTTATCCTAATTTCAAATGACATTTTCTATATATATATATATATATATATATATATATATATGAAGTGGCTTCGAGTTGTCAGTTTTCTAGATAGAGATTCTTTCCGTCATCTTTAGTTCATATTTCCAAATCCCATATATATATTCTGCTCTTTGGGTTAAAGGCCCACACGGTTTGGAGCAGAATTTTTAGGGTCTTTGTTCCAGGAATTTTCCCACTGAGACAGCTACGAGCAACCTCAAAGGTCCTCGCTCGAGTTCCTTCTCTCTAATTTCAATGAATGGCCTGAAGGCCACAGAATCATCAGACACGTTAATACGTCATACAGATGATGAAGACACGGTTTTGAGGATTCGATTTCTATCAGAACTGTTTAAATAGTTGTATAAATTTAGAGGTCATGTCTATCCAACTTAATGGGATATAGAGATCAAGGTTATAAGTTCGCAGACTGGACCACGCCATTAAAAACAAACACAGTATACGTACGATGTTGGAATCTTTTATCACATGAGGAAAGGATGCATGGCGACAGATTTGTGAGTTGTTTATAACTCACACCGAAAGGAAGTACCATTATTTTTGTCACGTCAACATTTTTCATTTAAGCTCTGATGAGAACATACATGCATGCAACGCGCTTAACCAACATGCAACCTGCAGAGTGGACCCTTGGAGAATCCATGAGAGATGCCTCTAGTGGTTAAGTTATAGAGGAATTAGCTTCTTTCAATAAAAATAAATAATCTCCCCTAGAACATATATACCTAGTAAGTTGTTTATAAGAGCTGAGTGTATTCCATATGGCATGACTCATTCGGGCACGATTCTTAGTTTCGGTCCATTGAAGAGAAGTATTGTGGGAAAAAAAAAAAAAACGTAGTTTTGGCCCATTGCAAAAAAATACTATAAAAAAATTAAAAAATATATAAATATAATGAGGAAATTATATACATTACAAAACAAAAGAGGAAAAAAAAAAAAAGCACAATCACAATCGCTAAAAGAGGAAATTACCTACATTATACCCCTGCACTACAATCACAATCACAACCTAAATTAAAAATGCAACATTCCAGCAGCACAATCACAACCAAAAGTCACCAATCTCAGCAAAGTTACAACGCATTACATCCTTGTAAAGTCCAACACCAAAGTTGTGGGCTATGGTATTTGGAGGATTATTGGGATGAAATATTGCAATTACTTGACGGGATTAGATTTTCTATGAATCATTCGTATAGAGAGACCAATGCGGTGGCGGATGGATTGGCTCGTAATGGAGCAAAGGGTTGTAATGGATTATGGTTTTCATTTTCAGATTTACCTTTGGCTATTAAAGGTATTATTAGATTGGCGAAGATAGGATGTCCTTATATGAGGATTGCTCGTTCATACGTATAGTTTTTTCTCTTTCGATTGTTATTATTTCTAATTTTTAGGCCTGGGTTTGATTTTTTGTTTATCTGATTCACCAAGTGTAAAGTTGTTTCTACGGTATTCATCCGTCATAAGTGGAGGTTTCTTCTTAATAAAATTGGGATAAAGTCACTCGTGGACATATGGTATTGTCTCTTCTAAAAAACAAAAAAAAGTCCAACACCGAAGTTACCAAACATTACACCCCTTTAGTGTCACCAAACTCATTAGCACTCCTCAACCAGTTTACAATGTATCAAGATTTAAAAAATTATGGTGTATCTTAATTAAAAAAATGCTGCAATGAATGACAAACAAAGTTACAATAAATAACTCTCGGCACCAAACTCCTCAAACTCCAAGCATCCTGCATTGTTTTGGAAATTAAAAAAGTTGGACATTAAACTACTGAGCCAATTAAACATACTAACACTAAACTACATCACATGAAAGCTAATGATCTACCAGACTCCCTCCATAATGCGTCCGTATCAATCCTTCACAATTATTTTGGGCTCATAGCTAGGTCTACAAAAACATAATAATTTTAAATTAAATAATTAAAATAATAAAATATCTAATTAGTCATTTAAGAATGAAGGCTAAAAGCATAAAGTTACCCGACTCAAGCCTATAGCTCGTGGCATCATCAACAGTATCTAATTCAATAGGCATTGACCTTAGCCAATTTTGTATGCAAATAAACTTTTATAAGCATCCAACACAAGACATTCGATGCTAAACGCCGACTTAGAAGCAACCGTAGTGATAAAAATGGCCAGCATATCCGAGGCTACTTGGGAAATGATTGAAAAGTTGGTGGAATGAACCTTCCACCAAGTTAATATATGAAATGTATCACTAGGTGCCTTGACATCTTCCAAAAAATAACATTCAACCTCATACTTACACTACATAATATTCCTCGATATTCAAATCTGATGATACCTTCGCATCAAAATAGTTGAACTCCTTCCATGTGTGTCATCTAAGGAATATGTTGAGCCGGTCGATTGTGAGGAGCTACTACATTGGCTTGAAGACTGACCACTATAATCTAAAACTACAATAATCAACTTATATTGGGGGGGGGGGGTTGAAGAATCGTAGTCACAAATAATAATCTGTTTATTCTCTCAATATTTATCATATTTAGATTTCATCCTCATAAACATACCATTCAACAACCCGACACTGTCATCACAACTCTGTTGCAAGTGGTTATAAAACTTGAGAGCTCTTTAAAATACATGTTCGCAGTATAGTATGTGGAATCAGATATTCGAATTGTTATATCGTAAAATAACTTCAAAAATTGAATAAACTACCTCACATTTGCCCAATAAATAGTGTCTAGCGCACTGAGACCTCTTCTCCCCTTTATTGGCTCCAACAAAGCATATTTTAGACCCCCATCCTTGACCTCTATCCGCTCGAACTCTCTCTGATACTTTTGTGCTACATCCAACATCTTCTATGTGGACTTCCATCAAGTGGGAACATCCAAGGTCAACATACTATCAGATGTGATTTCAAGTTATTCGACTATAGCCTTAAACTTGCCAAACTTATAGGGGGAAGCCTTCAGGTTTGTTTGGAGTTATGGTAGGAGTATTAAAAAGTGCTTAAATAGCCTTAAAAGCTCTTTAAAAGAAAAATTAGATTGTTTGGGTATTACATATTAAAACACTTATAATCTCAAATAAGTTAAAAAGTATATATGAGGAAAAGCATCATTTTAATGATTTTTCTCAAACATGCTTTTCCGGATAATGTGAAACTTAATTCGAATTTTAAAAGGATTGTTAATGGACGAAAATATCTATAAAACTTTTAGATGATTATAACTTTTAAACTTTCAAGGATATGATCATAATATTTAAAAATTTAAATAATTGTTATTTCTACCTCAAAAAGCACTTTTTAAATTTATTTCTAAACATATTTAATATGTTTGAAAGTGTTTTAAACATATGGTTACCAAATAGTAAATAACTTCTTAATAGTAGAACTTATTCCTTAAGTTATAAGCTATAAGTCTTAAAGATGTAAACCATTTTTCACACCACAATCCCAAACATGCACTTCATGTACCTCACAAGATTACAGACCTTGATAATTGAGTTATCAACCTCCTTCAACCCCTCAGTAACTATAAAATTGATGATATGAGTACAACATTAAACATGGATAAACTCATCATGATTGTATCCTCTTTCATTGTAGTATTTTCAAAATTTTGAATTTCGTACTATACCAGCCGGTACGATTGAAATATACCATTTCTGTGGTGTAGCTGGTACAGAGAAGGGTATAGTTTCGTACCAGTCAGAATTTCAACCGTTTCGGCCCATACCGGCCTATATTTCGACCTTTAATTTTTTTTCTTTTTCTTTTTAATTTCTTCAAACTGTAAGCTCATTTTTTGATCCCCCAATTCAGACTAGACTATTTATAACTTTTATATATATTTTTATATATATAATTTATTTATATATAGACTATTCTGAAATGGTATCTAAAACAGTACCGGTATCAAAATATCTCGTTTTAATGCCTCGACCAAAACGGTCACCAGTACAGTATTCAAAATATTGAGTATTTCGCTTGAACCAATCTATTGCAGTATCATTAGCATTGACATTGTCAACTGTAATACAAAGAAATTCTGTAATCCCTAATCCTTGATACAATCATCCAACTCCTTTCCAATGAATGAACTCTTGTGATCTTCAATTTGCTTGAACCCCATAATCTGCTTATGCAATGTCCACTCACTGTCAATGAAGTGAGTTGTGATACACATATAACTAAGATTTTGAATTGACGTCCACGCATCAGTCGTAAAAGAAACTCTTTGGTAGTGCTAATAAACATATGTTTCATTTGGGCCTTCTCATTGGCATGCATCTTCAAATAATCTCACAAAACCATATACCGTAAAGGGATGGAAAATCGGGGCTCAAGAAATTGCACCACTTGTCCCTCAGCAATGAGAAAAGGCATCTCATTTGAAATGATTATGGCTACAAGTAAATCATTCAATCTCTTATCACTGTATTGAGGGATTAAAAATTTTTTAGTCGACGAACCATCAGTGGCCGTCGATGTTTTGTAACTTAGCCTCGTCTAATCTTTGGCCACCAACCTTCTTTGTATCTTATACCCCTAACAACCCAAAAGATATGCTATTAAAATAGCCGTGCCTTGCTTCTTGGAATGAAAAAAAAAAGTTGCCCATAATGGTGGTACCTTACTTGCAAGTTCTCACGAATACTAAGGATTTTAGTGAAATGGTCTCATGTCCACGACCTTCTCTTATTAGGTCATGGTGGTTGACTGGCATCAATATCCTATTCATCCTCCTCCTTATGAATACCTTCATCTTCTATATCTATAGGTACTCAACTACTTGCAAGCTCCAAGTATGGGTCTAGGGGTGGAAGTACCTATTGGGGTAGAAACTGTGACATCCCCTTATGGACGATCGTCCGGAATAGATGTAGCATCCATATCCATATCACTTGCGCTGGAAAAAATAAAAGAAACAACCAAAGTAGACAAAAATATTTTAAGATAATCCATGTACATATAATAATTAATATATAAGATCATCCATATACATATAATAATTAATATTTAAGATCAAAACAAAAATATTCTAGCACTAATGCAAACAAATCATTAGTTTTCGATGTATGATGTAATTATTGGCCAAGCCAACCCCTACTGAAAGGACAAGTGAATTCCTTGCCAAGATTCCATTTTGCCAACCAATTTTTCAGGCATGAAATGGGTTTTGTTTGGGCTTAGGGATTTGTTTCAATGGGGTAATGGGGTAATGCTACTTTGGTAGACTTCTTGTTCTTTACTCCCATAACCATTTCGAAATTTTGGACCAAAAAGAAAGATAAGTATATAAATTACCACTTACCATGACACTAATTATATTTATAAAAAAAAAGTTAAAGTGCCAATATTTTTATAGAAACCGATATAACAGACTTCCATATCAGCGATATATTTCGTGTGTCACTGAAAAGACTTCCTAATGGATTTATTATCCATAGATTTTATTGTTATGTTATAAGATGCCCGTCATATGGTTCTAGTTCTAGCAAGTGCTCTTTTCTTCTTCCTTAGCAATTCTGTGTATAAAACCACTTGTGCAATTTTATGAGCAATTCTTTCATATTGTATTTGAGTATAATTAAAAATTTTAATTATACTCAAACACAACCTGAAAGGAAAAAAAAAAAAGGTGCAGATTCTTATCTAATTTCCCTGTTGGTGGCCTTCAATCTTTCATCATCAACAATGGCCTCATAGAACTAGGTTTTTGAAGATACCCCTTCAATTGGACTAATAATCGGAGAGGCTTTGCAAACATTGGAGAAAGAGGCTATATCCCTGCATTGCAAATACACAATGGGTGCTTCTCTTCAAAGTTGGACCCCATATTAAATCAAAACGGCATCATTCCACTCGAAATGGAATGGCATCGGTTTCTTCAATACTCTAAACCTCTCTCAGACATAAAATAAAGTTATTTTAGGAACGACGTCGTTTTACATTCTAAAAAAATATTTTGATCGGAGTTAGAATTCAGAGGTCAACTCCACTTTTGACCAAAAAAATCAGAGTAACTCCAACTCCGATTTTAAAAATTCCGACTACATCAGAGCCAAAGTGAACGTGAGCCGGAGTCAGAGCCGGTGAAAGTCTTGCCCAACCCTAAGGTGGGGTAGGTCATGTCTAGTAGATCTGAAGCTGCTTAAACTCCTGGCATCGTGCATGTCACCAAAATATGCTTGGAGGCGCAGCAACTCATGGGCTTCTTGAGCAGATTGAGCCACACGTGTGACCCATGCACCGATCTTTTGCAGTGTTTTTTATGGGTACCTGAACATCAGCAATTGGAGATAACTTGATGGGGCGCGTGTGGTTATGTGGTCACCAGAGAGTAAATATGCACTCAATCGAGCTAAGATGAAAGGAAAAAAAAATGATTTAATATAGTTATAGGTCAAGATCAGTCTATAGATATCCCACTCCTTTATATTTATTTTCTTCACATGCACTAGATTTCTTATATTCTGGTGTTTCATGGGAATTAGGAATTTAATAGAGGGATGGGTCATGATCAGTCTATTGATATCCCACTCTTTTATTTTGTGTCTTCGTCACATGTACTAGTTTTCTTACAGAGCTATGATCCACACATAGGCCTGTACAAGGGGCCCATGTGTCTATCAATTTGTTATCTTGTAGAGATAATTGAGGCCTTATCGTTTCAAAAAGTCCGATCTCTTGTAGCGATAATCTATTAATGAACTCAAGTCTTGATAAATATCATCTTATTCTGTAATAGATCTTATATATATTACTATGAGTTTCCTACAGAAATTGTGATCTTTTTAATCAAAACCTCACTTCCTAAGATTGAGTATCTTTATAATTATCTGGAACTTTCAAGATCCAAAAGCTCACAATTATTTAGTAATGATGCTTTATGAGAATGCATACTGTTTGTGTCAATATGTCTTTGTAATAATGCTCATGGGTTTTTCCCTGTTGTGTGGATTCTGCAGAATGGGCATGGATATCAATCATGCCATTAATTGATGTTACTATATTTGCATCTATCTCAAGATTTTCATTTTCAATTATAATCATTGTCATTGTGTTGAGCAGAACAGAAGGCATCTTAGACAAACCTTAGGAGACAAAGTACAAGGTTCCAGGCCTTCTCACTTTAAGAGGAGAAGGACAAGACTGCGTCTTACAAGATCTAGATTCAAGATAACTGTGTCTGTAACATGATCAATGATCAGTAATCACCAAATTTTTAAGCAAGCCAACGTCGTGTGGAAATTTTAACTTTTTGATGTGATTACTCAAAATGCCATTTAAAAATCCATTACTTTTTGTTTTAACGCTCATGACGGAACTCATTTAGTTGTTTTGATACTAGTTCTTGTAAAACCCGTTCGTTTTTCTTATAACCCACTTGTCTTACAAGAAAAAGAAGAAGAGCAGCGAATTGTGGAATGGTAAAAAGACACATGTCTTGATCTTTGCCAAGTTGATGATTCAAGAAAACAACTGTCCCATTTCACATTCTACGAGTACTTTTTACAAACACTTGGCTGCTTTTGATTTTACAGATTGACTTTCTTACATCTTTTTAGAGATATTGTCACTGTTATACACGCAAAAGAGAAGACGAGAAAAAGAAATTTGAGAGAGAGATGGACATGAGAGTCGAATTTATAAAGTAATAGTAGGTGTTAAGGACTAAAATCTCCAATGAAAGAAAGAATCATTTCTGACTCACATGGTCACTCGGATATTGATTGGTATTGTCTGGAGCCCATAATCGCAGTTTGGGATAGTGATACGGTGCTTGTGTGACCATGTGAGTCAAGAATGACTCTTTCTTCTATTCTAAATTAGAAGTGGGATGAAGATTTCCTAGCTTATGAAGTCATAATCAGCAGATAAGATTCTTCTCACTTTTTCATCTTTCATTATTTTTATTTTATTGCTTTGCATAGTGCTATCACAAAAGAAAAGATTTTGCTACACAACCTCCACCATACTTCACACTCCACATTTTTTTAAATTTTTTAATTTTTTAATATTTTTTTTAAAAAATTTTAATTTATTCTTTTTAAACTATTTCAAATTTTTTATTCACTATTTATATAATAAATATTTGATAAAAGAAAAAAATTAAAAAAAAATATGATGTGTGGAGTGTGAGTGCATAGTAGGAGGTTGTGAAGATTTTTTACAAAAGAAAATGGGCGAGAGAACCTCGCCTATATGGGTAAGTGCATTGTGACACATGTACCTGACGCTTCACACCCGAGATGAAATTCTTCACCCATACAGCTAAGTGCGCTATGCAGTTAACTACACTCGTGCAACACTCATAGTGCACTTAAGTGCAGGGTGCATGTCAGAAATGCACCACTATGCATGACATGTCAGAACATATATCACTTTGCACGTATAACATGCACTCACTATGCATGGCATGCAATGTGCCATGGTGGGTGCAAGACCACCGTGCACCTTGGAGGCTTGCAGTGGTGGGTGCTACCTACGCCCATGACGAGTAGCTACGTCTGTGTCCGGCCACTCCTCTGGAGGCTATCCCACAGTTCATGTTGTATTGCGTCCTGGGGTCAATGAAACTCCTTCGCCTGCTAGCATTGAGCCCAACAAGGGTGCTGGTGGCCACCACTCGGACCACCGACGCTTTTTGTCCCCACAAGTGGCCCCCTTCCACAGAGGCAGTGCACACAGTACACATCGCATGCAAAGTGTATGCACGCGAACGGTGACCACTTCACCGGCTTCCATAGATTGCAGAGGCCACCAGCAGCCACTACTGGACTAGCATTTTCTATCACCAGCGTGGTGGTCCTCGGTAATAGAAAACGCTAGTGAGACCTTTCACATCGGTCTCACAGTAGAGAACAAGAGTATCGTCACCTTCCTCCTCAGTCATGATGAGTTTCTTGGCCACAGTTAAAGCATCTCAGCCAACGCAAGTCCCACGACCAGCGTCAGCTCCTCGCCAAAGTTGCTCGGCCTCAGCTCCTCGCCCAAGTTGCCCGAACCGAGTTCCTTGGCCTCACTTCCCCACCAAAGTGTTCTCAGCCATGGATTCCTCTGCCACTAGAGTTGCCCATCTACTTAAGCTCTTCAACCACCTCCTCGGCCACATGGAATTGCCCGCCTACTTGAGCTCCTCGACTACCTTCATCGAACACCACCTCTTCAACCACATGGAGTCTTGCCCAGCCTCACTTACTAGTCCAGAATTACTCGGCGTGGAGATCCCCCACCACAACGAAGGCAAAGTGTTGCATGTCCTTGGCCACAATGCAACGATCCATACTTGTACTCACCCACAATGATGGTCAAATGTAGGGTTGTGCAGAAAAGGTGTTAACCTGAACCATCCGTCCGAACCAACCCGACCCGACTGATATAAGCAGGTTGAATTGACTTATGGGCCAAACCCGCTAACTGTCGGTTTCGATCCAACTAAAAGTCCCCAAATCTCAAACCGTCTGTCATCCCTCCCCAAATCTCAAACCCTAGCTACCATCCCTCCCCATTTCTCTCTGTCATCGTCGTCATTGCCGTCATCATTGTCTACTCCGTTCATCTTCTCCCGTCAACGCCAACAAGTAACAAGCACACCTCAAACTAAGGGAAAATAAGGAAAATCACATGGTCATTTTGACTCAAACAATACAATCATCATTCACTTCCCCACAACCCATCGAACCCATCGCACGGCACAGGCAAACCTTTGCACAGCACAAACGCACAATCGCATGAGCTTCCCTTGCGGCTCAACGACAAAACTCATGAATGGTGGCACCAAGGTTTCTTCTCGCTGAGACTGGAATGGGTCGGGGCCTGTGTGGATTTGACCTAAAAAACACAAAAAATGAAAACTAAAAACCAACAATGGGGCAGTGACAAAGAGGAGGATATGGGGTAGAGTTGAATCTAAGAAAAGAAGTTTTGCTAGGTGAGGATTTGCATTCTTCGACGCCGCACGATTGCCATAGCCCTCGTCCACCAAGCAACCAGAAGAGAAGGATATGGGGCAAAGTCGCATCACCCGAAAAAGAAATCATTTTGGGCATGGGAGATGAATTTCGACTTTTAACTCAACTGGTAGACGGGTTGACCCGACTCAAGTCGGGTCGGTTCTTTTCTTATTAGACTTGTCACCGGGTCAGATCCAAAATCAGTGTGGGTTGGACGGTGTGCAGGCCTAGTAAACGACCACGAGCTCCTCAGCCCTACACTACTGCTCAACCATGGGTAGTTACTCAGCCATACTTAGTCACCTAAGCCCACCCAGCAAGTAGTTCACACCACGGACATTCAGTGTTACAAATTTACTCGGTCACCTAAGCCCACCCATGCAATTTGCACCACTGACCCTGGTTCCTCACCATTATGTTTTCCCGCCAGGACCATTCCTCACTAGAAGCTTACTACCTTACTCGTCGGAACAAAAACCAAAGAACTTGCACAGCCTGCCACGCCCAAAGCCGCGTGTTTGCTCGTGGATCCTGAACATAAAGATAGAAATAGAGCACTTTGATCGCTGATCATAATCAACCAAAAGTCTCGATTCACGCGAACAAAGTGAAAAAGATATGCAAACCAAACAAAACAAGGACTAGCGATGTACAATCTCAATCTAGCAAAAATTGGAAACTGCAGCTAAATTACTCTGGTTTGTCTTTCTCAAATTGGCTATTTGAATTTTAGTTTTACTAGCAAATTTGGTTTTTGGAAGTTCTCCCCACACAACTCTTCAAGGTTCCACAGGAATCCCAGTAGCTACACGCCCCGGGAACAAACTTTGTTGGAAATCATCTGCATAGCACGAAAGACCGACTACAAAGCCCCTCTTAGGCACCGCTTGGGCATCTTAATCCGTCTTCATTGAAGTAGACTGCTCAGTATAACGAGCCCTTTATCTTTATCTTTATCATTGCCAAAGCATGGCCACCCATGGGCTTCATCGATGCACCTTAAACCTTCGCCACACTTTAGCGAAATGACTCAAAGTTGTATATCTCAAACTTATGATTTGGATTATCTATGCCAACCTGTTTGGTTTTTGGTGCAATCGAGATCCATCTCTCATCACAGCGCGGTCGAGCACATATCCCACCAAAGCACCAAAGTCGATGCTCTGCACTTCCACCTGTGAACAATAGAGGGAACACCCCTCTTAAGTGTCCCATCTCCCTTCGAAGCAGCAAAGTTGATACTTCGTGCTGGCACCCAGTGAACAAATGAGGGAACACCTATCCTAAGTGTCTCATCTCTTCTCGCCACCCAACGCAATCAAGTCCATTTCCTGCTTGGTTATCTAAGCCGATACTCCACGCACACACCCGGAGAACAAATGAGAGAGCACCTCTCCTAAATCTCCCATCTTTCCTCGCCTTAATACGGTCAACCTCATCTCCTGGTAAAGAAGCAAAGTTGATGCTCCGTACTTGCACCCGAAAAATAACAGAGGGAACACCTCTCCTAAGTGTCCTACCTCACATCGCCTCGCCTCAATGCAGTCGAGTCATCTCCCGCCTAGCAACTTCTCTAGCAAACACCAAGTGGCGAAACTCGTGCCAACAGGTTACCTCCGAGAACGAGCTTCAAAGCTCCACAACCGCCTCATGGGGATTACCTTCGAAAATGAGTCAACGGACTTGGTAACTACTTGAGATAAACCCAGGGGGTCGACAAACTCCCTAACCACTTAATACTGGTTATTACAAACAAAATCTAACATTAATAGCAAAATGGAAACACCCACAGAAAATCACATCAAAGGGCGAAGAATCCACTACTACCAACAATAGCAAAAACAATCATAGAGATACTAACTCTTTGCTAACGGTAAACGGTCACATGCAACCATCTGGGCAAACGTTCATACAAATAAACTTCTCGCCTAGTGTGGTCACACATAACGGTCGAGGCATCTCCAACCTATCTCTCTAAGCCGAGCTCCGAACTCACACCTAGAATGATTGAGCCATCTCCCGCCTAACTCCCCAAGCTGAGCTCAGCACTCAAAGTACTTCATTGCTTAGCTTGAACAAATAGAAAACTGGAGACCAATTCTCAAAATTTATTTTTCTACTGTGTTTCACAGACTATCTCTATCGCGGCTTGACTTGAAGATTCTCAAGACTATGGGTGTAAGTTTAAACTGGAAAACCGGACCGGATCGGACCGAACCGGACCGATTGCTTCAGTTTTGAACCGGTCCGATCCGGAACCAGTTCTTATATTATGAAAACCGGCCGGACCTGGTCTGGTCTTGGTTCCATAGTTTCTGAGACCAGACTGATTGGAAAAAATATATATATAAATTAATTTTATATATTACACAAAATATTATATATATATATATATAAATATAAGTTTTATATATAATATATAATTATATATCATATATGAAATAATTTCATATTATAATTTGTAAATTATAACATAAAATTTTAATCTTAAATATGAACATTTGTAATTTGTTTGATCATATGTTATTAATATAATTATATATAAGATAATGTTATTATAATTTATAAAATAAAAGTTTAATCTTAAAGATGAAAATTTAATTTTTTTTTTTTTTTTGTGCAAAGATGAAAATTTAATTGATCATATGCTTTAAACATAAAATATATATATTAAATTATTAATAACATAAGAAGTAACATTTTATTATATGTTTTTTACATTTAAAAAAAATTGAAAAACTGGACCAGACCGGAAATCAATAAAACCAAAGGTATCGGTTTAGGAGAGTAACTGAGGCGTAACCGGTTTTGAAAAATGCAAAACCGGTACATACCAGTTCGGTCCTAAATTTTGTCTAAAATCGGACCGGTTACACCCATACTCAAGACCTTCTTGTTGAAATCGAGCACATATTGAAGGGGTAAAAATATTCTAGCCCCGATATAGCATTGTAGGCCCAGTCCATGAGGATGTCATCATCAGGATGAGACAAGAAAAAGAGGGAAGTAACAGGAAAAAGGTGAAAAATAAGGAAAAAAGCAGGAATGAGTCAGACACACAAAAGACATAGTGAGGTGACAAAAGTCACAAAAGGCTAACATTCCCCACTCCCAAGACCTTGGTAAAAGGGGATCAGATGGACAAAAAAGAGGGGGACTTGGCGACTTGAAAAATGGGAGAGAGAGCTTCTTCAACTTCTAGACGGAAAAACTCTAGTATTATTATCTTATCCAGGCTAAAGGGTTCATCGACCTCCATTGTACAGTGAGATACGAAAGACCATGAGAGACTGTAAAATACTTTCATTATACTGGATTTGCCTTCCAAATAACCCATGGACGCAGGCTTTATGCCAAACCACATAAATTTGTGTGTCTCCCTTGCTATTTATATTTCCTATATATTTTTTCTATTCACTAGTATGAATATATGTATGGGCACTGTCTCACTACCTCAAACTGCCATTGTGGGCTCTAGACAACACTGCGTAACCACGTGGGTTGGGAATGACTTTTTCTCCCATTCTAGACTGTGGGGAGACTTTCACCCTTAACATAAGGGATATGAGGAAAAAAAAAAAAAGTATTGCTACATACAGTACTATGGTGTGCAAGCTCCATTCACTTATTTTGAAAAAAGTGAGATCCATTATTAAAAAAATAATTTTTTCATGTGGACTCCAAATTTATTTATTTTTTTCAAAGAAGTGCGCAGGCTTGCACACCTCAAGACTACAAATATAATTTCTCAAAAAAAATTAGTACTTTGAAAAAGAGAAATTATATTTACAGTATTATAGTGTGCAAGCCACGTTACTGCTTTTGAAAAAAGTAAATAAATTTAAGATTCACATAAAAAAAATTATTTTTTAATAATAAATCCTACTTTTTTTTAAAAGGTGTAGCACAAAACTTACATGCCGACTTACATTGTCACTATTATACGACGTCGGTTTGTTTAAAATATTTTTGATCATTGGCCATTGATTTTTAACGCAAATGTTCTGTTGAAAAGGCAAACGAAGGCAAGCCGGAACTCAAAAGTATACTTATTATTGTCGGCTACTTTTGGAACTATAAATTTGCTTGTGGACCCACAAATAAATCTCCCCTAATAAGCAAATGGGGTCTAACGTTGCCACGTGTCAAGTATTGTAGGTGACCATTCTAAGAAGGAAAAAACTCCAGGCCGGATGGGTGCCAAACTAGTATTTCCACCAGTCAATAGGAATATGCCACGTAAGCATTTTATAGAAAAGTAAAATGAGGTGAAAAGCACTAGATCACAAAATACTTCTCTCTTCTCTCTCCCTCCCGAATCTGATTTCACTTCACAAACACAAAATCTCTCTCCCTCTTCTTCTCCCTCCCAAATCTGGGGTGCTAGACACAAAATCACATTTTTTGACGGAACCCATCTGCACAACGGAGCCAGCCTTCTCGAGCCACATCTGTGCTCCACTCCACCACGCCGAAAGCTCAAAAAAAAAAAATCTGCAGGTTGAAAGGTAAATAAAAAGGTTGTAACAAGGTTTTTAGAAATGAGTTTTTCAATCTTTGAAAATTGTGTTAAATAATAAAATAGTTTTTTTATATTATTTTATTTTTGTGGCCCGAAACATTCCTAGAGCAAGCCTTGGAGAAATAAAAGAATATCAAAAAACTATTTTATTATTTAACACCATTTTCAAAGATTGAAAAACTCATTTCTAACACTGCTGGAGCATCACATTTAGAAAACAGGGCCAACCAACACAACCACAAAATTTTAAAAATACCGAGACCACTAGATTGAAGCAGACTCAACACTTTTTTTTTTGTATGCAAACTATCTACTGCAGATTTTGACTGCTCCAAGTGTAAACAAACACCCAAATTTTCTAAACTGAAATTCTACTACACTTAAACTCAACAAAATAGAAAGGAGTTCATCCTACAATTTCAGAAGCTAGTCAACATTATAAAATGTAGCATTATATACAATAAAGGACAAAACATTAATAAAGATAAGAGAGAGCCCTGAGATAAAATCCATGCAACAAGTTATGTTGGTCAGCAGCAAAACAAGTAAGCACAAGAATATGAAGAATTGTTTTGAAAAGATCATAAGGTGTTGGTGAGTTGGATTGACGCGCTATAGTAAAAAGGAGCATTAATTCAACAAGATCTTTCTTCCACTTTGATTGAACATAGTGTAAAACGTCACTGCTTTTAAGAACATTGATGCAGTATCCAGATGACCTAACACCATAAGCATAATCTTTAAAAAATCAAAATTAGAAACTAAAAATAAAAGAATATCAAAAAACTATTTTAGTATTTAACACCATTTTCAAAGACTGAAAAACTCATTTCTAAAAACCTTGTTAAAACCTTTCATTTTATTTACCTTTCAACCTGCAGATTTTATTTTGGGGCTTTTGGCGTGGTGGAGTGGAGCACAAATGGGGCTCGAGAAGGCTGGCTCCGTCGCGCAGATGGGTTCCGTCGAGAGAGGAGATTTTGTGTTTGGTACCCCAGATTCGGGAGGGAGAGGGAGAGAGAAAGAGAGAAGTGATTTTGTGTTTGGTGAGAAGTGAAATCAGATTCGGAAGGGAGAGAGAGAGGGAGAGGGAGAGGGAGAGAAAAGGAGAGAAGTATTTAGTCATCTAGTGTTTTTCACCTCATTTTACTTTTGTATAGATTGGCTATGTGGCATATTCCTATTGGATGGTGGAAATACTAGTTTGGCACCCATCCGGCCTGAAGCACGACTCTTCTAAGAAAAACTCTGCACGCAAATCACTTGTATGCGCCCTGCGCAGGCTGTCCGTAGCGGAACTGCTTATAAAAAGAGAGCGTTCCACCCCAATGGTGACCATTTTCTATGCTTTTTAAGCTCATTATAGATTTAAAAGAGGTTTAAATAGTGAATTGAAATGGTTAAATAAAATATTTTTTTTAATATTATTTTTATTTTAAAATTTAAAAAAATTGAATTATTTATTATATTTAGATAATAAATTAAGATGAAATTAATTAGTCGCATGAAAAATTTCATGAACAAATCGCTATCATAAATTGTTTTATGAAAAGAAAGAGCATTATTCCAAGATAAAACAAATGATCTTAGGTTTTCTTATTAGACCCAACCCAATTCACAAGGTATAACGATGGTTGTTTCTCTTACTAGAGTAAGTAACCAGAAATGATTCAAGTTGTTCAGGACGTGTTTCACACCAACAAGTGCATGGATGACTTGCAATAGATGAGATGGCGGTACGGGGTGCCTGGTTGAACTCCAATGCCTAAGTTAGAGAGAAGTGGTCTCAATATAAGTATATTAATGAATGACAAATACGTTACATTTAGGTGTTATTTATAGGAGTATGAAGGTGTTGATAACGGCTAACTCCAGAGTTTATCTTGGATAACCTTCGAATAAATTGGTAGAATAGTTTTCCTGATCCATCGAATGTGTTATCTATTCTCTATATTATCCACCACGTGTCCATAGATTCAATCCTTGGGCTTGCACATCAGTCTCGATTCTTAAGGCCTCAAACTTAGGCCCTCCAACACATGGGCTTATTCCTCCAAGGCCCTAAATATCCCTTCCAGTTACCCAGTTAATTTCATTTGTGTCTGCACATGGAAAATTCATCAGTTCGTGCTTTTCACTCTACCCTGCTAGTTTGGGGTAGATGGACAACCCCTAGGATCATTACTCCTTTTACCCTGTTAAGGGTCTATGTTAACTAAGGTGTGGGCTTTGGAAGATTTAACTTTTTGTTATGTTAAAGATTTGCCCATGCCAACTGTAACTGTTCCCGCACTTTTATTCATTATTTTTTCTTTTATTTAAAAAATGATAACCAACAACACTATCACCCTTTCTCCTTCCCAAGAATCCCTTATCATTACTTCTTTTTCCTGCTCCACTGCTTTTATCTTTTTGCGTCATTTCCTCTTCTTGTCTCCTTTCCTTCCTTAACTCTTTTCTCAAGTTTCAAGAAACACTTGCCACCCTTCACCATTTTGATCTCATTTCTTCTAGTTCTTACAACACTGGCTCAATGTGGTTCTTCCAGTATTCCCAGCCGAGTTTTTTTCCAAGTCCCATGAAGAGTTTCCTCACATTCTGCGTTTGAATTATTTGACGGTCAAACTTTACCTTTCTTTGAGGAGTTCACGTGGTGCTCCACACTCATCGCACGAGACTTGACAAAACTGAGCACTTCGTATCGCATCCCTGACACCGTGGTTCTCATCCTTCCTTCGGAAGGCGCCATCGACCAGGAAGGCTTCTTGGAGAGAGTTGCTCTCCCAGTTTGTGCCCTAACACATGGTTTGCGCCTTCCATTCATCCACTATGTTCGTGATGTCCTTGATTTCCTTCGATTGGCTCCTACTCAACTTCATTCACACGCTTGGCATGTGCTTTTGTGCTCATGTGTGGCGTTTCGTATGGTTCTGGAACCTCTAGGGAGATGTACCCAGATCTGACTACTCGCAAATTCCTGTTGTTCTATTCTGTGAAAGGGCTACCAGGTAATATATGTAGTTTTCATGTTAGCTCATAACGTTTGGCAGCATTTGAATGCCAAACAGTGGCAAACAAAATTTTCTCTTATTCTGGTGGTGGCTGGGAATTTACCGCCTCTGAAATGACCATTCAAGACTTCCCCATCTGGGCTAATTAGGGCAAGGTCCCTGAGGACAAAAATATTCTTATAGATCTAACTGACCAAGAACATTTTTGCGTCGACATAATCCTTAATTGAACCAAAGATAATGATAATGCCCTATGGACTAAGAAGCTCTTGACTCCCGCCACCATTGATAGATTCATTGTTGTGCCTGACCGCTCCAATGTTAAGGGGCATAAATTAAAAGTTGTGACGCCTTTTTCAAAGAAGAGGCTTGCTTCCCCACCTTCTGAGACTCCCAAAAAAGGTCTCTGTCGCGGTCAGGCACCTGCTAATCGCCTTGCTGAAAACGTCGAGGGTGTAGTTAACGATGTAGGGTCAGAAGTGGCCTTTGATTCTGGTGCCAACCTGACTGCAGGGGAGGAGACACCCTCTACTTCTCCTGTACATGTGTTGTTGCCTGCATCTTTTGGGCTTGACGACCTTGATGGACTCATGGGACAAGACCTTGTCGACTTGGTCACAGCCTTTGACTTTAATCTGCCCCCAAGGGGTCGAACTCAATAGGTACACCCCTTTTCGAGTTCCATTCTCTCCTCTCATCAATTTCGACTCTCAGAGGCGGCGAGTTTGCGTCTGACATATATGACGCATTCTCTATGAGTGTTGCTGAGGTTACATCTCGAGCTATGACTCCAACTAATGGCGGCGTCCAAAGTTATGCCGTGGACTGGGGCCTTCTCACCTGCATTCCCCTCCTCAGGATGGAGCAGTGGTGGAGATGTCTCAATGCTTAAAAAAATTTTTTCGATATGACATTGCTGGCTTGGCTGTACTTTCCTTCACATGTATGGCCCATACCTTTTGTGTCCTTGTGCTTTGTAGGGTTTGGATGACTTGGCGGTTTGGATTGTAAATGATCGCACCAACTTGGAGCTAGAGGTACGACCATGCGAATGTTTGGGTTATTTGCTAAAAAGGAACTGAGTCGACTACTGGACAAGAAAACTGAGGTGGAGTCTTACCTAGAGCAGTCTAATGGGCACATCCGCTCCCTAGAGGGCGACCTTGAGCTCCTTCGTGATGAAGCATCTAAGTTCCATGGTGAGTTACTCCGCGACAAATCCCCCAACGCACATAATAGCTTCACCTTGCAATTGGTGGAATTTGAACGAGATTCTGCTTGTGCCTAGCTATCTCACATGAGTTGAAAGTTGGACTCCTCTCAACAATTGTTGGTTGCCGCTAAGCAACGATGCTTGGGATCTACCCATGTATTGGCTTCTTTTGAGGAAGCACATAGGCAACTTGCCCTTGAGCTTTCAAAATTGAACGCATCGCATTAGGAAGCTCATAAACAATTTGGCCTTCAGCTGTTAGAAATAGAGGGGTCCTATGAGGATATACGTGGCAGGTTTACTACTTACAAGAAGGACACATAAGAAGTAGATGCCAAGTAGGGCAAAATGAACCAAACCATGCTACACTTAAATACGAAAGTGAATGAGTAGAACCAGTGGTTGCTAGAAATGAAATCAGAATTGGCCACTTCGAGGGACGAGCTAGCATGTTTGCTTCCACAACTGGCGACCACCAAGACTATTAGAGATCGGGCCTTTGGAACTTTATGACCAAGATCTATTAACACAAGTAGTGGCTTTTGGAATGAAAATCTTCCCTAGTTTAGACTGTCGACCTTATTTGTTGAAATGACATTTTCACTTTGTTGTCAAGTTGTTATTGTTAGGTAATCTGACTTTTTAAAACATTTAAAAAAAATACATAAATTTACTAATAATAACTTTTTTAAATATTTAAAAAAATTAAAATACAGTAACCATCAAATCCATGGCCAAACTAGCATTTTTCTTATTGAAAATGTCAGAACAGATGAGAAAAAGGTATACATGGAGGATATATATTCCTCATTCTGTCATGATTAATTTGGTATTGAAGAAGAAATATTCCTCCAAGTTGTTCGAGCTATACACAGATATTCATACTCTACCAATCATAAAATTTAAAGTAGATCTCTAATATTAGTTTATGATGAGGTGTATCTGTCTAACATCCGAGTCTTTGTTTGGATATTAAGAATTGAAGATAAAATTTAAGAATTTTGTTTTTTTAAAATAGAAAGATTTAAGTAATTAATAATTATGAATTTTTTTATACATGGTAAGTTTCAACTTTTACTAATCAATCAAGTAGATAACTTTAATATTAAATAGATAAACATGTAAAAAATGGATAATCTTATAAAATAAAATAAAAAAATAAACATGTCTAATTCTAAGATTTTTTTTTCTTAAAAAAAATAAAAATAAAATAAAACTAACAAGGGGCGGCAACAACCTCGTTTGATGGCAGATGGCCAGCTGGGTGGTCTAAAAGCAGGCCTAGTACGGTATACCTACATCGAAGAATCCAAAAAGTCAAAAACGAAACGGGGAAGGTGGGGAATGGGACTCGAACGTCACGCCCACGCACCGTTGTCCGTCTCTCTCAGATCCACGTTCAACCAGCACCGCGCATTCTTCTAAAAGCATATTCTTTTCTTCTTTCAACTTTGCTTTTTCAACCATCTCCCCTCTCTCTCTCTCTCTCTCTCTCTGGTTTTGCTTGGCTCTGTCTGGCATTTGAAGCTACACCTAAACAGTTCCAGTCGAATCTTTCTGAAAACAAGTTAACCTTTACACTTGAGGAATCAGCTCGACATGGTTCTGATCAAGGAATTGTATCCTTCTTCTTGTTTAATTAACTGTGTTTGCATTGGATGAATCGAGGGGAAAAATAGAAAGAAAAAAAAAAGCTCTTGTTCTTCGGGTGTTTGCTTGCTTCAAATTAAAACGTTGTAGTGTTTTTTTATGTCTCTATATGTGTTTTTCTTTCTTACCATTTGTGGGTTACTCTGTACGTTCTATAAACCGGCCCTCGGATAACTGATTATTATTAATGATTAATGTTCGTTTATTTGGTGGGAACTAAAAAAAATTGCTATAATGATTTCAACAGTTCTTTATTACCTTTCCTTAGCTGAGAACTTTTCGATGGGTGATGTTCTGAAGTCGGATTGTCATGCCCGTTTCGCTGGAAGAGGTAAAACATCTCAAACGAATTTAAAGTTTCAGTCACAGTGATACCCATCTCATCTCTAACAGGATTGTGATTTCTTTCTGTTTAAAGTTTGAACATTTTTAAAAACAAATTCGTTTGGCTTCATATTGCAGTACGGGATAGCACAGATGTTCATGGTCACGAAGATGCAGCAAAAGAACACGACTAGTACTGAAGGGATTGAAGTATTAGAGAGCAGACCCTTTGAAGATGATGTGTATGGAACGGGTCAATACACTTCTAAAGTTTATCGTCTGCAAAGGTAAAATTTTGAGTGATGACAAATGTTATATAATGTAGTAGAAAAGAAATTGTTATCCCACAGGTTGCGTATTGAAGATGCAAATTGTTTTGTTCTATTATTCCTATTGAGCCGATCATGTCTAAAAATTGTTAATTTTATCCTTACCAAACTCAAATTCTGATTCCTAAACCATACTTAGCATTCAGGTATCCACTTTACTTCTGCTTTCTTTATTATTGATAAGAGTTCTCTGGTTTCTTGGAATAGAATGTCATAACTTAATAGACTTACAGATATTATACTCTCTTAATCTCAACATCTTTCTGCAGCAAAGTTCCTTCTTGGCTTACCAAATTTGCACCAGCTCAAGCTCTCGTCATGAGAGAGGAAGCCTGGAACGCATACCCAAGATGCAAATCAGGTTTGTCATGTCTCTAGACATTACTCATTGGATGTTTCTTTACATTCTTTTATTAACATCTTTTTGTGTTTTTATCTGCAAATGGATGCCACATTTCCCAGTACTCAAGGTAAAAATTTTCTCTTTCCAATCAAACTTTAATTTCATTAATCTTTCTGGAAATACTATAGTTCACAGTATTGATATATACTTTGGTTTTTCTGTTTTGTAGTGCCCACAGTTTTCGAAGTTTCAGTTAACCATTGAAACTGTTCATAGAGCTGACAATGGGCACTCAGAAAATGTTTGTTTCTTTAAATCTAGATCTCTCTGTTTCCTTTGTCTACATTTGTAAAACTCAAAGCTTTTTCTTTATGTTAATTGTTAGCAATTGCATGTATTTAAGGAGTTCATCGCATTCTATTCCTACCTTTCTTCTTTCCGGTATCTGTGCCCACACTTTAGCTTAATTGGATGCTTTTTTTAAAGTAGAGGACGGTAACCCCAAATATTATTGAAAACTCTCAGTTATGGTGGTGGAATACCATAGTACTAGAATATAGTCTGGGGGTTACAAAAAAATCCCAAAACCAAAAGGCTTAACAGAAAATCAATTACTTACAAGACCATACAAGTCTAAAGCTTCAGCTATATGTTAGCTATCACATGGATTTAAATTCTTCATCTGGTACGAAATCGAATTGTATTCTACCTTCTCTTTTGTGTTGGTTTTTTGGTCCTCTCAACTGTGAAGTTGACAAACCAGGTGCATGGTTTGACGAAAGAACTACTAGCAGCCAGGCAAGTGGAATATATCGATATAACTATTCCGGGAAAGGATTGCTGGAGTTACTTAGTTGGAAATTGCAGCATAGACTTTTCCAAGTTCAAATCAGAAAGAACAGGCCGTGGTCCTCTTACGAAAGGGTGGCAGGTTGGAATTTTCTGTACATATAGTTTAATATTATTATTTGTATCTCATGGAACTTTGGCTTGCATTTTTCCCCTCTTTAAGCAATCACCAAATTGTTTACCTCATTTTACTAAAGGGCTCAAATTAATTTTCTGAAATGCTCTCAAGTAGTCAGTCATTCAAAGCACATTGCATTTTGCTATTACTCCTTTATAGGTATCTTCTTTTGTAAAACTGTAAGCTGCTGATTGCATGTTTTGTGAATACAAGACTAGCTTGTGTTTTAACATTCTTGAATTCATTCACAGGATAGGTGTGATCCGGTTATGACTGCATACAAATTGGTGACAATTGATGCACCCTACTGGGGTTTTGGTCGTCGGCTTGAGCAGACCCTGCTAGCGGTACCATCTCTTTGACTTCAAAATTTTAACATATCACCTTGACTATAAACTATTTGGTGCGACAATCATTCTAATTTATTTTCTTTGTTTTGCTGCTTTACCTAATGAAATACATATTTTAATCAGTAGCTAAGACCAACAGGATCTTGACATCAATTCAATGAAAATATAAATTTTCAACTGGACCATAACTTTAGTCAACATCCTACCATTGATTCTGAATTTTCACTTTTTTCTGCACTATTCGTTCTTTTTTTCAAACATAATTAGTAAAGAAACGATAACGACCCAATGTAATCCTTATGGTTCAGTTCATAGCTTTATCAGATTATAACTCTCGATGCTCAACCTGTTTCCATTCTACTTTTCCTCCAGTTATTTACTAGAACTCTGCTAGTTCAGGGAATGAGGTAGACCTGCAAGTATGGAAAATATAATGCTCTTTAACTGGGCTTTACTCTCCATTTTCTTATGTTCTTTTGGTAGTAATTTGGGATAGATATAGGAAAATTTCTTGCAAAATTTGGCTTAGGACATGTTTTCAAGGACATACTAAGGTGGAAGAAAATTTGAAAAATAAAAAATCCTCAAGCAAAATGGGAAAAGAAAACAAAGGATTAAGATAGTTTAATGTTATAGACATAAAAAACAATCTAGATCTAATGGAAGAAAATGAAGTAAGAATACAAAGAATGGATACGTGGAAAAGAAACAGAAACGTAGAACAATGATTTCATTACTCTATTGTGCTAGTGTCAGATCTTTCCTTAGCTTCCCCCCCCCCCCCCCCAAAAAAAAAAAAAGAAAAGGATGGTTATTCATGTGTTTTGTTTATTATTTCATTTATTTGTTTTTATTATTTGCGTAGGGTGAGAGGGCTCTATTTTTGGAAAGTCATCGGCATTGCTTTGGTGGGATTGATGAATGGTATGGGATGAGTCTGCAACAATTAGATCACCTTATGGAACAAAACAAGTCTATGTCAGATGAGGTAAGAAGATTCCAAACTTCCCCAAACCCACTCGTAGGGTTTTGATACAATTGTGAACATATGCATTAGTTGCAGTTCACCACTTAACCTGTCACATGGTTAGTTTATCAACCTTTGTGGCAAAAATGATTGTGACTCTCTGGCTGAAGAACATATGTACACGTTGCTTATATCACCAGGGGAACTTGAAGGGGGTACGCATCCACAATTGCATGCGCAAGGATGGAATTTATAACAGGGAGAGAGGGAGAGAGAGTTATTATTGAGCTATTATTGGTTTCACCTTGGACCAGTTCAATACAGGATGCAAGTACCTACCGCTTGTTACTTATCTGTTGATATCTCATTGAGCTGGGTATGGTTTGGAAAGAGTCCATGTAGGGCTAACACTTTTCCAAACAAATTTCAAATAAAATTTTCAACTTCAATCTAAACCTCCTTCAATCTTAAAAACCTCTATTTCAACTTTTGTCCAATGTCTTTATTGAAGTACAGCAAAACACACAAATCAAAACAACTTTTACAAAAACCTAAGCAAAAACTAAGCTAAAAAATTATATTCAAACAACTTTTCAACTTTATCTATTCACTTTTACAAACTCCATTATAAAACATATTAAAAAAAAATGTTTGCTGCATGGTGTATGTATAAAACATATGTAAAGAAATGTTTGCTGCATAGTGTATGACTGGAGAAGCTGTTGTTGCTCCATTTCTTTTGAAATGCTAGATTATTAGATTTGCATTTGATTTCCTAGCTCTAAAGCAGAGAACCCTCAAGCCAGCTCGGGTGACAAGCATCGTACATCTTAACGGGAAAACAGCAGATGGTGAAGGCATTCATGGCAAGAAGTAGCGACCTTGAATCTCAACAGCATGTGCATGCCATTATTACACAGCGCAAGCTCAATGTTCCCGGTAACAATATTATGAGCAATTGTAGCAAAAAGAGTAGACACATAAAAGCAACATATATATCAATTCTCACAATAGATATTTTCTGACACTCAGAATACTATTTCCTGTGAACCTGAAAGGGGTAGTGTGCAGCTGCCGGGGACGACGGGATCATTGGATCGACCTCTGTTTGTGATCACTCGAAAAGGCAAAGAGAGAGAATTTCATTTTCCTTCTGTCACTGAAGAATGTTGAACACAAAACATACAAAGAATCGTATATGAACCTGTGGCAGCAATTGGGATGCTCACAGTTGTGTCATATGTGCTATTACCACATTATTTTACTAATGTTCGTTGAAATTACTCATTTGTACAGTTTTCATCATTTTTATTCCTAATCATATGTTACCATGACAGTTGATTGGCAGTTATACCTTATAAGCAACTAACTGTTCAAAGTATTCTTTTTTTTTTTTTTTTTGGGTGATTTCAGCATTAGTATTATTGTTATTATTATTATTATTTTGCAATTTATTGAACGAGAAGAGTTGAAAACTTTAATCATGACTTCTGTGTACTAAAACAGTACTCGCTAAAAACAATTTAGTAGGTAATCTTTGTGTTGTATATATTGTAAGATCTCTCACATTTTTTGCTTGAATTTTAAGATTTAGATGAATGGGATGGTATGTAGACCATCTGGCCCCATCTCCACAGCCACTTCCGCCTCCCCTCTGCTGCCTCCCCCGCTCTCTTTTGTTTTTCCTCTTTCTTTTTCTGGCCATATTTATATATCACGCGCCACCAATATTCACTCCCCTCATCCCAATCTGCCACCCTTACCCTTTTAGCCGCTACTTGCAAGCAAGCTTATGCATTGTCCAAACCGTCAGCCTTCTCTATAGATTTGATATTTTCACTGAAATAATATTTGCAATCATAAAGTATACAAGTCTACGGTATTCTGTTTGAAAAAAAGTAGATCAATTGAGATTTATATAAAAAATTATTTTTTTAATGGTAGACTATTTTTTTTTTTAAATGAAGTGCGTGGGGCTTGTAAATTCTAGGATTGTATCTCTTGTGACGATGAGGAATCACCACAAAGTGATTCTAGAGCTACAATCTGAATCTAACAAGAGTAGTTGAAAGTCATTCGAGACTCACATAAGAGAAAAACCATTTGATGGGTAATTTAGAAAATTTCTTACATTATGCTTATATGTGTTGCGTTCTATGATATTCTATCTACAAAGTGAAACACTTTCTTAACAACCAAAAAAAAAACACACACACACACAAACAGTACCACCAAACTGTCGGTTCGAGCGAGTCCGTCGTGAACTTGGTCGACGACTTGACGTCCAGGCTTACACAATCATCGTTTATTAGGCGCGCTTTATGGTACAAAGCCGCCCGTTTATTCCAAAAAGCATATTCCTCGTATTTCTTCCGTGCTTGCTGGAACATACTCATATCCTCTCCAATACCTTTCCTCCTCTACTTTGTCAAACTGAACTCTGTCTGCATTGGAAGCCTGACCTCACTATCTCGCTCTATTCTACGAGAAAAATGGTTCATATCAAGGAGTTGTATCCTTTTCCGTTTTCTCATTTAGTTCATATTTGACCAAGTTGTTCGGGTGAGAAATGAACAGCTTTTTGTGTATTATATGTTGATTTTTGGCATGATAGTGTTTTTATTTACTAGGTTCGATGTACAGGATTCTTAACTTTAAACGCTTTAGTAGTTCTTTTTCTGTTTTGCCTTACTGAACGTTGAAGATGATACTAATTTCGATCCATGCAGATAAAATTCTACAGCTGTGGGTTCTGGGATTTCTTAGTATAATTTGTGACTTTAATCCAACTAGCGAGACCCAATATCTCAGAAAGTTTTTTTTTTTTTTTTCTACCGTACAACTTGGGTTATCCCCTAATTATAACTCCTATTTGTAATATTGTGTCAAGATCTTATTTTGTTGCACATAAGTGTTATTTCTTATATTCCTTTTTATTAGCTCTCAAATCTTAATTCACTTTAACTCCTAGAAGTTCTACGGTGGAGCTTTTGACTATAGATACATTTCACTCAGTATCTGTTATATGCTAGTTTTAAGCAGTAGGATGTGTTTTTGCTTTTCCGGGGCTATGAAAAAGTGTTACTTTTAGTTTCTTCGTGCAATTCTTAGTAAAGAAACTAGTTATCCGTTCCATTTGGAGGTTTCCTTAACCTGCTACTTTTCAATTGGGGGAACTTCTATGAAGTCGGATTGTCATGCCTGTGTCTTTGGAAGAGGTATGCTTTATTTTTTCATGATTTACAAAGTGATTCTAATTATTAGGTACCCCATTTAAAATAACCCATTTAAGTCATATTTTGAGTTTGTCTCTAAATTCCATGTTTGCAATGCAGTATCAGGTGGCACATATGTTCGTTGTGATGAATATGTCACAACAGCACACTACTGGGGAGGAAGGGATAGAAGTCGTAGAGAACAGACCCTTTGAAGACAATGCCTTTGGGAAGGGTCGATACACAAATAAAATTTATCGCCTTCAAAGGTATTTGGATTGGCAATGGAAGTTAAAGTTTGTTAGTATGAAATTATTGTTATTGAGTTGTGAATTGGCATGTGAAAGCAGTAAATCTGTTTGTATCAGCCCTTTATTATTTAGTTAGTTAGCTAATGTTTCCTTACCATTTGAACGGCTTTATTGCCTTGTCAACTGAGAAAGTCGGAATGTTTTGATTGCATTTCATGGGCTGAGAAGTTATGAATGACTTGAAGGGCACTGATGATCTAATCTCTCATTAGGTGTTTGCACTATGTTTATGCAACTAATAAGCTTATGACTGCTGCATAATATATTGAAAACTAACATGAGCCTATTGTAAGGACATGCTATCCTTGTATATGTTTGATAACTTATAATTTCCATCTCAACACTAAAGATCAGCTACATACGCAAATATTTTGGTAGACTCCCTTTTTCTCTTTATTTTCTATATAATATATGGAAATAGTTTTTAAATTCTCTTCCTTTGCAATGCTTGTTGCAGCAAAATTCCATCTTGGCTTACTACTTTTGCACCCGCAGATGCTCTCATCGTGCAAGAGGAAGCGTGGAATGCATTCCCAATATGCAAATCAGGTTTGTCATGTCATCATGAAAATTTTGTGTAACATGTTCCTTTTATAACTTACATTAATGTGTGTTTTTGGCTGTCACTTGCAAATGGATGCTACATTACCCAGTAATGAAGGTAAGAACTTCCCCCATTAATTTCTCATTCAGTAAATGCTTGTGGGCAAATAATACTTCTAGATAATGAAGTGTATGCCTATTGGTTTTGCATTTCTGCAGTGCCCATATTTTCCCAAGTTTCAGTTAAGGATTGAAACTGTTCATAGGCCTGACAATGGGCAGTCAGAAAATGTAAGCCTTTGGAAGTCTCTCTTTTTCTTTGACCAAATTTACCCAGCCTTAGAGCTTTGTCCAGACCCCTGCATTTTCTTTTTGGGTCAGACTCTAGCAGCTGCATCTCATTGATTCTATGATTTGCATTGGATTCTATGTTTTCTTTCTTGTTGGTTTCTTTGGCCACTCCATAACCATATCTTGATGTTATCAATTGTACAGCTCTCACTTTTAGAATTGAACTAATTGTATAATTTTTTTATTGGCACTAGGTGTTCAAGATCAAAGTCCCAACTAGTTCTGAGGGTGCATAAGCCCTCGACAAATAGTTTCCCACACATGTATCTCGGGTAGTTCATGGGAATATTCCACAAGTCCGATCACCCCTAGAAGTATTTGCACCCAAGCATTCGAACCTTAGACCTAGAGGAAGCATACCACTAAGACCAAGGCCCTAAACACTTGAGCCAACCCAACTAATTGTATATTGTAGGGTTAAATTCTATTTGATAGCTTTTATTTTATTTTTTTTACTTGTTTTTGGGAAGCCTATTCTATTTGGAAAGGATGGTGAAGAAAATAAAACGCCATTATATCACATGTTGTCACTTTTCGGTGCGATCTATGTGAATGTGAAGTGTAAATTATTCAATAATTTACTAAATTTTGGATATTGCAAATATATCTTTAACTTGATTTTTTAGATATGTTTCTTTTGTGTTACTCCCTTGGTAATGGTATAACACTAATTGATAATATTCCAAGTTTACAACAAACATTTCTTTGATACCTATCTGTATGATTTTCCAATAAATCTTTTATCTGGTGTTCATGATAAGACAACTGTGGCTCTAACATTTTATCGAATAAAATTTGCATTTTTCCCAGTCTCGCTTTGTTAGCTTTTTGTCGCATTTCTTAATTGTGTAGCTGTAGGTGCATGGCCTGAGTGAAGAACAACTGGCAGCTAGGGAGGTGGAATACATTGATATAGCTTCTTCTGAAGGGAACTATTGGAGTTATCTAGTTGGAAATAACAATGTGGACTTCTCAATATTCAAATCAGCAAGAACAGGTCGTGGTCCACTTTTGGAGGGATGGCAGGTTGGAATTTCCCTACCATGTCATTTTCTCTGGTAATATGCATTTTATGGATGCTGTAGTCGAATATATTGAGAGAATAAATTAATATTGTTCATTTACAAGTAACCGACTATACATACACATACACAAGACCATTATACATTTCTAAACTAAACTAATTACAACCATGTCCTCTAACACTCCCCCTCAAGCTGGGGCATATATATCATATAAACCTAGCTTGGAACAAATAAGCTTTAACCGACTATAACACAGTGGTTTAGTAAACATATCTGCAAGTTGATCAGCAGACTTCACAAAGGGTGTAGAAATGTCACCACTTAGTATCTTATCTCGAATGAAGTGACAATCAATCTCAATGTGTTTAGTCCTCTCATGGAATACAGGATTAGACGCAATATGCACTGCAGCTTGGTTATCACAAAGTAACTGAAGAGGAACAGGAGCTGGAAACTCAATCTCCTGAAGAAAGTGTTGCAACCATGTCATCTCACTAGTCGTATGAGCCATTGCTCTGTATTCAGCTTCTGCACTAGACCGAGCTACGACTGTTTGTTTCTTACTCTTCCATGAAACCAAGTTACCTCCTACAAATGTACAATATCCAGTAGTCGATCTTCTATCTGAAGGAGATCCAGCCCAATCAGCATCTGAAAAAGCTTCAATTCTAAGGTGTCCATTCGGTCTATATAATAGTCCCAGACCAGGAGCTCGTTTAAGATAACGAAGAATATGGATTACAGCATCCCAATGTGAGACCCTGGGCTTTTGTAGAAATTGGCTCACTACACTCACTGCATAAGAGATATCAGGTCTAGTGATAGTAAGATAATTCAATTTTCCAACAAGTCTTTGATACCGACCTAGATCTCCAAACAACTCCCCTTCATCTTTCAAGAGTTTACGGTTTGGGTCCATAGGAGTGTCAATAGGTCGTGCACCTAACATGCCAGTTTCTTCCAAAATATCAAGTACATATTTTCTCTGAGATAGGTTAATGCCTTTTTTTGATCTACCAACTTCAATTCCTGTTTAGGATAAGTTATCCTCGTTTAGGATAACTTATTCCAGTTTAGGATTAGGGTTTGAAGCCGGTACCGGCGATACCCGAAACAATTCCGATCTGAACCGGTTGTACCGGCCTGTATCGGAATTGTTTCGGGTATCGCCGGTACCGGCTTCAAACCCTAATCCTAAACTGGAATAAGTTATCCTAAACGAGGATAACTTATCCTAAACAGGAATAATTTTACCTTATACCTGTTACCAAACGAACCTTATTCTGGATAGAGATAAGAACTTACTCCAGATTAGGGCATATGTATTCCAGGATAGGATAGTCGATACCTGTAACCAAGCACTCCGAGACGTCGAGTTCGCCGGCGATACACAGTGATTCCGGCATCGGATGACGACGGGAGACACACCGGTGTGCACAGAAAACGCCGGCGGTCTCGATTATGGTGCCCACTACCGGAGAAAACAACTGAGGTCACCGGAAAAGCTAGAAATAGCTCCGGCCGCCACTACATACAACAGCCACTAACCACCACAGACACCGGCCACTAACCACCACAGACAACAACGGTGATACCACACCTCCGTCGCACAACCACCACTAACTCCGTCGTACACCCACAACCACCACTATCTCCGTCGCACAACCACCACTGACTACAGTTCGCTCTGATACCATGTAGTCGAATATATTGAGAGAATAAATTAATATTGTTCATTTACAAGTAACCGACTATACATACACATACACAAGACCATTATACATTTCTAAACTAAACTAATTACAACCATGTCCTCTAACAGATGCCACTACTCAAGGAACTTCACAGGAATTCCTTCTATTGACTTGTCCTTTCCAAGTGTCATATAGGCCCATCATGCTGTTCAATTCTATCCCTTTTGACATCTTTCGGGGGAATTGTCCAGTTGTTTTCTTGTTGCTTTCTCCTTCAAAGAAACTTACCTCACTTTACACATGGCTCATATTAAAGTAATAAAACACACAGGAAACATTTTTCGATTTTGTATTTCATTTCTAGAAATGATCTATTCTCAAAATTCAAATATTCCTTAAATTTCACTTCACTAAAATAACATTTTGCTTTTGCAATAATAATAACTGATGTAATGTACCTTTTTCTCATAAAATCTTTAAGGAGAATATTGGAAAACTGGTATAGAGATAATTTGTTGAAAATCATTTATTACTATTTAAAGAAAAACTGTCCTTGCCAAGAGACTGTGCACCCTCGGTGCCGATTAAAAAAAAAAAGAGAAGCCATTTTCATGTTTAGAACTATTTCCACAAGATGGAAAATAACTTGTAGCTATCACAATTTTATAGATCAAATAACTTTTAAAACAATTATCATCATCCTCTCTGATTTCCATGTTTCTTAAATCTTTTTCACCTCGTGAAAACAAAAACAACTTTGATTGAGTCATTAATCATTTGCAGGATAGATGTGATCCTGTTATGACAGCGTACAAATTGGTAACAATTGATGCACCATACTGGGGCTTTGGATATCGACTTGAACAAGCTCTAATAGCGGTAACACCTAGTTGGTTATAGTCATTCTTGATATATAACTTTCAATAAAATTTATTTGGTGAAGACAGACGAGTTAAACATTTTCTGTTTGCTTGCCAAATTAAATGGCATATTTCATCATGAATAAAGCAGGTATCAGTAAAAGAATTTAATTTCAATCTGATCACAACTTTAATGGGAATCTTGTGTCCTTGAACCAATAACTATCTTTCAGTTAGATCCAGGCATGATATATTTCTGTATGGTCTATTTTTATCTCAAGAGGAAACAAAAAGGAAAGAAATTTCATTTAATTTTTTAAGTGCATATGTTACCAAATTTCTGGACATCATGAAAATAAGTTTTTCTTTCTTTCTAAAAATGGGAAAAACTGATGCGTATGTGGCAGTTGTGCGCTTCGTTCAGTTTTGCCAATGCCCCAGCCCTAGTAGGATATGTGCCTGATGTCTTCTATAGGTGTTAAATTTGGGAGATACCACCAAGTAAAATAACCCCCCCCCCCCCCCCCCCCCCCCAAAAAAAAAAAAACAACCATTTCCTATCATCTGAGAAGGAGGCCATACATCTCTGAATTTTCACTTGTCCATGGCCTTCCAGTTCTTAAAGATCCTGCCGGGGCAGGGCTTGATGCAACTCTGCATGTATGGAAACCATAGTTCACATCTCCTTCTTCTCTGTTCTTCCAAGATGATTTATTTGCTTATCAAAAAGGAAGATTATAGATTTCAGGGACTTGATAGAGAGGTTATATAATTTTTCTTAGGAATAGTTTGCAGGACTAAGACGCTGATTTGAAAGGGCAGATTTTATTAAGTGAAATACTGCACGAAATTATAAAGAGATAAATTATGGAAAGATTGAGAGTTTTCTGAATGGGCAACTGGAGAAAAGAAGAATTATACATTGAAAGAGATGGAAAACCACTTATCAAAAGAGATATGGAAAACCTTAGGCTTGTTACTGACTAGCAGCACGATGTTGGAGACAACAATTAATTATACTGAAGTTAAAAAGCTGAAGGTACCGATAGTTGTAATTGCTAGAGTATCATTACCTTTTTCTCTTCCTGTATATTCTATTCTTCTTAATTTCCTTATATTTTCAATATATTTATTTTGGTTGAGTATACATTATTATGCCCTAGATTTCTTGTTGCATACAAGATAAACAGGATTCGTTAAAGTTTTCCTTACCGCCAACTTGCCAAGGAGTGAAAAACCTTACTGATGATTTTTATGTTTTTGGTAGGGTGAAAAGGCTCTCTTTTTGGAAACTCATTGTAATTGTTTTAGTTGGATTGATGAATGGTATGGGATGACAGTGCAACAAATACGTGAACTTGAACAACAAAGCCATTCTGCGTTAAATGAGGTAAGAAGGTCCTACACTTTGAAACTCGGTAGAAATTTTGATAGGATCAGTGATTCTATGGTTGAATTTGCACATATCCATTTCAGGATTATGTGAGTATGCTTATAACCATTAAGGTTGAGGCCTTTTTCCAGTTGGATATTGAGTTATGATATTTCTTTTCTGCTTTAAGGTGAGGGATTGAAATTGCATGGGATGCTGTAGAATTGAGTTCCATTTATTCTTCCATACCAGTATTTCTTGCTCAATTATATCAAGTCATGCTAAGTTTGATATTATACACGCGCCTGTGTGTGTTTCTGTATATGTACCAAATTTCATTTCAAATTATAACCAACGATTCTAAATATCAAAAGAAAATGTAATCATTATCATTCCTTAATGTTTTAAAATGGCAACAAGAAAATTGAACTCATTTTACTATCAAGTAATGTGAAATAATAATTCTTGAGTACTGAATCTTAAATGGTATTCGATCTTGTTCAGAAAAGAGTCCATATAAGATATAAAATTTCGAATCCATTTTTTATAATTTTCTTTCTGTTGCTTATATAATTCAGTTCCTGCTAACTAGCATATTGTGCTCAAAAGCAGAAACTTGGCAAGCCGATGTTGACGACAAGTACAGGAGACTAGCCCCAGGTAATTTCACTTGATAGTGAACATATTTATGGCAGGAGCTTATCACATAGATGTTGGCAGCATGCACTTGCAGCTGAGATGGAAAAGCATGATCTAAATCCTGGCAGTGATATATTTGCAGTGTAACTGCTACAACATGCATATCATCTGAAATAAAAGTGAATGAATGTTACAAGAAGGTTGTATAGCAGCTGACATATTCAATCCCCATATTGTATATTTTCTGGTGCTGTAGTAATGATTCTTACTTGCTTACACACACATTGAAAAACTATTCTAATCTTATTCAATAATTGGACCACCTAAGCCTTCAAATTTATTGAAGTGACCTCAATATTATTTGCTGACTTTGGCTGGAAATTAGGTTTGTGCAATTTCTATCTATGAATGATCTCTAATTCTATATACCCAAACTGGATGGTATAATTTGCTGGAGTGGTCGCTGGTGAGATTAAACGATAGGGTTGAACAAAAAGTACAACTAAATAGAGATACCCCTCTTTTCTCAATTATTTGATTTGATTTTCTAATTGGGATGAAATAAAAAAAAAATGAAGAAAAATTTAGTTGTTTGACAATATTTTGAGAAAGAATAATTCTACTTATCATTCTTATATCACACACCACGCATGATTTTTTTATCTTTTTTTATTTCTTTTCCTTAGCAAATATGTGGTATAAGGATAATGAGTAGAAGAATTCAATTAATTTAGTAGGATTAAAACAAAAAAAAAATTAAAACATCTGTGGTGTGTGGTGTAGATTGATACTTAGCAAAGCGCTTTGAGAAAACTGAATTCACGGTTTAATATTTAATTAATACAAGCAAGTCCCAAGTTTTGAACCCTAAACGGATTGAATTTAAATAAATAAATGTAATGCTTAATCAATATACGGTAGAGTACATATTGATTTTACCTTTTTTTTTTTTTTTGGGTCCTTTTCCCCTTA
The DNA here is from genome assembly GCA_029856935.1 of Cyclocarya paliurus. Taxonomy (NCBI): domain Eukaryota; kingdom Viridiplantae; phylum Streptophyta; class Magnoliopsida; order Fagales; family Juglandaceae; genus Cyclocarya; species Cyclocarya paliurus. Next base: position 15,098,295 of record CM056958.1, read on the forward strand.
TGCATTCTCATTTTTTTCAAACATTTTTTAAAACATCTTTAAATATTTAAAAATATATATAAATTTACTGCTAATTACTTTTTTAAATATTTAAAAAAAATTAAAATACACTAACAATTAGAGTTGAGCAAAAATCCGAAAATCTAATTCCAACTCTGCTCCAACTTCAATTGGAGTCGGAGGTTTTTTTCTCTAAGAAGTCGGAGTTGAAGTGGGAGTCGGAGTCGGAGGTGGAGTTGAACTGACTCTGCTCCGATCTGACTTTGACTTTGTCCTTCGATTCCGATTCAAACTCTACTTCCGACTCTGACACGGATATTATACATCTTTTATAAATATATATGTGTTTTTATATATTAATCATAAGAATTTATATAATTATATTTTATATAGTTAGTTAAACTCTATACTATACTAGCATGAGTTCATTATTATTAAATAATATATATAAACTAAATTGACTAATAATAGTTTAGTATATGTAAACATCATATTATTACAATATTACAACAATGTAACAATAAATTACTAATATATAAATATAATAACGTGTAATACTAATATATAAACACCAAAATGCATAATAACATGTAATACTAATGTATAATAACCAAAGTATAATAACATGTAATAGTAATATATAATAACTACAGTATAAAAACATATAATAGTAATGTATAATAACCAATGTTCCAATATGTAATATATAATCACTAGTGACTAGTATAATAAATTAAATATAGAATACTAAGTCTACTATATAATTAAGTTAGAAACTAATAAATTGTTAATAACACTTTATAGTCTATAGACTTGTACTATAGTGATTAATTACATATTATAGTATATAGACTTGTACTATAGTTTTTATAAATAGTGTTTAATTACATGTTATTAACTCATTATTCTACTCTATAATAATATGTAATTGTCAATAATCAATCCTATAGTATAAGTATAAATACTAACAATAATAACATTTTAGACTTATAATCTACATGTAATACGAATGCATAATAATACTAGTATAATAATTATATTTAAATTTTAGTCAATATAGTACAAATCAATTTAAATAATAATTTTTATTAATTAATACTAACAATTAAATTGAGTGATGAAAAAAATTATAAAAACCATAAATAGAATGATAAGTCGATTAATTAGACACTATAATATGATAAAATGTTAAAAGTATTATATGAATATATGATAAGTGATAACATATTACTAATAATAATAATTAATACTAACAATTATAAAAACTATAAATAAAAAATTTAGGTTAAAAGTCTAAACAAAGATTAGATGAAAGTTTAAAATATTATTTTTGGTTTGGGGAGTGAAATGAGAATTTTTGGTTTTAGATAAAAGTTTAAAATATTATTTTTTAATATTATTATTGTTTTGAGATTTGAAAAAGTTAAATTATTTATTATATTTTATATAGAGATTTGAAAAAATTATAATAATGAAATGAAATGAAATGAGAATTTTATATTTTATCTTTGGTTCAAACCTATCCTAAAAATTCAGTGTATGCATAGAAGACGGCGCTATTTTTTAAACCCACCACCCCCCCCCCCGGCGGCCTCGATCACGGCCTCAGGCTCTCACCCAATCAGTCTCGTCTCCCTTCGGCTTCAGCCTTCAAAAAACCCTAGACTCCACAGGACCACTCTCGTCTCTCTCTCCCTGCAAGTCTTGATCTCACCCTGCGACAGTCCCCCCCTCCCTGCCGATCTCACCCTAACCCAGTCCCCCTGACCCTGATGCAATCTCCCCCGATTCTCATCTCTCTCTTGCCGAGTCGCCACCAACCTCACCCTGACCCAGTAACCACCCCCGCAGGCCGCGGTCGACACAGTAAGCCTCTCTCTCTTCTCCCTTCATCTTCTCTCTCTGTGTAAAATGTGAATCTGTGTAATTTTGTGATGATATGTTGTGTAAAATCTATTTAATTTTGTGATGATATGGTTGTGTAAAATCTGTGCAATGTTGTGATGATATGGTTGTGTCAAATCTGTGTAATGTTGTGATGATATAGTTGTGTAAAATCTGTGTAATTTTGTGTTGATGAGTTTGTATAAAACCTATGTAATTTTGTGATGATGAGTTTGTATAAAATATGTGTAACTATAATAGGATGGATTTTGCAGACTTGCAGTTGATGAGTTTGAGTTAATATTGGGGCTGTTTTTGTTGGGATGTTTTGAAGGAATAAACTGTGATTATACTTGTTTGGATGGATGTTGCAGTTGATGAGTTTGTGTAAAATCTGTGTAACTAAAATAGAATGAGTTTGAGGCTATTTTTTTGTTGTTGCAAGGAATGATTGGAAAAAACTGTGATTATACTGGGGCTGTTTTAATTTGAGTTAATATTGGGGCTGTTTTGAATGAATAAACTGTGATTACACTTGTTTTTTGAGCTGTTTTTGTTTGTGTGTTGTGGTTTGGGGTTGTTTATATATTAATATGATGTTAAAGTTGGGATTTTTTTAGTGAACATGTGGGTTGTTTTACTTTCGTTTTGTAATTGATGGTGTGGTTGGGCAGTTTATCTGTGTACCACAAAGTTGAACATTTTTATAAGTACAAAGTTGAAATTTTATCACCTTTAGGAATTCAGACTTGATGAAATCACCTCTTTTTAATAAACTAATTTAGTGCATATACGACATAAGTTGTCATGTTATTCCCTGAAAGTCCTGCTGATGTCTGTTTTGTGGCTGACAATCTTGAAAATCATGAAAATAAAAATTGGATTACTTATATTACGTTCCTTGGTTGAATTGAGAGGACCATCAACAATGCTTGCATTGGTTTTTTGGAGTTTGTAAGATCATTGAACTATTAGTGGTTGGAGTTTGTTAGTCTTTGAACTGTTATATAGATCTTGGAGTTCGGGAACTCCTAAATTTCATGGTATTAATGTTATTTTCTGTGAAATTCATAGAGGATAATGGATATTTACTGCATAGTTAGCTCTATTGTCATTATCATTTTCTGGTTGGCATAGCAAAATATTTTTTAACTAAAATCTTTTTATATTTTTCTTAAGCACAACTTAGAAGTTGGAATGGCAGTGTGGCACTTGGAAAATTTAATTTGTTGTAATATATTTGTTGTTGGGAACATTTAATTTGGTTGACACTTAGAAAATGTTGGGTTTCTTTTTTTTTTCAAAATTAGAACTTAAAAAATGTTTGTCGTAATTGTTGTAAGAACATATTATTATGATTGATGTGGATGATGGGTGTGGATAATTTTGGATGTGGTTGATGGATGATGGGTGTGAATGTTTATTTTAGACTTGAAGTGATTAGTTGGATGTGGATGATGGATGATGTATTGATGGGAGTGGATGTTTATTGCAGTGATTAGTCATTTGTATTTTTTTTTTTTTGAAGCATGTTTGTAACTTAGTATGTTACTTGTTTTTATTTAATTTTATTTTTTGTTATGTTTTTAGTAAAAAGTAAATTATTTACTTTAGATTGCGATTTTTGAAAAAAAAATTAAATTTAAAATCTCACAAAAAAAATTCTTTTTTAAAAAGTGTGCCAAATATGAAGTTGAAAACAGTAAAGAAAAAAAATCTCAAAAAAAAGCTCAAATCCGACTCCGCTCTGACAAGTCGGAGTTAGAGTAGGAGCGGAGGATGACCAAATTAGAGTCGGAGGTCGGATTTGACCTTTAAAAAGTTGGAGTTGGAGTCGGAGGATGGTCGGAGCTCAACTCTACTAACAATTAAGAATACTGTTAGCTTAGCCAAATACCAATAATACCAAAAATATAACTCAATTTTGTTTTTGTTAAATTTGCTGCGATTAACTAAAGCCACTCAAGTTATAGAGAAATCCTACACCCATCGAGTAACTAAGGTCTAGTTTGAATACTGAGAATACCTTAGATATTCTTAAAATACTTCACTATTATTCATTACGAGCGTATAACCCGCACAATGCGCGAATCGTTATTTATGCTGAATTTTATAACTCTAAATAGTTTATTATACATAATCACTTTCACAACTATTAAAAAAAATATATCAAATATATATAAAATAGAACATGAATATATAAAAGAGTTCACTTTAGCAATAAATATTTTATAGTCAATTTATAATATTAAAATGTAATATATATATATATATATATATATATATTAAACAATGTAAAATAGATTATATTAGAATGACCGAGAAAACATATGCTCCACCTTGCCAATTTCACGACACTTTTTAGCTTTTAAAGAAAAGTTGGAAGGAAGTCTAAAAAAAAATTCCTACGCAACTGGAAATTTAAAGATCCAATTTATGAAAACGAAACTCTAAAAAGGATAACAATAATTTACCGGATGATTTTATGAGGAGTAAAATTAGACTCCCACGAATGATTCAAATTGCTCCTTTCCATGTCACCCTAAACCGGATAAGTGACTTAGAGGCATCTGACTTTAATGAAAATCCAGCATGTCCAACTAAAATCAAGTGCTGAACATGAACGGGATGCTATAGATTAAAAAAAAAAATTAGCATCAGAATTCAGAAATGATTCTTTATATTAATTCTAGAACGCAAACAATGATAGGAGGAAGTGATTACCTTCTGAGCATATTTAGCTGCAACATACCCTCCAAATGAATGTCCAAGCAATATAAAGTTGCTAAGGTTTTTGGCTTTTCATCATTCCTCAAAGGAGTCAATGAACCATGCCCCATGCCTCAGTTCCTGCATTGCCAATTGCAACAACAAACCCAACCTATATTCTATTCATGTGCTGTAGTATCTTATCCCATCTTTATAAACAGGCAGTATATGGTGACTTCTGTGACTCCATGACTGCGTGAAAATGGTATTGTGTTAAGCACCTTGTACTCTGATTGAATGAGAACGACATCATCTCTCTTAGACACTTAAGTCACTTTCAATTCCACGAACTACTTCACTTCCACACACTTTGGCACTCTTCCACAGACCCCTTGACACGGCTTCTTCTCCCATCTGTTAGGGCTTCTCGCCACCTGCATCGTGACATATTGCCTCTTGCCGTAGAAAACAGCAAGTACTCCCACACCGACTTCTTCTCATTGTCATAACACAGCAACATTCCTAAAAAAGCAGGAGGTATAAAAAAATCTGTGCTATAGTCTTTTAAACAGCCTCTGCCCTGCAAAACCCATCAATGAAATCAATCTAATTCGCCAAATACCAGAACACCGTAAACGAAGTTGACGAACTATGAGGAAAAAAAAATATTGAGAGCGAGAAATAAAGAACAGGCATTTAGCAGACCTGGGATTTGATCAGTATGGGTCTATTAATGATGAAAACTGTATGAACCCCTTTGAGATTGTTTCCAACACTGTATATACTGCCATAAAGGCATTTAGAAAACTGGCGATTGCCGCTGTGTTGTTGGGGTTGTTGTTAATGTATGACCCTTATTCGGCTTTTACCGCCTCGGGAGGCTGAATGGGTGGGAGGTCGTTTTCGTTGCAGTCGTCATCGTCTTCTTCCTCGAGGAGTTACTAAATGCCGAAGACGTCGAGCCCAGGGTGCTCTGTTTTACACCACCGAAAACAGAGGAATTTTCTCCCCACCGTGAGCCACATCGCCAGCCCCACCTCGACGTTTTCACTTGCATAGACAGCACCACCGAGCACCCCACACCACCCCCAAGCCACTGCTTCTCTCTCTCTCTCTCCTCCGTGAATGACAGTTCGCTCTCCCTTCTTTTCTCCCCTTGCTCTATCACCACTCCCATTCGTGCTGCCGTCGATAGTCACCCAGGCATAACAATCTTAGTAAGGAACTCTCCTCTCTATGGCACAGGTTTAGGTTGGAAGTGTGCTTGGGAGTGGTTTCTTTGATTCTTGTTTCTCTACATGGGAGTGCTTGGCCATTTGATTCAGCCTTTGTAAATATACTGAATCATTGCACCTGATTAACTGATTACGCCGCTTCAAGATTTGTAATTTTTCCTTATTTTCTGTGTTGTTTTCAGTGCTACCTCGTTTGCATTTTGCACCGCTTCAGAAAAAATTTTCTATGTTGTTTTCGGTGCTACCTCGTTTGCAAAGCGTCGGTTGTAATGAAACATTAGCAATAGATAGCACGGTTTGGAACTTTGAAAAAAACACCACCGCTTGGTTCTATTAACTACAAATAATCAACTGCTACCCCTCATCATTTCAAACCACAGCTTGATGCCAAGTCAGGTTCCCCCCGATTCAATTCGGATTGTGAGGTTTTAATTGAAAGTTTGAAACCGCTTGAAGTAGATAGTCGAATATTGCGGAGAGAAGGCCAAGTCAGCATTTCAAGCTCGGTTTTTATATAATTAATAGATTTTATTATTACTTTTCATCTACTCTTCACTACTATTCCCTACTATTCAATATTTTATCATTATTTTTTTTCATTAATTTTTCACTACTATTCACAGAATACTTGAGAATACCTTACTATCTAAACGCAACCTAAATCTCCCGAGGCTCCTATCCCGACTGACGTGGCTCTTAAATTACGAAAAAAACGAGGGTAGCTGAAATTAAAAATAACAACGAAATTAAACTTAAATCTCCCTCCCTCCTGTCCACGGCTCCACCCTCTCCCAAATCAGAAACCCTAAGACTAATCTTAGATCTCCTCTCTCCCTCATGTTCCCTCCCATCCACGACTCCGCCCTCTCCCAAATCAGAAACACGTCGACTCCCCAAGGCCTGGAGCAACACCATTGAGCCACCGTCTGTTAGAACCATGTTGTGGTGTGTTGTGATGATTGGATGTAAATAGGGAATGATGTGATTATGCATAGTATATTGCAGGAAAGGAAATGGAAAGGAGTACAAACTCTTTGAGGAAATGCCTTAGAGGGTCATACATATATTAGATAAGGAAATCTTCAAGGGATTTCCAACCTCCTTACAATATTCATCTACCAAATTCCCGAATGGTCTCCTCTGCACCTCCCTCACTCTTTAAAAATGACGTACACCATTGTAACAAGCTGGGTAAAAAACTATAAACTGACCTGTAGCACACTAAAGTAAAATCACTGACCATATGCACCATTTTATATAAAATACTACATATTCAATTCAGACTCAACCACATACAACTTAAATAAAAACGGCACTGTCACCTCCATCCCTCGGATTCGTGGCTGTAACCTCACCATTAAGCCACCGTCACTCCATCCCAAAGCCTGAAACCTAAGCCCCTCCAGCGTCCTTTCCCAAATTTGAAATCCTAAGAGCTATGCTACCTCCCATCTGTTGGACTCCCCAAAGCCTGGGGCCAACCCCCTCACTAGTGAGTCTACCGTCGCCGTTGGTTGTTACTGTGGTGCAAATCTCCATTTATGCCTTGGTCTGGGTTCCCTCACGTAAAAACTGAGGTTGTTACTCTATATCTATCTATCATGTAATTTCTTCGTTGTTTTAATTTTTCTAGCATGAATTGTCCCTCCAGTTACTCTATGGATTTATGTTTGCTAAGATATGTCTCTTGCTCAATGTGATGGCTAAATCAAGCCTTGAAAATCCAGCTGAAATGCAAAGTAGTTTATGAAATTGTCTGCTGAAATGGCCTTAGGATTATAGTAGTTTATAAAATTATAGAATGTACATAAAGAGGAAAAAAACAATTTAGTTTTCTAAAATTGGATTAAAATTTAGGAAAGTATTCAACTTGTGCCATTGGAAATTTGGCATTTAGGAAATTATAGAATATATTTGAAGAGGAGAAAAACAATTTATTTTATAAAATTGGATTAAAATTTAGGAAAGTATTCAACTTGTGTCGTTGGCAATTTGGCATTTAGGAAATTATAGAATGTATTTGAAGTGGAGAAAAACAGTTTAATTTTGGAAAGCATGAATCATAGTATTATGTTTAATATATTTTAGATAACAATCTACAAAAATAATTGAGACTGGTTCTTATAGTCATAACACAATATAGACAGGGTAGAGAAAGGGCCATAACATGATTCTTTTTAGTACTTTATTTTTATGGGCCTCTGTCATTAATGTCCATAAAAATTTAATGGGCCTCTATCAGCAACCAGACCATATTGATCACGTGTGATAGACTTTAGCTCAAAAATCATGCATGAAATGACTGAAAATAGCAAATAAATTTAGAATAATAGTATAAGGGACAGAAACTTTGAAGTAAAGCGCTGGCTAATCATCTCAAATTGGTGTTGTATGTGCAAGAAAGCTAACAAGACATTAGATCATCTCTTGCTACATTGTGAGACAACTAGAGCCGTGTGGGCGAGGTGGTCAGTCGAATAGGGTTAAACTAGGTGATGCTTACTACAGTGGTTGAGTTATTGGCTAGTTGGGTGATGCCGGGTGGTGTTCTACAAATCAAAGCTGGTAGAAGATGGTCCCTACCTGCATTATGTGGTGCATATGGCAAGAGCGTAATGTGCGAACATTCGAAGACAAAGAGCAGATACTAGAGGAGCTTCGAGCCTTATTTTTTCGCACCTTATTTCTTTGGGCTATACCTGCAGGTTTTAATGGCCTAAATGTACAAGATTTTCTTGTTTCTTCTATAGCAACCTCGATAGGTCTTATTTCTTATATATCTTCTTGTGTACTTGTGTTATGCCTATCCTTATTAATACTACCGTTTACTTATCAAAAAAAGTGTGTCTAAATTTGGTCATTTGGATTTCTTTATTAGAGTTTGAAGTAACACCTTGAATCCATGGAGAATCAGTTACAATGATTAAGTTTGAATAGAAGTTAAAAATGCAGTTCCTGGCATAAGATTGAACATGTGAGATGTCAACCCTATTGTGCTTCAAGGTACACTTTATATACCAGAATAGAGTAAAGAACTAGGAATTTTATTTTCGATCCTCAAAACGTACTGGAGCCTGATATCAGTTATAATCATGTTGATTTATTTTATATTGCAGAACATAGGGTAGAAAAGAATTCGTCCAAGAAAAAAAATATAGTTTGGAAAAGAATACGAGAAGTCATTTTTGAGCCAATATTTTGTTACTAAAGATTATTCGGTATTCTTTCTTCGGGATGAAGGAGGCGCTTGACTTTGCACCCTCATGGCTTTTGTTATAATTTTTTTTTTTTTAAATATTATTATGAAAAAATTATATTATATTATTATTTTGGAGTTTTGCTACACAACTTCCTACTATTCATCCACACTTCACACTTCACATTTTTTAATATTTTTTAATATTTAAAAAAAAAATTTGAATTTATTTTTTTTAAAATATTTCAAATTTTTTATTTTCTATTTATATAAAAATTATTTAATAAAAAAATTAAAAAATTTTTTTTAAAAAAGATGGAGTGTAAAGTGTTAGAAAGTTAAGAGATTTATTGTTGACTTTAACTTTTACAAAGACCATTCAATGCTCTAAACTCAATAAACAGACCAGAGGATAAATTAGTATTTTCATTATTTTTAGCCGAGCACGTGGCACTTAGGAAGTAGGTTTAAGTCGAGATTTTTTTTTCTCTTTCCCCTCCCCCCCCCAAAAAACCAAAATCCCCCATTCGCGCAGCCCAGCACCGCCGTTACTTCCCTTTGACACCGACTTCGCTGCCAGCCATCTTCCCCACCGCCAGGTTCTCTCTCCACTTTTGATCTTGTTGGTACGCACATGAGCGGCATCAATGGACTGAGTTGGTACCCACTGATTTACCGAGTCATTGATTGTTTCTAATATTTTGTGTCAGCCTCAGACTAAGGCTCCGTTAGGCTCAGAGCACTCCACCACTATTTATTATTTTATCATTACTATTCACAGAATATCTGAGATACTTCACTACCCAAAAGCAACCTAAGTACCGTATCTCTCCGATTTAGGATCATTGCATATGTCTCTGCAAATTTGAATATCTACCTCACATATAGCATGTTTAAGTGAGAAATTTCATGCTCCATCAATAGCTCTGCACCCTTGTTTCTGTTTTATTATGCTGATTTTTTCTGCTATTTATGGATTACTTTCTTGGTTGTAGACTCATCTGGTGGAAGATATCCTAAATCTACATTTTCAGAGCCTCAACCAAGAAAAATTGCTTTACGTCTAATGGCTGATAAAACTTGCTTCTAAATTCAATATTGTAGGAATGGAGAAGTTAAAGTGCACATAGAGCAAAGGATTAATATTGATCAACAAAGATTCTCTGGCTGCTACAGTTCACAACTATCCAGTGAGTTAAACGTAGCTGTTTTATTATGCTGGTGTTTTCTGCTATTTATGGATTAATTTCTTGGTTGTAGACCCTTCTGGTGGAAAACGTCCTAATTCTACATCTTCAGAACCTTTTGAAGAAAAAATTGCTTTAGGTGTCATGGCTGCTAAACTTGCTTCTAATTTCAATATTGTAGGAATGGAGAAATTAAAGTGCACATAGAGCAAAAGGATTTTTTTTTTTTTTTTAAGTAATGTGATCTTATTAGAAAGTGCAAAGGGGCACAAACCTAGTACACAGGACATAAAATAGAATGATGGAATTATTTTTGTGGTTAAAGGTGGGGTAGGATTTAAACACTAAAGAACGAATGTGCTGGTCATATATGCATGATACCCTAAGCTCGTTATAACTTCTTATACTGTCCAATTCCACTTGCTACACACCGATGAGCCTGAGATTTTTATCCATGCTACACATTTACCATTGACATTGTTCGACTTATGAAACAAGTATTTTTTTGGCTGGGATAGGACTGTTTGGAAGTACTGAAATTTGTTAGTTTAGCATGTTCATCTATTCTGAAATGTGCCAAAAGATTTTCCTTACATGTAGGTAAAAAGCCTTCTTGTTTTGTGGGTGTTGAATGAGTAAAGCTTCAGACTTTTTGCCATTACTTTTAATATAATTTTTGCAAGTTCCTATTGAGTTAGTTCTTTTAGACCATTTTTTTGCAGGATTAAATGGAGCCAAGATGGAAAGGAAAGGGCTTCAAGGCTAAAGCTCTTGCAGAGCCCATTTCAAAGATTGTATCCCAACTGCGGTCATCTCTAATTCAATCAGATGCTCACGGATTGCTCGTTGGGTGCAGTGTACTAATAGCAGCAGAAGCAGAACAAATTGATCTTCTCGATCGTGCATGCTTTGGTAACTGCAATACTACAGCTGAAAAGGACAAGGAGTGGTTTCAGCTGGGTTTGGAAGAAGCTTTTTACCTATGCTATTCATTGAAATGCCTCACAATTGTGAGTGACGATCATTGTCCAAAGAATGATGTAGAGCTATGGCAGTGCATGATATCAAAAAAATCAGCTTTCCCTGATTTCTACAAGGCTTATGCGCATCTTCGAATGAAAAATTGGGTCGTTAAGTCCGGTTCCACTTATGGTGTGGACTTTGTCGCCTATCGGCACCATCCCTCTCTGGTCCATTCTGAATTTGCTGTGCTTGTTTTGTCTGAAGGAGAGGATGAGGTAAATGGCCGATTGAGGTTGTGGTCTGATCTTCATTGCACAACTCGACTTAGTGGAAGCGTTGTGAAGACGCTTTTAGTTCTGAAGATCAATAAAAATGGCAATGGTGCTGCCTCTCCATCATCTTTGGAGAAATACACCGTTGTAGAGCGCACAATCACAAGGTGGCGTCCTGAACAATGCCGTGAAAATCCTATGATAGTCGAAAAGATTACCAAGTGAGTGCAGACATACACGCAACCTGACATAAAAATTTCGTACTTTCAACTTATATAATGGATCTACAGTCGACTTCTTTTACCAAGGGCTCTAATGACTAATACGTTGATGCAGGCAACGAGAAGCTCTTGGAAAAGCAGCAACTTTGAAGACGAAATTTATCACAAAACAGGATGTAAAATTGAAGAAGGGCGTAGTTGGAATCGCAAGCAGTCTTAGTGTAGTTAGTCTTACTTTAGTTCTTATTTCCATTATAGTAAGCTGTTGGTTTTGTTTAAATTATAAGTCTTCTTGAGTTAGAATTTATTGGATTTATGAGTTTGGTGTTTACCATTTACAAGAAAGTGGAGTTACGCGGGGGGGAGAAAAAGACCAATCCACCCCCAAAAGAGACCCAAGTAATTAATAACCCGAAAGGGGGGATAAGGAAACAAAACCACGTCGACAGCAACAGCTTCTTTAAATTCCAATTTTTATTAAATTCAGAGAATTAAACTACTTTTTTCTTATCTATTTAAATACATTATATAATAACTTCTCTATTTTTATTTTTTTTTTAGCTTTCTTGTCTATGATACTTAAATATTCTTTCTTTACTTTTTTCTAATGACTTTTTAAAGATTCTTTATGTTCTCTTAACGATCATATTTTAATAATTACTAATAAATATTCGATAAAAGAATATTAATATAAAAAAAAAATGTGGTGTTTGGAGATTGTGGAGAATTTTTCTTTTCTTGTGTTTAGATGTGAGAAATAGTGGGCTTGAGTTGTGGAGGCCTGATAGGCAGAGTTGTATGTAAATGCAGCGAGCAGCATCTGAATTATGAGGAGATGTGAGTTTTGCTAGATGACAGGATATAGAGAAATACTCTTAACTATAAAATGATTACATAAAGGTAATCTCACAAACTGATATGATTTGATGTGGTTCGTCAGATTATAAAGTTATTTTTATTGTAAAATAGATTTGAAGAATTATATTAAATCACGACAGTTTGTGAGATTTCTTTTATGTAATTTCTTTATAGTAAAACCATAATCTAGGAACATGTTAATTGGTTTTATAAAGGGTGAAGCACAAGACTACAAAAATCAATTTTCATGTGATCTTGTCCTTGTCTGTCCATCCGTCCGGAGGAAATTTGTTTCTCCCACCCGGACATCATTTACATAAGCTTGCTATTGCTACTTATCAAACACGTTGTTGATGTGAAAACTTGTCATTATGATTTGCATAAAAAAAGCTATTTATATTTTAAATTTTTGTGCAATTATTTTGGGTCACACAATAAGCGATGTGCTTATTCACCAAATTATAAGTAATACACAAAATCGGCTTTTGGAGTAATTATTCTAAATTAATTACACAGATTTAGTGGGTTTTGAGCATTATACTCCACTCTTCATCCTATTTTTAAAGAGGAATAAACACCAATTGAGATCAACTAAGCTCATTTTCCCTTATCAACTAGCTAGCACCACCCCAAAATTACTAGGAAAATAAGAAGTGTGTTTGGTGATTTGATGTTGATATTTTGCACTGAAGAGCCAATTTGGAACTGTTTTTCTAGCTGAGAAAATGTACATAAAAACATATACATTACATATCAATCAAATCCTACACATCCACAATAACACTAGTAACATCTTTTTTGTCCCTTTTAAAAGTGATAACATTGATGAAGCTCATGAAAAAGACCTTAAAATCAAGCATATACAACCCAAACTTTAATACAAATGATCTGTTCACCTGTCGAAGACAAGCCAGCCCTTAAAAGTTAAATGAATACCCAAATCTCCATATATATTACATCCTTCTTGAAATATTAAGCTTCAAAAGTATTCGTTGTTCCTCCCCCATCATAGTTAAAGCTGGATCCTACTAGGTCGTGCCTTGGTCATCCTCGCCTCACCGAAGGGTTCGTCGTTGTCCATCCTGCGATTGTTCCTAAATGCCGCATAGCCAATCACATAAAAGATTACCAGGATGATTAATACAACAATGTTAATCACGGAGACCTTCCTCCAACTCTTTTTGAGGCTAGCAAGAACACCAGCTTTGCAGGAATCACAGGCATAGCAAAGTTGGTCTTGTTCATTACTCCACTTGGAGCAGTCAAGGTTGCTTCCCACCAGGCCTCCTCCAAGGTTCCAGAATGTCTCGTTTGCATAGACATAGCCACATTCTGTGGGGGGCTTGCAGCAACCAGACTATGTAACAAAACCAAACAGTACATTTGTTACACAAACGTGAGGGTATTCATTCTGGTACTATTTGTGCATTAAATGTGGAATCCCGCTTGTGACAAGCCGAGCCCATGTCACCGAGCGGCGAGCATACTTTTTAAGAGGGAGTATAGCCCACACATGATATAAAGTGAATCTTACAGTATCTTTCGATTATCTCTTTATCTTAAACCTGATAATTATAATAAAAATTCCAAAAGATGTTGATCATATAGAAAAATAAAACAAAAGAAAAATTCTTCTCATCAGCTACTATTTACCATCCCATACCCCACACCCTAAGAAAAAACTATAAGTTTGGGATGTGTGATGTAAGCAATTACTGATAAATAAATCTTCCCAACCTCTCAACACTCCACACTCCATATTTTTGTAGCAAAACTTGAAAAGAAAAATTCTTCCCCTTAAAAGGTGTTTCACTCGAATCCAGTTAAAGAGGATAAAACATGGTCCACTTAAAAAAATTAAAGCCATACCAACCCAACCCAAAACCTACAACGAGTAGTTCCGGAGAACATTCTTTCTGAAAAATTTGGGGATGGAAAGAGGAATATTTTTTTTTTCTTCTTTCCCTGCCTTTTGGCTAAAAGATAAAGAGTGAGGAAAGGGACAGCCTCTCTGGTCATGCATGTCTATTATCTTTGCTTATCTTAAACATGACAAATAATCCTACTTTTTTTTACACTTTTTAAATCAGACAGCAAACAAAACCAAAAGTTATCGAAAATCATGTCGTTTCGACACGTTCCCATAATGACATAATGGATCTCGTAGATGTTGGTTTCCCATTCGTTTGAAAAACAGTATTATGAGGCCTCCTTGATTGAGGCCCGAGTTCAAGTCAAATACCCCCGCACATGCCCTTTGCGTTCCTAACGGAGATCTACAACTCAAACCAGATCTAATCTTCTGTCATCCTTTTCTTCCCTTTGACTTAAACCAAAAAAAACTCTAATATTTCTTCCAAGATATCATTACTGAAATGGCAGAAAAGGAACAAGGAAAGAAAAGGGAAACTCCCTTTACTCACAGCTCCAAAAACTAAACCCAAATAAAGACAATAAATTAAGCTCCCTAATCAATGATATATTTCAATATGATCTGCTAAAGACCCATAACTTTAAAATTTTCTGTGTTAGACTTGAGATATATTAACTAAGAAAAGAAACTCTTTCCCGGGTATTACCAGAACGAAGATGAGAGGAAAAAAAAAAACAGCAAAAAAGGAGAGAGATTTCTTGCTTACAGTTTACTCACAGCTCCAGAAATTGAACCCAAATAAAGACTACAAATTAAGTTCCCTAATCAATGATATTTCTATATCTGCTGAAAACCCATAACTTTGGAATTTTCTGTGTTAGACTTGAGATATATGAACTAGGAAAAGAAACTCTTTTCCGAGTATTAGCAGAACGAAGATGAAAGAAGAAAAAATAACAGAAGAAAACAAGATAGACTTTTTATTTACAGTTTGCTCACAGCTCAGAAATTAAACCCAACTAAAGGCTGTATATTAAGCTCCCTAATCAATGATATTTCTATGCTGAAGACCCAAAACTTTGCAAGTCAACCACATAGAATTTTCTGAATCAGACTTTAGATATATGAACCAAGAAAATAAACTCTTTCTGGGTGTTTTCAGAACGAATAAAGATGAGAAAAAAACAAAAGCTTACCTCAATGGGGTTGAGCTTTCTGAGATAAAACATATCAGCAGTTTCAGGCACACCTCCAACAGTCCTCCCCATCTTGCCACAAGCTTTAGAGTCCCTAATGCAAGAGCTGATCTTAGACCAGTAGCTTTCATCCGCAACGCGATCCTTGAGCCAACCCGAGTAGTCCTGCAGATAATACTCGGAGTAAGCCCTGTTCGGCACCTGATGGCCGGACCCTTTGTCCGTGACCGCGTAGGCGAAGATGATGAACCCTATCAACGCGGCGATGATGAAGAACATGACGAAGAGGTAGAGGCGCATGAGGAAAGTGTTGCGGTAACAGGCGCCAGCGAAACCAGCGAGGGAGATGGTCATTATGGAGACCCCAATGACTATGAGGGGCCATTGCAGGAACTTGAGGCAGTCAGTGTTGTTGGCCCTGGTGCTCAGCCATATTCCTCCTCCTAGGATTGGGATCGAGAGGAGGAAGGTCGAGAAGTTTAGCAAACCTATCAAATGGTTACTGTTTCTCATCTTTGATGCTCTCTCAATCTTCTGTTATCTCTCTTTCTTTTCTCTGATCCGGATCTTTCTCCTGGTCTTGCAATTCTTGAAGACTAACATGTTAGAGCAATGACATTAAATACGCAGTGCAGCTGTCCATTTTTTACATGGTGTTTGAGTGTGGGGGAATGCCTAATTAGCTTTTGCCTAACAAAATATAAAAAAAAAAAAAAAAAAACTAACGTTTTTATATAATTTTTAATAAATGTAAAATAAATTAAAAAAGATAATGATAATATTTTATAAATAAAGTTAAATATAATTATAAGTTGTGTAGATATAATATATTTTTTTTAAAAAAAGAGTAGAGTCTATCTTTAAAAAATTATTATTTTTTCATATAGCTTATATATTTATTTATTTATTTTAAAAAAATGTAAGTATTTTATTACTATAAATATTATTTTTCAATCTATTTTATTGAAGGATTGTGTAAAGTTGAGAAATAATTATGATTTTATATTTTTCTTTGCTTAAAATGAGGGGTATGGCTTGCTGTTTGGGCCTTGGGGTTTGTTCTTTTTATTAGTTGTTGGTGGGAATGATAATTGAGTGAAAGGATGTTTAATAAAGAAGAGTGGGAGTATACTTTAATGGAGAATCTATTAGAGGTGTCTACCCACGTGAGCCCATGACGTTCGTATATAGACTAGATTGGAGTAGATTCCAAGATATTTCTTTCCTTTGACTTCATTTTTTTTTTTAGAAATCCTTTGACTTCATTTGGATATATGTAGCAAAGCATGATTTTAAGATTGAGTTATGATATTTGCAAAGTACAATGTGGTGCATAAATATATGACTTTATTGTAGAAATAATGTTCTCATTCTATTTTTTATCATTCTAAGTTACAAGTGCTGATATGATACAGTTTAAGTGGTTGTTATTTAAGTGGCGAATACACACATATCTTAAATATGTTATATCAATAAATGTGATTAAAAATGAAAAATAAATCAAGAAAAGCTATCGAAAGGGGAAAAGGGTTTGCCTTTGGCTTTTAGAGAGAACGTCTCCCTTCTCTCTAAAAAACTCACCCTCCTCTCTGTACCCTTTTCAAAACTGCTTAATGTATATGCTTTCAAGTAATGTTTTGTTTTCATCTCCTTTCCATTGGTTCGGTTTTGGTTTGATCTACTGCTCTCTAGCGACCGCCTGTCGACACATGTCCCACCACGCAACCCTATAGCTGTCGATCTATTGAAACGACGCAAAACTGCGGCAAAAATGTCGGCGCGTGACCTTGACGCTCGGATTACTTCCGCACATGGCATTACACGCCGCCGCACCCCGACGAGCTGGCCAGTTACACGTGCCACATCAACAGATTCCCTATCTCGAAATCTTTCAGATCTGTCCCACCTCACCTCCCAACCATCGGCGCGTGGCCTTCACGCAGTACCACAAAAGAGTAAGAAGACAGAAGATCAACCACCAATTAATCTATCTAATGTTGGTCTTGAAAAAGGGATTATGTTCTCGTTTTTTCTAATTGATGATCTTGAAAAAAGACTACAGATCTCTCTAAAAAAATATTTTAAGACAATAAATTGCAGTGTACCCATAACTTACACCACCTCCAACAGTGGCTTACTTACAAATCATCTTTTAAGATGACGTTTTCTTTGTAGGGTATGGGTAGGGATTAAGAAATTGATCCTAAAATTCATATTATTTTTTTTTCATCACTTTTGCACTATAGTTATTATACTGATATGTTTGTTGGGAAACCTCACCCCTCCTCATATATCATCTTTTACTTTTCTAATAAAATTTGCTTGTGTAGAAAAAAATGATAAAAAATTAACATTTATTTTACTTTTAGAGAGAGCCTCACCCTCCTCTTGTCTTATCTTTTATTTTTCTAACGAAATTTGTTTGTATAGAAAATAACATTATCCATAATAAATTATCGATTTGGAAAATTACTTCCTTATCCATTTATCCTACGTGATCCGATGGTTATGCACGCTTTTCAACAGATTCGTTGGCCCTCTACTAATCTCACATATTACTTGAGCCACAAGTCGGAACATGAGTGATTAAAATTTTAAAGCAAAAAATGGAATCAGCGGCAAATGCAAGACATAAAATTTAGAATAATTTTAAATTTTATTTATTTTTCTTGTAACAAATATATAATATATAGATGATAAGTAAAACAATTTAATTAATTTAATAAAAATAATAATAAATAATAATAAATCCATCTATATTTTATGAAAAATATCCCCACATCTTATAAATAAATAAATAAAAATTATAAATGTGAAATATAAAAATAAATAGTTACTGATATATAAAATTTTTCTAAAAAAATAAATGCCTCTTTGAAAATTTACTAAAACAAATATCAAAATAAATCCTTATTGAATGGGATCACATCAACCGGAAGGTCACAAACAGAATCAAATTCTACACAAAGAAAGCCATGATCATGGTAGTATTAGCTTTCATTAACTTGAAATCCAATCCTGATTCAGTTGAACAAAAGGTACAAGCAATGTTAGTACACCGACCGCAATACCTTGACCGCAGACCTCAGACGAGACAAGCTGCCACACACTCCAAAGAACACGAGGAAGCATATGTTGTTGCACAATTCATAAGTTCATGTTTTGGATATAAAAAGTTTTTCTTCTGAGTATTATAAATTTTTATATAAAATATAATAAATAATTTAAATTTTTTTAATTAAAAAATAATAATAAAATTAAAAAATAATATTATAATAATATTTTTTAAACTTTTATTTTTTATCTAAAATCATCGTACCTCCTCTTGCTATTCAAATCATATCTAAGAGTTCAAAAGTTAAATTACTATTTCGAGAAATTCGAGGAGAACTTTAGCTTTATTGAATTGTGACGCTGTCACGCTGCAATTATATACGCGTCGAAATCCAGATTCCACTCTCCTTCGAAATTTTCGCACTATCCAACAAAATGTGGTCACCCCCAACTTTACTAGAAATTTCAGTTCTCCCACGTACACATGTAAATCTACACAAGCCACTTATTATTTCCACAAAATTCATTTCAACTCGATTTGATTATAAAATAATTAATTCATAAATATCAAATCATGATTAGTTATTATGCGATAAAACTTACAAAAAATCTGACTTGACTCATATAAATTTGTATAAATCCTAATAATTTCATATTTAATATAATGATAGTGTTATTTTTAACATTAATTACAATAAGAAAATTTAAAAATTTAAAAATATAAGAGAATCTAAAATGAAAATAATGTATTTTAATTTGTTAAAACTAAATAGTTTATAATCAAATTTGAATTTACTTAAAAAATAAATGAGTTATTGGTAGATATAAAATAAAACTTGGATGGGTTTGGATGTTGAAGTGAGTTGAGTTGAATTGAGTTGAGATGATAAAATATTGTTAGAATATTATTTTTTTAATATTAAAGTTGTTTTAGAATTTAAAAAAGTAGAATTATTTATTATATTTTATATTAAAATTTAAAAAAAATGTAATGATAAGTTAAAATAAATTAAATTGAATTGAAGATCGAAACGAAGCTAGTACCTTACTCTGATATTTGCATATATTTGGATAACATAAAAGGACTAAATATAGCTGGCCCTCCTGGCCCCTCTCCCAATTGGGTAGGGCCACTTTTTC
Source organism: Cyclocarya paliurus (assembly GCA_029856935.1). Classification (NCBI taxonomy): domain Eukaryota; kingdom Viridiplantae; phylum Streptophyta; class Magnoliopsida; order Fagales; family Juglandaceae; genus Cyclocarya; species Cyclocarya paliurus. The sequence continues at coordinate 15,118,083 of CM056958.1, forward strand.
ATGCCCGCTATATGTAGGCAGGTGCCTGGCCCCAACCTTTATGTAACATAATGATAAGTGAAGGGTCTAATTAAAGTTTCATCTAACAATTATTGAGACTTTTGGTTAATAGTTAGGACAACGACAACTAGTACCATTTCCTATCAAGAGAGGAGATACCCGTTTGCACACTTTTGAGCCATTAAGTGATATGTACTAAATTGTTGTTGATGCTTACGTGACATTTTTCATGCTTTACTATTAAAATTTTATCGGATGGATCAATTTGGTTGTTTTTACAATTATAAGGAATAAAAGATTCTACTAAGAAGATATTTCAACTTGAACTTTGCTTCTCTCGTTGATGCTTCTCCCTTTATCCCGTCCTTTCTTTTCAATTTCCTTATCTCCTTATTTGCTTATTCTTTCTTTTCTTTCCATGTTTCTCCCTAACATTTTTTTTTTGGTCATTAGCTACTAGATCAGCCATTGCAACCCTTGCCCCACCATAGAACTTCTCTCGCCCATTCTACACATCCTTGCTTGTTCACACTAGAGTGTGAGGCTCACATGCCACCTTTTTATGGTGCAGATCCAACCTTTTTCGACTTCTTACCACCTCCCCATCCACTGTATTAGTAACTATGTTCAGACTTTTCCTTATGACAAAGTGGATTTGGTGTTCAACTAGGAGTGCTACCCGCATGAATCGAGGGAGGGGGCGGGGGGACAGTTTGGTCTCCATACCCCGACATCACCCCAGAGGGTAGGTGTCCTTGTCCAGAGACCACCCACGATTGTCCGCCCCACCCCGTCCACAGGCCACACACCAAAAAAATTCAAAACAACCAAAAATAACAACAAATCCATACCCATCCACAAAAAATCGAAAAAAAAAAAAATCTAAAACAACCTAGAGAACAACCTAGAGAACAACATATCTAAGCAAAGAACCAAGGCCATGAATGGTCGCGGGTCTCTTTGCAAACCCACGGCCACTCGTGGTTTCAATTTCCTTTTCAAACCCATGACTATTCGTGCTTCAAGAAGGAAAACTAGAGTAGGAGTCAAGGAGGAAAAGGAGAAGAGGACGGGGGAGCCAGTGTGCTAGCAAGAGGGAAAGAGAGAGAAAGAGAGAGAGAGATAATGATGAGGGCTGGGGGAGTTGGTTTAGGTTTTAAGTTAAACCTAACTCTGAAATGACATCGTTTATATTATTTTATTTTTTATTGAAAAATAAAACCTAGGATAAAACGATATTTTTCTAGAGAGAACTCTTCAAAATGATGTCATTTTACTAAAGAAAATTATTATTTTTAATATATATGTTTATATATACGAGCTGGGCTGGGTTGGACTAGGAGGACAAGGTAAACCCCGAGCGAGCTTTAGACTTCCGCCCCGGCCAGGCGGATGCAGAACAGGGTGGGCGGGGGTGGCAGGTGGTAGTGTCTTGCTGCCCAACCCTATGTTCAATTGCATCTATTTTAATTAGAATTTTAAAGAGCTCACCTCATGGCAATCCAATCTAGACGACATTAAAAATACCCAAGTGGTGAGTTCTACTTGACTTCATGTTAAGAAATATGAGACTAAGAGAAGAAGAGGACAGGAGCTCCGTTGCACCGGCGAGAGGGAGAGAGAGATAACGATGGGGGGAGGAAGAGGGACTGAGAGAGCCATAGAGGAAAGAGAGAAGGGGAGGGTTAGGTTTAATATTGAAACAATGTTGTTTTATTAGAAAATTATTATTATTATTATATAGGTTGGGCCGAGTGGGCTAGGTAAACTCTGGAAGGGCTTAGGTCCAACCCGAGTCCCGTTCTTGGCTGCAAACACTCTCACTACTATTCTTTATTTTATTATTACTTTTTATCTATTTTTTTTACTATTCATTACTTTTCACCTATTTTTTAATACAATTTAATATTTTATTATTATTTTTTTATTACTTTTTTACTACTATTTATAAATATTTTTAAATACTTTCACTACTCAAACCTAGCCTAATCAGAATTTTAATTATGAGACTGACTTTGTATAGCCATTTTCCGTTTGTTTTTTTTTTTTTATTATTATTATTTCTAACTTTTCATCAAACCATTTGGGGGCATTTGTTTGGGTCTCGCACTCCGACGGTTTTGTACTATTTTTAAATTTAATGTTTATTCTGCTCATTAAAAAAATAGGTAATAAAAAATTGAATTAAAAAATAAAACTAATTTATCTTTAAGGTAACAGAGAGAGATGGGTAAGTATGGCTATAAATGATCATGGAGGCCAATCTTTTGCTTGCAGTCATTCTACCTTTATCTAGAGGCCAATCTTCTGAACTCTGGTACGTGGAACCTTGTACTTGTTTCCTTGTTTAACGCACGCATGGTTCACAAAAAGGACAAGGTAGTTAGGATAAGGCAAATTAATCAAACCGTCCATTGTCGAGAGGCAACATGGCTAAGCAAACTTACCAAAAAAGGTTGTCGGCGGTACATGACAGTCTTCCATACATTTTGGTCAAAAGTAATTGACAGTTTCGATGTTCATATTTTCGATTTGGATAGTAAAATAAAATAAAAATGATTTTAAATAAATTGATTTAAAATATTATTAAAATATTATTTTTTAATATTATTATTATTTAAAAATTTAAAAAAATTAAATTATTTATTATATTTTATATAAAAATTAAAAAAATTATAATAATAAGATGAGACATCTCTACATCCAAATAGAACCAATTTTTATTTAATAAAACGAATTTCATCTTAAAAAATTACTTTAAGGAAAAAAAAATATAAGTCTCCCCCAAAATCACCACCAAAACAATCAATCTGGTAGTCCAATATTCAAACTACTATAAAAACTATAATCTATCCCCCTCGGTAAAAAGAAAAAACCATATAAATATCCTTCCTAAAAAAATAAGAATTCAAAAAATTAAAAAAGCATAAAAATAAAAAATAAAAAGATATTCTATATTTCTTGACAAGACCTTATTTAGATAATGAGTTAATTTCAACTCATTTCATCTTATTTAATCATTATAATTTTGTCAAACTTTCAAACAAAATATAATAAACAATTCAACTTTTCAATTTTTCAAATAAAATTTATATTAAAAAAATTATATTCTAATAATATTTTTAACTCTCCAGATAATCTTATATTTTTAAGTGGGAAATGAGGTTCACACTCTTTAATACTTCAACTCTCATTCTCCTTGATTGAATATTTCTCTCTTTCTTTCATTTCCTACGACTAACTTAAGCATCGAAGGTACAACGGCTCCCGAGCCTCCCATTTTTTGTCTCAACAAAAATCAAATCCTGTACTTAACAGTGTGAAGTTATCCAGGCCGCAAAATATGATATCAATAGGCCTCGCCCTAGTACACCAACTAGATAGTACCTTGACCTCATACCTCACCCGAGACAAGTTGTCATAGACTCTAGAGAACTCGAAGAAGCAGATGTTGTTGTAGAAGGTGAAGATAAAAAAGCTGGGGAAAGGGGGGGTTAACTTCTTCTTCCTTAGGTTAATCGCAATTGGTCCTTAAATTTGGAAGGCCTTGATTGGATAAATAAAATAAAATAAAAAATATTTCTTATCATTTCATCATTAAATTTCTTGTAAGAAATATTTTCTCATCTTATCTTTTCATTACAATCTTTTTAAAATTTTTCTTAAAATATAATAAATAATTCAATTTTTATAAATTTTAAAATATTAATAATGTTAAAAAATAATATTATAATAATATTTTATTTAACTTTATATTTTTATCTAAAATCTATCGGCCTACAAGTTCAAGAGGTAAAGTACTATGTCGAGAAATTCAGGAAGAACTTTAGCTCTATTGAATTGTGACGCTGCAAACGTACGTGTCTCAAGAATCCAAACTTCACTCCCCTTCGAAGGATATTACTACTCTCACTGTTCTATTTCTACCGTTCTATTTTACTGTTTTTTTTTATTTAGTGATTAAGAAAGTATTTTTTAATAATACTATAATTTTTTATTTTTTTTAAAAATATTTAAAAGTATTAAAAAATACATATATGAAAAAGTAAAAAAAAAAAAATCCTATAACTACGGTAGGAGTGGTGACTGTAGCATGGTCCAATTTCAGTTCTCCCACGTACGCATGTAAATGAACACAAGCCACTTATTATTTTCACAAAATTCATTTCGACTCGATTTCATTATAAAATAATTAATTTATAAATATCAAATCATGATTACTTATTATGCGATAAAACTTACAAAAAATCTGACTTGACTCATATAAATTTGTATAAATCCTAATAATTTCATATTTAATATAATGATAGTGTTATTTTTTACATTAATTACAATAAGAATATATTAAAAATTTAAAAATATAAGAGAATCTAAAATGTAAATAATGTATTTTGTTAAAACTAAATAGTTTATAAGCAAATTTGAATTTACTTAAAAAATAAATGAGTTATTTGTAGATATAAAATAAAACTTATACTCCCTTACTCTGATACTTGCATATATTTGGATAACAAAATAGACGAACATAATAAACAAAGGACTAAATGTAAAATTCGTAATTGTGGTTTTGATGCTGTCCTTTTTAGCGAAACTTTCCATTCCCCTGGGTTATAAGAACCAAGAAATGAACAGAAATTTTAAAAAAAAATTACATTTATCCAAAAATTCTTGACCTTTAAGAAATACCAAAACAATTTAGTTTTTTTTTTCAAAATAAGGATAAGTTGGTGCGTGACCACCCTGCAATATTAGTACTACTACCCACCCTATACAAGCAGATAGTTGGCCCTCCTGGCCCCTCTCCCAATTGGGTAGGGCCACTTTTTCATGCCCGCTATATGTAGGCAGGTAGGTACCTAGTAGGGTTGAAAAACTGACATTTTGATTCGGTTCTGAGGAGAAATCGAGACCAATTGAGCTATGCAAAAATGAGGCACAAACTGGCCGAAACTGACCGAGTTAGGGGGTAGAATCGGTTGGTTCGATTGCCGGCCGGTTCACGATCGGTTTATCGGTTTTTGCTGTATCAAACCATGGGCGTGGGCCGTGGGATGCACTGTTTTCCGGAGGGATGTGGAAGGCTGGGCCGCTACCTGCTGCCGATGCCGCTGCCGCTGCCGCTGCCGCTGCCACCGGAGAGTGGAGAGGATCAAATGAGGGGTTTGGCCGTTGTCGTTGTCTGTTAAGGGACTGAGGCTCGAAATGGAAATGGAGAGAAATGGAGATTAGAGTCTTGGAGATGGTAGATGCCAGATGCGAGGCAGATGAAATGAGAAGAGGAGGATACGAGTTGTTAAAACCCTAGGAAGGAACGACGAGCGCCGTTCTCATTATTTTTTTTTTAACTAAAGATTCAGAACGACGTCGTTTCACTTATTTAAGTGAAACGACGTCATTTAATAATCGTATATATCTTTAAAAAAAAGAGTATGCTGACGTCGGCCGGTTTTTCAATTTTTGCTAGTTCAAACTGCGAACCGAACCAGCCGACACCGGTTTTAGTAATTTACCACCGATGGACAACCGATTCTCTACCGGTTTCGAGCTCCGACGGCCAGTTTGAGTTGGTGACGGTCGATTGGCCGGTTTTTTGTACAGCCCTAGTACCTAGCCCCCATCCTTATGTAATATAATGATCTTAAAAGTGAAAGGTCTAATTAAAGTTTCATCTAACAATTATTGAGACTTTTGGTTAATAGTTAGGACAACAACAACTAGTACCATTTCCTATCAAGAGAGGAGATACCCGTTTGCACACTTTTGGCCATTAAGTGATATGTACTAAATTGTTGTTGATGCTTACGTGACATTTTTCATGCTTTACTATTAAAATTTTATCGGATGGATCAATTTGGTTGTTTTTACAATTATAAGGAATAAAAGATTCCACTAAAAAGATATTTCAACTTGAGCTTTGCTTCTATCTTTGATGCTTCTCCCTTTATCCCACCCTTTCTTTCCAATTCCCTTATCTCCTTATCCGCTTATTCTCTCTTTTCTGTCCATCTTTCTCCCCAACATTTTTTTTTTTGGTCATTAGCTACTAGATCAGCCATTACAACCCTTGCCCCACCATAGAACTTCTCTCGCCCATTCTACACATCCTTGCTTGTTCACACTAGAGTGTGAGGCTCACATGCCACCTTTTTATGGTGCAGATCCAACCTTTTTCGACTTCTTACCACCTCCCCATCCACTGTATTAGTAAATATGTTTAGGATTTTCCTTATGACAAAGTGGATTTAATGTTCAACTAGGAATGTTACCCGCATGGATCGAGGGAGGGGGGGACAGTTTGGGTCTCCATACCCCGACATCACCCTAGTGGGTAGGTGTCCTCGTCCAGAGACCACCCACAATTGTCCACCCCACCTCGACCACAGGCCACACACCAAAAAAATTCAAAACAACCAAAAATAACAACAAATCCACACCCATCCACAAAAAATCGAAAAAAAAAAAATCTAAAACAACCTAGAGAACAACAGATCTAAGCAAAGAACCAAGGCCACGAATGGTCGTGGGTCTCTTTGCAAACCCACGGCCACTCGTGGTTGCAGTTTCCTTTTCAAACCCATGACTATTCGTGCTTCAAGAAGGAAAACTAGAGGAGGAGCCAAGGAGGAGAAGGAGAAGAGGACGGGCGGTGTGCCAGCGAGAGGGAAAGAGAGAGAAAGAGAGAGAGATAATGATGAGGGCCGGGGGAGTTGGTTTAGGTTTTAAGTTCAACCTAACACTGAAATGACATCGTTTACATTATTTTATTTTTTATTGAAAAATAAAACCTAAGATAAAATGACGTTTTTCTAGAGAGAACTCCTCAAAATGATGTCATTTTACTAAAGATTTTTTTTTAATATGTATGTATATATATACGGGGTGGGCTGGGCGGACTGGGTAAACCCCGAGCAGGGTTTGGACTTCCACCCCAACCAAGCGAATGTCGAACGGGGTGGGCGGGGGTGGCAAGTGGCAGTGTCTTGTCACCCAACCTTATGTTCAATTGCATCATTTTTAATTAGAATTTTAAAGAGCTCACCTCAAGGCAATCCAATCTAGATGACATTAAAAATACCCAAATGGTGAGTTCTTCTTGACTTCATGTTAAGAAATATGAGACCGAGAGAAGAAGAGGACAGGGGCGCCATTGCGCCGGCGAGAGGGAGAGAGAGATAGTGACGGGAGGAGGAAGAGAGACTGAGAGAGCTAGAGAGGAAAGAGAGAAAGAAAAGAAAGAGATGGGGAGGGTTAAGTTTAATATTGAAATAACGTTGTTTTATTAGAAAATTATATATATATGGGTTGGGCCGGATGGACGGGATAAACTCTGGGAGGGTTTAGGTCTAGCCCGAGCCTCGTTCTTGGCTCTCAACTAGGTGGATGTCAGACAGGATGGAGCAAGGTGGGTGGTAGTTCCAAGTCTCCCAACCCTATGTTCAACTGCATCAATTTTAATCAGAATTTTACAGAACACACCTCATTGCAATCCAAATCTAAATCACCCAAGTTGTGTCTTCTTCTTGACTTCATGTCACAAAGTATGAGACTGACTTTGTATAGCCATTTTCCCTTTTTTTATTTTTTATTTTTTTATTTCTAACTTTGCACCAAACCATTTGGGGGCATTTGTTTGGGTCTCGCACTCCCACGGTTTTGTACTATTTTTAAATTTAATGTTTATTCTGCTCATAAAAAAATAGGTAATAAAAAATCGAACAAAAAAAAAACTAATTTATCTTTAAGATAAAAATGAGAGATAGCTAGAGCACTCTCAATAGCTCTTGTAAAATACAATTTTTTGTATAATATAAAAGGAATTAGTCAAAAACAACTTTTAATGGGTTTTGTATTTTCTTCTTTATTTTACATTTTGCAATAGTGATTCTCTACATATAAAGAATATTATTCATTCTCTAAAATATTTTTAATTATTTTCTCTCTCATTTGATAGTTGTTTGATGTTATGAGGTTCATTTGAAATGAATAAAAAAATATTAAAAAAATATTTAAATAATATAACGAAAAAATAGATAAATAAAAATATGATTTATTGTAAAAATTAATATATAAAATAAAAAAATTTAATAATATATTTTAAAATATAAGATAAATGAACTATCGAGAGAACTCAGTATGGCTATAAATGATCGTGCAGGCCAATCTTTCGCTTGCATCATGGTGACAGTCATTCTGCCTTTATCTAGAGGCCAATCTTCTGAACTGTGGTACGTGGAACCTTGTACTTGTTTCCTTGTTTAACCGTTAACGCACAAAAGGTTCACAAAAAGGACTAGGTGGTTAGGATAAGGCAAATTAATCAAACCGTCCATTGTCGAGAGGCAACACGGCTAAGGAAACTTACCAAAAAAGGTTGTCGGCGGTACATGACAGTCTTCCATACATTATGGTCAAAAGTAATTGACAGTTTCGATGTTGACCTTTTTAATATTGAATTGAATAAAATTTTAAATAAATAAAATAATTGAGATGATTTTAAATAAATTGAATAAAATTTTATTTTTTAATATTATTATTATTTTAAGATTTAAAAAGTTAAATTATTTATTATATTTTATATAAAATTTTTTAAAAAATATAATGATGAGATGAGATAAAACTATCTCTATATCCAAACAAAACCTTAAATACTATTTTTTATTTAATAAAACGAATTTTCATCTTAAAAAATTACTTTAAGGAAAAAAAAAAAAAATCTCCCCCAAAATAACCACCAAAACAATCAATCTTGAAGTCCAATATTCAAACTACTATAAAAACTATAATCTATCCCCTCGGTAAAAAGAAAAAGCCATATAAATATCCTTCCTAAAAAAATAAGAATTCAAAAAAATAAAAAGCATAAAAATATAAAATATAAAGATATTTTATATTTCTTGACAATCAGACCATATTTGGATAATGAGTTAATTTCAACCCATCTTATCTTCTTTAATCATTACAATTTTTTCAAACTTTTAAACAAAATATAATAAACAATTCAACTTTTTAAATTCTAAAATAAAAATAATATTAAAAAACTATATTCTAACAATATTTTATTCAACTTTTAACTCTCATCTCATCTCAACTCAACTCACTGTCCAAACCTCTCCCTAGGATAATCTTATATTTTTAAGTGGGAAATGAGGTTCACGCTCTTTAATGCTTCAACTATCATTCTCCTTGATTGAATATTTCTCTATTTCTTTCCTTCCCCACAACTAACTTAAGCATCTGAGGTATTACGACTCTTAAGCCCTCCATTTTCTGTCTCAACAAGAACCAAGTCCCGAACTCAACAATGTGGAGTTGCCTAGGCTCGAAACACAATATCAATAGGCCTCACCCTACTACACCAACTAGGTAATACCTTAACCTCAGACCTCACTGGGGATAAGCTGTCATAGACTCTAGAGAACTCGAGGAAGCAGATGGGTTGAGCCAGGTGGACAGGGTAAACTTTGGAAGGGCTTAGGTTTAGAGCCCCGTTCTTGGCTCCCAGCTAGGCGAATGTCGGACGGGATGGGGCTAGGTGTGTGGCGGTTCCTAGTCTCCCAACCTTATGTACAATTGCATCTATTTTAATCAAAATTTTATTGAGCGCACCTCATGGAAATCCAAATCTAAATCGTCCCAAGTGGTGACTTCTTCTGAACTTCATATCAAGAAATATGAGACTGACTTTGTATAACCATTTTTCGTTTGTTTTTTTTTTTTTTTTAATTTCTAATTTTGCATCAAACTATTTGGGGGCATTTGTTTGGGTCTCGCACTCCTACTGTTTTGTACTATTTTTTAATTTAATATTTATCTGCTCATGAAAAAATAGGTAATAAAAAATTGAATTAAAAAAAACTAATTTATCTTTAAGGTAAAAAAGAGAGATGGGCAAATATGGCTATAAATGATCATGGAGGCCAATCTCTTGCTTGCATCATGGTGACGGTCATTCTGCCTTTATCTGGAGGCCAATCTTCTGAACTCTGGCACGTGGAACCTTGTACTTGTTTCCTTGTTTAAGCACGCAAGGTTTACAAAAAGAAAAATGACAGGATTATTATTTTTTATTATTTATTTTGTATTTATTTTTTTTAATTTTTAATTTTCTTTAATGATTAAGAAAATAATTATTAATAAAATTATTTTTTTTAAATTTTTTTAATGATTAAGAATATTAAAAAAATACTTTAAAAAAATAATAAAAATATAAAAATATTATAAATAATAAATAAATAATAAGTCTATCACTATACCTTAAAAAAAAAGTGATTAGGATAAGGCAAATTAATCAAACCGTCCATTATCCAGAGGCAACATGGCCAAGGAAGCTTACCAAAAAAGGTTGTCGGCGATACATGAAAGTCTTCCAACATATGGTCAAAAGTAATTGACATTTTCGATGTTGACATCATTTAAATGCCATTTTTTATTTAATAAAACGAATTTTCATCTTAAAAAATTACTTTAAGGAAAAAATATATAAGTTTCCCCCAAAATCACCACCAAAACAATCAATCTTGATCTCCAATATTCAAACTACTAAAATATTTAGAAAAAGCTAAATACAGTCTTTCCATGCAAACAGGTGCAATCGTGGCCCCACCTCTCCCTGTATATGTCCCCTCCTCCCTTCTCCTTCAACCTCTCTCTCTCTCCTTATGCATTTCGGTCAATGTGAAATCTTCCAACTATCTCACTTCTCTTTTTTTTTTTTTGAAAGAGAATCCACGACTTATTGAGATCTTGGTAACTCTTTTTGCGAATTTGTACAAGAATATCAAACTGGACTCAACAAACTCAGAGCATTGGCATTGGATTGGCTATCTTATTTTTCAAATTTTGACTAATATGTAACTTTTTCACTTTTAACTAATCATTCAAAACTAAAAGTTTACATTAGATTAGCCATCACACTCTCTATAATAATAAACTAATATTATTTTTTATTTTTATATTTTTTAATTAATTCCTTTTTTATAATCTCCAACAATCATATTCATATTCATTTTCACAATCAAATAAACAAAAAAATATTATTATATACATGAAACTCTTTAAAGAAAAATGAGAACAATATGAACAATTATAATTTTAATTTATACTTCTCTACTCTATAGATATAGTAATGTTCCACATATATTCATTCATTTCTTTACATCTTTACTAATCATATATAACATATGCAGAAAAGTATTATATAAAACTTACTCCCTCATCAAGTTAATAATTTAATCGCCCATTTCAAGTTAAGATGAGTTTTAAGATATCATAATCAAGTTCATAGCATGCTACGTTATCATAAAACCATTATTGAACCCCAAACAGTACATACAACTATTATTAAGATGCTAAAAACCATCTACAAAAGTCTTTCATTTCTCTTAGAACCAGTGCCAGAAGCTGAGTGTTTTTCCTCTAATGTAGGAACTAGCTGAAAAGCCATGATCTATCACTTTTCACTATCCAGAACCAAACAAATCCCACGTCAATTAACCTAAAACCAACCGTACTTAGATCAGATGAATTATCATTTTCCCATTTACTACATCAAACGGAAAAAACATCAACAAGGCAGATTTTTGTCATTAGTTTTACAAGACGAATTAATCCCAAACAACATCAACAAAATCAAACCCAAACAATAAAATCGAAACTAGAAATTGAAAAACTCTTGCTGAAAATGAAATCAATCCCAAACAACATTAATAGAATCAAACCCAAACAATAAAATCAAGAGTAAAATCAAGGTTAGGGTTTCAAATTCAACGTGTTATTGCTTGTCGTGCTGGAGAGAAGTCGCGGTGCCGTGCTGGAGAGAATAGTCGCGGGAGAGAAAGATGGAAGCTTTTTTAGATGCAGGAGAGAAAGAGGGAAGAAGAGAAAGAAGAGAAAAAAAAACTAGAAGAAGAGAGGGAAGAGATACGGGAGAAGGAAGAAGAGAAAGAAGAGGGAAAAAAATATTAAGGAGAAAATCAGACGGCGAGAAAGGGAAGAAGAAAAGAAAAAAAAAACTAGAAGAATTAGAGGAAGTCGAGACGCGAGAAAGAAAGAGGAATTATAGATGAAAGAAGTGACGCGGGAGAGAAAGAGGGAAGAAGAAGAGAGAAAGAAATCGCGGGAGAGAGAGGAGAAATTAATAAACAATACATTTAGAGAGTAAACAGTTCTTTTCATCTTTGAAAAAAAAAATGAAATTCTTGTAGCTAAAGTTTTAAATGAAAAGTGTATAGCTAAACCGATGTGGGCTAAAAATAGATAAAATCTTTAAAATTTGAAGATGAAAAGTTATTTGAAGAACCCAATGCTGATGCTCTCACACCACACGAAGGAGGAAAAAGATGGAACCATGGGAGACCTTGTCTTGCAAAACTTCCGTTGCTGTGCAGAAGCAGTAGATAGGAATAAAGGGTTAGGGAATAGAACAATCTTTTTAACCCATGGCCTATTATTGAGGGATACCCTATTTGCTAAGTAATTGTTATTTTCTTTTCCTAGTTCTCTAGCCTTTGGAGGTGAAATCTTAAAGTTGATTCGGGATCGAGCCATTTTAAGTGATGGTGAATAAGACTCCAAACGAATCAATTGCAATATATTCTACTTCTCCCTCTTTCTTCTAGTTCTTAATTCTGTGTTTTCAAGTTGTGGCTTTTGGTTTCTCTGACAACTTATTGGAGTTTTTTGATTGTCATGAGTTGTTTTCTTGGTTTTGTTAGCAACTGCTGCTGCTATCCACAAATGGGAATTTTGAATGTGTTTGTTAACTTTGAAACTGGAATTGGAAGAAAGTGTTTGGATTTGCAAATTGGTCGAGGTAGTTGTAAACTGAAACTTGGGAGAAAGTTGCGAAGTGGGTTTGTGGGAGAACTGAAATTGGGTTTACAAACTGGGAGAGATCTGTAGATTACGAACTGAGAGAGATCTGCAAAGTAGGTTTGCAAATTCTTCTTCAACCTTCTTCTTTTTAATTTTTTTTTATTAACACTGACGTGACGCTTGTGTCAGGCGATTGCACGCAGACTCCCATTCGCGACTATACGTAGTAGAGTTGAAAAAATTATAATCTATCTCCTCAGTAAAATATATATATATTTATATCCTTATCAATATTCTAATTTTAGAATTATTGGGTCGGGTTGTTACAAATCTACAGTTGGCTTCAAACTTTGTTAGTATTTATCTATAATCTGAGCAAGCATTCGCTTCATTTGGGAACTATAATTTTCCCCACCCACCCCCCATTTTTTTAGTTTTTAATTGCTAGCTAGATGTGTGCTAAAATATTTGCATGGTAAAAGTTTGATATGGCTAATCTAGCCCCTTTCTATGTTAAAGGCTTAGTTTTTAAAATGGCCAGCTATGATTTTTTTTGTTATGTGGGCATAAGATTGTTCTAACTGACACACTTTTTCTTTTTCTTTGATTTTTTTGGAGCCTTTTGGTTCAAGTTGGCTTTTCTGATTGTTTTCCTGAGTGAAAAAGTGATACATGGATCTGGTTGTATGCTCATATATAGGACTGTAAACGAGCCTAGTTCGAGCGAGCTTGGGGTGTGCGAGCTCGGCTCGTTCACTACTTGAGTTGAGCTTGAGCTCGGCTCATTTATCAGCCGGGCTTATGAGAACGTCCAAGCTCGGCTTGTATACAAGGAAAACGAGCTCAGCTCGAGATCGGTTTTGTTAATGAGCCGAGCCCGAGCTTGACTCGCTATAGATCTAAACCTGATAGGAAAGCACAAGCTACACAACATTAGTAAAAGAAAAAGAAATAATAAAGATTAACACTAGAAAGGTAAAAAAATAAAAAATAAGCACACTGAGATCTGAAGACGATCTCTTCAAATATATCAACATCTATTCAGATCTACAGGGAGGGTCAACGAGTGGGAGGCTTTGAGTTATTGGAAGAGGGGAAGGGGAAGGATTGTGGGAGAAGGGGAGCAGAGAGGGAGAGGAAGCATTTTTTTGTTTGTTTGTGCATTATCAACTATTGTGCAATCATATATGATCTCAAATGGGAGACTTACGTGACAAACACCCATTATAGGGCTGCTATTTGAGGGAGAACAGACCAACTAATTTGAAGATTTTCTTAGTTGAAAATAACAAAAGTTAGAATATTTACTTCATTTACGTATTAACCACAAGATAATGTACTTCTAAAGAACAGATATTGCAAGTGTAAGACCTCAAAGTGTAATAATGATATAATAATTATGAAAACTTATATTTTCAAATTGGTGTGCAAGTCGCATTTAGTAAAGTGTTTATATGATATAATTTAATTTAAAAGATAAATTTTAAATTTTATAAATTAAATTTTATTATTTAAGTGATATGAATAATATGTTGTACACATTGACTTAAAAGTATATCTTAGGTTTGGTCACTACACTTATGGAGGTTTATAGATTTTTTTTCAAATCCCACACACAGAAAATATATTTATAGAGAGATTTAAGAGAGGGTGTAGACGAGTTCGAGTTTGAGTTTGAGCTGGACTTGGTCGAGATCATTCAAGAAGAGAGTCTGAATTTTAAAAAATGATTTTATAACTCATTCAATTTAGGATTGGTAGTGACTAAGACTGAGTAGGAAACTTCAATCAATGATGATTTTAAATTGAAATAAATTTCTAATGACTGATCTTTAAATTCTAAAAAAAGTTTAACTCGTTCAATAAATAATAAATGAGATTTCCCCTTATACTTCTTCTCCATTACTTTAAATCTAACTTGTTCGATCATTACACATTTAAGAAGTAACCTCTCGTTCCTTTGTCGAGCTAACTCCAAAGTCATCTTATATATTGATCAATCCTTTAAAAAAATCAACGTCAATCGTCAATCATTGAGCTAACTCCAACATCAATCGTTGAGCAATTATTTTGTTCACTTTGAAGATTAACCCATTCAAAAAATTCATATTTTTTATTGATCTTATAGTTTGGATAATTGTAAAATCTTCTGTCAAAACTATTAGCCTTTCTAGAAATCTATAATTTAGATGGAATGCCACAAGAGTAAAGTGGTCTTTTCAAACTAGTTTTATCTTTCCCTCTTGCAATCCATGAACTTGAACCTGAATGAGAACCTGAACTTGTCATTTGCTAGAAAATAGATACAATACTAGATACAATTAGCATTATCTGTGAGTAGAACATATGCTTCCAAACAAGCTGTTACAACATCAACTTAATGATTCAGTTTCAGCTAGTGTGCTAGACTAGTGATTCTCAAGATAGAAATTTATGCTTTTCACATAATCAGAAAGAAAGGCACCCAGGTACAAAGGTTGTATAGAAGTCCCTATTGTAGATATAATTTGAGGAAAAATATAGAAGCAACATTAGGTAAAAAAGCTAGAGAAAAGACTCAGCAAGCCTTCTTCCATATTTTCAAGAATGAGTGCATATTACATATATTAATTATTTTTTTATTGTTGTCAAGAATCTTGATATAAATGTACATGGTTGATAACAATTTATGCTAATAAGATATGAAATTGTGTTAACCCAATCAAATCAATAATTGGACTGAATGAACCCCTTCATATTAAATATTTCAAAATCAGTTAAAACGGGCTATTTTTTAGTCAACTCAGCATAACCAATCTATTAAACAAGTGATATCAGTGGCATGACACAACTTGTAAAGCTAAATGGATCTGATTAAGGTCAAACCATATATGAGTAGGGCTGTAAAATGAACAGGCTACTCGACAGACAGCTCGAATTCGACTCGATTAAACTCGAAATCGACTCGAATCGAATATTAAATGGGCCGTTCGTAAACATAGAATTAGGCTCGATTATTAAACGATACAAACTCGTATAAAGCTCGACCGGCTCGATTGATGTTCGTGAACAAACTCGTATGAAACTCGACTCGACTCGACTCGTATATATTTATACATATATAATACAATATATATATATATATATATATATATATATATATATGATAGCCAAAAGTTAGATATATATATAATTTATAATATTCATAATTATGTATATAGACTTAGTCTTACTTATAGTCCACTACATATACTATATATAAATTTATAATATTAACTTCTAGGCTTATAGAACTAGAAGTTATGAACTAGAAGTTATGATGAATACATGAATCCAATAAATATATAACATTATAAGTTTACAAATTACACCATATGGTCCATATTATATATATATATATATATATATATATATACTAGTAAGGCACTAGTTCATGAGTTTTGTTATATCTTAAATATTTAATTATAAACAAACAGAATTTTGTCAATATTTATATAATCTAAATTTAAATAGAATAAAATATTGTAAGAACTCAGAGTTCGTACTAATAGTGTTATTAATAACAATACTAATAGTGTCGTAATATTAGATTTAGTACTAATATAAACTTTAATATTCAAGAAATAATATTAAAATTTCAAAATATGAAACTTGTTATCAATATAAGATTTGTTATTAAAAGAATAAAATTATTCAGAATTAAAAAAAAAGTTATTTTTCGAAATTATACATGTAAAGAAATCATTAAATGAAATTGATTAATGAAATAAAAAGACTATATTTTAAAAAAATATTTAATGTTGTATAACGTAATTTTTTTTTTTCAGATTTTAATTTTTTTAAAGACTTTTTAAATATCTATTAGTCTGTAGAGGAAAAAAAAAGCACAATAATATAGCCCATCCACCCTCCCTACGACACGGTTTAATGAAATCAGAAAACCCTACTAATTCCTTTCCCTCTATTTCTTTGTTTCTTGCCGCCCTAACCCAGAAGGAAAATGATATAATAACAATATATCATTTACCGACTACTACCATTTTTGCTGCCCGAAATTCGAGAACTGTCATAAACTAGTGGTAGAACCGTAGAAGTCTTCTGGTAAAACAGAGAAGGCAGATATACTCTCTCTCTCTCTCTCCCCTAAATTGATCAGAGACTCAGAGTTCTCATGGGCTGTTGAAAATGGAACAGGTTAATCACCGAGTTTCTTTAACCTCATGATCTGCAACAATAGCTCAGAAGTGTCCATTACTTTGTTCTCACGGAGAATCCAAAAATCATTTCCATCTTCAGAAATCTGGCCAGACCGGTACCCTTTCCGGCACCGTTTGGGTAGCTTTTGGTTTGAAGGGAGGGCTTTTGTTGGAGGAGAGGGCGGTTTGGTCGAGCTGAGCTTCTGAGAGGGAGACATGGATTTTGGGCGAGCGAACTGGAGACTTCTCCCAAATCTGAGTTAATGTACATTTTTTTTAAAATTTTTATTTCGGTTGTTGGTTTTTTAACCTTGAAAGCATTGCTTTTGTCATTGTCATTTTTTATTGTGATTTGTACTGAAATTTTTATGTATTTGAAAAGCATTAGTGTATGTCAACCAGTGCTACGACTCATGTAACCTGTTCTACTTTGTAGGGCATTTTTGGACAGTTGAATGTAATGAACATGTGATATAATGAGTCATATTTGGTGAATATAATGGACATATTATGTACAAGTTTTGGAATGTAATGAACATGTAATGAATGTGCATGAACATGTGATGTAAATGTTTTGGACAGGTTTTGGAAATGTTATGGACATGCTTTGGGAATGTAATGAACACATAATGAATATGCATGAACATGTGATGGAAATGTTTTGGGCAGGTTTTGAACATGTTTTGGGCACAACCAGAAATAGGTACACAAAGCTAAGAACTAGTCAATAAACATCCAAGATTCATGTTATAGTATCACATAAAGAAATAACATCCCGGAATTTAGAATTATACAAGTTCATCCTTACTGGCAGTTACATCCACAATTCAAAACATATAGATATAATTACATAAAAGGCTTTAAAAGCATTAATGCACAAACAGAAAGCTTCAATCCACTCTTCACAAGCTTCAATCCACTCCTCAAAAGTTTCATAATCTACTACGTAACTCTTTATCACATTAAGAAATTCTTTGTCGCATATTAAATTTAAAAAATTCTGTCCACAATATAAGAAGAGAAACAAAAGAAAAAATCATATAAGTAAACAAATTTTCACTAAGAGTCCAAGTTTTGACAATCAATATTAGTTGTATGTCTAATATCCCTACATATACCACAACAAAACACAAAAGAAAAAAAATTAAATTCTTTGATGAAAAACCAATAAAACACAAAAATTTTATAAGTTACAATACCTCACTAAAGGATAGTTGTTCCTAGTATGTTCCTCATTTTTGCAAATGCTACAATATCTTTTCTTCGTTACTTTTGTCTCTTAAGGGTTCTTTGTTCTCAAAGATTTTGGTCGTCCTTTTATTAGCACCCACGGAGGACTATGTACTGTTTGTGAAAAATTTGATACAACTTGACTTCTTAATATATGAGAATCATTGGTTGACTCCCCTCCACCTAGATAATTTGTTTCTTGAATATCTACGTGATCTTCCACAAAAAGTAACTCTTTGTGGACATTGTCTAAGGCAAGAGAGAGATAGTTGAGTTTTTCTGCTGATTGTGACATAAGTTCTGCAATATCATAAAATTGCATCATCAACTTGATTTTTCTCATTGTAGGATCATCTTGTGGCATTACATGCCCTTCAGAATATGTCAAGAATAACTTGACTCTTAACATTGATTGTCCATATTTCTAGAACATAGTGCTATGACAACCTATCTAGTTTTGATTTCTTGCCAAGAACACATAGGATATGCATGCAAAAAATTCCCATAAACTCAATCATATGGCATGTATATGTTTCCTTCTCTTCTTCATTCTCCAAAGTCACATAATAAAGAGAAGTTTATTTGCCATGAGGTGTTATTCCATGTCTTGTTTGTGCCCTTTTTGAAAAATTTGGTTGATTTGTACCATTGATTATTAAAAAGCTCATCTTGGAAGATCATGAAAGACTTTCTTGTGTAGATTTTGACTGTCTTTTCAATTTTGTGACGTGCTTTCAATATCGTTCATGTAGATTTTTTTCGCACGTCTTGTTTTTTCTATTTAAAATAATGTGCATCTAAGACATTCTCATATTGATAAAAAAAAAAAAAAGTTACTAACCATAATGCTTGAACAGACATAATCCTTGAAAAACTTATTCATGTTTTCATTCCTTTAAATTGTTATCATACCAGCACAAAATATTGAAAGCTAGAAAGCCAAAACCTGCTTCTCCTGTAAAGACTTTGCAGTCAAATATTATCTCATATCCCATACTTCACTAATATTGAACTCTATTCCTGCTCAAACTCATCAATTGTAATTGTCTCATGAATACAATGACGAAAATCTTTTTAAAAGTTCAAAATTTTGTTATATATATAAGAAAATGTTCTGGAGATTTTTGTAAAATGTACCACAAGTACAACTTATGAGTCATATTTGGGAATATCTAGTGGCCTTTGCCATGGCCTTGATATCATTGGTAATTATAATTGAAGAGACATGTCTAAATATTGCCTCTTGTTATGTTTTCACTAACCATGCATATGATTCAACTGTTTCATTAACTAATAAAGTACAATAAAATATTATGGTTTGGTGATGATGATTAATTCTAGAAAACGGCATAAAGGGCATCTTCTAAATATTTGTCAAATACGTGACATCAAATGTGGCAACATTCTAAAAATATTGATATTCAGTCATTGATCTTGCATCTGCCCAAAAATAACTTTTCATACACGCATTCTCATTAACTTGCATGGAGTATACAAACCAAAGTTTTTTACATTATCGATTAAGAAAGTAGGCATATAACTTTTGTGTATCTCCCTCTTCAAATAATTTTTTCCTTTTGTTTCCAAAATAAGTTTTTACATCCTTGCCAATACAGCCAATGTTAAAGTCACCGCCTGATTCTTTACTCAACACTGACATTATTTTCCTTGTCGGTACACTGAACTCATTCAAAGTTATAATAAGTTTTTTTTGAACACATGTGACTCCATTATATCCACAGATCAAACTAGTACTTCTCGGTGTATGTAGCATATGGTTCTGTTCAAACACAAACTTGCATAGTGTCCAATTTTCACCCTCTTTTTTTATTCTTAACAATACTTTACATCCAATATTTATCTCAGCAGGTTTAAGAATAGTTCGTTCTTTTTGTTTACGGTTTTCCTGCCGAAATTCTTCCCTTGAGCAAACATAGTCTACTGCAATTAGTTTTGTCTCATCTTTTGACAATCGAGTATGATTGGTCCTAATGGAAAATCATTTTCTTCTTACATACGTCTTGTAAAATGCATAGACGTCTTCTATGTCATCAAATATCATACCAATTGATAGCTCCAAAGGACCACTACTCGAAAAGGAAATCACATTCACTCCATCTTCTACATTCATTGTATCTTCTACATTCATTGTATCTTCTACATTCACTACATCTTCCACATTCACTACATTTTTAAATTCACTCAATCTTCCACATTTTCTACATCTTCCATATTCACATCACATTATTCTTTTACACTTTCAGCCTGAAGCCCTACATCTTCACCTTCTGGAAATGTATGACTCATCATTATCTCAACTTCATCACTATCAGAATTTGAAATTTGATCATTTGTTATAAAATAAGATCATTCAACAATCTGATTCGGCTAATTTAAAAAAAAAAACAATCTGAAGCTAGGCACACAATCTGATATTCATGTAGTCAATTATTTGCCATACTAGTAGCAAATTCTAATTTGCTAAGAAAATCTAATTTTTCAAAAAAATCCATTTTGTATTCTGTAATTTACATCAAACATTTTCAAATTTATACAAATGTACTCGAGGACAAAGCATATGTGTGAATCAATCGGCCCCATGTGCAAGTAGTGCTCCAAAAAATTATTTTCCCATCTGCTAACTTGAAAATTCTAATTTTCCAAGAAAATTCATTCCATATTCTGTCATTTTAGTCTACAAAATTTTGAGATTTATACAAACGTACTCGAGGACATAGCATGTGTGTGAATCAATTGGCCCCATGTGCAGATGATGCTCCAAAAAATTATTTGCCCATCTACTAACTAGCAAATTCTAATTTGCCAAGAAAATCTAATTTCTCAAGAAAATCCATTCTATATTCTGTCATTTTAGCCAAGAAATTTCTCAAATTTATAATCAGTGCCATTAAAATGTATATATCAGAAATATCCATAAAAAATTTCAAGTTTCTTCCAAAATGACCGATCCATATGAGTGCGAAAATCATAAATTAGTGCAAAAATCAAACCATGAAATGGTGGAGGAGATGGTGGCAACCTCTATCGATGACGATAGCCAACTCAAATGCTGTGGTTGGTGAAGGCTGTGACCGATCGGCGACAGAGCTTGGTGGGGGCGAAGGTATTGTCCAGTTGTGGCAGCAACGGATATGATGTTGTGTGGTAGCGGTCTAAGTTCTTCTCAAAGTTCACGTTGATTTCGAAGTTCCGAAGAGGCTTTGAGGAGACTAAGGCCTGGTTTGTTTACAGGGATGAAACACAAAACTTTTGGAAACTTTGAAAACTTTTGTACGGATAGATTATTTCTGAAAATAAACATCTATTTTTATCTCATCTCATCTCATCTCATCTCTCATTAATTTATTTACTATTTATAAACTGTCCTGCACCGAAAAAAGCTGACATGATATTATCGTTTTGTACAAAAAAACTGATCTGCCGTCTGACTTAATTTACTGTTTTGTACTGTTAGTTTGTACGAACACGTGAAGGAAAAAGCCGAAAACTGATTTTCAATTGGGTGTTACTGTTTATGCACGGCGTTCCACCTTTTGTTTATATTTTAGTAGTAAAAAACTACTATAATAAAAAGTGGGTCCCTCTCTCCAGTATTAAAAAGCATGCAGAAAAAAAAAAAAAAGGCAAAAGCTGCAAAACGCAGCAACCCCACAGGAAAACATCCGAAAAAAACTCTAAAAATATTTGTGGGTCCCACAATCATAAATACTTCAAAAAAAGTCAAATAATCTCATTTCATCTCTATAAACAAACACATATCTCATCTTATCTCAATATATCTCTATAATATTCATCTTATCTTAAAAGTTTTCATCTTATCTCATCTCATCTCCGAAAACAAACGAGGCCTAAAGCTTCAGTTTCACTTTTGTTGGTTTTATCAAATGAGACCAGATTCATTATATGTAGTGTAGATTTGACACGTGGCTATTTTTTTTATTAAGGGTTGTTAAACGCCTAGGAACAGACGAACCATTATGAAGAGGAACTATTTTCAATTCCCTTCCCCCATAAATAGTAAAGCTTGGCAAGCTAACACAGAAATGTGGTTACGCTTCTTAAATGCTTAGGTTTGCAAATTTCTGCTTGTGAACAATTTTGCAGATCAGTATTCTAAGCAATCCTTTTATTCTAGGATTTTACATGCCAATTGGCTTTGGCGCTCATGTATACACCCTGGTTAAGTTGAAAATAAGAATGCCCCTTAAAGAGATTAGTATTGGTTTATGCAAAGTCTAGGCATCATTTCATGACTAATATATCACTTTTTACATTTTACTCAAAACTTACCGATAAAAAAAAAACATTTTACTCAAAACTTAACCCTCCGTTGTATTGATTGTTTGAGTACTCTATGTAATAATAAAATATTTTTCTTTAACTTTTTATTCTACTTTTTTAAACATCATATTTTTGTAGATCTAATGATCATATTTTGTTATTAATTAGTCCAACTGCAGTCGTGTTTTTTATTTAATTATCGAACATCTCTTTTAAATTTAACACCAACTCATTTTATAAGCTTTCTTATACCATAGGGCAGCTTTCACCATTTAGTTGAATAAGGAAAATCAAGCACGTACTTTGCATGCCCCTTCCATACTGGTTAATCTGAAGATGGTTACTTTCAAACTCCATTTAATGAACAAGTTTTGGCTTTTTCTTTTGTACATATAAGCTCCATGTACATATGAGAGCATCCATCTCAGTCTATGCATACGTATATGCAAAGTTATATTTGTATAATATGACCTTAAAATTTTCTACATTGACTTATGCATAGGCATATATATAGTTAGTTAGAGCATCCACATTGGTATATGCATATGTATATGCAAAACCATATTTACATAATATGACCCTAAAATCACCTGCATTGACTTATGCATATGCATAAATTTAGCTAGTTATGAACAGAATTTGGATAGCAACTGTTCATTCCATCAAACATATTTTAATTGTTATTTTTCTCTCCTTCCACTCTTTCTCTCTCAATCTTTTCCTCTTCTCTCTTCTTCAACAATACAACAAATCTTCACATACACATTCATTTTATTATTATAATATATTATATATATTTTTTTATTTTATTATATTTTTAATATAATATATAAAAAAATTATATTTTTTATTATTGCATTTGTATTATTAATGTCAAATATATGTAGTGGATGTTAATTACAAAAAATATATATAAATTTTGATTTTAGAAAAAAAATTAATAATAATAATAATAATAATAATAAATTATTAGGTCTCAAATATGCATAAGCCAATATAGGAATTTTGCTTGAATGGCAAATTGGTTATACAAAAGAGATAATTTTGCATATGCATATGCATAGGTCAATGCTAATGTTCTGAACAATTCTTATCCAAATTTGGATAGCAACTATTCACTCTACAAAACATATTTTAATCATTATTTCTCTCTCATTCCACTCTCTCACTCACAATTTTTTCCTCTTCTCTTGCCCTCAACAAAACAACAAACTTTCACCTACACATTCATTTTATTATTATAATATATTATATATATATTTTATTTTATGATATTTTTAATATAATATATAAAAAAATTATATTTTTTATTATTGCATTTATATTATTAATGTGAAATATATGTAGTGGATGCTAATTGTAAAATATATATATAAAAAAAAATTGATTTTAGAAAAAAATTAATAATAATAAAATATTATTTTATCTCGAATATGCATAAGTCAACATGGAAGTTTTGCTTGAATGACAAAATGGACATGTAAAAGAAGTGATTTTGCATATGCATATGCATAAACCATTGCTAATACTCTGAGTGATGTTAGATATAATTATGAGTTGTGTAAGTCTCTCATATTCTTTTTGAAAAAGAATATAATCTACTATTAAAAAATTAATTTTTTTTATATAAATTTTATAATTACTTACTATTCTCATAATGAATACACGTGTCGCTTATATATTCTATGGTTACAAATATTATTTCTCTACACATACGATCTCGAACTTATTTTTGTGGTTGGCTTAGCGGATAAATTCGGGTACGTTTGCGAAATAAAGGGCCGAGTTCAAGGTAAGCCCATGGGCAATGTTGTTGGTATAAGTTACTAAAGGTACGAAGATTATCTCACCATACGAATTAATGTGTTAAAAAAAATGTTAGAATTATAAAAAGATATTATAAAAATAAAATTATAAACGGACATAATTTTATATGATATAATAGATTAATATTATAATAAAAATAGATTTATAATTTAATATTTTATATCAAACCACATCAGTTTATAAAGTTATTTTTATATAAAAATAGATTTGTGTTAATGACCCGATCCAATAATAAAATAGAAATAAAAACAAGATGTCATACAGGAAAATTAATAGCAACAATTGGTTACAATATGAGGAACTTGTAGTCACCTCTAATTCCTTCTCCGATGCCTTGGATTAATCATAAGTTATTATTATCACCAACAATATGATTTGCTTATGCTTTGTGAATTCCTTTAATCTTTTGTGGCAACGATATAGAAAAAATTACAGTCACGGTTGTCATCTTTACAATTTTTCGATACAACTTTTCCAGTCAACTGTGTCTAATGAACTCTTTGGACAATTTATGTAGATTTCGTAGTTCATCAAACATCCCAAAGAAGAGGTTTTGCAAAATCAATTGATGAACTTTTTTAACTCGGGAAACATTAGAACTTTGAGTAATGATATATCGGCAATTATGTTACAAATTTTACTAGAGATGATGTGAATCCAGATCTGCATCCCAGGTACCTGCACAGTTTAACCCAATTATAACTCAGATGGATACTCAGATTGTATTCGGATATTTAGAGTTGTCAAAAAAATCACTTTAAAGATCAGGATTGTTTTATTAAACGGATGCTATATATATTAGTATTGGTGCGTGATTTGGTGCGCTAACTCGCTTGTAAGAAAACTTTTCTAAACGACGTCGTCTTGAAAATTAAAACGACATCATTTCATCTATTAAGTAAATTTTTTAAATGTGAAATACCAGCATATAACCATACCCATCGTTAATATACATCGTTTACAGCATTTATTTAAAAATAAATAAAGCCTAAGCTAAAACAACGTTGCTTTATTAATGAATATATATATATATATATATATATATATATATTTATATATAATGATAATCATTTGAGGTTGAGTTGTGGGGTTGGCTAGGGTGCGGGGTATGGTGAGGGCGGCCGGGTGTGGCCCAACTTGTCTCGTTGCCTTTCATAGAAGTGGGCGACGTAAGGTGGACAAGGTGGCCTGCGCTGCCTAGGTGAGGTGGGGCAATGGAGGGCGGGCAGACGGGTTGTAGTGCCCTACCACCCACTCCTAATTTCATCTATTAGGTATTTTTTTCTTAAATGTGAGATTCAGTTACATGTATTTGATACGCTCATTATACAACCATCTTGATAAAACCCTAATAGATACTTGCTCAGATGAACTCGATTTTTCACATTTTAGTCAAAAGAAAAATCGATCCGAATGCACGCTTTAAATTTTAAGTAAATTTTTAATAAAATATTATTGTTTTTCCAAATCACCATGTAAATCAAAAGAACTTAAAAGGCAGTAATATTTTATTAAGTTCGCTTCTTCTGATCTCTTCAAACTCCATTTTGGATGTTAATTAAGCTTGAAATTACTCTTCCAAACATAAACTTCAAGAGTTCTAATAA
Source organism: Cyclocarya paliurus (assembly GCA_029856935.1). Lineage (NCBI taxonomy): Eukaryota > Viridiplantae > Streptophyta > Magnoliopsida > Fagales > Juglandaceae > Cyclocarya > Cyclocarya paliurus. Next base: position 15,144,037 of record CM056958.1, read on the forward strand.
TTTGGGTGAATCTTTTTGGTAGCATGATCATAATTATATTTGGACCACCGTTTTATTGAGACTTGACGATTAACTACCGAATCAATAAGGAACGGGGCAATAACATATTTCCGTTTCCTAATAATTTAAAATAATAATAAAAGGAATAATCTTTCAATGTTGGTGGGGAAGGAGGAAAAATTCTTTCTTAATTTTGTCCAAATCAATTTTTGTTACTAATTCTATTACAAAAACGAAAAAATGAAAAAGCAAAAACCGGAGTACATAAATCTTGGTTTAAAACAAATTTTTTAGCCTAACCACTAACGATTAATTAGAGCATTCACATCCTATTCCTTATAAAATTTTCTAAATTTTAACTCAAATACATTATTCTATAAATTTTATCCTAAATTTTACTAATCTTTCAAAAATCTCTTACATTTCATTCCCAACAAATTCTCTATTATATTAAAATACAATTTCTCTAATCTTTCTTTATTTTTTTTTTCACTTCCATTTACAATCTTAATTATTACTTTTTTGTCTTGTTCCTAGGTTAAGCAATACTAGTTTCTACATAAATTTAATTATTAAACACGAAGTTATTTTTTATCCTGGTATAAGAATAGTGACAAAATTATTACGATTTTAAAAATAATTAATACTCACCTTTTTAAAGGGTATTTTATTTGTAACCGATAAATAAATGACAAGAATTACAATGGTATAAATAATAATGACGGTATTTTATTTGTAACAAATAAATATCACTATACAATTATTACTATTGCCCATTCATATTAGCTCCAAAACACAAATTGCATGTGCCGTGAATGAAACAATGTTATAATTACATACACTGAAAATGCCTATACACCAAACTCAAAAGTTTATTACATGTCAACATAAGATTGTTCAGAATTTTCCAAAATAAATTGGCAAAACAAATAACTATGACATCGAAATCACAATAATCAAACTAGTTTTCTCCAGTTTTCTTTTACGCATCTCTAAATCAATTTCTATTCGATATCTAACAGTTTGGATATCCATTGCGGCTTATATCTTATGAAGTTTGATTTTTAATCGGTGAATTATCTTTTGGTCATATGTTGATATTTTAGGATCATATCAATAAAAAAACCAGCAAGCCTGCCTAGCTTACACAGTTGACAAGTATTGAAATTTGTAAATGAGATGGTACCACAATAATTCATAAAAATCAGACCATCAATAAGTTACAAAATTACCTCATAGCAATAGCAAATCCCAATCCAACAGCAGAGGCTTGTAAATTCCTCAAAAAATTCGAAAACAGCACAAGCAAGAACAAATCAATGCACCAAATAGACAAAAATGATGAACTAGCAAATCCCAATCCAGCAACATAGGCTTGTAAAAAACTAGGGTTTTTTTTCGAGCAAGCAATTTACAGATCAGTGCACCAAATAACTCCAAATCAGGGCATAGCAAATCCCAATCTCTAAGCACACATATGTAAATTGCAAGAACGATCTGAAAACAACACAAGAAAGAACTAATCAGTGTGCCAAATCACCAAAATCACAGTAATAGCAAATCCCAATCCAACAGCAGAGACTTGTAAAAAGCTAGGGTTTTTTTTCGAACGAGCAATTCAATACACCAAATAGCCCCAAATCAGTGCATAGCAAATCCCAATATTTGAGCACATGTATGTAAGTTGCAAGAAAAATTCAAAAACAGCATAAGCAAGAACAAATCAGTGCACCAAATCACCAAAATCACAGTAATGGCATATCCCAATCCCACAACAAAGGCTTGTAAAAAGCTAGAGGGTTTTTTTTTTTTTTTTTCAAGCAAGCAATTCAGTGTATCAAATAGCCCCAAATCAGTGCATAGCAAGTCCCAATCTTTGAGCACATGTATGTAAATTGCAAGAAAAATCCAAAAAACAGCACAAGCAAGAACAAATCAGTGTACCAAATCACCAAAATCTCAACAATAGCAAGCCCTAATCCAACAGCAGAGGCTTGTTAAAAGTTAGGATTATTTTTTGAACAAGCAATTTAGTGCACCAAATAGCTCCAAATCAGTACATAGCAAATCTTAATCTTTGAGCACATGTATGTAAATTGCAAGAAAAAAAAAAAGCACAAGTAAGAACATGTCTCACTACAAAGCATACAAATGGGTAAGTAATTTCAGTGTTGGATTTGTGCAAGAGAGAAGGACGGAGTCCAGCTATGGAGGATCCCAAAAATGAAATGTGATAAAGAAGCTCGGTGGCCAGCCATGGAGGAAGTCGAACATATCAATATGTGCGAGAGAGAAAGGGAGAATCCATCCAGGGGTAAACCAACAGTGGATGAGGACTTACATTGATTTCCGATGGAGAGGCTCCGTCAATGGTGGCTGCGATGCTAGGGAAGGGCGAAAATGACGAGGGCACCCAACAGTCGAAGAGAAGGAGACGCGGGACCAACAACATGGAAAACATGAAATCAGATTTGGAGATGTATAATAGGTCTCCAAATATGAGAAACTACTAGAGCATCCGAACAATTGATCTTCATTTTAAAGTTTCGGCTAGAGGAGAATTTGGGATGAAAACACTAAACTTCCCCCAAAAATATAGGGGAAACATGCTTTGCGGTGAATGCTCTAACAACAGATCTTTGATTCTTGAATTTTGCTACAGGTACTTGGCTTTGGGTACCTTTTGGGGAATTGCTAATGTAGCATCACGTCAGCTAGTATTATTTAAAAACAAAAAACGACGCCCATAGGTAGGGTTGCAAACAAACTGAGTCGAGTTGAATTTGAACTAGGGGTCATGAGCTCGATTAACATGTATATCTGCTTGAACTCGACTCGAGCTCGAAAAGTATTAGAGATTTCTGATCGAGCTCGGCTTGCTTAACATATATTAAGATCAAGCTTGACTCAAACTCGAATACCAAAAATAAACGAGCTGATACAAGCTGATAAGAGCTCGAGCTACTCGACTCTGTTTGGACTCCGCGACTTGAATACTTGTTTCAAGTTTCATGGCATGGGTTCAATGGTGGAGGGTGGCAGCAAGAAGGGGCACGATTGAGGGCAGCTGGGGTGGTAACGACAGGAAAGAGAGGCTGCTGCTCGGCAAAGACAAGGCGGAGACACAGATAGCAACACACATAGATGCAGAGGAGAGAGAGAGTTGCGAGGAGATGGAAGAGGACGAGGTGCAGCGACAGTAGAGCGAGGTGGACGGTGATGCAGAGGAGGTGTGGCAGCGTGCTGATTCTCTACAATAGGAAGAAGAAAAAAAGAAGAAAGAAGAAAAAAGATGAAAGACAAAAGAAGAAAACGGGAGAGGGAGGCTGGGGGGAACGGCGCATAGAAGAAGAGAAATAAGAAGGGGCTCTAGAGTTTCTATCATAGTCAAAACGCATAGCTTAATCAAAAGGGGCTGGGCCCTTACTTGAAATAGGTTGGGCATCGACTTCACACACACACAAACCAAAAGAAATAAAACATTATAAATCAACTACAAAAAGCCCAAAATCAAAAGACCAAAATAAAATAAACAAAAGACACATTAAAATAAAATACACCATAACCTTAGCAATTAAATAAATAAAATAATATATATAAATATTACGAGTATTGTGACGAGCCCATAATAAATCAAGTCGAGTTTATACGAATTTTGTTCATGAGCCTACATCGAGTCGAGTTGAGATTAAACGAGTTAAACTCATTTAATATTTGAACCAATATTAGCGATCGTGAACAACTCATTTGAAAATCAAACAGCTCGTTTAAATCTGAATTGAGTTTATACGAGTTGTATTCAAGCTGTTCATGAGTAGTTCTGTTCGTTTGTAGCCCTACCCAATGGCAAATCAAACCGAAAAATCGGTCTATATCGAGAAAAAAAGCTTGAAATTTGGAAAAAAAAAAAAAAAAAAAAAGTAACGGAAGCCATAGCCATTCAAGCTCAGAAGCTCTATATCGATTTTGCTTGTAGGAGCATACTTTATATATAATCTGTATAAGAATTAAAATATCTCGCAAAGATTTGCTGCAATTTTCCCAACTCAAAAGTGCTTTCCCAATTTTCCCAACTCAAAAGTGCTTTCCCAAAGAAAAAGTTTCAAGCAACTGAGCTTCTTGTTTCCTACCATAGCCTTCTTCAAGGTTTCTTTTTTTTCTTTCTTCGTTTTCTTATTCTTGAATTATATCTATTGTATCATTGCACATTGAATTAGATAGTCCTCTAGAATGAAAGCTCGTAGATTTTCGAATTGAGGCCCTTCAGGGCTTTGTTGTCTGTCAAGATGCAAGCTTTAAAGGGATATATGAACCTGAATCTCTTTTGTGGGAAAACAAAATGGAGTGCTGCATTTCAGATGAGAAGAAGATGCGAAAAAGTGAAAAGAAGAAGATATTGCAGTGAAGAACCTGATCTTCGTGTTTTCTGTGGAGAAGCTTGCTACCAAGGCTGTGGGTTGGTTTCTCAAACGAAGCAAATCAACCAGAGTCATATGTAAGCAAACGAAACGTCACGTTTTATTTGTACACGTGGATGGGAGTGTAAGCGGAGGTTCCAGCCTCGGATAGCTTTTTTGTTGATTCTTTACCGATCACTGCTATATACAGTCCTCTTGTATTGCAGTCCCAGTGAGTGAAATACCAAATTATCCTTATTTTTAGGCTTGAATTTACTACATTACCCCCTTTCTTCAACCTAAAGCCAAAACGTTTGAAATCAAATTTTTTTTACGCCTCTGTCGTGTGCCCCAACGGATTTCCACCATCGTTGACCACCACAACCCAATCTCCTTCACCATCAATGGAACAACCACCTCCACCATCAACAGAGTCACATACTCCATTGCCGACGACCTCCTTGGCCACCATTAAAGTAAAACACAGTTCTTATTCTATTGTTTTCCTCAAAGTTTTTTGTTGTGTTGCGTCCAAGGAAAACTTGCATTTTTCTATCAAGCACAACACAGCTCCCATCCCATTACCCCTTTCTTGCCCAAGTTTTTCAATCGGTTGTGCCTCCTCACCAATCATGGAAGCCATGAGAGGTATGGCATCTAACACCAAATCCAACAAAATCACACTTCCTGCTTCTTTCACAAAATCACCCAATACGAATCCACACAAACCTTCCTTACAAAGAGCCATTACACTGTATTCAAGGAAGGAAGGGGGCGATTTCATCTGGACGAAGGGGGGACGATTTTATGGCCTGACTTGATTTTGGTTTCCTATAATGAAACACGCGGTTTTATTTAGTAATGAAACACTGTATTTCATAATGCTTGCAACACAGTCCTCGTTTGAGGTACTGCAATAAGAATTTCTCTTCTTTACCTCGTGCTGTCTCACTTACTCCACTCTCCGACCCCACTGTTTCAGAAGGCAAAAGACGCTGAGAGAGAGAGAGAGACCTCGGGAACTGCAACAAGGTAAAGAAGAACAAGCACATGCAGCTTCACTACGTTTGTTTAGAACGACCAATCTGCGTTTCTGAAAGAACAATAGTTCAGAATCTCTCTCACAATCTCACCAGCTTCTTCAAAAGATTCGTAAGGTAAACAAAGATACATAATGCTGATCTTTTTCCTTTTCTTTTTCTCTTTTCCGCTTCCTCTTACTCCGCCCCAAATGTTCTCCCCGTTCACCACTCTAACAAGAACCTAGAAAACAAAATAAAAAACCTCGCTTTATTGTTGCATTATGTTTTGCTGTCTAGTTTCTCACGTTTTCACGGCATCTAAACGAGGTTATATGTTTTTCTTTTTTTAACCTTTAATCTTTATTTTTTACTCTCAATTTCGGACACATTGTGGTGCTCCATCCCTTTTAATTACGTTTATATTTTCTTTCTCTGATTGTAATGATATTTCATTATTTCTTTTGAAGTTCTTTTTGGACGAAATCTATTTTTTTTCGTATAGAAAAAAATTGTTCTGCCGAGAACTGACATATTGCAGCTCTTTCTTCTAGCTCGAGAGCTCGATATTGCAGGCTTTGAAACGCAAACCGAGTCTCAAAAAGGTTGCTTGTAGTTTTCCGACTTTAATTTTCTTTTTCCTTGAAAATAACCTTCTCAGAGGGCGCCTTGAGTTGTCGTTGATATTTTCTACCCAATTGCTTGCTTTTGCTGAGTTTTTCCCAGATTTCTTTTCCTCGTTTCCTTCCATATGCTTTAAATCGCCCCCTAAAATATCTATTTACGCATATTCTTTTCCTCATTTCCTTCAAAATGGTCAGGGGATTTTAAACGAGAAAAAGATTCCGTAATAGTAATGTCTGTAGAAACGAATGGACTGATCGATGGTGTTTTCGGGCTTTTCACAGACACAATCATAGGCTTAGAGCGGTTTCATAGAGCTTTTTTGTATTAAAAAAATGTCAAAACCCCACGTCATACAGTCTTCTCATTTCTTCACGGTGAAACTGGAGGGGATATATAAATTGTCACGCTATGGACAAAGTTTAGTAGTTTACCATTTTATGTTCTTGTCTGTCGTGTGAAGATAATAAGGGTCATCATGTCTGTGATTTTATGTACTTTCCCTGTAGCAGTGGTCCCTTTTGACGATATTAACGGGTTTTCAGCATGTTGGATACAAAACAACATCATGGAATCTGGATAGGTGAAGTTGAAATTTACTCAGCACTGTTTTATTAACGTTTTCAACATACTGTGACCCCACTTTTATGGCTTTTTTTGTGGAGTTTTTCTTTATTTAATTTTTATTTTCAATCAAATTATGGTTAGGAGTATATATTCTGCCTTTGTGGCTTACAATAGGATGATAAGGAGCACATGTCCTCTATCATGAACCCATTAATTTCATCATGTGAATTCGCATTGGATTCCCTCGCCACAGTTTTTTTTCCCCTGAACCGTGACAGCCTTTGTGGGTCAGGCAGCATTAAAGTAGTGGAGCTTATACATCAGCCTCATTTGCGCTTTGTTCCTGGAGGGGCTGTTAAATCATGCAGACCGCGAAAGCAAGGTAACTTCAAATGCTTGTTTACTCTCTTCCTTTTGGAGCCTTCTTGTGATGTTGCTTCGTAAAATTGAAGGGTTAGCTGAGGCTGGCCGGGTAATGCTGTTTAAATTCAAATCATACCATTTATATTTTTTTGCCTTCTGGGCCATTTCTTGTGTTTAAATTCAAATAATACCGTTTATATTTTTTGCCATCTAGGCCATTTCTTGTCTGTTAGAACAAACTGTACTGCATGGGTGTATAACCGAAATCTAACATTAATACTGGTTATGGATGGCATTAGTTTAAGTTTTTGACTGTAATGGCAGAGATTCTTTTATCTTTTAGTGGTTCATCCATTCGTAAATTTTTCTTAGGTTTGTCTTCTCTTTCCTTGGAATGTTCCTATGTGTACTGCACATCACTGTTACCAATGCGTTCATGCAACTTTCACATTGAGGATCCTTTTTTCTAATGTTGGCAAGCCATGGCTCATAAGTTGCAAAACAATGATTTTGCTATCTGTTTTTGTCTCCTGCATTGACATGGGTCTATGCTGGGACCTCTATGCAGTTAGAGGAACATGGCCCCAGCAAGTCCTGGGCAGAATACGGAACAATATCATTTCTATAACCATGATGGATTGCTGGCTTATTTGCTCTTTCCTTTGTTAATCTAATTATATACCATCTATCCCCGCTGTGGAATGGGGGACCTCTGTTGTTAGAGGTAAGGCTAACTAGATGCATAGTTGACTTCTTTTGATAACTTAGTATCATCCTGTTGATTTAGATCATCGCTTCTCAGCACTAAATACTCAAATATTTTAGATTTATATAGGAAGAAAATTTTCACCAACTAAATTAGAAGATCAGTGAAGCAGTGGTAATCACTTTGCATTTCATTGTCTACATTTGTGGGTTCTGGAATACATCTGACCTGGGGCATTCCTGGGGAAGATGCAAGTGGCATAGCTTCTTATATGGGCCATAAGTTTAAGAATTCTTAATCACATCACAAGTGTGTTTCATTTTCAAAATTTTTTGGTTTAATTTTCATATATATAGTGAGTGTTATCTGCCAGCTGCTATGTGGAATCCCTATGCAGAAATAGTGAAGTGTGAGAAAGTGACTTGCATGAAAATAAAAGGCTTAAGCTTTGGATATTGTTAATGCTCCTATTCATTTTAGTATGCTTTTGAAGTTTCCTTATATGGAATTTGGTTAAATCATTGGCTTTTCACCAGGAGCTGTGGCCCCAAAGAATTGTTTGTAGCCATGAGGTGTTGAATCTTGAACCTTGAAGGGAATGATACCCCAAGACCAAGGCCTTTACCATTTGGGCCAACCCCTTGGGGTTCTTTTATTGAAGAAAAATGATATTCATCAATTTTTTATTGGCATCGGGTGCAAAAGCCCTAAGCAAGAATTTTTCCTCAAGTACACCTCGGGTAATTCAAGAGAAAATTTTTCATCTGATGATCCCTATAAATTGTTTTCACTAGGGTTCAAGTTTTGGACCTAGAGGAAGCATCCTACCAAGACCAAAACCCTTACCACTTAGAGCCAATGGTTATGTTCATCATCTTTATTTACCATTACTTTACTTTATCTCTTGATGCTCCATCAAATGATTGACAGATAAGTGAAAGAATTCTGCAACTTACAAGTCGGTGTTGTTTACAACTCATTGTGGGACCCACTATGATGATTTATAAAATATGTTAAAAATACCGCTACTTTTTCATATTAGATGATGCGACCGACTTCCAAATCAATAGTGTGCCTAGTGTATCACTAAACAGGCTTGTAAATAGATTTTTTCTCAACGAAAAATAACTAATATTTTTCCAGTCTTTTGATTATGCAACAAGGGATGATGAGAAGATGGTGGTTAAAATGAAGATAAATAGCATCACTTTTTATTGACTGCTGATTCTGAAAAACAAAGAAATTTTCCATGGACATTGCTTTACTTCCCAATGTTTGAAATTTCTCTCTCCACTCTCTCTCTCAAAAGTACAAGAACACTGTTTTCCCAAGTGTAATATAAGTGCATGACATATATTCAAATTTGAAGTGTTTAGCTTTTACTTGTCTATAAAAAATACATTCAAATTTGACATCTGCAATCAATAGAGTTGGAATATATGCCAAAACTGGTGTTTAGTTCTGATCGATCCAATAAATCATTATCAGAATTTTCATAACTATGTGAAATAATCTCTTACATGTCCATGTACTTCCTGGTAAAGCATAATTGAATAAAAGTTTATCAGTGAGGATGTCACAGATTGCTCGTCCATCAATTAGCTGGCTGACTGAGAGTATAATCTAAAATATATTGATGAAGTGGTTTCTGCCAACCTTATGAGATTGTCACTCATGTATGTCATGATTACATTATTTTTGTTTCAAGTTGTTTCTATCCCCATAGAAGCTTGTGATTTCTGATACCAATTATTACTCATAACTGATTGCCATATCACTTAATGTCAGAAGTAGCTCCTCAGATGTGCCTCCGAAGATTTCTTCTCGAGCCGTACGCCAACTCAAGCCACCTGCATTAGAGACTGACTCTACATCTGCTTCGACTCAAACTAGCAGAATACCCAAAGACAGAAGCCCAAAAGTTGTTGAGCGCAGATCACCAAGAAGCCCTGTGTCCGAGGTACTCTTAATAGCTGATTCTACTAACCCTGCTGTAACAGCCTAAGTGTTAAGCTTGTTGTGTTTGGATGTATGTGCAAGCACTGACTAGCAACTATTTATGAGTACCTTGGTCTCTCTCCCCTTTGATAAATGTGTGGTCAGAAATTAGTAATGCACAATCAATTAACTCAATGTCATTATTGTTGAGATTATCTTGATGTTCCTGGCAACTAGTGTTATATTAATGTAGGTTTTCTTCTCTTGGTTCCTTTGTGTGGATTTTCTATGCAAGGTTGGGTAAGTTGGTTTTTCCCTCTTCAACTGCTCTGTACAGTGTTAATGCTCTATGTTTGCATGTTAATGGAGAAATCTTGTGAGGTAAAAGACTTTCTATCTGGAAAAATGTGCGATAAAACTTGGCCTGCCTCCCCTGTATAGTGCTTAATATAAAATTGTATGGGTCATATATATAATAAATATATATATGTATGTCTGCATATGTATATGTATATCTATTTATCTTTTTTTGATAACCATAGGTGTCCGGGCCAGCTTGCATGCACCTCGACTAATCCCATGGGGCCCTAAAGTTAATGACCAGTAAACCTCTAGTGGTCCTAAAGGGACTCAAACTGGTGATCTATATCTATTTATCCAACACTAAGTTTGTTGTTGATCTCTGTTAAGATAAATATAAATGATTAAATCTACCTCTTCCCATCAGTTTAAACTTTTGAGATAAGTGGTGTTTAACAATCTCAAGGGGGCATGTACAAGAATTAAGTTATGCATTTCATTTCTCAACTTGGAGAGGGGAAGACAGAGAGAAGCTTTCTAATTCATTTTCAAAAGTAGCTTTTTTTTTCGATTGTTTGTGAATGAAGGCACATTGCTTAACTATGTAAAACTTTCTTTATTACTGTGTTGTTTCCTGATCTGTATGTGATTTCTACAGGCATATTTCTCTCCATCTGTAATTATGTAATAGTGGTATTTGTTTATCTTCTCTCCGTTGCATAACTGTTACTCCAGTGCTTCTCTTTTTCTTTAGAAGTGGGAGTACATATGTTGCATGATAGTTTCTGTACGTTTGCTACGAAGGTTGAGATGAAAGTTCTCGAGGATTTCTAAACTTGCATCTTTCTTGCTCCAGAAGAAGCGCCCAAGCAGAATATCTGAATTGGAATCCCAGGTTTCTCAACTTCAAGAGGAACTGAAGAAGACAGAGGATCAGCTGAGTTTATCCGAGTCATGGAAGCAGCAAGCCCAGCAAGATGCTGAGGAGTCCAAGAAGCAACTATTGGCCCTGTCTTCAAAGCTTGAAGAGTCCCAGCAGCAGTTTCTGCAGGTGTCTGATTCTGGGGAAGCTCGTATTTTTGAGCACCAAAAGATCTCTCAAGAACAGGATCCAGCTAGGCTGTCTGAGCTCGAGGCTGTCCTGAAGCAGAATTCAGTCGAGTCAGATGCCTTGAACTCTGCCATGAATGAGATTCAGCAGCTTAAAGTCCAGCTTGAAATAGTAGCTGAATCTGAGGCTACACAAACCAAGCAGGTAGAATTAGCAAATGCAGAGATGCAGAGTTTAAAAGGAAACCTTGCAGAAACTCTCTCTCTTGTGGAGAACATGAAAAATCAGCTACAAGATTGCAAAGAATCAGAAGCTCAGGCCGAAGCAATGGTTATGGAAACTCTGCTGCAACTGGAAACTGCTAAAAAAACTGTAGAGGTGCTCGGGTCAGATAGGTTGAAAGCCATTGAAGCTTACAACTCAATTGCCTTGGAGTTAGACCAGTCAAGGGTACGTGCCAACTTACTAGAGGGACTTGTTAGAAAACTTGAGGCAGACCTAAAAAATGCTAGTGGCGACCTTTACCAGAATCCTTCAGTTGAACATAGCCTTGAGCTGGAACTTCTAAGAACTCAAGAGATGAGGGAATCAATGAAAATTAAAGCAGAACTTCATTCCTTGAAGCCTGAGGTGGCACGACTAAGATCTGCTCTAGAAAGTGCTGAGACCAAATACCATGAAGAACAAATTCGAAGCACAATGCAGATAAGAAGTGCTCATGAACTCATGGAACAGATAAAATCTGGGTCAAATCTGAGAGAGGCTGAACTGGAGGCAGAACTAAAAAACACAAAAGCTGATGTTGAAGAGTTGAAATCAAACCTGATGGGTAAGGAAACTGAATTACAGGGTGTTTTGGAGGAGAATGAGGGGTTGAATTCAAAACTTGAGAAGAACCTCTCATACCAGAAAGAATATGAACTGGAAAAGGATCTGAAGAAGTTAAATGAACATATTGCAGACTTGAGGGCCAATTTGATGGATAAGGAGACAGAATTACAGAGTATAATGGAGGAAAACGAAATGATGAAATTGGAGATCAACAAGAGGGAAATGAGCAGGGCAAACATGAATGATGAGGTTATTGCAGAAGTAGAGGCAGCAAAGTCTGCAGAGCGAGAGGCTCTTGTGAAGCTTGGAGTTGTGATGGAGGAGGCAGATAAGAGCAACATAAGAGCGGCAATGGTTACTGAGCAGCTGGAGGCAGCACAGTCAGCAAATTCAGAAATGCAAGGGGAGTTGAGAAGGCTAAAGGTGCAGTCTGACCAATGGAGGAAGGCTGCGGAAGCAGCAGCAGCCATGCTTTCGGCAGGAAATAATGGAAAGGTAATGGAGAGAACTGGATCCTTGGACAGCAATTATAATTTGGTTGCAGGGAAGTTTAGTTCACCTTACTTGGAAGAGACGGAGGATGATTTACTGAAGAAGAAAAACATTAACATGCTAAAGAAGATTGGAGTACTCTGGAAGAAGCCACAGAAATAGGATGACCATGTTTGTGTTGCTATTACACCGCCCCTATTATTATTTCCACGGTACAAACTCCTTTTCTCATTTCTTAACTTCTTGTTTTATATTTTGACAGCTAGAGTTTAATTTGTCAGTACAGCCACGTTTAATTCCTGAAGTAAACGTTGGCACTCTCCCGAAGCTCTCATTTATAGTGTAATGGCACAGTGATTTTCTATGCTATCTGAGTTCATTTGATCTAATCCACAAAGATATGTTGTAGGTGCAAATATCCTGTTTTATACAAACATTGAGCTGCCTGTTTTTGAGTTCTAAAGAGGAACTTTGTCAACAAGTTCTAGGACAATGACAGAATTAATGGGGGACATGGTTTTATCCTGATATGGGTCTCTCTTAAGGAACCTGTTTACTACACTTTCCTCATAGAGAACCGATCATCTAAATAATAACACATAAACATATAAAATATTTTACAACGACAAGATTAACAAAAGATGGATATTCTTTCTAAATGGTTTAGTTGATATATTATTCTTTCTAAAAGTGGCTCATGCCACTACGAGAGAGCATTTTAAAAATATACCTCAACTGGTGCAACGGATTCATAACTATTGGGTCACTAAAATTTCCTGCTTGTGATTCCATGAATTTGCTTTTCATCAGAGTAAAAGTTCAATCTAAGAACTGCCTTTTTTTTGTTCGTAAAACACATATAGCATACATATAAGATACCAGTTTGTGTGTGTGTGTATGCATGCATGCACGTTGGCATCTATGTTTTCACACTCTATAGGGCATTTTATCGAGAGTTAGCTTACTTGTTAGTGCCAAACAAGGTTGGATTTGGATTAACTGTCGATTGCTTTTCTCAAGTTTTATTACTCTTTAGTGGTACATAACATGTCAAGGGTAAAGTCAGTGGGAGATATAACATCTCTTTTTATCCTGATATGGTGTTTTATCTGTGTATTTTTATTGTAATAAAGGATTATTCTTGTTCGATGTTAGAACTTAGGATTTCCATTCATTTAGTAAGTAGTGTTAATTACTGAAAAAATCTCGTTGGTTTGGCTTTTGAACATATTACTCCCTCTGGTATCAATTTAAACATTTTATTCTCTGAGGTTTAGAAATTGATCAAATTATCACTCTGTCAGAGTGAGCTAGTGTCCTATATAACGACACTTCAACTGAGTGAAACTCTTACCATGCTTGAACGTCCAATAGCCTTTGGGCATGTGTTTGTAATGCCTCGTCATCATTGTTGTCGTCTGTAAAATAAAATCCACCATGGCATAAAATTTTCAAAGTTGCACTTTTACACCTAAGCGCCCTAAATGATGTTGCACTATTCAACAAAACCTCTTTCAATATTAATGGAAGGAGAAGAAAGATAAAGCCAAAGATTTTCCCAAATCGAAAACCCTAAAACAGAGGTAGAAGTCCATTGTTCCAAACTCCATAGCCAACCCGAAAAAGTTATTTCATGAATAACAGTGGTCTCTTTTAAGATGAGCTGTGTCATCATTGACAGGTACGAAGAAGTTGGGAGGAACACTATCACCCTTTTTGGGGTGCTCTAGGTATGATACTTGAAAGCACCCATGCTTTAATTTGAGATTTTGTTTCATATAGTCATAGAAAACCTCACCCCACCCTTGAAGGAGGTGAATGGTACCAACAGGAGTCGTCAGTTTCAAATGATCCTTGAGGTTTGTAACGGGACCAAAAAAAATTTGGTCCTCATTTTTATGATCTTTAAATTTGTGAAATCTGCATTTGAAACTGTATGGGATCAAAATTTGGTAAAATTTACCTCATTTGATGAACACACTTGTTTTGGTGTACCATCCTCATGAGTGTGTTTGCACGTTGTTTACATTCAAACTGAATGCATATCACATACCTACCTAATAATTGATGCACTCTAAAAAGCTAATTGTGTGATGACTTTTGGATTTCAATGCAGTGGGAGGTTTGATGCTGCCTTTTCTCTTGGTATGATGAAGTAAGTTGTGATTGTGGACTACAACTTATACCAAAAATGGTGAGAAGAATTAAAAATCTGGAGAACCATGTCTTTTTTTTTTTTTTTTTTATGGAAAAGGCAAATGAAAGATGGTTAATGTTCTTTTTGGTGTTGTCCTGACTACTGGTTTTGTTATGTTTTTCATCGAGGACGATGGGAAAATCAGTCAATATACCTCTCCCTTGATCTGTCTTATATGGTGTATAGGCAACAATCTATGCAATGACTTGGAAATATATGTATAAAGTTTAATGCTTGTATTATGTGTAGAAACTTTGTCATTGTTGTAGTATGTTTGGAAGTTGACTTCGTGTATTGTGAGGGACCCTATAAATTTTAAAATTTTTTTTTTGATGGAAATAGACTCATTTCATTAATGAACCGAAGTTACAAATGTAACTTATCAATACATAGAAAACCAGACTATAAGTCAACTACGCATCAGCTCTAGGGCATCCCCACACACAAAAGACTTTGTGGTGGACATTGTCTTAACTTCAAAGAACTCTCTCCCAAAAAGAGAAAGCGCTCTGTATAAACAAAACTAAAAGGCCCCTCAATCCTCCTTGGGAGGATAATTACGAGACACTGCTATGGACATCAAATCCAATAGCCTAATTCCTATTTTATTACTAACTAAAAGCAAAAATAAACCTAACAACAACAAACAAAATACAGGACCCCAAATACTAGTGCGACCCTGACATCACGCCCACCGAAGGCATCGGCATCTCGAATTCGGACTGGACGAGCACCCAATTCGCGCACGGACCACAACTTCTGGCCATACGACCACTAGCCTATGCATCACCCAACACTCTCGAACCGCTTTTGCCTTGAATTACGTCCGATCCAAAGGTCAACACCACACTCAGGTTGACAAAAATAACAATAAAGCATAAAACATAAAACAACTACAGAAAGTGAGAAATAAACAACAAAACAAAAAAAGCAAAACTCGGGTGAACAGTACACAAAAACTCGACATTGGCGCGTGTACGCACTGGTCACTTAGGGAGGAAAACCGACGGTCAATCTTGGAAGCCCCGGAGATAGGGAGGCCAGACAAGCCGAGCGTGGCGTCGGCAGGGAGCTCCACAGTGGCGCGTGGTGGCCACACGCCGACGAGGTCCGGAATCTTCGTCCCGCGTGTGCGGGCTACACTCCACCCCAATGAACGCCATTTTTGGTGGTCTTGAAGATCAGCGGCTGGGCTTCATCCCGGTGGGGCGCGTGTAGGCTGTCGACTGCTGGAAAGGCTCGAACGACGTTCCTCCCTTATTAGGCCTGAAAACAACGAAAAAGAGCGAAAAAAAACACAACGCAAACTAGAAAGAATATACAGAGGAGAAGGGAGGGGGAGGAGCCGAAGCTCCCACCCCTTTCGCTTGATCTTTTGAAGGAGTTTAGTGAGAAGGGAGAAGATTTTCTAGAGAGAGAGGTGAGAAGTCGAGACCCATATGTATAATTGAAGATGATAACATATTGGGACCCTATAAATTACTTGTAATGAACTGAGTGCACTGTGTACATCATGTCTGCAAACTCTCTGCACATCATGTGAATGTGTACTGGATTTTAATTATAAATTAGGGAGGAATAATTAGGTACTCCTGTAATGTAATACGGACACTTGGTTCTCTCATTATATCACATGCCATGTCAATAAAACAAATTAATGCTATTAATGCTTAAAAGTATCAATTTTGATTCACATGGAATATTGTGATAATACGGGAGTACCGCATCATGATTTAGACTTCAGGATTACCTAATAATTTTATGAATTATGACAATGCAAGTTTTTAGACTCGATTGGTTTGTATAATATAAGTGGTTCTTTGACAGAGGAAAAATGATTACACGTAACAAAATGATGGTTGATTTTGTAATGTATTGTGAAATCACTAAATGTCTCAAATGCTTAAATTGATAAGATGTAAATTTAATTATTTATATTATATTCTTAAAATGTATGGCGAAATCGGTTCTTAATTATTTATAAGTTTTGTATTAATTGTCACTGTGTAGTTTATAATATGCATTCATGTGTATAGTACAAGATTAATGGACAGAGTGGATGCTTTTGGCTCGGAGGGAAACTGTCATTAGCTGCAAAGACTACCTTAAGATTAGGCCTGCACATTGGCTTGCACAATGACTTTTTCTGGCCCGGCCCGGACCGACCCGCAACCATACCTCTAGAAAAAGACTCGATCCGACCCGGACCATTCGGGTTGGGTAAAATTATCGTCTCTCTCTCTTGAATAATTTATATATATATATTTATTAAACACTGCGAGAACTCCACAGAGATCTAGACCTTCGAGGACGAGGTGAACAACTTTATGGTTGGTGCATTTGACTCCTTGCCATTGACAGAAGTGAGAGGTCGCATTGGGAGAGAAGAAAAGTTTGTTCTTGGAATCGGCAGTGGATTTGAATGCCAGAAGATTGAGTTTATCATCATGCTGGGGTCCTTCAAGGTTGAGAGAAGATGGAGACCGAGGATGGGTAAGCTGAAAGGGCCTAGAAGAAGAAGCAACGAAGCTGCAAAGTGATAACCAAAAAGAGGCGCCATTCAATACCATAACAAAAAAAAAGTAAAAAAAGAAAAGAAAACAAGAAGATCAATGGACGGGGCTGTCCATGGCTTAGAAGGTTGTTGTTGCTGCTGCTCACTTGGTGCAGATGCTTTTGGAGACTCAGAGAGATAAATTTGAGCATAGATTTTGGATCCATCATCACCACGCTTCTTTTCAAAACAGTATATAAGGGCTTGCTACCGGGCATCCTCAAGCACCTAGTGACAACATCCTCGTAGTACCAAATGAAGTCGACCTTCTCCCAAACGTTGCAAAGGAAGCCATCGACGCGACGCTGGCCTAGGTACTTGGCACCATCCAACCAATTTGGGCTAAGAATACCCACCTCAATCTGAACCAGGAGAAAGATGGATATGGTGATGGGTTTGGTTAGGGACACCATTGTCGAGTGAACGACTATTGAATTTGTGTATTCATTGCTTGAAGTTTGCTGTTTATAAGGGCTCCTTTATATAGGAGATTTATAGGGCCGTTTGGACATTTAATCAAGCACATGGTGTGCATGTTGCCTAGAGCTATTTACAGGCCTATTGTTGTAACTGTAAGATGCCATTTACAAAGGAAAACAAAAAACCAAAGAATTACAGTAAATATATTCTAGGAAATTCTGGAAGAGGCTTCATGCTGAGATGGCTTGACTATTGGTGTACTGTTGAGGTGGATTTTGTGAGATTTTTCTGAGGTGATTTGGAGTCGGATCCTTGTTTGGCTAAGCTGGTAATACCCTCCTTCGAGTCCATGATGGGAATCATTGTGAGACTCGTTCTTAATTGAAGAAACTGAGATGATTGTAGGGGCTTGGTGAATATATCAAAAACTTGATCTCGAGAAGCAGTGAAAGCAACTTGTAGAGACTTGGAAGTTACACGGTCACGCACAAAGTAAAAGTCAATCTCCATGTGCTTTGTGCGTGAGTGAAGAACAGGGTTAGCTGAAAAATATATAGCCCCCAAATTGTCGCACCAGAGGGTAGGGGCTAAGAGAGAAAAATACGAAGTTCTTTAAGCAGGGATTGAAGCCAAAGTAATTCTGCAGTGGTGTTTGCCAATGCTTTGTATTTAGCTTCTGTATTGTGGGCTGCTTCTTGGAACTCCAAGAGATTAAATTTGAACCAAGAAAAACACAAAAACCGCCAGTGGAGTGATGGTGATTAGGGCATCCTGCCTAGTCCGCATCAGATAATGCATGTAATTTATAAGAAGAGGAGGGACGGATGAGGAAACTGTAATGAGCAGTATGCTTGAGGTATCTGAGGATCCTCTTTACCGCTTGCTAGTGAGGTAGTTTTGGACAATGCATAAACTGACAAATTTTATTGATAGCAAATGCAATGTGGGGTCTGGTAAGAGAAAGATATTTGAGACTACCTATTGTACTACGGTAGAGGGTTGGGTCAAAAAAATCAGGACCATCTGTGAGTGAAAGTCGAGCAGAGGAAGCCATTGGGATCTGGACAGGTTTGGCAAGGTCCATTTTAGTTCGTTTGAGTAGGTCACATACATACTTTGCTTGTGATAAGTGTAGACCCAGTGAGAGATGTTGAATCTCGAGACCCAAAAAAAATCTAAGGGGTCCAAGGTCCTTAACTGGAAAAAAGGAGCTGAGGGAGTGTAACACAGAGGTGATAGCAGCCATACTGGAACTAGTAAGGATGATATCATTTACATACACTAAGAAAAAGAGAGTGAACGAGGAGTGTTTGTACAAAAATAAAGAGGGATTAGATAGAGACTGTGTAAAGCCAAACTCAATGAGCTTGGTACTAAACTTGGAGAACCAAGTGCGTGGCACTTGTTTAAGACCATAAATGGCCTTATTCAAGCGGTAGACATGGGTTGGGTGATCAGGATGGATGAAACTGATGAGTTGGGTCATGAAAACTTGTTCTTAGAGGTCTCCATGCAGAAAGACATTATTGATGTCTAACTGTCATAAGGACCATCCTTTGGTGACAACAATGGAAAGTATAGTGCAGATTGTGGTTGGCTTCACAACTGGACTAAAAGTTTTAGAAAAATAAATACTTGCCTATTGATGAAAGCCTTTGGCAACAAGATGAGCCTTGTGTCTGTCAATGGTGCCATCCGAGCGTCTCTTGGTGTGAAAGACCCATTTGCATCCTACCAGGTTGTTGATTCCTAAAGAAGGCACTAGAGTCCACGTGTTAGTGTTCATCAGCGCTTGAAACTCTTCTGCCATGGATGACCACCGTACATGGTGTTTTAAAGCTTTGGTAAAAGATGTAAGATCATCAGGGATTGGGGAAGAGATTGTTAGAAAGTTTCGGGGAGGTGGCAAGAGAATGTTACCATCAGTGAATTTTTTAGGACAGAGAGAATTTGTTTTTGATCTTGTGATGATTTGATTTTGGGGGCACATCAAGTGTTAGGGTTTGGAGATAAGATTCGAGAGTGTTTGAGAAATGAGAGGAGTTTTAGGATTATCGGGTTGAGTAGGAGAGGATGTTGGGCTTTGGGGCATGATGGGCTCACTTGTTGGGGTAGTTAGGCTTGTAGGAGGCCGAGAGGAGTGGTGGGGTTGTGTCAAGTTTTCTGTGGGTGTGAGTGAGATAGGCAAGGGAGATGTGAGCTAAGTTGTTTGCTTGGGCCTTGTTCGGTTGTTTATAGATTGTGGACGTTGGGTTGGTATGGATATAGGCTGAGTGGGAACAGGACCAATAATGGAGGGGAGAGGTGTTGGTGTGATTAAAAAGGAATAGCTGCTCGAAAAACACAACGTCTCTTGAGATGTAGAGGAGTCTTGTAGGAAAATGCAGACAACAATAGCCATGGTGAAAGTCATTGTACCCAATAAAGACATTGTGAGGAACAAAGATCAACTTTATGACAATTATATGGCCGTAAGTGAGGCCAACAAGCAATGCTGAATACTTTTAAGAATGTGTAATTAGGAGGTTTTGAGAACAATTTTTCAAAAGGACTAAGCTACTGAAGTAAGGGAGTAGGAAGACGATTTATTAAATATACATCAGTGTGAAAGGAATCTGCCTAAAAATGTTGAGACAGTGAGGCATGTGCTGTGAGTGCTAAGCTGGTTTCTACAATGTGTTGATGTTTGCACTCGACTGCACCATTTTTTTTGTGAGTATGAGGGCAAGAGATTCAATGTGAAATTCCTTTAGATTTAAGAATATGACTGAGAGAATGAAATTTGCCTCCCCAATAACTTTGGATGGATTTGATTTTTGAATTAAAAAGTAATTCAATTGAGTGGGAAATTAATGAAAACCAAGATAACATCAGATTTTTGTATTAATGGAAACCACAGAGTAAAATGAGTATAGTCATCGAGAAAAGCAACATAATAACGATACACTTCACAAGAAAGAGTGGGGGTAGGACCCCATACATCTGTGTAAAGAAGTTATAAGGGCTGGGTAGCCCGTTGATGATAAGAAAGAAAAGGTAATTGGTGGCTCTTTGCTTGCCAGCAAGCTGGACATGGAGAATTGAAGTCTCGGGTTGAAACTAGAAGGGAGTGGTGAGACAGGACACATTGCACAACTTGAAAACAGTGATGCCCAAGTCTGGAATGCCACCGAGAGGATGTGGTGCGCTCGCCAACTAAAGCTTGAAGAGGTGATGAAATTGCTGGAAAAGTGTATAAACCGTCATGCATGGGCTCACGAAGGAGGAGGGTCCCCGTTTTGGAATCCTTCCCAATAAAATGAGAGGCATGAAACTCAAAATAAACTTGATTATCAAGAAAAAATTGCCTCACAGAATCCAAGTTTGGTTATGTGAGGAACATATAAAATATGCTTAAGATGAAAAGAACGAGAAGCAGAGTTTAAGAAAGAGTCACCGATGTTGGAAATAGGTAAGGCAGTACCATCGCCTACTCGAATTTGATTAGAGCCTTTGTAAGGGGTGGAGTTAAGGTTCAAGTGGGAGAGGTCAGAGGTGAGGTGGTTTGTTATTGCAGTGTCTGGGTACCAGTTGTTGTCTGAGGTGTTGTTGGATGAGGTGTAGTTGGCTGTAAGGATCGAGGTGGGCCATTTTCATAGGCATGGTCGTAGTGATAGTAACATCGTAGTGCAAGGTGACCAACCTTGCCACAGACTTGGCAAGTTAGCTTGGAGTGCAAGAGGAGAGACTGATTTTGAGTTGGTGAGGTGGGGAAAAATTTTGGAGTTAAGGGATTGGGAGTTCGACCCCTTCCACGACACTGATAACCACCTCGATAGGATCCTGAGTGTTACCACGACCATGAGAGGAGTTGGTAGAGGTGAAATTAGCAGATAGTTTAGTGGAGAAGGGAATATGAGTTAAGTGAGCAAGAAGGCTTTCGTGGGTGAGAAGGAGGCTGAAGAGTTCTTCAGAGGTCATGGGTTCGATGCGAGCAGTAATTGAGGTAATCAAGGCATCAAAATCACTGTTTAATCCAGCAAGAAGGTAAGAAATAATTCGACAGATGATAATGGAGTGCCAGCGGCAGCCATGGTGTCGGAAAGGTGCTTGACTTTTCAGAAATAATTAGAAACAGAGGAGGAACCTTTTGACACAGTAGCAAGTTGATAACAAAGCTGAATAATTCAGGCATGAGATTGGGATGTAAAAAGTTTTTCCAAGGCAGTCCACACTTGATGAGCAGTGGTGTAACCGACAACTTGGGCAATGAGATTTTCAGAGAGGGAGGAGATGATGGCACTAAGGATGAGCTGGTTAGTGTGTGACCATTCGAGATATTCTGGGTTGGGAGTTTCAGAGTTTGGGAAGAAGTGTGGAGGAGGAGGATTTGTGCCATACATGAAATGAAAAAGACGCTGGCCTCTCAGATATGGAACCATCTAAGCTTGCCAAAGAAGAAAATTATCATTGTTCAATTTGACTGAGACAAGATAGGAGAGGTGGGGAAGAGACGAAGGGGGAGGAGAAGGTGGGTTTGGGTTGGGAGGTTTTTAGCGTTAGCTTCAGCCATGGAGATGTTTGTCTATTTTGGCTAACACCATGAATGAGTACTGAATTTGTGTATTCATCTCTTAGAGTTTGCTATTTACAAGGGCTCTTTTATATAGGAGAATTACAGGTTCGTTTAGAAATTTAATCAAGCACATGGTATGCGTGTTGCCTAGAACTATTTACAGGCCTATTGTTGTAACCGTAAGATGCCATTTACAAAGGAAAACAGAAAACCAAT
Source organism: Cyclocarya paliurus (assembly GCA_029856935.1). Taxonomy (NCBI): domain Eukaryota; kingdom Viridiplantae; phylum Streptophyta; class Magnoliopsida; order Fagales; family Juglandaceae; genus Cyclocarya; species Cyclocarya paliurus. Next base: position 15,166,267 of record CM056958.1, read on the forward strand.
CAAAGAATTACAGTAAAGAGATTTTAGGAAATTTTGAAAGAGTCTTCATGTTGGGATGGCTTGACTATTGCATGTACTACTGAGGTGGATTTTGTGAGATTTTGCTGAGGTGATTTGGAGTCGGATCCTTGTTTGGCTTAGCTGGTAATGTTGAGCACCTAAGCCAAGCTAGTAAGGCAGTCCTCCTCATCGCTCTTTGTCTCACTCGAACCAACAACCAACTCAATAGGTGAACCGAGATCTGATGAGGAAGTCCTAAAAGAGTTCAACCCGTAGGGAAACTCTAGAGGGAATAAAAGCTTCGCTGTCTCAGAGTCAGAGTCGGAGTCGAACCCATTTCTTTCATTCTTGTCCATGGAAAAACCGTTGTTGGTGAGGAACTCAAGTGGGAGCCAAAACTCAACGTCATCCAAATTAACTTAGAGCCATCCTAAAAACCCTTATAGAAAGAAGAAGAGAGAAAGAGAGATGAATGGGTCTAGTCGTGTTGCTCTTTTGCCCATTAAATAGCGGTTCCAACCTGTTGTTTAGTTGAACTCGCATTTAACGGGTGAGTTTGAGCATATTTATCAATCAGGTCGGGCCCATGAAGATTTTCGCACAAGCCTACTTGAGATAGATAATATCTATCCAACATATTAAAGCAACTATAACCCTATGAACAATGGATTTTATTTGATGCAGAGAATTTCATTTTAGCCATTTTTCCTTTGGTTGTTGCGTTGATGGCATTGTGCACATACGTAAAGAGTGCACATAGTTGTGCACCTAAGGGGCTTAAAGGGGTAGGCATGTAAGCCCACCATCCCATTGCATGGTGTAGGCCAAGACCGACCACCACTCTAGATGGCCAGTTAGAAATGGCAAGACCTTTCCCACCACTATGAGAGATAAGTGACGATTGGTCGGATGCAAATATAAACATGCGGCAAAAAAAAAAAAAAAGAGAAACGAAGATAAAGAGAAAAGAAAGAAGGGTCGGGCGCCACAACATGTAAGGTGATATCATTAATCATAATAAGTTACAACATAAAGCCGCAGAGTTACAAAGAGCAAGTTACAACATAAAGCCGCAGAGATACAAAGAACAAGCTACAACATGAAGTTGTAGAGTAGCTGGGGGCTGGATACAACATAAGGCGATTCATCACAATCAAGCTCAATCAAATCATATTCCGTGGAAGTAGAAGACAGAGATCTCCATCACTATGAAGTGTTGATAACGCCCGAGGTTACCTCTAAAAAAATCAACAAGGATGTAATGAGACAACTAATTTAGTTGTGTAGTGATAACAATTGCCTAGGAGCCACCAGAAGCCACATGCCAGTTGAGGAGACGTATGAGAAAATGTTGGAGGAGGTGAAGGCAGTGGACAGGAATGGCCTCAAAGATGACTTCAATAAGTAAAAGAACGAGAATGAGGAGAGCTCAATAAGCAAACGGACGAGAACGAGAAACGAGAGAGGAGGCTTAAGACAACAACATCAGAGAAGAGTAAGAAGATCTGCCCAGAAAAAAGCCATGAAAGGGGCCACAACAACAGAAAAGAGCAAGAAAATTTGCCTAAAGAGCCGTGCAGCTTGCTGCCGAGGAAAGTCCACCCTCATCAAGTAGGATCGTTCCCCGTGGGGCCACCACCTAGGGCGCTCGGAACCAGACCCTTCCCGAGAGGAACACTCTGGTCCAGAGACTACTTATGCAAAGGAAAATCCCCTATGCACAGGACCCTGAAGTCGCATTAAGGGTTCTGATGAATGTGAGTCTTCATTCACTCTAAGCCTTCAATATAACCAAAGAGCTACACGTCATCGCGAACGCCATATACATGTGACAATTCCTCCCACAGACCACAGATGGTGGCTTCATGAGCTTTTAGAATCCGCGAGGCCTCTTCTTGGGCAGCCTCCAAATCCCTCATTTGCTCCCTTTCCTCCTTCAGGACTTTCTTTTTCTTTGACAAAGACTCATTGGCACTATCGAACCGCTTCGTCAACCACTTGTTCATCCAGTTGTAGGAATCCTGCCGCTAGCATAGCTCTCGATTTTCAGCTTGCACTTGTCGAAGGATTGCTGCAACACCTCCTTCACCTCAGAAGCAAGTGAGGCCTCAATGCGAAGAGCTCAGACTTCACCTTGGGACCTCGATAACTCAATAAGGGCCTTCTCGGCCTCTTCCTTTTGCTTCCGCTCTTTTGCCACACAGTCTAAGGCTAACTGTGCAAGCAAACGAAGTGCCCAGTTCTCATTCATCACCTCCTCTTGGTCGTTCACGATGAAAGTTGCCAGATGCTCCAACCCCTATAGCACAAGTCTGAATATAGATCAAGAAAGGAAACAAACAAAAGAGTATGAGAAGTTTGTAAATAAAGATTTTACCATTACGAATAGCCTCTTAAGCCTACTTTCCATCTCGCAGATGTGATTGATGTGGCCCACCGAAGTCATCATCCGAAGGCCCACAGGAGCCTCATTGACAACCTCCTCGCCTTAGCCCTCGTCAGGAACCCCGGGTGTCGTCGCCTCTCCTGCCAAAATAGCAGTCCCCCCCGCTTCGACATCGTCAGAGGAGACGACCTCAACCATGGAGGTGGCCTCGGCAACAGTGCCTTGAACCAGCAGCGCGATGCGAGAAAGGTTCGCTATCGTCGCCATCTTTTTGGGCACTGACGGCTTGAGTTGAATAACGAGCGCCATTACAGACGAACCCCCGACGGAATGGGAATATTGTTAGAATCAAATCTGACGGGGAAGATCCTTTGGGGCTTCTTTCCTTTCCTCTCCACCAGCGGACTAGGGGAGTGACTGCAGGCACGCAACGTGATTAGATTTATTGGGAAGCCGCGTTAGAACGCAGGTTGGCTGGGGGGGATAGATATCGACGAAGATTGTCCTCTGTCAACAAAGCCTCCGAAGAGACATTGCACGAATGTGCCTCCACCCAAGCCCGAATGACCTTGAGCCTGAGTGCCTCCTCCGAGGTCAGCTTAGGGCGACGACTCCTATCCTCGTCCACAGTGCCCCATATAGTGTACACGTGGAACCGCGCTTGATGGTCTACCAGACCAGGAACTTCCATCCATCGCCAAACAAGAAGAAGAATCTGCAGCTATACCCCTTCACAACGGTATGTCGTGCCTCCAACCAAACCAACTCTTGGATTGGCTAGAAGTCGTAGAGGTGTTGGCCCTTCCTCAAAATGTTGTGGGTGAGGAAGAACTTGCGCGTCATAAGGTCTGGGTAGTCTAACCCGACCTCCTCTAACGCATGGCGCCAAATGATGTAGCACGAAACAAGAATTCTCCATGAGCTAGGAGGAAGCTGGGCAGGTGCCAACTCGAAGAAAGCCAATACTTCTTGCACCGGCCGATAGAAGGGTAGCCTAAGGCTACAGGAGAACTTAGCGGGGTACACCGCATCCCTACTGTCGAAGGCCTTAGAGTCCACCGCCCCTTTGGTGGTAAATGTTACCACAAACTCCACTTTCGAAGGGACCCTGTAGGTCTCTCTCAACGGCTCCAGTTCGGCAGGAGTCACCATTGATCACCACATAAATCCGGCAAATTCTTCCAGGGCAGAAAGTGTCGCCAAATGACCCAACCAATCCAGAAGGGTGTGAAGATTTCTTCAGAGCCATGAGCGATCAGGAGAAAAGTAAAGGAATTTCGGAGGGAAACTGGAAGAAAACAAAGGAATGAAGGAGTCTAATAGCAATAAACGAATGCAGAGAACAAAGTAAAAGAGAGAATAAGTGAAGTGACTATCGCAAGGGGGGAAAGAGCCTTATATAGGCGAAACTGGCGGTTGACCTCCACAGGCAACATAACTTGACGTGTCCCCCAAAGCATTAGAACCCTCGATTGTCGCAGCTTCAGCAAAGTGTATCTACTGACGCGACGTGAGAAATAAAAGCCTGCTTGACCTGAGGTCATAATGAGAGAACCGAAGAGACGTCATTCAATACGAAACGTAATCGTCACAACACAGCCAAAAAAGTGGGAGACCAACTGTTGCTTGGCTCAGAATAAATGAGGCCGAGTAGTCTTGTAGTGCAAGGACTAGAGGAATGAAGAAAGAATTCCTCTTGGACTTGTCCGAGAAAAATTGACGAGGTAACTATAAGAGGATTTTCTCACTTCACAAAGCCCATTGGGCCTTGGCCCAATACCCGGCCTCATGGTCACCGGGACCATGCTTAAAACAAAGTGTCAACCAGAAAAATGGGCAAATGACTGACAAGACAAGATCATCTTGATATCGTTCGGCCGCATTTTGAACCTGGCAACTTATATGGAACGCAGCAGGAAATGCGGAGAACCCTCGATCTGCTGACATGGGAACCTCTACAGCTTACAAGAGATAAAAGAAAGGTCTGGAAACCACACCGCATTAAAGAACTTTGATAGCAAGAATAGTAGGAGGGCACGAACTCCGTAGAGACAAACACAATCTGCACCTCCCCAAACCCATGGTATAAATAGTAAGTCCCAGATACGAGAAAAACTCTCTAATTCCTACACTTTTTCACTTATTTACTAATTTTAAAGAGAATTTACTAACTTTGGTATCGGAGACTCTCTGACTCTAAGGCCGCCCTCTCCTAGTTGTCTTCCCCAATATCTTTTGTAGGCTCATTTCTGAAAATCTAAATTATTGGAACACAACGTTAACAAAGCCAATTACTTAAGTGAATTACTCCGGTTATATATATATATATATATATATAAACTAACGACGTTAACTCTTCCTCCAAAGGTGTGCGAAACACAACAATAACAAAACTAATTACTTAATTTTCAAATACATGAACCATATAACAACAACACTCTCCTGACAATCTCTTTAGTTATAAAAAAAAAATTATAAAAAAAAATTTAACATAATTTTACGTAATACATTAAATTTATTTTATAATAAAAATATTTGGCACATATTATATTAAATCATTTGCCTCGATTTGTAAAACATAACTTGTCGGAAAGAGAAAAAAATGGGAATTATGGAATTGACCATCCTTCTTTAGAACTTTTTTAATGTGCGCAGGCGAAAAAAATATTGATTTTCGGATTCCAATAACTTTGAAACTGATTAGTACTGACTGCACACTCACGCGCAGATCCTAACTTAGATATTGTCTGCCGGAGAAAAGAAAATCCATCCCGAATTTGGTGCCAAATGCTTCACTGAAATTCTTATATAAATATATATATATATCAACTCCCATTATCATATTATATACTATTCTTCCACTTTAATATGCTGTTATTATATTCCTAGCTAGAATCTAGTACTTGGAAAATAAGATGCAATTAATCAGGGCAGAATATCTTGAATGAACCACTCATTTAAATCCAAGCTCCTGCAACATCTACATTTTTTTAATGCTTCAGAGTTCAGAGAGTTCAGTGTTCAGACTGCACAAACCATGAAACATCACTCTCTCTCTCTCTCTCTCTCGGGAACTGTTTTTTATAACTGTCAACCTTCGCAAGATTCTTGGCTTGGTTAGCAAACAAATCTGAGATTTCATAAGTTTATCAAACAATAAAAGGAACCCGAAAAGAAAAAGGATTGAAAGGAAAAATACAAACGAATTCAAATAGAGATGATCGATTCTGGTGAATCAGATCTCTCTTAACACAACCCAAAAGACTAAAAAAACTAATATTTGAGTCTAATAAGAGAGGAAATTCTATGGCTTTCTTTGTCTCCTGCAGACCTTTTTAAGAACTTCCAGGGTACCTACAATAGAGGGCTGTTAATGAGGCCATGCCAAGAAGATGGAGCAATTCCATTCCAGCTCTCTCTTCCCGAATCAAGAGCATCAATGCTCATTCCATTCGCATTTAGCTGCCAAGGGAATCCCCACCAGACTCGATTCTCATTTTCTCTGCCATTGCTGCACAGTTCTTGCTTCATGGTTGTCACTGTCACAGCCGTTGTTGCTGCATTACCCAGTTCTTCGTATGGCTGCAGAGCGGCCATATCTCGAATAATCCCAACGCCTTCACCACCATTAATGTCCGCCTCTCCCATGCTCCCATTATTATCATACCCATTATAATACATATTCGGAAAAATACTCTGGTTGTCAAGAAAGCCATTCCTAAGAGAACCAAGAAAGCCAGCAGCATTTCCCATGGGAAAATCTTGCTCATCATCAAAACCCAGCTGCCCACATGACTGTTTTTGTAGCCTAGCAAATGCAAGACTGAGGTCATTGGGAGAATCATAACTTAGGGATGGGAAGCCGGCTCCGAGACTAGGGTTGGTCATGTTTGGTGTCATGGCTGGCTGTTGATCTTGGGTTCTCTTTGATGATGAAGATGATGATGCTGATGCTGATGATGATGAAGATCTCTTGTTCCTCCTGCAACCTCCACCAACTGGGACATTCCTCAATGTTCCTCCTTTGGTCCAGTATCTCCTACATGATTTGCAGAAGTAGCGTGGCTGAGAGAGGCTGTAGTTGTTGTAGTAACAAAACTTGGTGTTTGTGGAGTCACATCTCGGGCATTTTAGAGCTTGCTCTGGTTGTGGCCTTGGCTTCCTGCTGTCAGGCTGTCCTTTTAAGCATACCATCATGTTTTCCAGCATATGGTCGGGCATTTCCTGAAGATCAAACCAAAAAATTTAAAAAAAAAAACATCTATAACCACAAATCATTAACTTCGAGCCAGAAGACATCTTCTCATGTATATGCTATAGTGCTCTAGCTTTCATAATAATCATCCAGCAGTGATACACACATTGATACATAGATTAATATGAAGATGCAGTCTCATGAGAAGAAGCTTTAATTTCCAGAAGAAAGAAATCTGAGTGAAATTTCCATATTGACTACCTAGAAAGCTACTTAGCATATTAAGTGAAATGAAAATTGGGTTAAGGAGGTACGATTCTAAAAGTTCGAGTTATCGTTTCATTTCTCCTTCTTGAGTGGGAACGGATCACATACAAGGAGGTAGAGAAGTTTCTCTTTAGTCGTAGGTGCAATTTCATGTAAAATCTAAACCTCAAAGCCACCCCAAGTTCTTCTCAAGAAACCAAAAATTATAGAACAAATCAAAGCCAAAATCTTTCTTGTTTAGATCATGATCAAGTGTCGAGCAAATGGTATATTTGTTTGGAATTTAGAAGCCATCGAGCCATTTTAGTGCCATATAATTAACCCAGCAACACAAGTATCTTTTCGAAGAAAACACAACAGAAAGCACAGAAAACAAAGACGAAGATCAATTAGAATATTTATTTATCTAATTAACCTCTTACGACACCAAAGTAACTTATAACATATAACTGAAGATATCATCTTTCGGCACAAGACCCAGAACACCAAATGATCACTAGCTTGTTAAATAAAAGAGAAAAGCCAATAATTAAACACCACTCTTCAAAGAAAAGAAGCTAGCTTCCCTAATTCCTACCTGGTGTTGTGCACTTGAAGGATCCATCTCTTGCAAATTATTAAACACCACTCCTCAATTTGGAACCAGTCTTTGTATTTGCTATGTTTTCTGAGGTTGTCTGTTGGAGAGAGTGAAAGAGAGGAAGAGAGAGGCTTGAGATCAAAGGAGTTTGAAGGAAGAAAAACGAGAGATGTATTAGGCAGTCATGCAAAAGTGAGGAAGTAGAGCCACCTCTCTGTGGATATATATACATAAAGCAATCCCCATAATGAGAGAGAGAGAGTAATGATGGGGATTCCCCTACGGGATGATCGATGAGGTTGGTTGGCTTAGTCTTGCACGCAGAGAAAGCATTTTGAAGAAAATTCGAGTCCTCTCTCTCTCCTCTCTCTCAAATGAACTGTTCTGTTCTGCAACGGTTTCAGATGAGAGATCAGAAACTCCCACAGCCTTTGTCATTGCGTGGGTCCCTTTCTCGCGTGGATGCAACCATTTTTATGGACCCCACACCCTATTCCCAACCCCAGCCGGATTAGGTCACCAGGTAGCGTAGCACCAGTCCCATTCCTTGCCAAACCCGGCCACCGGCCCCCAAAACACAATCTTCGTGTTCCAAAAAAAACACAGAAAATTTACTTTGGATTTAGTTGTCCCCAAATGTTGATATTTTTCTTAGATCTCATCATTTTCAATTATATATCATGTTTATTATATATTTAAATTTATTATCTATTAAAATAGTATGTATATATATATATGGAGTTAATTAAATGTGATTCGTCCCCCCATCTGTGTTGTTTTTTTCGGCTTTTTGTTTTTGTTCTTGAACTGCATGGTTTGAGTACAAGTAAAAGATGTTGATTGATTCATCACTAGATGTACGTACACTACATAGGTGTTGTTGTCCGCTGTTACTGTTTGATTAAGGTACTTCTGTCGATGTGGACATTGTTTAATGATGATAAGGACAGAGAGGCCAGGGAGGTGGGGGCCTGGGGACAATACTGACGAGAGAACTGACAGGACGATCTTTGTTCTTCTTCTTCAATATTCATTCAAACATCCATCGATCCAATATTTCATGTGTTACACACATAAACAGAATGTGGAACATGCATGGCCCACCATCAGAATGTTGCTTTTGCTTTGCTTTGTGCTGCTTTGGACGTTTCACATGGGTACTGTCCCTATTTGGATCATGATGATCTGCATTGTACGTATATATTATTATGGAACTTGGCTTAGATATTTTTTCAAATTTGTTTTACGAATATTGTGTAAATGCATAATCAAAATAGCAAAATCCAAAAACTTGAGTCGGGGGTTAGTATAAATATTACCATTAATGTAAATTGTATATATATATATGCTTAAAAAGATTTGATCTTCTTGTTACGAGTAATGTTATATACTACATCCATAAACGTATACGTTTATCAATTGTTGTGTCATTCTCTGTTGTATTATGGTGCATTTGGATGGTTGGATTTGGAGATCAAAAGGATTTAGATTTGGGACTTTAAAATCCAAATATCCTATTTGAATCATATATTAAAATCTAGATTTGGATTTACCCCAAATTAGCTAAATAAGATTTTAGACTTTTCTTCAAAAATCTTGGATTTGGGGAATCATATATAGTTGCTTTGAAATCCAAATTCAAATCCAAATTGATCTTCTATATAAAAGAAAAACTAAAGGTACAATCTCATATATAATAGAATATAAGGTTATGTTGGGTAAAGAGTGATGAACCAATAGTTTATAGGAGACACTTGGAATCGATGTAGATTTGATGGGCACCCGACGGGAGAAAAACTTAGTTTGAATGATCATCCAAATTGGTCTACAATTTTAGGCATATTCAAATCAAAGGGTCTGCATGAATATGAATATTGATTAAAAAGGCTGATATAACACGTTTAATATTAAGCGTTCACACTTGATCTTGGAACTTATCATTCAAATGATCTAAAGTTTATATGCAACTTCAGATCAGGATTGAACAGTGAATTCGAATTCAAATAAATGTAATTTTCAAGTATGAGACCCATCAGGAAATTTACAAGATGGGTCTCAAAACATTAGCAAAGAAGCAATTTTTAGTTAATCTTTCATTTTCCAAAAGTATTCATGTACTAGCTAGTGAAATGAGGTTGGTTCTTAGAGATATAAAGGAAGTCATGTTTGGTATCTTTACACGCATGTACTACCTTTATTAATATATATAATTTACATCTTTAAGAAGAGAATTGAGTGCAATCGATCGAGAGATTAGCTTTTGATCAATTCTGACAAAATCATGTGTGGTTTTTATAATTAAAACCAGCACAATCATGGAATGTTTGATTGAATACATGATGTCATGAATTAAACAGATCGATCAAGATCATGAAAGATGAACTTTAGCTTTCTGTCTTTTCTATCTCCATTTCTGGGCTAGCTAGCATGATTAATCATTCATAGTTCCTAAATGATATATATAATATTAGCAGTTGGAAGCCTCTTGTCCTCTTCCATATTTCATCATTTGAAGTCTATGCATCTATAATTAGAACTAGAACTAGAACTAGAACATCAGTACTAGTAGCTAACCTTAATATCATAATAAAAAAAAATGCAACCATCATTGTTTGCAATCCTTTTAAGTTAATCACTGATCATGTTCAGCCAATCAAGCAATTATTGAGATCAGATGGTTCATATCTATGCAGCTTTAATATTTCTGAGAATATTTCCATTTATGGCCTAGATTCTCGGAATATGGGGAAAATCCAAAGCCACCAACAAAAAATTCTAAATCCTCTCATCTGCATGTTTGTTATGTATGTATGTATGTATGACTGACGAGTGTGAGCAATATAATAGGCAAACAATGATTGATTCCACTATGATATATACTTTGGATCCCATGAAATTTTGCTTTAGCTCCATTTTCTTCCAAAAAGTAAATAAAAAATATAATATTTTTCCAATGGAATAATTGATGATTCAAAGAAGTGAGGAGAAAAAAAATGGACAACAACAGGTTTGGTGGGGCCATAGATGAATAGTGTGAACACAATACCATAGGCTAGGGATGAGTCAAGTGAGTTGACTGGTCAAACTTAGCAGTCAAAGAAAACACAGAAGGGAGGGAAAAGTGAAAGTAGATTAGTGGGAAGGTGTGCAAAGACGTAGATAGATAGACAGAGTGGGAGTAGGGTTTGCATCGCCTGTGAAGAAAAGAATCTGGATGCTCATAAATATTAAAAATAAATAAAAAGGAATCTGGCATTCACGACTGATCTGCATAATCTCACATCTGAAACTGTGCAGATTGATCATCAATGAGCACTGAGTTGGATCACACATAACTCCAAGAATGTTTTTCTTTTCAATTACTTCTCGTTTATATTTGAAGAGAAAAGGGTACGTACATGCACATGACAAAATGAAATTTGAAAAATAAAAAATAAAAATATTATACATCAACTACTATTCACTCTCACATCTCATATTTTATAACTATAATTTTTTCATAAAATGTGAGAGTATTTTTATAAAGTTTGGAAATGTTTTTTATAAAATGTGAGGTGTAAGGTGTGAAGTGATAAATATTAATTGATGAGAAGAATTTTTCTATAAACAATTCCTTTCCAAACTCTCACATTATCCTATTTCGAGTGGAGAAGTTTTATAACTATAAAAGTTTTATAAAGATAAATTGATATAATTTTATATATTACATTAGATCTTATTTTACAATAAAAATAACGTTATAATCTAACGTATTGTATTAAATCACGTCAGTTTATAAATTTATTTTAATTGTAATCTTTGTAGTTAAAATATTTTTTTTTACGATTCTCTCTCATTCCGTCCTTTTTTTGATTGGTCTCGACCATCTTTATGTTCACTGCGCTCTCTCCATCTTGCTAGCTCTGTCTGATCAACAAAAGCCTGTTCCTCTTCAATTCTCCAAATTCTTCAGGTATGGAAGTTAGCTAGATCATGTACTACGTAGTACTCCCTGGCCTATCGTTATGATCAATGTAATATGATTGTCAAACTACCAGCACAAGTGATCGCACGCTGTCGCCAATGGGCTTGTGTGGGACGCACTCCTTGTCACATCCATGCTTCCTCAAGCTTTAAAATTCTACGTCAAGAAGAAAATTTATGTCCTCTCTTTCTTAAAGGGTAGTTAGTGCTAGTGTGCCGTAAGCTTTGACTATTGGGTGTACAAATTTTATTTTTTATTTATATTTTTTAAATATTTTTAAAAAATAAAAAAATATACAAATACAATAATAACTTAACCAGTAAATAAAAAAATTTTAAAAAATTAAATATTTAAATGGTCAAAATGGAAGAACAAAATAAATAGTAATATCATTCTTGGCAAAGAGTACTGTGTTTGATTCATGCAATGGCCTTCACAAAATGACAAACTAGGTACAAGCTGGTGTCTGGCCTAAACAGACTGTATAAGAATCATCAATCACTACAACTCTCCATTGATTTGACCAGTGGATATGGGATGGATTAGGTTAATTTATTAGACCCATAGGCCTTATTTTCTCATCTAACTTGTTTGATCATGCAATTCCGTATTTGTTGTGGCAACCAGTAAAATCCCTACAAGGCTGGCCCAAGTCTCAATGGTTGGAGAGAAAATATATTTAGAAACTTTATTTTTTACATGATATCCAACGTACTGTTGATGTGTAACTATACTAAAAAATTATTGGTATTTTAGTTTTTCTAAAGTTTTAACGGTTCCATTATAAGTGGTGTGCTAACTATATCGACTTATGTATAACAAAACTGAAAATATGCCTAAGGTCCTGAACAAAGAGTCCGCCCTCCACCCGGCCTAATGCATGATGCATGTAAATTTGTCAATACCTTAAACATATATACATATACAGGGATAGCTTATTACAAATTGAGGTCTAAGTCAAAATTTAAGTGAATCATATTTAATTATAATACAATAGAATAAAAGCTATTATATTGAATATTTTTCAAAATTTTCTTAAAATTTTTAAATATATATGTTGGAATTTATATTTAATAAAAAATTTTAAAATGAGACTACATTGTAAATTTTGTCCCTCATTTTAGTAAGATCTTAAAAAATTTTATTAAAAATATAAATTAATCATTATATTAAAAATAAGATTTAGTATCGTGGGAAAAAAATATAAAAATTATATGTTTTTTTATTAATGAAATATTTTTTTATATTTTTTTTAAAAAATAAAATAAAAACATCACTTTGAAGGCCTTATATAAGGTGGGACGCCGGCTTAGATAATGACCTAGGTGGCCTTAGTATGTGCCTTGAGCCGACCAAGCGCGCACACATGACACACATATCTTATATATAATATGCGAAATCTGGCTCTGGTAACCTATATAAGTAGGTATAATATCCGAAATCATAATCTATCATTTATATATAGAGCCACATCATTATTAATTTCAGATTATGTGAGAAAAAAAAAACAGTTTCAGTCGTTTTGTAAAAAATAAATAAATATAAGATTTATATAAATAAAAATAATATTTTTTTAATAATATAATTTTTTTAAAACCATTGTACAACACATGATGCATGATTATTATCCGTAGCATTATCCATTTGACAAAGTGGGGAGAGCTAGCTACCTAGGTCACTCGAGGCATGCACAAGCTAGCTAGCTAGCTAGCGTATATATGTAGTAAGGGATTCGGTAATTAAGGATTGGATTTGTGCATTTTGTCCGGTTTGAGCATTTTTAATATATAGGGAAAAGACAGAAGAAAACGAAGTACTAGTGTAACTGCTGCATGTAACCAATATAATCCGTTTTGAAATACATCACTCCAAATTAAGGTTGGGTTTCTGTAACGGACTTAACCTAGTACATGCATGAGAGCTAGCTAGCCGACATATTTGAAACGTACGTTCATGCATGATGAATGCGTGTTGAGAGAGACAGAGAGAGTTGATAGATCGTGACTTAATGCGCTAGCTGCCTACGTATATAAGTCTTTACATCACTTTTTCAAGCTTGAATTTTGGAAATAACATTGGATTATATAGCTAGTACTACTTAGGCTTGTGCATAAAAGGTCATGGGCCGATCCGTCTGGAAGATCCGACATGGGCCCACTCAACAAAAGTCGGATTCATCGGATCAAGTCCAATAATGGGTTTGCTCCATCCTAATATTGTATTAGGAACTGATGCTCATCCTAATACATTTTGAATCGAGCTCTTTTTCTCAAACCCTAGCCATCTCTCTATTCGTCGTCACAGTTCGTGGTCGAGTCAACAATGAAATTTGGTAATATTCTAAACGTAGACCCTCCCGAGGTGAGATTTTGATATTCCTTTCTTTATTTATTTTTTTGGAATTGGATGATCTGGATTAAAATTTTGATTTTTTTTCTTCAAAACGAATCTAGAAGCTAGATCCATACAATGATATTTTTTTTCATTTTTGAGATGGTGTAATTTCTGGAGGGAGGGAGAGAGAGAGAGAGTTCTCATTCTTGAGAGCCAAAAAGAGAAAGTAGAGAGAGAACTTCTTTACGAAGCCTTTTGTATAATCCCTAATCACAAATGAGAAATTATTGGAAAGTGTATAGATTCATATCTACAAGATTGGGGTATTGATAAGATCTTTACTGTTATAATTGGTAATACTTCATCAAATGATGTTGTCATTGAGTATTTGAGGAAGTTTGTAGGAGGTTGTTTGTTGGATGAGAAGTGTATTTACATCAGGTGTTGCGCACATATTATGAACCTCATTGCGAATGATGGGCTAGAAGATTGTGATGATTCAATCATAAGAACGCGCAATACGATTAGATACGTTAGATCATCTCCCGCAAGAATGAAGAAATTCAAAAAGTGTATAGAGAATGAGAAAATTAGTTATACAAAATTGGTATGCCATGATGTTTCCACAAGATAGAATTTGACATATCTAATGCTAGAAGTAGTCGAAACATTTAAAAAATCATTTTTGCAATTAGAGAAGGATCGATGATGATTCTTTTGTTCGTTATTGTCGTAGTGTGAACTTGAGCTCCCAAACTCTAGTGATTGGAAAAGAGTTAGAGTATCGATAAAGCTTTTGAAGATTTTTTATGATACTACTGTGAGACTTTTTGACTCTTTGTATGTCATATCTAATGCATATTTCTAGAAATTTTGTAACATCCAATCACATTTGTAAAAAACGAGTGAAAGTAATGATATAGTGTTAAATGTATGACAGTAAATATAAAGAGTAAGTATGACAATTATTGGGGATCAATTAAAAAGACTAACTTGATATTTATTGATGTTGTTCTTGATCCAAGATGCAAATTGAGTCTTTTGCATTTTTGGTTCAAAAAAATATATTGTGATAATTTAGTCGAATAAATGATTGTCAAAGTGAAATAATTGATGATTAACATTTACAGGGAGCATAATGTTGTGTATGTGGGGAGTTCAAGTGGAGTTCCCTATTCTGAGCCTCCTTTCCTCAGTTGATCATAGTATGATTGATTCTGATTCTCAACAAAGTTTTTGAGTTGAGTACGAGCAAGAAATTATTGAATCTAATTTGACGAACAAATCAACGATTGATGAGTACTTGGAACATGGTTGTGAGGCATGAGCTCTAAATTTTGATATTTTGAATTGGTGGAATATCAATGAAGTAAAGTATCCTATTTTGACAAAAGTTGCACGGGATATGATGGCCATTTATGTTTCTACTATTTCTTCTGAGTCAGCTTTCAGTGCAAGAGGTCGTGTACTTAACCCATTTCGTAGTTCACTATCTCCAAAAACAGTTGAGATACTCGTTTGTATACAAAATTGGTTGAAAAATCCAATACCCACTGATTTTCGTGCCTCATTGGATAATGTTGAAGGCTTTGAGGCATAATTTGGTAATTAACTTATTTCTTATTTGCATATTTATTAAAAAAAATTCATAATATTTATTTTTATATCATGTAATAATCATCATATATTTTTTTAGGGTTTGATCTAAAATCAAGCTTTACTTATATTGATGAGGAGTAAGGATTAGTTTGAGTATTGGAGTATTCTTAGTATTCTCATACTACTCTACAATATTCATTATTTTATTATTATTTTTTACTTACTATTCACTACCATTCACTACTATTTCATATTTTATTATTACTTTTTTACTACTATTTACAAAATATCTAAGATAACTTCGTTACCAAAACGCAATCTAAGTCAAGGCTGATGGTCTACATTATGGCAACTTAAGCTTTGCTAACATTAATTATTATTATTTTTTAATTTTAATTTTCTCTTCTCTTGTGGATGCCATTTGAGGACTATGCAGCTCAGCCTTTTGTCCGAGAAAACGACATGATCAAATGGTAATAATCGGTATATACCAAGCATCTGAAATGGTGTTCATTGAAGGTTCTTACTTTTAAGATTGGATCATGTTTCTATTAAATTTTCTAAGCTATTTCTCTTCTCTTGGCAGCTTAAAACTCGATCTCGATGGCTCCTCTTTGCATAATCCAGGGCTAGCAGGAATAATGAAGGGAAGATGGTTTTTGCCCTTTTGTCTAAGTCTAGGATACAGAACAAACACATGATTTCCTGAGCTATCACGAGCTATGCACCAGGGCCTGTTTTATTGCCATTGTTTTGGCTTGTTTGAGGTTGCTATATATTAGTTTGTGTGGAGGTTTGTATGTATAAAAAACTCATGAACTTTCTCCAAACTCATTTGAGTGTGAAACTGACGGTTTTGATTTACTTGCACACAGCTGTATAGTGCAGGGTGGGCTGGCTTTTGTCTTATATTTTTTTTCTTATGAGGTTCTTAGCCAACTGACGGTTTCAACAACATTCATTATGAGATGAAAAAAAAAAAAAAAAAAAAAAAAAAGAAGAAGAAGAAAAGAAAAGATCAGGTCGAATTTATGCATTACTGTTTCCAGGTCGGGTCGGGTAGGGACCAGACCCGACCCAGTTTTCCCTGCTCGGCTGGAGCTGCAAAGGTACACTTAATAATGGATCGAGCAGCAGGTTTGCTATTCTTCCCATATTTGAGAAACTCTGATAATTGTGGGATATTGATCACTTTCACGACTCGGGTTAGAGAGGCTTGGGTGAACCCAGTTGTTTATTTTCTTGTCTTAGATTGCATACTTTAATATTTAGACCAAAATTTCAAATATTAATGACTTTCCTGCAATAATCTATGGATTGAATATACTTGCTCAAAACATTCAGGTTGTATCCAGCTAGCCTTTTGGGTGTTTTGATAATTTTATTGGAATTAGGCGGCTATTCATCACTAAATAGGATTGCTTGCCTTTTCTTCCCCATCTTTTGCTTTTTCAGAGGATATTGATTGTGACAATGTTACTCGATTTCTAATGCTTGCAAGGGAACAACCCATAATTCCAGACATAAAAGATTGGCAATTCAAGGTTAACCCTTACAAGATGCTTTCATTTTTGTTTGCTTTTAGAACTGCTCTTAGTTGGCCATCCATGCCAACTGATCTGTTTTCAAACTGAGTTTAATTACTGATTGTGGTATATATTTCTCAGACAGGTAGAGTTATCTCACAGTTGAGCATGTGAATGGACCAAGTCTCATCGTGCATAGAGTTTTTGTGTAGTTTCTAAACTGGGGATATCACTTGTACGTATCAGATAAAGAAGGAATTAGAATTGATTTGAAGTATGAATAGCTTTGTGGGAATTAAAGGCTGATGAAGTGAAACTAGGAGTAGAAACTGGCCACTGGCCGAGATTGATGGCTAGAAGGAGATCCTACTTCAAGTAAGAAAACTGACGGACATCTAACGGACATCTACTGTCGTCGTGCATGATCAAACCGCACAATTATTCTATGAACTCGATCCAAATCTACTTTCTGAAAGTAATTCAGTACTATTAATGGAGAATCTGATACCCCATATCAATTTGGGTTTACATCATACTCTTTCGGCATAAACGCTCTTCCTTCAGTTCATTGGGCCTCCAAATCCAAAACCCAATGTCGCAGGTTAAAATCCTACAGTAACCTTAGGTTAAAAATTACAATGAAATAATTGAACAGCAATCTAAATTTGACCACGGATGAGGGCTAGCTGACCTTTCAAATAGCAAGTCCATGGGGCAATCCCACAGACACTACCCAAAGACCAGTCATAGCCCAAATCTACCAATAAGAAACCCTATGAAAGGAAGTTGCCCCAAAATCAAACATGAATTTTGTCAGAAGACGAGTTATTCCTCTTTAACTTGCAAACTACGACTACGAATTTAACAAAACATTATCATCTGTAATTTGAGCAACATGCAACTTTAACATCATAGGTTTACTAAAGCACATGGAAGAAAAAGTACCTCAAGTTAAACATGACTATGTGGATAGTAGGGGGAATGGTGTTTCTTCATGTGAGCAGCAAGTTTAAAGGTCTATCATCTATGTATATGTACTATCTGAAGTTTGCAGCGATAAATGGCCTTACATGGGTCTCCTAAGCTTAACAACCCCTTTTATCTCTCTTCCTCCTCCCTTTTTACCAGGAAAATGAAAAAAACATCTAATGCAATCAGATATTGTAGATTTTGTAGATGGCTTATGCGTATCAGAGTCACGGACAGCTGAATTATGGTTAAAGAAGATTTTCGCAAATGTCAACTTTTCAAACCCTCATTTTGTAACGGCCAGACTACTTTGTGGCATTAAGCCTCTGATTTCGCTCAGGATCTCATCTCGCATCGTGGCAACACTTGATGGAGTGACTTGTTGCTTCACAGCAGAAAACCACAAGCCATCTCCGTCCTTGTCTTCCCCACTTTCATGCCAGCTGCATATAGCTCTTGCAATGGCCGTCACATATAAGCCACAGTCATAACTGTTTACTTGCTGTGGTGAATCGTTGCATTCCAGATAACTAGCACCTGGCGTTGAATTGGAGGCCCCCATATATCCAACAACAGCATTAAATAGTTGCTTGGCATGCCGTTTATTGATCCCCCTAAAGCTATCATGATGAACAAATACATTAGATTTCTTCTCAAATGCAAGTAAGCTCCAATGAGACCCACCTTCAGCTTTGCTTACATCATCATTGTCATTTACAGGAAAAATTGCCAGTTTCTTGTCAGGCAAATGTAGGGGCTCAAGAAAATCTTTGAGACTTTCAACAACCGGGCAATTCATAATCCAGAAAGCAATCGAAGGTGGAACAAGTAAGACGTCCTTAGTAGGATAGCGTGAAGAAAGATAGCTGAAATAGAACTCGATAATGCGATCATTCAGGAAATATGGGCCGCTAAGGATCTCCAAATCAGATTGTCTCAGTACAACATCGTTGTAGCTGAGTATCTTTTCGTCATCTTCCGATTTCCCCATTAAGTAGATATCAGCATGTACTCCTAGTCATGTATAGATTAGATCAACATTGAGATTTTTTTTTTGATCAGTAGATCAATATTGAGATTAGTGAGAAAAGGTCAAAACTAAAGGATTTAAACTTTTTACTTTTTTTTTTTTGTGGGGGGAGGGGGGATGGACGGTTATGTGTTCTGGAAGACTTTGCTAATGGATTTACTTTATTGGCCTAAGGACAGAGCCAGGATTTTGGGAGGGAAGGGGAAGCCATTGTTAGATAATTCATATTCCCATTACTCTTCAATCTTCCATAAGTATTGTGGGCACAGTGTGTAAGATAATACGATAACCTTTTGGATAAATCAAACTCATAACATTTTCCACAAGTCAAGAAATTATATTAGAAAAAAAAAAAAGAGTCGTGGACAAGAGCACTTGATTCTCATCAGCAATCATTTTCTATCAATTGTATGATAAAGGGTTATAAAGCTTCTCTCACTCGCTATACCATGTGGAATATGAGCTTCATAGTTTGAAGTACATAAAATAAATGTAAATGTAAATGACGGCAAAAACCATAGTCCTTCAGCTCTTAACACAGATTGAACAAATCTGAAAATATCTCTTTAACTTGATTTGCATCAAAAGGAAAGAAAATAATAATAATTGGAGGAAAGAATATGTAGGTCAACACCCAAAATACATGGCATTAAGTATTCAGCCCACTTCTACTCAAAGCTCAAATCCAATTGAACAATGAATTGCTTGCAGAGAACACCTCATTACCAAGAGAAATACTTATTTTTCATCAATGAAGAAAACACTATGAAGAAGACACTACTTATTGCACCCCTCTATCCCCTCCCTCCATGAAGAAGACACTAGAAATGAAGGATCATGAAATAATACAGGAGTGTTAATTGAATTAGATGGCCCACTGCTGATATTGAATTTAAATGAAGTGTAATATTGTTTCTCCCACATAAGCATTTCTTAAAGGACTTCAACCTAATCCCCATCCAGTCCAGCCCATGAATGACTACCAATCAACTACGCTAGTCTAAGAGTCAATCCTCCCCCAAGGCCATAGAAAGGCATCTGGGAAGTTTTTTCAAGACCCAACTGATTCCCAGAGCTAGATGTTCCCGTCCCAGCATGAGTGTAGCTGGATTCAATTTCAAGCATCGAAGGAACAGAATGAGTGCATATTTTTTCTTGTGAATGAATGAGTTTACCACCCATCCACTTGGTGCGATGCACAACCTAAATAGGAAGTACAGTGATACGATTAACCTCTCAAAACCTATGGACAGGGCCACAACCAACCGACCAACCATTTGCTAAGAGGCCTCTGTGTGTGTGTGTGTGAATGGGAAGTAAAATGATACTATTAAACTCTCAAAAACTATTGAAAGAGCCACAACCAACCAACCAAAGACTATCCACCATGGGTATGCGACTCCCGTGCCGCATCTGAAACATGATTGATGCTGTACTCTTCTATTCAAGTAATTAAAATCAACCATCCATAGATTTTATAACTCTTTATTTTTTTGTATTATCTATATCATTTACTGCATAATGATAAATCCATCATTCAGCAGGACATCACAAATAAAACCAAGAGCAAATAGCTTGAGCTTGATAGTTGATACTGCCTTATTTTCATAGATAACATGTATTTTGCCAAGTTTTCCCAGCAAACAACCAGATTAAAACCTAACCCACCTATAAAAAAAAGACGAAGAACAAGCCTAACCTACGCATCATTAATTGGAATGACTAAATCTCAAAGAAACCATACAATAATTCAAGAAAAAAGAGAGACTTACAGAGCGATCAGAGTGATGTTAGAGAGAGAGAGGAGTGCCAGAGAGAAAGCTATTACACTGTGCCGTGCCGTGCCGTTGAGAGAACAATTCAGGAAACCGCGGAGAACTGAGATTTGCCAGTCTTTTGAGGGCAGGTTTGGTCCGCACAAAATTCTCATCTGATTTAACTTCATCATATCTTATTTTTAAATATAATTTAAATAGAAAATTTTTAAACTAATTATTATAATTTTTAAATAAAAAATAAAAATAATTTAAACTTTTTCAAAATTTTTTAAGCACTTCATTTTAATTTTTTAATATAATACAATAATAAGTTTGGATATCAATCAATTTACTTTAACAAAATAATATTTTTATTAAAAAAATGTATGTTTCAATATGAAGAATTTTGAGATTTTTACAAATTTTCTTGAGACTGGATTTTATGAAAAGGGAGAAAAAAAACTTGATGTATTTGTTTGGGAGATTTGCAAAGGCTAGTCGCTAGTGTTATATATATATATATAAATATATATTTATATATATATATAAATATATATATATATATATATATATATATTTATATATATATATATAAATATATATTTTTATTTTTATTGCTTAAATGATGTTCACTCAAGAGATATGCTGTCTGAGTGCACTTAACACAATTACATCCTTTTAGAGTAGGTTTGAAAAGTGAGATAATAATTTTTAATTTTAGATAAAATTTTAAAATATTATTTTTTAATATTATTATTATTTTGATATTTGAAAAGTTGAATTGTTTATTATATTTTGTGTGAGAATTTAAAAATTTTATAATAATACGATGAAATGATATGAGAATTTTATGTCTTGTCTTTGCCCCAAACCTGCCATATACTTTGGATTTGTTTTTTTTTTTTTTTTAGTTTGGAAAAGTATGTAAAGTCTTTTATTTCATTTAGAGAAATACTTTAGCGACAAAAAAATTTATGAAAAGTATATTTACAAACCAACGTGGGTTGATGTGATACGTCAAATAGTAAAATTATTTTTATTATAAAGTAGATCTAATGTATCACATAAAATCACACTAGGTTCTAAAGTTACTTTTACGAAATATTTTTTTTTATAGTCGTAGTACTTTTCATTCATTAGTCTTATTGTTTATGGTGTCCTAGACTTAAAGTTTTGAATTTCGTTCCGGTTGAGGTACTGGAATGAAATATTTCAGTACCAGTATGTTTCGACATACCGTTTTAAGATTATCATGTTAGCTACCCTCTGCTTCACTTGGTGCTGGAACCTTACAAGACAGTAATGAATGAAAGAAATAACAAGGTAAGAAAGAATATGGAAGTAATGTCACAATTTCATAAATGAAAATAAGAATTGTTCGAGGCAATCCCTCCTCCAAAAGGGTTTGTAATTACAATAATTCTGATCAATCCTTCCCTATTCTCTGGTTTCCCCCTTCTATATTCCCCTTCTTTGACATGCTTCACAATTCTCTAATAGACTAAAGACAAAGTTAAAGTAATAATAAAATACAAAACTAGAATAATTGATGTAATGCAGTGTTTTAAGCAGGTTATAAGAAACAGCCACTTTATTCATACTCAACGCATTATTTTTACCCAACACCAAATGCATTGTTTGGTTATTCAAAACACACAATTTTGAGTTAAACTAAAACAAACTTTGTTCTTCTTCACTTCAGTTTGACTCTTGCACAAATCCATCTCCTCCAACTAAGGTTCCATCTCAGCCTCCCTTCCCCATCGCCTGGAGTCCGAACAAACCCTCTTCCTTAAAGCACATTGCCCACTGCCCACAAGGTATGGGTAAAGTTGTTGTAGCCTCCAAAGAGGTTCCTAACTGTTATCGTCTTCAATGGCTCTCGTCCATTTGATCAACACCTCGGTCAAGGCCCTGTCCCCATGGTGTCGCATGCGTCTATCCATTACGACATGAGGTTCTAGAAGAATCTCACCATGTGTATCAACTAGAGGTAGTGAAGCTATGGGTTGGATTTGTGAACCAACCTTTTCTTGGGGCACGACATATGGATGTAGGGTTGGAACCCCTTAGGTTGACCTGAACTGCTAGATAGATTGGAAATGAGTTGTTGGGCCTTAACTGATTCACCATAACTGGCCTTTAACTCTTCCACCCAGTCGGGAGTAGGGAAAGAGATCATAGCCAGCACTATTTCATGTGGTTCTTCCTCCTCTAATTTTCTAGATAAGGCATCTGCCACCTTATTTTCTTTGTCTCTTATATAAATAATAATGAAATCATACCCCATGAGTTTGCTCAACCACTTTTGTTGAGCCATGGTGCCCACTCGTTGTTTTAACATAAATTTGAGGGCCTGCTAGTCAGTCTTAATAGTGAAAGATCGACACAAAAGATATAGTCTCCACTTTTGAACTGCTATTACTAAAGCAAATAATTCATTTTCATATGTTGATAAAAAGAGGGCCCTCCCCTTAAGTGCATTGCTCATATAAGCAATAGGTTGGTTAGACTGCATTAGGACTGCTCGTACTCACTTTTCACTTGCATCACATTCCACAATGAAAAGGTTGGGAAAAATCTGAGAGTATTAGTATGAGTGGATGTGTCACAGTCTTTTTGAGGTCATTAAATGTCAATTCTGCATCTTTAGTCTAGTCAAAAGAATTTTTTTTTTTGAGTAACTATGTCAGGGGGCTGCAATGGTGCCATTATGGCATATAAACTTGCGATAATATCCTGTTAACTCGAGAAAACCCCTTAAGGACTTCACATTCTACGGTTTAGGTCATTCCAACATAGCAACAACTTTAAAGTAGTCTGCCTTAACCCCATCAACAGTAATCACATGCCCCAATAATCGATTTTAGAAACACAAAACTTGCATTTTGAAAGTTTAGCCTACAACTTGTGCTCTTGTAAGACTGTCAATACCTTCTCCAAGTGAAGTAATTATTTTGCCCAACAATTGTTGTAAACTAAAATATCATCAAAAAATACTTAAACAAACTTCCTAAAAAACGGTCAAAATACCTCATTCATCAGCCTTTAGAAGGTGGAAAGGGCATCGGTGAGCCCAAAAGGCATCACGAGAAACTCATAACGCCCCTTATGTGTCCTAAAAGCTGTTTTTGCAACATCTTAGGGAACCACTCGAATATGGTGATAACCGGACCCCAAGTCCAATTTAGAAAACAGTATTGACCCATACAACTCATCAAGTAGTTCATCAATCACTTGTATAGGAAACTTAGCCTTTACTATTTCTTGTTTAGGGCCCTGTAATCGACACATAGACGCTAACTACCATCTGCTTTCCTAATCAATAGAACCGAGGAGGAGAATGGGCTCAAACTAGGATGAATTACCCCAGACTAAAGCAACTTAGCAACTATCTTCTCAATTTCAGTTTTCTGATAGTAGGGGTAGCGGTATGGTCGAGTAGAAATTGGTTGTGTGCCCTCTTTTAAAACAATCTTATGATTATGAGATCAAGTGGGGGGTAAGCCATGAGATGTGTCAAAAACCTTATTAAAGGTCTTGAGTAAGGTTTCAATCTCAGTATGTATACTTAGGGAAATTTTAGTAGAGTCTTTCTTCATTAATTGCAAAAATAGTCTATGCCCACGATTCATAGATGTGACTATTGATTTACTGCACCCTTCAACAGTGAGACCTCTATTAGTTAAATCCTTCAAAATAATTCTTTTCCCACATTCACCAAACTCCAGGAATAATTTTGAAAAATTCCACATAATAAGGCCTACGGTTTGTAACCAACTCACCCTTAAAACTACGTCACAACCCCCCAACTTCAGTAAATAAAAAGAAGGATTAAAATGGTTAGCATGGAGAGTGATAGCCATATTGTTGCGCTGCTCTTCTCCATGTATCACTTCTCCATTGTCTATTTTCACTGAAATAGCCTTAGATTCTTCGACCTTCAGCCGAGTTTTCTGTGAAATCCATGGGTCCATGAAATTATGTGTACTGCTTGAGTCTACCAAAACTACAACCTATTCTCCATGTATTTTGCCAATGAGCTGCAATGTGTGGAAGCTTGATGTTTCTATTATTGCATTGAGTGAACTTTCTAGTTTAGGTTGCTCAATTACAACTTGTTGTGGCTCTTTTGTTTCTACTTCACCTCCACTGTCAACATTTTCTACCACCTCCTTAGATTCTTTATGTGACTGTAGGAGATATATTTTTGGGGTTTTGCAAATGTGTGTTAGGTTTCACTTCTCATCACAGTAATAACAAAATCTTCTATTACGTTTGTCATCCATAGTAGTGAATGATATTTTTCCGTTTGGAGGTAAGTACGTAGCACCCTTGTTGCTACCCTCACTTCCTTGACCTCTAAGTGCTAGGAATTTGTCTAGAAGAGGAAAATCCTTTATTTGGCACAAATTTAAAGAAAGACTTTCTCGTTGTAGCCAAATACTCCTATTGAATCTTCACTAATCCAATCACAACTCCAAGATTTATGAGAGGTTTAGCATACAAACAAGTAAGCGAATTTTATCTTTCAATCCGCTTAGAAAACAACTCAATTTATGATGATTTGATAATCCCCTTAGGCGATTAGAGAATGCCTTAAATTGAGCTTTATAAACTGCCACTGAAGAGGTTTGCTTGAGTTGTGTGAGTGCTTCCATCAAATCATCGTAGGCTGTAGGGCCAAATTGTAATAATAAGGCTCTTACAAAAACCTCCCTACTAGTGAACTAGTTAGATTCCATGGCATCTTGGTACAAAACTAAAGATTCTACATCCATGTGGCAAGAAACCATTAATAGCCTTTGTGCATGGGGTGTTTGGTGAAAATCAAAATATTGTGTTGCTTTGAAAATTCAACCCGATGGATTATTCCCATTAAAGTGCGGGAAAAATCTAAACAAATCCCTCTTGTAAATCCACCTCTGTGATGCATTTGTTCCCCCTCTAACCCCACTTGGATTTCTCTATAAACAGTGTTATTTTGGTGTGCTATTAGTGTTCTAATCATATCTGTAAGTTGATCCACTCAATGATGTTTTGCATGCCTTCTTCATGGGAATCAACTTGGCGTTGGAGAACATCTTGTTGTTGCTTGGATTGTGTGTCTTCTGCTATCAAGATGTGGGCTCTGGATACCAAATTTTTAGCTACCCTCTACTTCGCTTGGTGCTAGAACCTTACGAGACAATAATGAATGAAAGAACAAACAAGGCAAGAAGGAAGATAGAAGTAATGTCACAATTTCATAAATGGAAAAAAGGATTGTTCGAGGAAATCCATCCTCCAAAAAGGGTTTGTAATTACAAGAATTATGATCAATCCGTCCCCAGTCCCTCGTTTCCCTTGTCTATATTCCCCTTCTCTGAATGCTTCCCAATTCTCTAACAGACTTAAGACAAAGTTAAAGTAACAATAAAATATGAAGCCAGAATCACTGATGTAACGCAACATTTCATATAAGTGAAATACAATGTTTTAAACAAGTTACAAACAACAGCCACTGTAATCAAACTCAAGACACTGTTTCTACCCAACACCAAACTCACAGTTTGGTAACTCAAAACACACCGTTTCGAGTTAAACTAAAAGAAACTTCGTTCTTCTTCACTTTAGTTCGACTCTCTCACAAATCCATCTCCTCCAGCTAGGGTTCCATCTCAACTTCCCTTCCCCTCCGATTGGAGTTCTAACAAATTGTTATATGGATAAATTATATATATATATATAAACACCGAACAAGGAAAATCTATTGAGTCCAGGATTCCAACTCAAGCTTCTAAATATGTAACTTCTATCAATCGACCATTAAGATAAGGAGTGCCTCAAAACCAAACTAATCCTCAAGTGCATTGTCTATATTCAGAATGACAAAACTCTTATCCATGTCATCTTTGCCAAAAGAGCAAAAAGCAACCTAGCGAATCAAAGACATAATATAACCCGTCAACAAGATAGAGTAGTACAATGAACTTAAAAAAAAAACAAAAAGTATAGTTTCTAAAGGACTCGCTTCTCTAATTGTCAGCATAATCGAATAAACCCATGAAATGGGAATTTCTAGCAGTTCTCAACCTCGAAAAAGAAAGGCAAGGATGAACATAAAAAATATGTATCTATTCTTTGTAATCTAATTTGGGATTCTTGAAACAAACTTAAATTATTGAAGCATCTAAAGCTCCATCCAAGTAACTCGGAAGAGCAATTGAAGAGAATAGAGGAAAACGTAGATTTATTTATTTGTCATACACAAGATTCAGCAAGACACAAAGAGAGAGACAAATACATACCATTCTCCATTATTTCCCTCTCTTTCTTTCTCTTCCTTGATCTTTTATTTAGTATTCATAGGTAAAAACAAATGTTTTCGAATATGATAGAAATGAAGCAGATGAAAACGAAGAGGCGGTTAGTCTAGCATCATATTCTGCAAACACCCATTCTGGGTTTGATATTCAGTGTTTGAGATTTTAGGTTTTATGCATGGAAGGTGAAAAGGGTGATGGGAGAAAAATGATCATGAAATTATAAGGCGTTGTTCAAATTTAGAAACATCTCAATTCATCTCATCATTACAATTTTTTTAAATTTCTTAATAAAATACACTAAACAATTCACTTTTTTCAAATTCTAAGACAAAAATAAAATTTTAATAATATTTTATCCAACTTTTAACTTTTATCTTATCTCAACTCATTATCCAAACCTCTCCTAAGTGTATCCTCATTATTCGAAATATTTATAAAAATATCATTAATGCCTATTTCGAAACAAAACATCTATTCAAATATCGAAATATGACTAGAATAAACTGAAACAGGGCAAAATTGGAAACAAAACATCCCACATGAATGCCTTGATTAGTAGATGAGTATTTTTCAAAATTCTTCAACATTTCTTAACTTTTCTCATAACTTTATTTTCAAACATATATAAAAATAAATGCCTGATTATGAAAGATTTTCATAATGTTTGAATTTTTTTTAAAATAATTTTTTATGAGTTATTCTATTATCAAGTGGGTACGTAAAGTACACCATTCACATCACTTTAACAATAAGATTTAATTTGTAAGATTTATATTTTAAAGTTGATCTTCTAAATTAAATTATATCATGTAGACACTTTATAAAATATATTCTACATACTGACTTGAGAATATAATTTTTTATTATTTTTTGTATTTTAAGAAATGAGTGAGGAATTTTTTAAGTTTTATTAAATAAATTTTGTGTTAAGATTTGTAAAGACAGATAATAGAGTTCAAAATTTATTTGATTCTAACTTTTTAAGTGTAATTTTTGTTTTAGAATTTATAAACGTTATGTTGACTTTTTTGTTTTGATAATTACGACATAAAAAGTTGAAATATAATTCTTTTTGTTCAAGTTACTAACCTGGTTGGTTATATAAAATTAAATTATTTTATCTCGTATAATTATTATAATTTTTTAAATTTTTATATAAAATATAATAATTAGTTCAATTTTTTTAAATTTTAAAACAAAAATAATCTTAAAAAATAATATTATAATAATATTTTATTTAACTTTTAACAAAATATTTTATCTTATTTCATCTGAACTACGTAATTAAACGAGACAAGTTTGCATCTACAAGTAAAATACACCTTTCATAATAAAAAATACTTTAATTACAAAAATATTTCATAAAAATAAATTTATATATTGACGTGACTTGATATAGAATATTTGATTATAAAATTATTTTTATTATAAAATAAATTTAACATATCTAAAGGCCGTTTGAATAATAAATTAATATGAGATGAAAGTTGAATAAAATATTAATTTTTAATATTATTATTATTTTAAAATTTAAAAAAATTAAATTATTTATTATATATTATATAAAAAATTTAAAAAAATTGTAATAAGTTATATTTTGTTCCACATCCAACACGCTCTGTAAAGGAAAGCGAATATTTTCCGAAGGTGATGGCAGTTAGCATTGCAGAGGGAAACTGAAACCCAAGCCAAAGAACTTCCCAAAATAAACGCGACCCAACGCGCGCACACTCCCCACTGAGACGAGAGAGGTAGAGGGAGAGGGAGAGGGAGTTTCAGATTTGAAATCAGATCCTCGGGCCAACAAGCAGTTTCCGGTAGGTTCTTGGGAAAAAAAAATTTGACAAGGAATTGTATTATGGAGAGGTTCATGGACAACTTGCCGCCCATGGATCTGATGCGCTCCGAGAAGATGAGCTTTGTCCAGCTCATCATCCCCGTCGAATCCGCTCACCGAGCCGTCTCTTACCTTGGAGAACTCGGTCTCCTCCAATTCCGAGACGTAAGTTTTGACTCCGATCCCGACTTTTGCTAGATTTTGCATTGGCATTTTTGTTGCTGTTGCTGAGAGATTTGAGGAAGCATGGAATTATGTTTAATTCGGGTGTTAGAGGTTTACGTTGGTTGAGTTCGGGTTTTGAGATTCAGCAGAACGGGACTTTTAATTGCTTCTCTTTCCTGATTTTCTTTTAATTTATTTCCTTTAAGAAATGGCTATTATTGAGTAAATGCTGACAAGCGTGATATGGGTATAGAGTCTGGCCTTGAGTTTCTTAAAGTTGCTGACGCTTGAATTCGAGTAAGTCCTGACTAGATTTAAGTTGCCTTTCTTACATGATAGTCTTAGGACATTGAATTGCAATTTTCCTCTTCTGGCATAAGACTATCAAATATTTCCATTTTTTTTCTTAGTTTCCATTTGTCGCTTAAACTCCAAGTTAGAAAAAATATCCATCGATCAGAATCAATGTTCGTGGGATACTGGAAAACGCAAATTTGAAAGCAATTTTTTACTATTTTGTTTCCTGCCCTATAAAGCTTAACAGTTTTGGGCCTGTAGGATCAAGGTCGTGGTCATATTGAAAGGAAATGATTCTCTAATCAGGTAATTAATAATCACATGTACTCATTCTCGTAATTTTTTTTTCTTGGCAGTTAAATGCTGACAAAAGCCCTTTCCAACGAATGTTTGTTAATCAGGTATCTTCTTGTTATCAATTACGACTACTACTCATCAAAAAGTTGATTAGAACTGCTACTGTAATCTACATGCTGACTATAAAGTTTTTCTGAAGTAATAGTTTCTTTATTTTTCTTGGAAATTAAAAGAATTGAACATGATTTTAGTTGCATATGTATTATTTGCTTTTTTATCAGCCGTTGCATGATTTTTATCTTCTAAAGACATCTGATGCTACCAGTTATGAGTGTGTCGTACGGACATATTGGTAATTCAGTGAATAGAACCTGGAAGGCTTGCTAGTTTTTTTTTTTTTTGGTAAACAAAAATTTATTGATCACAAGAATAGGCAAAAACTCAGGTGGTGTGCTAGTTTTTACATGCTTGTTGTTGATGTTACACTAGTGAACTAGTAGATGTAAGCATCTCAATGCTGGACTTTGGTTTTATAGCCTTATTTTTGCTTGATGTTTCAATTATTGTTCAGTTGGATGAAAGTATATACGGAAAATTATTTGAATTTTATAATTTTAAATGGCTCGGTTAAAGTATGTAAAGTGCAATTTTTTCGTGAAGTTTGTGGATTTGAAATGATTTGGTGTTAGGTGTTATTTCAAATTCTTAACACATGTTTTTGTTGGACGAAAATCCTCAAAAGCTCATTCCATCATCTAGTTATGCTAACAATTTTTTTTTTCGTGTCCCTTGAATTTAAATCCTCAAATACATATGCAACCTAAGCTAAAATCCTTCAATGTACCTTTGCAAAGAGATTTCGGTGAATTTTTCTTCATGTCTCTTTTTCTGGGATATGTACCTCTTGAACTTATGTATGCAACTAAGTAGTTCTGGTGAATTTGCTGAAGTCATTAACCACCTTGATATTATTTCGTGTTGTTTTCTATATTTGAGAATGATCTTAACCCTACTTGACACCTTTTCCAAAGGTGAAGCGGTGTGCAGAGATGTCAAGAAAGCTACGATTCTTTAAGGATCAGATTAGTAAAGCCGGTCTACTATCTTCTGCACGTCCTGTTATGCAACCAGATGTTGAGCTGGAAGAATTAGAGGTTATTTTCTGATTACTGTTCCTGTTCTACTGTGATTTTTTTTTTTTTTTATTTATATTCTTGCTAGTCTTCGCCTTCAGTTATTTTTTTTGGTTCAGTCTGAGCATGGAGCTCTAATTTGAAGGCACTGAATGGGTACCACCTAATGTAAGGAATGCTCCCCATGCATGTGTATTATATGTTCTTTCTCTGATTCCAGATACAACTCGTGGAGCACGAGAATGAGTTAATTGAGATGAATGCTAATGGTGAGAAACTTCGGCAATCATATAATGAACTCCTAGAGTTCAAGATAGTATTGCAAAAGGTAAATTTATTGGCTTACCCATACACACACACCCCACTTATATGTCGACAGAGTAGTAGATAAGTGCTAGGTGATCCTATCCATTGTGTCATATGCCAGGCTATGTTCAACCTCATTTTTTACTTATATTTCTACTTATTATTTTATGAGCAAAACAAATAGATGTTTGAGTTTTAAAATTATTGTTCATTATTTTAACAATAATATTTCCCAACTTCACTTATTCAAGAGAAAAGTAAAACAATTCCCAACTACTAAGGAAGTTTATATTTAACAACCACCAATTTTGGAATATTCTTCTTAATATAGGTTAGTTTTCATTCAATTTCATTGTTCTACTGGTTATGTCCTAGTACTATAATTTAAGATCTTTCTATATTCCATCTGGTTCTTTAATGTTTTTTTGTAGCCTCTCCCATTCTGAAAAGCTGTTTTTGTTTTTGAGAAGTCATAGTATATGAATTTCACATTTGAAATCTAACGTCAAATGTTTTTTCCCTATCCCTTCTCATATATAGATTTTGTTTGTACAATTTCAGGCAGGCAGCTTTCTTGTATCAAGTGGTACTCATGCAGTTTCAGAAAGAGAATTAGATGAGAATGTATACTCAAATGATGACTATGTTGACACAGCATCCCTACTCGAGCAGGTAC
Organism: Cyclocarya paliurus; assembly: GCA_029856935.1. Classification (NCBI taxonomy): domain Eukaryota; kingdom Viridiplantae; phylum Streptophyta; class Magnoliopsida; order Fagales; family Juglandaceae; genus Cyclocarya; species Cyclocarya paliurus. The sequence goes on from CM056958.1 coordinate 15,197,893, forward strand.
TTGTTCATTAGGCCTTAAAATGCTTGAAATGTTGTGTAGAGTAGAAATTATTACTATGGTTGAATTTATCTTAGTATTCCTTTGACAGGAGTTGGGACCTGGAATATCAGGCCAATCTGGTTTGAGGTTTATTAGTGGGATTATATCCAAATCCCAGGTTCTTAGATTTGAAAGGATGTTGTTTCGTGCTACGAGGGGAAATATGCTTTTCAATCAGGCACCAGCTGATGAAGAGATCATGGATCCTGTATCAAGTGAAATGGTTTTCTTCCTTCTCATTACTGTTGATTACTTTGATGTTTGTTGTTCCCCTTGATTCTGTTAGCTGCAATTGAAATTCTGTGTATTTGGATCTTTCTATCCATGTCCTTTTTTTACTATCATGGTTTATTATGTTCTTTTTGGAAAGAAGTGATTGGATCTTCTTGTGCAGCCCTTCTAATTCCTCTGAGTTGACCTTTGCAGGTTGCGAAAACAGTATTTGTAGTCTTTTTTTCAGGCGAGCAAGCAAAATCAAAGATTCTTAAAATTTGCGAAGCATTTGGGGCAAATTTCTACCCTGTTCCTGAGAACATAACCAATCAGAGGCAAATAACTAGAGAAGTAAGTAGTCTGATGAAGATGTTCACTCTATAGATTGCCATATCTTGGGAAAAAGTTGGAAACTCATAGTGGCATTCTTGCTGTTTCTTTACCAAGGAAGTCTTCTTATTCAGTGTCAGTTTTAATTGAGTATACCCATTTGTAAATGATTTGCTCTTTATTCTGTCAAAATATTCAGACCCTCAAGTTTTTATCAAATGATATTATTCAGGATTGTTTTTGGAGTTATTTATTTCAGGGGAACTTGACTTTCTTCTTGCCTTAATCATCATCTAATGTTGCTTATATTGGTAATTTTTTACTACTATTGTATCAGGTATATTAGTTTGGCTAAAAGTTCAAGTGTTTTGTTACAGGTTTCATTACGCCTTGATGAATTGGAGGCAACTTTGGATGCTGGGATCCGTCACCGAAATAAGGCCCTTGCTTCTATAGGTTTCCACCTGGTGAAATGGATAAGCATGGTAAGCTTCCAAGCCTTTAGCTACATTTGGATTCAAAATCATCACTGAAGATTTTGAGTTTTTATTCTAATTTCCTTATTGTGTTTTACTTTCAACCTAAACATATTTTAACACAAACAGTCTCAAAATACTTTTCATCTAATCATCTCCCTCGTTTTTTGTGACTAAGAAACACAAACAAAAACAGCTTTCAGACAAAAAATGACAAAATTGTTCTTCTCAACCATATTTTCAATGGGCCCCACTTGCTTCAAACCCAACTAAAAACCTATTAAAAAAATTTCTCAATCCTAACATATTTACGATGACCCATCACTTTCAAAAAGCCCCACCAAGAGCCTATCTCAAACCTTTTCACAAAGATTTCAGAAACTTTTAAAAAAAAAATTTAATCCTGCAAACCATTTATGTCAATTGTCATGTTTGCTGTCAGTAGTGATCCTGTGGAATATGTGAACTGATATGTGATGACTGCATGAGTATGATTTAACATTATTGAGGTGCCAGTGACTATTTGACGCTTCCCATACTTTCCCAGGTAAGAAGGGAGAAAGCTGTATATGATACTCTGAGTATGCTAAATTTTGATGTTACAAAAAAATGTCTCGTTGGAGAGGGATGGTGCCCCATATTTGCAAAAGCTCAGGTATCTTGTTCTGATTTCTCATGATATTGATTTCCATTTTTGGTTAAATATATGCTTCCCAGCTACTTGAATCTTTTTTGACTTGTTGACAATCTTGCAAGCTTAATTATTGTTATTTTATTTTTTGGAAAAAAAAATGATTCAACAGCTTCAGGCTGCACTCCAACGTGCAACATTTGATAGCAATTCACAAGTAGGCATAATATTTCATGTGATGGATGCTGCAGAATCACCTCCTACATATTTCAGAACCAACAAATTTACAAATGCATTTCAGGAAATTGTGGATGCATATGGGTGAGTAAAAAATGATACTTATCAATGAGGAGGCCTGAATTTAGCTACTATCATTTATACTGGACAGTTCTTTTCCTTTTTGATTGAGACCTAATGAAATGATTTGTTTGACAGTGTTGCGAGATATCAGGAATCAAATCCGTCAGTTTACACTGTCATTACATTTCCATTTCTTTTTGCTGTGATGTTTGGGGATTGGGGTCATGGAATATGCTTACTGTTGGGAGCTTTAGTTCTTATAGCTCGTGAAAGCAAGCTTGGTACTCAGGTATGTTCTTTCATGAGTTTAAAAAGAAGGTACTCTTTGAGAAGAAACTATATCTGGCTAGTATTATGAATTATGTCCTTCAGTGAAAGGAATTTTTTTATTTTATTTTTATAAGTAAACGATTGTATTAATAGAATAGGTATAGCCCAAGTACACAAGATGGTATACAAGAGAAAACACCTATTTAGGATGGAGAAAAGGAAACAAGAAAATCATGAAGGTCTAAACCATTAAAATCTATAGCTATGGCCCATAGGAATAATGTTCTAACAAAAAAAGATCTAAGATTCTCAAATGATCGCTCCTTGTCTTCGAACGTCTTGTCATTTTGCTCTTGCCATAAGCATATCATCTACAAATAACAAATGAGAACTGTTAATAATACCCCTAGTGAGGTGACCAATCGAGAATCCAGCTATGAAACTACTGCAAACCAACGCCGAAGTCATTTTGCTCCGTGCCTCCATAACAATGACAGAGTGGGGATAGTAGATCCCCTTGTCTCAGACCACAAGAACTGTTGAAGAAGCCAATTGGACTCCCATTTACTAGCACAAACATTCTCGTTGTTGATATGCACCATCTAATCCACGAGCACCATCTCTCCTCAAAACCACACCTCCAAATCAAGTAGAGTAGGAAATCCCAATTAATGTGATCATATGCCTTCTCCATATCTAATTTACATAGGATCCCTGGATTACCAGATTTTTGTCTGATATCTAGACACTCATTGGCAATGGGGACTGAATCTAGAATTTGCCATCCTCGTACAAATGCGTTTTGGGGTTTTGTTATGATCTTCCCCCAACACCTCCCCTAATCTGTTTGCAAGCACCTTAGAGATGATCTCATACACCCCACTCTCAAGACTGATGGGCTGAAAATCTTTGACTGCCAATACTCCAATCTTTTTAGGAATTAGTGCTATAAATGTGGTGTTAAGGCTCTTTTCAAAATTTCCAGCCATGAAGACCTCTTGAAACGCCTTCATTAAATCTCCCTTCACCACTTCCCAACAAGTTTAGAAGAATCCCATAGAAAATCCATCCATCCCAAGTGCTCTGTCTTTAGCCATTTTCCTCACCACATCATGAACCTCCATTACCACGAAGGGCCTCTCCAACCTCGAGACATCCTGTGGGTCAATAGAATCAAAAACTAAACCATCGAGTTTTGGCCGCCACCCCATTTGTTCTGTAAGCAAGAGTTCAAAGAAACCAACAACATGATCTCTAATTACAAGGGCCTCAGTACATGTTGCACCTCTATATTCAACATCTTTATAGTGTTGGTTCTCTTGTGAGAATTGGCCATTCTATGAAAGAATCTTGTACTTCAATCCCCTTCTTTCAACCACAAGGATCTAGTTTTTGGGTGCCACGAAATCTCTTCCAGCAAAATAACCCTCTCTAATGCAGTAACCACTTCTGACTTTCGAGATATTTCTTCCAAGGAAAGAGCGCGGCCCTCCTATGTCCTCTCTAGCTCCTAAAGCTCTTCCTTCTTTTGTTCCCCTATATTGCCAAAAGACTGTATGTTCCAAATCTTCAAGTCATTTTTTAAAGTTTTTAGTTTGCCTGCAGAATGAAACTAGGGGTTCTATCAAACTGGCATGAGGACCACCATTGCCAAACCCTGTCCACAAAACCTTCAGTCTTCAGTCACATATTTTTGAATTTAAAATATTGATGCCTTCCTTGGATACCACCACAATCAAGCGAAATAGGAAAATGATTCGAGGATACTGAGCTTCCTTTGACATACATCCTGATACTAAGCTTCCCAATCTGAGGATACTAGAAATCTGTCCAATCTAGACCATGTATGATTATTAGACCACGTGAATGCCCCTCCCATGAGAGGGATGTCCACCAGATTCAAGTCGAAAATAAATTCTGAAAATTCTGTCATTGCTGGTTCCATTCTACTATCTCCTGAGTGTTCACTTAGAAATCTTACAACATTAAAGTCACCACCTATATACCATGGTAGTTCCCACCAGCTATGTACTCTAGCTAATTCTTCCCATAACATACTTCTATTGCTGTCCATGTTTGGCCCGTAAATACCAGCAAAGGCCCACATAAATTTATCTTTCACACTTCTAAAAGAACATGCCACAGTGTACTCCCCTATAAAGTCCTCCATTCTCTCCACCACTCTTCTATCTCACATCACTAATACACCTACTGAAGCCCTATCAGCTGCAAGGTAAGCCCAATCCACATGTACAGCTGCAAATTCTTCGAAAAATTATTCTTGTAACATATTTCAATTTGGTTTCTTGTAAGCATACGATGTCCGCCCTCCACTCACGAAGCAAAATTTTGATATGAATACGTTTATTTGCCTTGTTAAGCCCTCGAACATTCCAAGAAACAATTTTAAGCTTCATAAAACAGGTGCTATTCCCTTCCCTTTAGATCTTTCTCAACTTGCATTGCCCTCATGGTTAAGAGACCACGTTAGCCTCTTTAGCTCCTTCTGTTGTTTAGAAACTGATTTTTTAAGATCAACATGACCAGCTTCAATAGCTGTAAGCAATGCTATAAATTGCTCCTCAAAACCTTCACACTCCAGCCCTACACTATTGAATTTCCTTTATCTTTTGCAGAACCCAATCCGAAACATTAGACTGATCTGGAAGCATACAGTTAAGAGGTATGGGTTCCCCCTCCCTGTTAGCCCACTGCAAAACCAGCGGCGTCCTCAGCTCACCCTACTCTGAAAAATTCCCATACTCTCATTCTGAAGGACCCAGTAACGGTATAAGGCTCCTAGGAGACCATTCATCTGCACCCACACCCCTTGTTTCCTCCAAAAATAGGTCTTGGGTTATCATCCATTTGCTGCATAGCCTTCGCCAGAGAGGGTAACATTGGAGGAGCGGTGACAGCCTCCTCCTTGTCACTTGTCGGCGTTATCTGGCTCAGATGCATCGGATATCCAGCACGCAGGTACTCCTCGGCGTTATTTGGCTCAGATGAGCCATTAGGTACCGTTGCAGAGGCCTCTATCATCACCTTTCCCATCGTCACCTTCACCCTTTGCGGCTCCGTTGAAGACTCCTCAGCCTATCTCATGGTTGATGGAGCTTTTACCAGTGAGGATACCAAACTCCCACCTGTTGAAGGCCCATGGTCATCCCTTGGCCTAATTCGCCACAAGGTTCCTTCATTTTTTGAATCTCTCTAGAGTTTTAGGAATATTAGAGGCTGATTAAAATACAACAGGTCATATTATGATTCAGTAGTCTTACTTATGTTAAAAATATGCTACAAGCTCAACTGTGATAGTCCTAGCCACCACAAGACCATCATCAGCACTGATCTGCACATCTATGGTGCTGCCACTGGTACTGTTCTGCTCCATTTGGTCAGAGTTTATTTAATAAAAGGAACATGTTTCCCATGTGGGTATTAATAACTTAGAATCGGTTCCCTAGGGGTTGGGTCAAGTAGCAAGGGCCTTGGTCTTTGGGTGTGCTCCTCCCAAGTCTAAGGTTCGAACCCTTGGGTGCAAACAATTTCTAGGAGCCACGTCCCATCGGTGTAAAGGTCATGATTTACCTGATCCATGTGATGTGGGTGCATTACACAGGTCTGGGGTTTGACTGGGTAAAATTGCATTTGCATGGTCTCCGTGATTCCTCATCCTCAAAAATAACTTAAGAAACACAGCTACAGTAGCAGGAAGGGGAATGCTGTTCTGGAGATTTGTATTACTGGAAAACTATTAATCCTCTCCCACTCTGATGAATGATATCTGTTTTTTGAGAGAAACACTAGAAAATTAATGATATTAAAAAAATTTAATGCTGCTAAACATTTTCCTCAATGAATGATGTTGATGGTGATTTTTCATACTCAAATACATGAAATATCCATCTGGTCTTATTATTTTAAGGATGTGCAAATTTGCTATAAGAAAACTGAGTGTATTTGAACTAGGAAATTTATGTGTTAACCATGTGAATATCATTTCCTAATTTCATGCATACTTCCTGCAGAAACTTGGTAGCTTTATGGAAATGCTATATGGTGGGCGCTATGTACTTCTTTTGATGTCGCTATTTTCCATTTACTGTGGGTTGATTTACAATGAATTCTTCTCTGTACCTTATCACATTTTTGGTCCGTCTGCTTATAAATGCCGAGATACCATGTGCAGGTATGTGTATCTATCTCTCTCAAATATCTGAATAAATCAACATTCTGGGTGTTGGTTGTTAATATTCTTCTTCTTCAATCTATATTTTCTAATGCATTTTATCATTGGCATCCTGCCTAAACGTTTGACTTCTTAAATGGAGTCTATGTTGAAATTTTTGAATTTGGATCAATCTTGGGCAAAATCTATAATCATTGTTAGTTTTGGTTAGCTCTCTCTCTCTCTCTCTCACTCATGTTCAAAGAGCGGCCAATCCTGCCGTGCCATGTAAGACCCCACCCTATCTCTGTTGCACGTTCCCACTGGGATGCCATTTTCTGGCTACTACGATGAAATGTTCCTACTTGTATTTTAATCATTTAGGATTCTCCAAGTTCCGTTGTTAGCATGGGTTCTCTGTTTGATTTTCTGTGGGTTCTAAGCTCTTTAAGCTGTTGACAAAGGAGGACCTCTAGGTCCTAAGACTCACTGCGAGGAGTAGGAAGGTAGCTAGAACAACTTTTTTTGGCGGAGTTAGTATGAGTGTGCTTTTGGCCACCATGAAACCTGTTATTCAGGCTGAAACAATGTCAAAGTTTGTGAAAACGTCTTATGTTGGGAACATGACATACCTGCTGCAAGGCTGTGCCAATCGCTATGGTAGTAATTTGCCAATGCGGACTATGGGATAGCGGTTGTTAGTGTTCCGGATGGGAAATGTGGGAAGGGGTGGATATGTAATGATAAAATTTCTTTTACTTATTAAAAAGGTCTTGCTAGAGAGCTCAACAGAGCATTTTTTTTTTCTTATTATTTCTTGGTCATTAGTATTATTTATTTTACTTATAAAAATAAAGAAGAAAATAATTTTCCATTGTTTTTTAATTGTTGCTGTGCATCTTATTTTTGTGAGAGAAACATGGCTTGTAGATTTTTCTTTGGTTTCTGGCAATTTTTGGGAAAAGAAGTGGTGGTGATGGTGGTGGTTAATTTGTTAAGCTTAGTACAGGGTGTGTTAACCGTCATACTGTGGGATCTATTGATGTTGACTTCAATGCCAAATAACCAGATGGTACTCTGTCAGTTTCATTAACACGTTGTCTCTAATTTTATAGCCATCTTTCCTCTATTTCTGAGAGATTTTTGTTGAGAGTAAGTCTGATTTTTCATTAGATATTTTGTTGGTTCTTTTACATGGGGGATCTGAATTTTTTTTGATGTCTCTTGGTTCAATGCTATGAATTGTCAACTGCAGTGTAGTTTAATCTTCTACAGGGATTTTTAAGTACCATTAAGTTCAGTACTGGGAAATGACCGTAATTTAAGTTTCATAGCTTCTCAGAGACCATTAATTTAATAAAAAATCAAGATTTAATGCTTTTCATATTTGTTTATCATTCAATTTCCTCATATTTATGGTCTATTGTGAAAAGTTATTCTCAATTATTAGGCATCTCATGCATTCTTTTGCATGTTTATTTTTTCCCGCCTCACAAATTTAAGCAAGTCAGCTCTTTTATGCAATGAGTGTAGATGTTCAGAATGTCTTCCAAGTAGAAGTTTGGTTATGCAGCTGTCTGATTTTGTTTTCATTTTGTTTTTACCAGTGAAGCAAAAACCACTGGCTTAGTTAAATACCAAGATCCATATCCATTTGGTGTGGATCCTAGTTGGCGTGGAAGTCGTTCAGAGCTGCCTTTTTTGAATTCTCTGAAAATGAAGATGTCTATTTTGTTGGGTGTGGCCCAGATGAACATGGGAATCATATTAAGTTACTTCAACGCATGCTTTTTTGGCAGTTCGCTGGATATAAGGTATCTGCATCCTCTCTCTCTTTCTCTGTCTCTCTGTGTCACATCAAACTTATTTTTCATCTTGTTGATAGGTACCAGTTTGTGCCACAGATCATATTTCTTAACAGCCTTTTCGGATATCTTTCACTTCTTATCATCATAAAGTGGTGCACTGGTTCTCAGGCAGACCTATATCATGTAATGATTTACATGTTTCTGAGTCCCACTGAGGATCTTGGTGAGAATCAGTTATTTTGGGGCCAAAGACCTCTACAGGCATGATCTCCACTATCTTGTAACTCTATACTTAATGATTTTTCTATTTTTCTAGATGGTAATTAATCTAAACTTTTGCAGATAATATTGTTGCTTTTGGCTATGATCGCAGTTCCATGGATGCTTTTTCCAAAACCTTTTATTTTGAAGAGGCTTCATACAGAGGTGCTATAATTTTATACTTGCCTTAAATCTATTTTTCTGCTCAAAAAATTAGCCTTCACCCTTCACTTGAAGTAATTTGAGTGTTGCTTTTGGCATCTAGAACTACATAGTATAAAAATTATTGATTCATTATTCTGCTTTCCTAAAAGATTTCTCTCGTTTCCTTCTAATAGTGGATATTTTCAACCCGTTTTTTCTTATTGTAACACCAGATCATTCCAATGGTAAACTGAATACATTACAGTAAAATTTCTATTGTGTAGTAGGTTGGCTCTTGTCAAAATTGTTTTTATGAGCATTTCTTAGTAGTTCAGAAATATGTGTGTATGAATGGTTATGAAATTCCTTCCTCTTTTTTTTTTTTTTTATAAGTGAATGGTAATGAAAGTCCTTTGATGTAAAAGAAGCTGTTTTTACATTCCTCAACTATTGGGCCTATCTCTACACCCACTTATGGATTAGACAATCATATCATGCACCCAGCATGATATGAATATGCTATTATCAAGCAACCAGGAACTCTGTCATAAAATTTACATCGGAGTCCTGATGATTGAGCTAATTTCTTTGATGTAAAAGTTGTTCTTACATCTTTCAACTTTTGGCTAGGTGCTTTCTCTTGTATACGTTCCCACTTCCGTGTACTTGGGCTAGGCCTAATCATCCTTCATCAAGTTTTTGTTTACTTATTAAAAAAAAATCTTTTAACTACTGGGCCCATTTCTTCTCCCACTTTTTGATGAGATACCCACCATTAATTAATATGCCATAGAAGTTAGAACTCTTTTTTGGGTTTGGAATTCCTCTTTGCTTGATTCAATGTAATACATGAAAGTATGAGAGTGGTGTTCTTTTATATAATGGGAATATGTGAATCTGTAAACTTTTGAGGAGCCGTAGGAATGTCTTGTTTTACACTAGATTTAAGCATAACACTAGCTTCAAAAGGGAGTGGGAATCTCAGGAGCAGTTCCAGATAGACAAATAGGATTAGTGGTGAATGGGGGTTTCCAATAGCCTGCCTTGTATTCATCAACCTGTGAATCCTCGTATGTGTAGTCATCATCTATGTGGAAAATATGAACTTAAAAGGAACTATCAGTAAAAAAGAAGGAAAATATGTATTTTTGGACACATCTGATAACTTTATCAGGAGAGTAAAAAGTGTGAAATTTTCTTCTATGTCATATTAATTTCACCTATTAAGCATCCTTGAGTGCTAGAAAAGCTATGAATTCATTTGTGACATATGCTTGGCATGTCTCCACTGTTTATAAGTTGTCAAATTCAATCTTTATGATCCTTTCCTGATTTGTGGACCTAAAATCTATTTCAATCTAGTATTTTACTCGTTTGTGTCTGTACAATAGCTGTAATTGAGGGGGCAATTACATTAGGAAGAGTTGAAACTTGATCTTTCTTCATGATATTGCCAGAGATTTCAAGGTCGGACCTATGGAATACTTGGTACCTCTGAGACGGATCATGAGGTGGAACCCGATTCTGCAAGGCAACATCAGGAGGACTTTAATTTTAGTGAGGTCTTTGTGCACCAAATGATACACTCTATAGAGTTCATTCTGGGTGCAGTGTCAAATACAGCATCCTATCTTCGACTTTGGGCTTTAAGGTTCAGCCACAATTTTCCTCTCAATTATTTTCTTTCTTCCATATGAACTGAATTGCCTAATTGATATCTATTGCTTGCTATTACAGCTTAGCACACTCAGAATTGTCAACCGTTTTCTATGAGAAAGTCCTCCTGCTTGCCTGGGGGTGAGTTTTAGTTTTTATAAATGTTGCATGACGCACTATCCTCTTGCCTTGTGGGAATCTTGGGGTTGGGGGGGAGGGCCATAATGTGAGCTGAAAATCGACCTAAGATTTGGGAGCATGGGGCATTTAAATTAATTTGAAAAAAAATGATCTTATATATGCCAATACTTGGCACATGTGCACTCCTGGGATTAGTCAGAGCTTTGTTCTCGGACATCTAGTGCCAATAAAAAAATATGCCAATACTTGGCTAAGTAGACTTCAGGTCTACATTAAGGGCATGTTTGGACACTTGGTCTCAAAATTTTGTGAATAATAATAAATGGTTTGAGTAAAGATGTTTTATTGGGCTTTGGGAAAGTAGACAGAAAAAGTTGAATAAAAATATTATAAAGTTGAATAAAACATTTTCACTTAAATCATTTCACTATTATTCACAGAATTTTTGACAAAATATTATAAGGTTAGGTTTGGATAGTGAGTTGAGATGAAAATTGAAAATTGAAAGTTGAATAAAATATTATTAAAATATTATATTTTAATATTATTATTATTTTGGGATTTGAAAAAGTTGAGTTCTTTATTATATTTTGTGTGAAAATTTATAAAAGTTGTAATAATAAGATGAAATGAGATGAGATGGCTTGAGAGCCCCTCTCAATCCAAACTGAGCCTAAAGTTAAAAATTTGTTTGAAAATAATTTTTTAATATTATTTTTTTTGAAGTTTTTAAAAGTTATATTGATTTTTGTGTTTGAATAATGACTAGGTAATGATTAGATGAAAAATTGAAGTTTTGAAATTGAAAAGTTTTTTGTATTTGAGTGATGTTTAAGAATGAAATTATGAGAAGTTTTGAGAATTTTGAGAATTCTCACTGTCCAAACATGCCCTAACTCTCTAATCCTAAATGCCTTGGTTTTGGGAGTATGCTCCCCCTGGTCTAAGGATCAAGCCCTAGGATTTCTAGGGGCCATGTCCCATCAATAAAAAGCTGATGTTACCTGATTAGTGTGATGTGGGAGCGTTACATGGGTCTAGAGTTTAACCAAGTAAAAGACATGTTGTGTTTGCATGGTCTCTGGGGTTCCTTCTCATCAAATAAAGATCTACATTGCCTCTCCACATTTACTTTGCAGCTATGTCCCTAATTGTGCTCCTGAATTCCCTTAGATTAATTAGAACCATTAAGCTATAACATGATTTTGTTGTTTATTCATTCTCCCAGTTGTTGACAGACCATACATGAAATATGAAATATCTTTTAGACAGGAGTGGTTTCCATAATAGAGGTTTCCTTTCCTTGTTGGATGATCAATCTCTTATAACAGTTTCGAAGTAATTTACTGTGTTTTCTTATAGATTTCGACTTGTAAATATTTCCGTCTTTTGTCAAATTAACAGTTTCAAAACTCAGTTGAAAACTGTTATAACCTATTGTACTTGCTGCTGGTGTTCTTTTCTTATGAGTGTACTTACTGCTGGTGTTGCTGTTCTTTTATGAGTGGGGTTACCATTGAGGATGGTTATGACAGGTATGACAACCTCGTCATCCGGTTAGTGGGACTAGCAGTGTTTGCCTTTGCTACGGCCTTTATACTACTAATGATGGAAACTCTCAGTGCTTTTCTTCATGCCCTGCGTCTTCATTGGGTGGAATTTCAAAACAAGTTTTATCACGGTGATGGGTACAAGTTCAGACCTTTCTCTTTTGCCACCTTAACCGAGGATGAGGACTAGTTCATCCACCTATATATCATTTTGCTTTAAGGTTCTGAAAAAGAGGCTGGACCATCTTCAAAGAAAGAAGCTGCCCAGGTTGGACATTGATCCTTATTTTGGCTGGCAAAAATTGGTGCTGCTTTTCTCAAACACTACCTGATTTTGACATACAACTACAATTCCTGGCCCGTATGCCTTGAATATGTTGGCATAAAAGGGTTCTGCTTGGAGTGATTAACCTTCCTTCAAGAGATATGTGTTCTCTGTTCTTTTTCACTTGAGATAGATTTTTTTTTTCAATTTTTCGGGCGGGGGGTGTAGATGCCATGTTGTAAAGCGGAGCTCGGATTAGATGTAACATTTCTTGATTTTGGTTATTCGAGTAGGTAGATTTTCAAAATTTTATACACACAAAAGCAAATGTGGATTTTGCTGGGAATTGAGCCTTTTTCCTTTTTGTATTTGTAATTTTTTTTTTTCAATGTAATGGCTAACCACAATTTTACAGTCTCATTTTTGTAAGATGTATCATTTAGAGAAACCCGGGATAATTCCATCTGCAGCTCCAACAAGGTTGATATTGAAGATTATAAATCATACAAGTTACCATATATTTAAGGTAATGATTCGTGTGTTTTACTGTTGTCTTATTGAAGCTCTCCACACTATCACGTTGCTTTCCATCATATCAAAGCTTTGATTCGTAGTTTAGAATTATTTAGACGATCATGAATGTTCATTTTGCAGGCCCAACATCAATATGTGGCTGTGCAAAAATCTGAAAATCCAACTCTGAATTCGAACTCTACATTATCAAACTCAAAGCTATGATAAAACGGAATTGGAGTTGGATTTTTTTTTTTTTTTAATTTGCTAGTCGGATTCGGAGCTGTGTTCTAACCGACTCCACTCCTACTTCGAGTTTATCCTCAAATTCCAATTTGTATGTATGTTATAAAACTATGTATTAGTTATATATTGATCATATATACTCATACAAAAAGTATAGAACTTATACGAGTAATGAAGTGTGCAAGTATCGTACAATCGTTTTGAAAGAGTGGGATCCAATATTCAAAAATTAATTTTTTTCATGTCGGCTTTGTATTTATTCACTTTTTTCAAAGGGATTGCACGGCATTTATGCACTCTGCGATTGCAAATATCATTTCTCAATTTATATAGATAAATTCAAGACTAAACTAGTATGAGTTAATTATTTTATAATAATATATTTATATTATAAAATAAGCAGACTAATAGTTTAGTATATGTAAACATCATAGTATTATTACAATCTATAATACATAAGCAAGTATTGAAATAAGCTAAATAATAGTATAATAACATGTTATAGTATAAGTCTAGAAAAGAAATAAGTTAAACACTAGTATAAAAATAAGTCTAGTATAATAAGTTAATAACACATAATACTATAGTATAATAACATATAATTAGATACTAGAAATTAGTTTGGTATAGAGGTAAGTTAGAAAAAAGTTAGACACTAGTAAAGAATTAAGTATAGTATAATAATTTAATAACACATGATACTATAGTATAATTGTAATGTCCCATACCTAGAGGGTCAGGAAGTTAGATCTTGTCATCTAGAAATCACATCCCAATAATATAGATGCAACACTAAATAACACAAGAAGTAATTCTATAACATGTAAAACTTCTTTAATCAAAGTATAAGTTCCTCGACAAAGACAACCAAGAATTCCTCCAACATAGATAATAAAGAATATCCCCAAAGTTTCAATAAAAGTCATCAATATTTCAAAATACTAAAAGAAAAATAAAAATTTTATGAATGCGTCTTTCTATCAATCACTTGTACCCTTTGACACTTATTCGTTTATGCTCAACTAATCTCACTCATGCTTCTTATTCTTGGTCTCCAATTGAAATCTCAAAGTCATCTAAAAAATAATGAATATAATTGAGTGAGTTATCAACTCCTCAATAAGTAGCAAATCTATACTAGTATGGGTTAATGAGTCAGTTACAGAATATAGAAACATACAATTCTCAAGAAACACAACAGCGATATTATCAAAAGCATTTCATTATAATAATAGTATATGCAAAAGACCTTAGGCACAAGCTTACTAAACAACATAAAAATGAGAGCAGAGGTCATGTTAACCCTCGTGGTAGGGTTGTGCACGTCTGCGGTTAGTCAAGCAGGATATTAAGTCACTGTTTTGTCACCAAGGTGATCATTCAAAGTAGTGGCCATATTTACCTATGTGGTAAGGTTGTGCATTTTGCAGAAAGTCAAACAAAATATAAATCGTCGTGTCACAAAAGCGATTGCACTCAGAATAGAGGCCACTACTACAACCCGTGGCAGGGTCGAATGCCACTACTATTATCCATGGTAGGGTTGGAGGCCACTCCTATTAACCGTGGTAGGGTCGGAAGCCACTACTATAACCCGTAATAGGGCCGTAGCCAAAGAGAACAAAATCTTATGCCTTGGAGTTTTTCAAATGCAAAATATCATATCATAATATATTACTAAGCAGATCAATATCATATAATCGAATTATATATTTTAGACTTCATATTCACATTTTATGCAGTAGAGAAATAGAGTACAAAAATTGCTCTTGTCTACAGTAATCATGATAAAATGTCAAATTTCAAAGTTCAGAACATAGACTAGTGTAGAAAATAATTGAGGTTGTTTTCATAACAAAATATTCATGCTTTCACAAAATCAACTTTAGTCAGATATAGGCAAAGTCTAGTATAGGAGTATTGCTTACCTAACTTTTGCAGAGTACCATTTAAGACTTGAACCCAAAACGTAGCATAATTGCAACCTAATCCAGAAAGATATCGCTAACATATTAATATTGTACACACACAAAACCATCCAACTAACAAAATTGTATAACCCAATATTAAAGCTTAAAGTGGGCTCATAAACAATCCATAAGCCAATAGTCCATCCTTGGGTTTATAATGGTCCATGTACAACATTCACACACTACTCCACCAATAGATTAAGCCATCCTCCTTGCATTCGCAATCTACAACCATACTCCTAACACATTAGAACACCAATTCAGCTTTTTTTTTTTTACATTAATTCCCTCCTTCAACCACGACAATATAAGCAAGGGACCCTCCAAAAATCAACCAATCATGAAATCGCTCAACGACAAATTCCAACATATAACATACAAAATAGGGAAAACCAAAACTTCCAATAGGCACAATTACAAGAGCCATGAATTTAACTATGGTTACAAGGCCAATGCTTGAGAGTACCTTAAAATATCTCGAAGTGGTGATTAGTCAGATTCAAGGGCGTGCCAGTGTTGTCTATTGACATTCAAGATGCTATTGGTGGTGACATGAAGTGGTGGCTTTGGATACCCTTATCAATCGTCATGGTCAGCTGGCATGGAGTGGCGTGGCGAGGAGTTGCAAATTGGCGATAGGACAGACAGAGGTGGTAGGGGTTGGCTTGGCAACATAGAGGGAGGGAGAGTCGGGATGTGTGGGGGCTGCACATGAGGTATTTTAGGCTTTTCATCTAATCATTACTCAAACAAAACAATCAATACAACTTTTATAAATTCTAAAACAAAAATTATATTAAAAAATTATATTTAAACAACTTCTTAAATTTATCTATTCACTTTCACAAATTTCAATACAATACTTATTTTAAAAAATATTTTTGTTTAAATTTTTCTCTCTCATTTCTCAAAATCTGATAAAACATCTTCACTCAAATTATTTCACTACTATTTACAAAAGAAAAATTCTATATACCATTTTACCATCCCACTTTTATCTTACTATGTAAGATGTGACACATTTATCACTACTGGATGACCTTTTATTAGATGATTCTTTATCATCTCGTGATAATGCCACATCTTAATTAGTTAGATAAAAGTGAGAAGAGAGTGTTGTGCATAACATTACTATTTACAAAATTTCAAAATATTCTAAGCATCCAATTAAACATGCCATTGGTAAGTGGCCACTTCCTTTTCACTCCATAAAAAAAGTGAATTATGCCGTAGACCTTTAATGCTTGGGGTTCTCTATTTCTGAATTTTCCTATTAATATCCCTTGTTTTATCTGGAATTTTGAATAAATTATTTCCATCTCATTTTTATCTATTTCACCAATATAGATTACATCAAATAGCTTTAAGGGAAGTCATTTTTTGCATCTTGGAGTTACAATCCTTTTTATATTTTATACCTTAAATTATCAATTTTGTCAAATTGCACCCTCAAGCTATTAAAAAATTACAATATGCATCTTTTTAAAGATTTGATCCTAACATGGATTAAAAAAAAAAAAAAAGATGATGTGCAGTAATTTGACCATTAGATTTTAATGGCAGGTGTATATATATTGCATTGGTTGTTTGAGGATACAATAGCAAAGTTGGAAATTTAGATGTACATTACTGGTAGAATATTATACATTACATAAATAGTTTCATTGATTAAATGGGTTTTTGTTTGGTCATGTTACTCTTTTTGATGATGTTGCATCTCAGTGTTATTACAATTTGAAATCTGGAAAGACCTCCCTCTCAGCTTTCCATCCTCTTGCATGTGATCAGAAATGATCACTATGTAGTCTCTCTTCAATGAGTTATCTTCTCATGGACAGTTTGTTTTGTTAGGGAAAAAGTACACTTTACACCCTCAATTTATTAAGGGTTTAACATTTTACACTCTAAACTATCAAAACTATTGCATTGCATTCTCCTACTAAAAAAACAATACTTTGCATTAAAATCAATAAACTGTAATGAGGTACAAGTTTAAAATAGACAAGTTTTCTTTATAAAAATGTGAGTTCAACTAAAAAAGAAAATATTTTACCTTTTTATGGTGGTGTCTTCTTTTTTACAATAGAATTGTATACATGAATTTGCCTATTTGAAACTTGTACAAATCATTATTCATCAATAAATTTTTATCGTTAAGATCGACGACGATAGATGATGTGCTATAATATTGATGGTTGAATATTAATGGAGAGTATTTAGCATCAATTTTTGATAGATTGAATGTAATAGATGTTTGTCACTTTAAATACCAACAAAAGATTGTTTTTTAGTAGAGAAATTGGGAAAAATGATAGGATCCAATTGATGCAAGGGAAATAATATTTGAAATCGTGGAGTGGACAAGCACGGCACAATCTCTTGAAACTTTGAAAAAAATGAGTAAATATGGGACCCACATAAAAAATAAATCTTTTAATAGTAGACTCTTACTCATTTTCAAAATGATTGCACGGTGCTTGCGCACTCTACAACTGTATGTAATATTACTTTATTTGTGTATGTTTTAAACTTTACAGAGGAAAATAACAGCAAAAGAGGGTGTGGAAATGCTTAACACAACACATTTGGTCTACAAAATGTTTTTAGAGTAATCCTGGCCTGAAGACAAGTTTTAAGTCGTGCAAGTATTGTCCATATCTTTTGTAAAAGAGGATCTCAGGAAAAAAATAGTTTTTTTATTTATTTTATTTTATTTTAAATTTAATGGTGGGATCTTGTGTTTTACAAAGGAATTGCGCGAAACTTGTATATTTAAAATTTATACAAATCATAACTCAAATTACTAATATTATATATATATATAATATAAACTTATAAAGATA
This sequence comes from Cyclocarya paliurus, assembly GCA_029856935.1. Classification (NCBI taxonomy): domain Eukaryota; kingdom Viridiplantae; phylum Streptophyta; class Magnoliopsida; order Fagales; family Juglandaceae; genus Cyclocarya; species Cyclocarya paliurus. The sequence goes on from CM056958.1 coordinate 15,215,720, forward strand.
TTAGCATAAATTCAAAATTTGTTTGTCAAACTTGAATGTTAAATAAGCTGCTTATGAACATAAAATTCAAATCATTACTCGACTCATATTCAAATAGAAGTTAAATGAATAAAACTTGAACACCCATTACTCACTCGAACTCAACACATTTACTTCTCTAATTAGATGGAAAGCATAACAAGAAATGTCTAATATTGCAAGCACATCATGTATATTACATGTTAATTTGGTTGCGGAAATTACGTCATGAGGATCGAGATAATTTGCATAAGCTCAATTATATATATATGTATATATATATATATATATATATATATATATATATACAAAAAATCTACACTACCCTACTATTCACACAATCTCCACACACCATATTTTTTTTAAACTTTATTTTTTTCTTTTATCAAATATTTATTATATGAATAATGAATAGAAAATTTGAAATAGTTTAAAAAGAATAAACTCAAAAAAAATATTAAAAAATAAAAACAAAATGATGTGTGGAAGTTGAGGAAGTTGTATAGCAAAACTTATATATATATATATATATAAAACACTAGTTGTGGAGTCAGGCAAGGCACGTTTTCCTAGTTAGGAGAAAAAAAATTAGAGATTACTACTATCACAAAAGTAAAAAATAATATGATTTTTTAAATAAAATTCATTAGTCAATAGTTTAATACACACTACAACACAAATAGTCTTCTGTGACAGAAAAAATCGTCATAAAAAACAACCAAAACGTCACTAAAGACATTTGGTGACGGTTGCAACCGTCACCACAATCGTCACCTAATGTGTGTTACAGAATACATTTGGTGACACTTTACTGTTGGAGGTGTTCCGTTCGGAAGAACATTTGAACGTTTCATTTTTTGTCACAGAAAATAATATTCGAACGTAAATTTATATGTCTGAACGTCAACCCGAGCAGTTGACATTCGAATGACAGAAGTTGATGTTCGTTGATTATTGTTCGAACGTATCATATTTACGTTCAGACATTTATACATTCGGACGTTGACTGCATTAAACGTTGGAATTTACGTTCAAACGTTAAAGGAACAATGCTCGAACGTAACGTATATAACGTTCGGATGTTTGTTTGAATGTTAAAGATGATGTGTCTAAATGTTCGGATGCTTTGTTCTTTTGTTTGTATGGGGTGAGTACGTTTGAACGTTTATAAATACGTTCCAACATTTAAACGTTCGAACATGAAATAATGTTCGAACGTTTTTGGTTTACATTCGAACGTATAGATCAAAAATATTAATTTCATAAAATTAAAAAATTTACCAATCGTATCATATTACACACCATAAATATTTTACAACTAACAATGTCTTATAAACTTTTAAAATTAGATACTAAAAGTTATAGAAAAGAATAAAATTGGGAGAATTCATTTCTTTTGTCCTCGTCCACCCTGTTGTCGTTGCAATGACATAACACGCTCCATTTGCACCATCATCTCCCACTGCACTTACTCTTGGACTTCACTAAGAATTCTTTCCTCCTGGTCTCTTTGTTGGTCTTGCAAACGCGTCTCTAAATGAGACTGTCACTCTAAGAGGGACTCTAACTCTTGCTGTCTCGACCTCATATACTCATTCTCACGCGGTGCAACTTCTAAATCTTTGGTAATATTATTAATTTGTGAAGCCAAAGAGGATGAACCAGAGTGCTTGAAAGCTCGTCCCAAACCTCTTATCATATTAGAGTTGGGCCCGAGCATTTGTGTGAATATGTCTATGTCGCTCAGAGAGGATTCCCCAGAAGCTGACTCCATCTCCATCATTTTTTCCTGTAATGTCAAAGAAAATACACAATAAATAACGTATTAAAATGAATATAAATAAAAAATAAATTATTCACATGTTGCATAATTTGTTTAACAAAAGTAACAACGCTTACATAGTTATTTGCAATAGCAGGATCCATTCACTTACTACGCTCATTAGTGTGAGTAGCAGCATAGACATGAATAAGGGAAAAGTTCTCAAAATCATCACGGTTCTAACAAAGTGATATTAAAAATTTTAAAAAGATAATGTTAGTACTTAAATAAAAGAATATCAGAAAAATAACTGAATTCTATAATTTATTAATTACCATTTTTCAGCAAGACGATGAAATGATATTGAACCAGCACGATGGTGGACAGTCAAAGCAGATCTATTATGTGCATTTGTAGAACTTAAGTGCTACAAAATTAATGAAGAATGTTAATTGTAATATATATGCATATAATATATATCCCAAATATAAATGTAAATAATCATTAGATATAAATCTAAAATACCTGATAATTTAGACTTGCGAAAAGATCACAACACTTTCTCCAATCGTCTAACTTCATCTGCTGGAAATGGGATTGCGCAGCTTCTTCCAACATCTCAAATTTCTTGAAGTCATGACATCATCCCTTGTGACGTCGGAATAGTGTAGCCATCAACCCATTCACAGTTCTCAAATCCTCGGTACGGCTGAAGTCGAGGTCAAATTCATCCTAATAAGTGAATTACGTCAAAAATATAATATACTAATGTAGTATACAAAAAATGTATTCTCAACGTAAACTCATCAGCACACAACTTCAAATGTGCTCCTTAATCTCGAGCGGAACATCCCGCCGTGATCGCACATAAAATGGAGCATAAGCTCGGACTATTGTACCAATATAGGACGAAAGCGCTGCTGCACTATCATCTACTCCTCCAGTGGAATTATCAGGAATTGTGATCTTGAGTTATCCATGCCTTCGACATTTCTCAAGAGAAATGCCACGTGTATAACCACAACCGCGACGAGTGGATGCATCAACTATTAGATAATAATATAATTATAGTTATATAGTTATTGAGATAAAAGTATCGATATTCTTTTAACTATCAACAACATTTTCTTACTAGTAGGTGTCGACTGGTTGTCATTCTCTTGCGTCTGCACTTGATCTTCAGGAGGGAAACACTTGGGTGGGGAGTCCTCAACATGTTCGGGACTTGGACTTGGCGAAGGAGGCAAATTTCTTCGTTATCGTTTTGGCAACATCCTTGAGGTATGATTAATATGATAAAAAAAAATTAATTAGAAACAATTATGAAAAGTTCAAAATTCTATATTCACCTATATGATTTCTATATTTAGTAATTTTATTCTTCGTCTTCGGATGTATTTTTCATGCTTGTTTCAGAATCTCCCTTAATAACATTTTCTTCGTCCTCCTTATCCACTTCCTCACCGGATTCTTTTTCTTCTTCTTCCTCACTTATTTGAATTGAATGATCATTTAATACGGACGGGTCGAGAAGGATGGGTGTGACGTCATCTTTACACAAGGGGAGCAACTCGAGTGCACCGAGGTCAACAAACAAGTTAATACCCTCTCCATCTTCTTGGTAGGCCTCTACTATCGGAGTGTCATCTTCATCTCCACTATTCTTGTAATCCGCACTCGTTCCTGCTTCCTATATATTTTGAGGGACAAATTTTTGTACTACTTCCCAAGTTATCTCTTCACTATCTTCATCAATACTTTTTATTGGATCAATCAAGTAATATTCTTGTGTAGCTTGACAAGCCAATACAAATGGATCATCTTCATACTATTTAGATGCAATATTGATACTCGTAAAGTGATTATCCCTATGTATCAAACGTCGACCACCGCCCACGTCCCACCAATCACATTTAAAGACATATGTTACAAACCCGTTTAGATATTTCAATCCCATAATATCACGTATGACACTATAGTAGTCAATATCATTTGGTCCATGACTCCCCTCGACCAACACACCATAGTTTTGAGTCTTTCTATTATGTTCACGGTCCAGAGTATGGACTTTATAACCTCTAACCATGCACGCAGTGTATCAAAGTGCTCTATTAGAGGGACCACGGGCCAATGCATACAATTCAGGAGAAACTGATCCGGAATCATGAGCACGTTGTTCCAAAATCTATCAATTGAAATAATATATACGTATTAAAAGTTACCCAGAGTTAAAAGTTTAAAAATCTAACATTTATGTAATTTTACTTCATACACGTTGTTCAAACCATCCAGGAAATTCTTCCTCGTGTCTTGCCCCTAAATTCTTTATGCCTTCCATCCTAAGTTTGTCCATGTGCTCACTGTATATAAGTGCAAAAGAATATTATTTTAAACACAAAATTTATAATTACATTTTTTTGAATAGAATTTTTCGAAGCTTGCAACAACATACCTGAGATAGTCATCAATCTCCAGGCAATTATTTAACATATACCAACGAATTTTACCCAACTCTCCATCAATTAAATCATAACCCATTTGTGCACCCAAGGGTCGTACATTCTGGAAAAACACTGATAGCTCACGAGGAGGCAGAGCAGCAAGATCAGCATTTTTCTCTCGACGATTAAATTGTATCTCAACACCATGAAGATATATAGAGCAAAACGTTAACCATTCATCTTGTATATAGGCCTCTGCTATTGAACCCTCAGGTCTGACTTTATTCCTAACTATGCGCTTTAGTCGACCTAAATATCTTTCAACTGGATACATCTAACGGAACTACACCGGTCCACCCAACAATACCTTTCGGGGTAAGTGTATTGCTAAATGGACCATCACATCACAAAATGATGGTAGAAAGATCTGCTCAAATTTACAGAGTATAATAGCAATGTCTTCTTCCATCTTCTGCAACATATCTCGATTTACAACTCGAGTGCACAAATTCTTAAAAAACATACATAGTTCAATTATGGCAACGCGTATATTAGATGTCAACTTCCCACGAATTTCCATTGGTAATAACTTCTGCAAAAATACGTGACAGTCATGACTTTTCAAACCACTGATTTTCCAGTCAATAGCGCTGACGCATATACCAATATTTGAAGCATAACCATCTGGCAACTTCACACCTTGCAACCATTTGCAGAAATCCATTCTCTCCTCCCTCGTCATTGTAAAACATGCATGTGACATGACCACCCTATTGCCTTCCACTCGCAAATGTAAATTATATTTAATTCCTATTTTCTCAAGATCTTTCCTTGTCTTGATCGTGTCCTTTGTCTTTTTATTAATGCTTATCAATGTATCCAGTATATTATTATAGATATTATTATCTATATGTATTACATCCAAATTATGTCGCAACATAATGGACGACCAATATGGCAAGTAAAAAAAAATACTACGCTTTGTCCAATTCAATTATGAGAAACCTCATTTTCTCTTATTCTTACCCCGATCTTTGCCAAAATTGTTCACTCTAACATATATCAGTTGTTCCACTATCTCTTCTTCAGAAAACTCATTTGGTGTAATTTTTTCATCTACTCTCCCATCAAACTTAGCGCATTCTCTTCTCTATACATGATCTGCTGGTAGATAATGTCGATGACCCATGAAGCATAACTTCTGAGAATATGTTAACCACTCACTAGCAGTTTCTTTATTACATGTCGAACACGCTAACTTCCCTTTAGTACTCCAACTGGAAAGATTCTCATATGCTGGAAAGTCATTTATGGTCCACATTACTGCAGCATGGATCTGAAAAGTTGTCGACGTGGATACGTCATAAGTTTTGATGCCTGTTTCTCATAACTCTTTCAACTCTTCAATCAACGGTTGCATGAATACGTCAATGTCATTCTCAGGTGATCTCGGGCCGGGAATAAATAAAGTTAACAAAAAATTGGGTGCCTTCATGCACTTCCATGGCGGAAGATTGTACCGAATCAACACTAGGTCAAGTGCTATAACTCGTACTCATATTCTCAAAAGGGTTGAATCCATCGGTTGTGAGTCTTAGGTGCACGTTACAAGCTTCTGTCCCAAACTCTAGGTATTGATCATCAAAAGATCGCCATGCAAATGAGTCAGCTGGGTGCCTCATGTATGCGTCATCCTTAACTTTTTTCTCCTCATGCCACCTCATATCAACAACTATTTTTTTACACATATTTAGTCTTTGCAACCTAGGTATCAAGAAAAAATATCGCAACACCTTAATCAGCACATTTTTCTTAGACTTCCACCTCGACTCTCCGCATACAGGACATGCTTGTTTCCCCTCGTTTTCCTTCCAGAACAAAACACAATCATTCTTGCATGCATGTATTGACGTGTACTCAAACCCTAATCCATTTCTCAATTGTTTCGCTTCATAAAAGCTCTTTGACAATGCAGATCCATCAGGAAGCACATCATTAAATAAGTCCAATACCATATTTATTGCTTTCATCGACATCCCACATAATGATTTAATATGAAGCAACTGCACAATAAATGACATTTTGGAATGTTTTGTACAGCCTAGATAAAGCTTGCGCTTTGCATCTTTCCACATTGCAGCAAAATTTTCACAATCAGTCCCTCGACCACTTGAGGCATTGTCGTCTACGTCATCCATAAATATCCTAGCTCTAATGTCACCCAACATCTCCTCCATCTCATCCCATTCATAATCATCATCCATGTCTCGCAAATTATAATTTTGACCAAACGTTACATCTGCTGACTATGCATACGGCTCACCATGCAGTACCCATCAAGTATACCCCAGTTCCATACCGTTCACAAATATATGACTTTCAGTTTCAGCCAATGATATCGTGCACAAATTTTTACACCCTCGACATGGACACTTAATGTAACCACGATTATCAGCAGATGGTCGAGTAAAATCAATGAAGGTTCTTACTCCATGCAAATAGAGTGCGTAATCCTTTCCAAGTCTATCGCCTAGCTGCATCCAAATTTTGTCAATTTCTAAAAAGTTCTATCTATTAGTAACACTAAATGTACATAGAAAATTCACATGCATGCCATGCTCCAATCCTCACTGCTATTTTTATAAGGTAGTTAGTCTTATCCCATTCGATATTATATTATCGATATTACACATAACTCATCACTCTTCTACTTTCCATGTCAGTAGAAATTGCGGCAGCACCTCCCATAGTATGCTATATATTATAGTATACATTATAATATATAACATATAGTAATAAAATAATATATTATTAATATATTTTGAAAAATCAATCAAGAAACGTTTGAATGATGACTTAGTAGGTTCGAACCTCTTATTTCTCACATTCAAATGTTTCATTACACATTGGGACGTTATAGTAACGTTTGAATGTTATATTTATCACATTATAACGTTTCCTTAAACGTTGGAATGTTAATAGGAATAACGTTCAAACATTATATGTATATAAGTCCAAAATCAAACGCCCAAAATGTTATTTTCTCTGTTTTCTACAAACACCGTTTGCACGCCGCCACCCCTCCGTCGCCGCCGCCGTCAAACTCTGCGGCAACCGTCACCAAAATGAAGGCATCTCTTTTTGAAGCATTAGATGTATTTTATACATAGATTTAGGATGGATTTTGCTTAAAACCGAAATCCATGGTGACCGGATTTTCAATTCCATTTTCCTGCCACCACGGGTTGCCATTTGCCAAAAAGTCACCGTAGAAAAGTTTCTTGAAGTGTATACTTCATTTCTACGGTGGCATTTCGTCATTTAGTTGGTATGTATGAAGATTTTAGAGCTTTCGAGAATGGCTGAGTTGTCAGTCATTCTGTGTCGTTACGTTCGTATATCCAGAAGTTGAATGTGTATCTATTGCGTTCGAACGTAGACCAATTAAATTAATTATATGTTATACATTCGGACGTTTCATTTTACATTCGAATGAAATGTGTTTACGTGAGAACGTAAAATGTATATGTCTGAATGTTTTACTTAACGTATGTTTCTCTATGTTCAAAAGTTTATGCAAAGCAGTTTAAAATTTTAACAAAAGATGCATCAATAGTACTCTTTTTTTTTTTTTTTATAAATATTCTATTTCTAGGATATGACTCATCCTTTGCATACCAGGAAACGTGAGAGGGAAGGAGCCACTCAGGACACTGCTCAGATCGGGGCTCGTACTGTTATAGTAGAGCGAGAGGCCCTAATTAACGAGTTCGACGAGCTCAGATGGGAGCAAACGAACTTGAGAGATATATTTCTCAGTAAAGGCTGGAAAATATCTGCACATTGAGAGGGAATATATACCCCTCTATGGTTCAGGAGTTCTATATGGGGATGTGTGACATGTCTCAGGATGCATCCTTTCACACTGTGATCGTACGCGGTGTGACGTTTGATATTTCACCCAACGTCATCGCCGAGCACCTCGGGATTCGTTGAGGAGTTCAGACATCGACTGAGACTGACTCTCTAGCCTCGCTTCGCACATCTACATCTGTTCACAACAGACTCAATGCAGATGTAGGCACTTCTGCATCATCTACTGGCCCATTTGATCCATCATCAGCCAGAAATGCGGACCGATCAAAGGCCGAGGGTGCTAGCCCTTCGGCTAGGGATGATGATCGAGACGAGGATTTCTATATCCTCACCAAGAGAGACCGCATGCAGATCGAGAGGCTGAACTCCTTCCACCAAAACCATCTGCTACCATTTTTTTGCATGTTGCATCTTATTGTTGCAACAAACGTAGATCCTATGGCACATAAAATCACATTTTGTCAGTTTCGGGCACAGTTTTTTATACGAGTGGCATGTGGAGATCCCATAGATTTGCCACAGCACATATTTGAGAGGATTCGTTACGAAGCAAGCATCGTCTCCACGGACAACCTCCATTACGATGTCCTGATCAGTCGACTATTACTTGCTCGGAGAGTGCCAACCTAGTCGGAGGAGTGGATCAAAGATTAGATGAGCACCCTTGACATGACTACGCATCGACGTAGCATTGGACAGGCGAGGAGACGTCAGCCACCCTTTGTACAGGTTTTAGTTCCTCCGACGTAGCCCGAGCTCGGTGTGAGGAGTAGTGGTCAGCAGCCAGCGAGTACATCTGCGGGAGATGTGCGCCTGATTGGGTTGATGCGGTTATCTCACAGCTGACTGCACATATCGATCGTAAGAACAATCAATCGCTCGGGGTTGTATAGGCGTCTGTCACCAAGATAGCCCACCATGTAGGTATCCTTAACGACAAGGTTGATACCTTGACTGATGAGATACGGGTTACGAATTTCCCGTACAACACTATCATCTAAGTGTTATTTATGTACTTTTTATCATATTTTGTATTTTGCTTTTAATATTTGTAGGGAACAATATTATTTAATATATTTATAGTTTTTTAATTTCAATTCTCAATCTTCTTTAATGTTATATTTTCCAACTTTATTCTAAATCATTGCACTTCAAATATACATAAATATATATTTATATATGTATATATAAATATATATTTATATATATATATATATATTTATATAAATAAACATAAATATATTTATAATTATATTTTACAAATTGTGTATATATAAATATATACAAGTCAATTTTTTATACTTGTATACAAATTATGCATTATAAAAACTACATAAATTTTAAATTAGAGTCATAATTAATTTAAATTTATAATTAACGTTCAAATATTAATTACTAATGTTCGAACGTTGGCGCTATAACATTTAACGTTCGAACTTAAGTAGCCACATGTTCAAACGTATATATGACATTCAGACGCTTTTTTCCCATACATTGGAACGTAAAAAAAATCTCATCCGCCTTTAGTGAAGGTTTTCAGAATTCGTCACAGAAAATGTTTTTTAGTGACGGTTTGGAGACTGTCACAAATTTACAACCGTCACTAAAAATCAATTGTGTTGTAGTGACATAGAAGTAGGAAAAACAAATTTTAACAATCATCATAATGATAACCAAAACGTTACAGTAATATGAGTAATATGGAAATTAAAAAACTTTGGATATTCTAGCAATAGTTTTCTTAGCAAAATATATGAATTGTAGAATTCAACCACACAACTTGATGACCCAAGAGCACTCCAAAAATACAGTCTTTTATTTCTATGTTGCTCTCACGTTCTTTCATTATTAGTAAGTATCTTATATTTTAGAAATCTTAAAAATATTCTAATTGTAAAAAATCATTTTATCTAAATGATTTTTGTTAATTAAGAATATTATAAGATATAAATTATGTTAAACGCTTTAATTATTTATATAGTTTTACTCTCTTAAAAAATATTTAACAAAACTTCATCATTTATTTAATGATAAAACTTTAGTATTTTATAAATTAAAATTGATTTTAAATATATGATATGATATTTATATTTTAATTATCTATTTAAGTTTATTTTCAGTATTTTAACATCCACTATTGGATCAAATCTGGAGACTCAAGATGGAGGGTTAGGATTTGAAGCCCTAAACCCTAACTTTTTCCCTCACTTTTCACTCTTCCCACTCTCCTCCTTCCCTCCAGCTGCACGCCCCTCTCCCTCTCGATCTCTCTTCTCCTTGGCTCCTCCTTGCATCGCCAGCCACCATTGCCGCACCAACACCAAGCCTAGCCACCAACGACTTTTCCCACGCCGATCTCCTCCCCACAGGCCTCTCTCTCTCCCCCCGCAACAGGCCGAAACCCATAGCCCTCTCTCTTCCTCTCCCTTTGATTTCCCTCCGCCGCATTGCCGTGAGCAGCTCCTCCCACGAGCTTCAATGGCCACCTAATCCCCACGACGCAGCTCCCTGATCTGCCTCCCTCTCTCATGAAGCCTTTTTCTATCTCACGGGTTCTTGACGCCACACGGCCTAGATCCACCGCCTATAGCCCATGATGCCACCACCATCCTTCCATGGCACCTCCCCTACTCCTCCATGTCCAGCTGAGCCTCTACCTCTCCCTTGCTCTGTTGGTGTATCCTCTGTGCATGGTGGGTCTCATGACGGATTTGGGTAGTCTTGGTGGATCTCGTTGTAGATCTGGTGGTTTGATGGTAATGGTTTTTGGTGTTTGGGCACGATCGGACTTCGGTATTGGCATTTGGTGGTTTCTAGACAAGGGGTTGACGGAGGCAAAATAGAGAGTGAAGGAGGGAGAGTAGAGGAAAGAGAATATAAAGATTGAAAAAGGGAAGAAAGGAGCAAAACCGTAACACAACCAAATACATAGAGACAAAAGTGGACGATAGAAGTGTCAAACAAAAATACTATTCATTCTTGCTCATAGGGATATACTACTGGCTTTTAAGATATAAGGGATACGAGGATTACACTAATATCTAGCTTAATTATAATTAATACAGGTCAAGACTGATTACAATTAATACATTAATTTCTGATGATCTGCTGCGCTGAATGAAGTAGTAGTACTACTACTGGATTAATACTTTTACTTAGTAGATCGAGAAAGTTTGCTGAATTTGTTGTGCCAGTTCCTCTGCGCTAAGTTGACATTCAATTCCAACCTATTATTAATAAAACACATACCCAATCAATAATTAATTAATTAATTAGCTTCGATAAATCTAATTAAAATAAAGCTGCAGTGTTTTTATATAACAAAAATAGATCATAATTCACACTGAAAATAAAATAAGGGCAAGTAGTGAAAAAAAATTGAGAAAAAAAATTGAACAAGTCATCATGCGCATTCTTTTTTTTAAAAATAAATATATAAAAAAATTATATCTTATAACACTAGTGAACGTCATTTTCTGAAAGGAGTACACGAAAACCGCTGACTCCATGATGTATCTAAAATTAGAAAAATCTTATTTATTATTCTTATATCATACATTATACATAATTTTATTTATTTATTTATTTTATTAAATGTGTGGTATATAAATAATAAATAAAAAAATTCTTTTAATTTAGTTAGAAAAATATATATATATATATAATAAAAAAAATTATGTCGGTTGTGCAGATGATGTGGAGAAATACTCTTGAAATTATCTCAAAGTAATGTTGATGATGATCGGTGACGTACGTATATATAGTGGGTGGTTGCCAAAAACATACCTGCATTAAATTTCTTGATAATCATGACTCATGAGTAGTAGTACTACTTTCAGTACAACATTAAGGTTGGTCAGTTTTGGACAAATGGGTGTCAAATTCCAGCATATGTATCTTTCGTTTAGATCACCTTGTACTAGTGTTACTCAAAGATTTCCTGTTTTAATATCGAGGGGCCGGCAAGCTAGGCTTGTCTATTTTGTTTGGAAAGTATAGAGACATGAATAATAAATTCACTGTTTATGCAAGTGTCTTCATCATTTCTGTTTCGTTTGTACACGAATTCTTGATTTTCGACTTCCTTATTTTGTTTTCAGGGCTGTCTCCAAAAATTACAGTTACAAGTACAACAGAAATATTAAGATTAGGTTTTGACTGTGAATTGAGAAGAAAATTAAAAGTTGAATAAAATATATTTATAATATTATTTTTATTTTGATATTTAAAAAAATTAAATTATTTATTATATTTTGTATGAAAATTTTAAAAAATTATAATAATTAGATAAAATGAAATGAAATATTTTTGATATCCTAACCTATTAACCTAGCTAACCTTATTATAATTATAATAGAAATATTAATACTTTATCATAAGAAGTGATATAGCTGCTAACTACAATCCATCTACAATCAATTAAAAATTTCTTAAAAAAATAAACACATCAAATTAAAGCAAAAGTGAAAATAATATTTTAAAAATTGTTGCTTTATCATTTGTAGAAATTGTGTTTATTTTACTAAATAATTGTGTAGAAATGTACATAGTTTGTTGCTTTTATCATTTATGTTAAAAAAAGGCTCGCGAATCTGTATGTCATTGACAGATTTGATACATGAGTAATAATATTATACATAATTATGAGTTGGGCAAGCATCACATATTTTTTTTTTTTAAATAGTGAGATTTAATATTAAAAAAATAATTATTTTATATAAATTTTATATTTATTCATTTTTTTCGAACGCACTCTGACTAAAATATTATTTTAAAAAATATGAAATATTTGTCATTGATGAAGTTGTAAAATGAGAGAGAGAAAAACGTAGAAGTTGTAAAATGGCTATAGTCTTTACCTCAATGGTGAAGGAGTTCACCACAGTTTCGTCAACAGTCCTTATGCTTAGATGGAGAATTTGAAGGGAGAGCTTTTGGAGAGCGGAAATTATTTTCACCGCTTGCCCAGGAATCCGAGGAGATACTGTTTTCAAAAGAAGATTTGGACCCGAAAAATTCACCTCCACTTCTGCTATGGGAGACTTGGAATTTGCAGCAAGCTCATTGACAGTACTAGTACTCTCATTTATGGAGGAAGTAGCAGATGAAGAAGATCTCGAAGGAGATGGCACAAGGGAAGTAGCCATGGTGGTGGCCGGAGAGAGGTAACCTGCTTGGTGCAACCATGGCTTGTATGGACTACATGGCTGTGGGGTTCTGGGGCTCACAGCTAGGTTTAGTCTAGGGCTTGGTGGCAGCTTTATAGGGCTACGTGCAGGTGAGGGTCTTGGACTTGAAACCTGCTGCGCCTGCAGCTTAGGGCTCAGGACTTCACTCATGTAGTTAACTTTTCGATGCCTCTTGTCCTCCATAGATTTTAGAACTTGATGTATTTCGTTGATGTAATCGATCACCCCTGCAATTATGGATGCTTGATCTCCCTAATTAAACCATTATTAACACAAGAATAATTAGATCATGTAATTAACTTTAAGATTCTTCTTGATTATCTTAATTATAAAAATAAATTCAACATCATTTCGTATAATACATTAAATTTATTTTACGTACGATTTAATGTACTACGTCAAATATTTATTATAAATTTATTTTTGTAAAACCTTGCTAAAATATTTCTATTTCTCAAAACTTCTTGGCCAGAACGACCATTTTGTATGTAATTCCAGATAAAGTTTAGAACCAATTAAACCTAGCTCTGTTCATGAATTTCTTGGTAAGATTATAAGTTTAAGGGTTGATTAACCTTATATCCTAAGTTCCTAACCAAGAGACGAAACAGTACTGGTTTTGAGAGCTGAGAGAAGTAGTACTGTAATGTAGGATCAACATGCATGTAATGTATGTAATTTAATTGTATGCTTACTCTTTTGACATAGAAGTGAGGCATGAGTGACCTCAACACCGACAAACTGTCGTTCATTTGCTTCCTCCGGTTGCGCTCCACAGCAATATGAGACATCCTTTGTTGCTCTTCCGGCCGGTTTTCTTCCTCCCAAGGATTCACCCCAGCTGCCGGCGCAGGCTTCGGCCTCTTGCTTTTTGGTATTGATGTTGTCTCTTGGCGGCCTTGTTTCGAAATGTGATCCACGGCTTCATGATTTCTCTTCGGAAGATCATGAAACCCCGCCACATCCTCTAACCCATTCTCAAAGATGCTGAAAAGATCATCATCATGATCTTGAGCCAAGCAATATTTGGTATCTCCGAATTCATGTTCTTCATAAAAATCAGACAAAATATCATCCATTTCCACACTCCGTACTTCAGAGAAAGCGTCGTACGTGGAAGATCAATCTGGACACTGATATTGGAGAAGTACTGCGGGTGAGAGATATATATATATATATATATATATATTTATATATGCCAAGATCGATCAAGCTGGAAAGGATATTGCTAATTAAAAGGAGATAATAGGAGGGCTCAGATGAAAGAAACGAATTAAACACGAGTAATGCTATATCATATTTTCATTCTATTTCCATTATACTAGTAGTACGTGATATATTTATTATTATTAAATAATAAAAAAATATATAATAAATTATCAATAATGATAAATATCTCACATTTATTTAATAGAATAAAAATAAGATTATAATATGATATATAAAATTTAATGATATATTAATATTAAAAATAATTAGAGAGCTGACGAGGAGTGATGAGAAAGTAGTGAGTGATTAATAAACGTCAGCGCCCTTAGAGCTTGTCGGTACGTACTTCAAAATGATTCAGCTTTCCAGGCATGGGACCTATTTTGCGTAAATAGCAAACCACATTGAATCACAACTGTACGTCAGGGCTGTTGATCATAATTGTAAGCACCAAGCAGCAAGCTGCAATAAGTAGTATTGTTTATTTCAGTCTAGCAATGCATGCTACGTACACAGAATGATAATATTAGAGATGAAATTTGAATTTTGTCTCAAAAATAATTTTAGAGATGAAATCTAGCAGAACCTGTCGAAAGCGTTCAAATGAGAATATTCTCTTGGACGAAACATTTTCTTCCCAAAAATTCGTTTGAATACAACATGTTCTGTTCGAACAGTCAGGTATTTGTTTGAACTCTATCAAAATTTGATTTGAATGATGAGAATTTATTTAATCCTGTTCGAATGGATGAAGTGTTCAAACAGTTTATTTTTGTTCGAACAAATATATTTATATTTGAACAAAAATAATCTAATTGAACACGATTTATATATGTTCGAATTGAAAAGATATATTCAAACAGGTGGTTCAATTTTTTTGTTTGAACGGTATATGGTACATTCGAATGATGACAAATGTGTTCAAATAAATTATTATTTGTTTAAATGTTCAAACATGAAGTCTGTTCGAATAGACAATTAATATATTTGAACAAAATTGACAGTTCTCATGTCATTCAAATGGTTTTAATTGGTAGTTCTAACAGAAGCTAAATTGCGTTTGAAGGGTAAGAAATTGCAAATTATCATTCGAACTGGATATTTTACCTTCGAACAATACTCATGTTATAACAAATTGTAAATTCAAAATATGAAACTAATATTAAATATTTTAATTAAGACATCACATTTATTCAAATGTTCAACTCAGAATAATAAAAAGACAGCTAAAGAAAATAAATTCTAGGATTGTGGTGGTATAGAGTTTTGGGACATAATTAATTGTCACTATTTGAACATTTTTTGGGATTGAATCTCCAGTTTTTTTTTTGCATATTTTGTTCTAATCTTGCCTCTATATCCAATGCATGATCTAATTGAGTCTGCAACTCTCTTTGCTTGGACCTTAAATGTTCGATCTCGAGCCTTACTTCCTCTAATTTCTGAGAGTTGTTATTCGATCTGACTTAAGAAGTGGATGATGATGTTGAGGAAGGCTTCACTCAACTTTCTAAATCCTTCAAATATCCAAAACGTGGCCCAAGAACCTGAGAAAAGATCTTAACATCGTTCACAAATGATTCATCAGATGAAGCTGTAGCAGTTTCCATAAGTGATACCATCTTGTCCTATAAAAAAAATAATTAGAGATAGTATAAAGAACAAAAATATTAGTAGACAATACAAATAAAAAATTTAACTTACATAATTTGCTTTTACATCGAGATTGGTCCAAACACCATCACGATTTGTATGTGATTTAGCATACAATTTTGTTAGATTATAGTCAATAAGACTTTCTTATTCCTACAAAAGGAAAATCTATATTATAACTTCAATCACAAATTTTGATATGTTAATATTTAATGAGAACTAGTATAACATTACAATTTTTTTTATAGTTGATGAAAAAATCGAGAATCCGCATAATGGTGTATCGTTAAATTTGTTGTATTTGCTTTGTTGATAGTACTTCATTGCTACAAAAAAAAAACAACATTATTACTATATTTGTTTAATGAATCTATCATATACCATAAAGAAAGATAGCAGCGAAATTACCTATAATGCGGGATCTTCAAATATATTACAAAGTTTCTACCATTCGTTTGGTGGCATGTCTTGGAATGAATTTTGACGCGCCTTTGTTACACTACTGAACTTCTGATAGTGTACATAACATTTATCTTTGTATCTCCGGAATGTATTGGACAGCAACTCGTCAACAGTTAGTCGATCCTCTCGTCGGCCAAAATTAAGTTCAAACTCATCATTGAAAAAATTATAAATATTTAGTCCAAATACAAACTAATTATAAATTAATATGTTATACTTAATTGTTTTCTAAGTAACCTATTACTAGGAAACTATTTTTGATGTGGTATTTTACATCTTGGAGAACTTTCGCCCAGGAGAATTTAGCCATTGGTGCATATGTGCGAGTAAGGGTATCAACATAAGAAGTAAGCCAAGCTGCTGAATCTCTAGAGCCACTGGTGTGACCCTCAGGAATATTAACTTTAATTTTTCTAATTTTTCTTACTTTCACTAAGTAGACACCCCTAGTAACACCTCGACCTTGGCGATGGCTTACAACTGCTATATAGTAATTAAAGCACATAATATCAAAAAAAATATTTTATTTTTAAAACACTATTATTTAAATCATTACATAAAATCAAGTTTCTATGTAACATACCTTGTTTTGGGTCTGGTGATGTTGGCCCACCATTTATGGCAGACAAACCAATTGGGGAGTCGATAATGGATGGAGATGACACATGAGTTGTTTTGCGTTTGGGAGGCATATCTGTTTTAAACTGTAATAAATTATTATTCACAAAAATGTTACTATATTTATAACAACAATACTTACATAAAAACAGTTATAATTCACTATCAGTTTTGCTGGACTAGTCGCCCTCATCCTCACTAGACACTTCGGTTGACTCATGTTCTTATTACAATCCACTCTCAATTACTTCTAGTTACACATCTTCTCTACGCAATAGAACCATGTCATATTGGCTGGGATCAACAAATAGATTGATCCATTATTCGTTTTCTTGATATGTTTTTTCATTTGTTAGACCATCAAATTCTTCATGTTGTTTATCTGCTTCTGGAATGTAATCATATACATTTTTTTGTGCAAATTTCTATACTACTCGCTATAGGTTTCCGTACTCCGGATCATCTAAATAAAAAATTAGATTTGTTTGGTAAGTGAGAACGAAAAGAATGTCCCCATACAATGTGCGAGATGTATTGACACTCACAAAATATTTATCATTACGCAGTTTCAACCTAGGATTTGGGACATCTCACCAATTATTACACTTAAACAACCAGGCCATATGTCCCCCCACGTATTTTAACCCAATGATATCTTCGACAATTTCGTAGAAGTCAATGTTATCCTCCCTGTGACTTCCTTTGATTACAACCCCACAATTTTGAATTTTTTTTATATCGTTCTCTGTCAACAATATGAAATCTATATCCACGCACCAAACATATTGAGTATTTGATGACCCACCTGAATGAACCATGTGCCAAACCATACAATTCACTTAAGATTTTTTTTTTTTGAATTATCACCATATTTCGATACAACTTAAATTAATGAATTTTATTCCAGTGATATCAATGTTAGATAGTAAAAAAGATCTATTTTAGTGGTATGAAATTCATAGATAGTAAGACATTTTTTAGTAATACCTTTTGTTCAAACCACGAGGTGAACTCATCTTCGTGCTTCTTTTCCACCTCATTTACACCATCTAGGCGAAATAATTGTATATGTTTACTACGTATGTTCAAGTTAACAATTAATTTGTATCAAGTTATATTATATTCCATGATTTTTAATTTATTTTGATATGCACATATCACTAATCTCAAGTAGTTGTCAATTTCTGCGTAGTTATTCAATATATACCATTGAGCTCTATCAAACTCTTGTCCATATAGGTCATAGTCAACTTGTGTGCCTATGGGACGTACGGTTTGAGAAAGTACAGAAAATGATGATTTAACTCCCATTTCTCTACCTTCATAATTTCGATCTGGTCTTGTGAATCTGGTATCAACCCCATGGAAATACATAGAACAAAATGTATGCCATTCATTATCAATGTATGACTCTGCAATCAAAATTTTCAAAACTAACATGTAAGTTTAGACTGAATATATTTGCCATATAGATGATAGAATCCCAAACTGTCTATTTTGAAAAATTCAAGAGTTGTACTCAAACATTCTTTGAGAACAATAGGACATAACTCTCGAACGGGTTTAAGATTCAATTGGATATGAAAATAATACTGACATTCAACTTCTAACTAGTAAACCAGTTATATTAATCATACTAGGGTATTTCTGTTACTCGACTACCGTTGTAAAAAAAATTAGGGTAATTTATGATTTAGATTCATATTATTCCAATTAGGTTATTTATGTAAATGCGACTAATATTTTATTTGGGTTAAAAATTAATAGGTAATTAAGTAGTTGGTTTAGATTTAAATTATAATAATTTATGGTTTATCTTTATATTATTTCAATTAGGTAATTTATGTAAATAAGACTAATATTTTATTTGGGTTAAAAATTAATAGGTAATTAAGAAGTTGGTTTTGATTTAAATTAGAATAAGTTATGGTTTAGTCGTTTAGATTCGTATTGTTTCAATTAATTAGGTAATTTATAGAAATGAGAATAATATTTTATTTGGGTTAAAAATTAGGGTAATTTATGGTTTAGATTCATATTATTTCAATTAGGTAATTTATGGAAATGAGACTAATATTTTATTTGGGTTAAAAATTAATATATAATTAAGTAGTTGGTTTAGATTTAAATTAGAATAATTTATGGTTTAGATTCATATTATTTCAATTAGGTAATTTATGGAAATGAGACTAATATTTTATTTGGGTTAAAAATTAGGGTAATTTATGGTTTAAATTCATATTATTTCAATTATGTAATTTACATAAAGGTTTTATAGTTTTAAATTGTCTTTTTAAAACATAATTTACATCATTCACAAAGACCAAACAATGAATTCATATAATTCACAAAGAGCAAACACTAATCTACTTCATTCAAAAATGTAAAACATATATACTAATTTACTCACAAATCTAATATAAAACTAGAACTATAAATAATGAATATTGGGACCACATGATATTAATCTTAAATTCAATCTTACACAAATCTAGTCTTAAGTTCAACCTTCAATTCATCTAAATACTAATCTCTCAAATCCCTATTCTACTTCATTCATAAATCAATCACATATATACTACTTTCCAACTTGAACAAATCCAATATATATTATCAATATCATCATCAATTCATAAAACGTGCAAAACATTATCAATATCATCGACAATCCAATATACATCAAACCTACTATCAATTTCGAATATACATCAAACCCACTATCAATTTTGAAATATACATTATCCTCACTATCAAGAAATTATAAACATTACCTCAAGGTTATGCAATCCAATATTAGTATCCAAAATTTTAAAACCTATACATAAAAAGTTTCAAGAGTTAGAGAGCATTCAACAATTAATCACAATACAAATAATTCAACAAATAAATCTATAAAATCTACTATATAAAAAAAGAAGAATAAAATCCTCAAAAGATGGGCATATAGTATGAACACACACTCTCTCTAGAATAAAATCCCTTCCTCTCTATCTACCTCACACTCTCACTACAACGCAAACCTTCCCCCCTAACTCTATTCATTGCCCCCCAAAAATTTCTCCCAACTTCTGAAGTCAAAGGAAGTCTGGGCGATTTAAGTTTAATATTCCTGTTCGAACGCATAAAGAACATGAAACTTTAGAAATGGCGTTGTATCTTCCACGCGCATGATTTCATCAAAGCATAGTTCGAATGGGTTATACTCCGTTTGAACAGATTGAAAAGAATATACCTCAGCATATTCTCTCAAACTCAAGTTTGCATATGTGACATCGCCTAGCCAATTTCGTTCGAATGCTGTAAAATTGCTTTTGAATGGGTATAGATTCCATGGATTTGGCGGCAAGTTTTCCACCCAAAGACGAGCCCCATCCTTTTCGTTCGAATGCACCTATCATGCAGTACAATCTATGTTCGAACACAGTGCCAGACCGTTCGAATATGATAATATTCCATTCGAAAAGAGTGAATATTTTTCCTCCAAATAAATGACTTGTGCACCTTTATGCGCTATACGATGTTATATTTATACTAGTATACTACGAACAATATAATATAATAGTATAGTATGACTAGTAATAATTTCAAAATAAATTATTATAACTACTACTACTAATTATGAGTACTACTGATTATAATATAATATTATAACTAGTACTATAGTACGATAACACTATTACTATAAGCACTAGTAACATATAAGTTGTAATCTTATAGTTTATAAGATTACAGCTTATATAGTTACATAGTTACTAAATTAGAGGAGTTGTATAACTAAATTAGAACAACTCAATTAGGTTATAACTATATACTATATATAGTATATATTATAGTATATAGTATAGTATATAGTTACATAGTTACATAGTACATAGTTACATAGTAGTATATGGTAGTTTAGTATGCCCTACTAGTGGTATATAGTATAGTATGTAGTATAGTACATATTTGTTTAATGGTAGTATATATACTATATAGTAGTATATAGTATAGTATATAGTATCTGTAATTACCTAGTAATTTTTACAAGAAAAAATATTTTGGTAAGAAAAAAGGTTTTTAAAACTCTCCAAAAGGAAAATGCTTTAATTATGGCAAGTTTGAATATTTTGCCTATAAATAAAAAGCCCAATAAGTTTAAAAACGAGTTTAATAAGTTAAATAGTAATGATAATGATAAAGAGGATCTGTTTTGTCTCTTAGAAAAAAAATCATCAGCATCATCTAACATTAATGAATTCAGTTCAAATCATTCCGAGTATCACTCAGAAACTGACTCTTCTGATTCTTCCAACATTAAGCTTGGTTGTAATGATTCTTGTTACAAACCTTAGGGTAAAACAATTAATGTCTTAACCAAAACGGAAGAACAAAAAAATCTTTTGTTAACCTTGATTAGTCAAATTACTAATCCTGAGCTCAAATAAGATATCTTCATAAGCTTAAAAAGATGATGGTTCGTCAAGAACTTGAAACTTCTAAATAAAAATTAATTTTCAAAAATTAGTTTTCAAGAAACTTTGGGAAGATTTGAAAAAAAAAAGTCCGAAGAAATTTCTACTATTGATTTACAATGTGAAGTTGTTTTTATGAAAAAATAAATTGTTGCACTTAAAACTGAGATTAACAGTCTCAAATATGAAAATAATTCTTTTAAACAATAGTTATTATGTTTAAAAATTTAAATAGTTTGATCAAGATATTCCTTCTAATAATGATGAACGAATAAATGATTCAGATTCAAGTCAAAAGGAAGAATATTCATTATATAAAGCAATTAAATCAATTTCAAAAACTCTATTAATCACAATAAGCTGTTTGTCATAAATAGGAACAACCATATTTGAAGCTGTTGTGGATAAAGATGAAGCATCTTCCTCTCTTTTATTAGTTTCTTCTTTTATGGTTTTAGCTTTAGATATGTTAGTAGTCTTCGTAGTGTAATATGCTGAAGAAACCTGAGAGGCGGTAGTGTAACGCCCGTTTTTGAGGTAGGTCTTTTTACGAAATATTTTGAAAAATATGACGGAAATTACCGTTCGATTTAAAACATTTTACTGTTCTTCCCAGGGTGCAAGACTCTACGTTATAAAATAAAATGTGATTTTATAATAAAAGAGGTTTGCTAGTTAAAAGAGTGAAAAATATAAATCTTTAAAATAAAAAGGACTTTTCTTACATTTAAAACCCTCATGCCTAGACTTCCGTACTCTTCTCCTTTGGCCGTGTCCCTCCTGAGCGTACTGCTCATTCAGTTCCTGTGAGGGGAGGGGCACACATAAAAACTAAAACGAGTCGAATACTCAATAAGCATTACTTCATACCGTTAAAATATAACAACATAGGTTTTCAGTCATGCATTCATCATTCCATACATACTATACGTACATGCATACATGCTTTCATTCGTAAACATCAGTAGATGGGAGTTTTCATCTTGAAGAATGTCATGCATTCATATATTCTTTTCTTTTTACTTTCATAGGCCAATACACACTGTTACGCCCCGCGTGCTAGGGTTAGCGGCCCTATGGCCAATGGATTCGCCCGTGGCCACGGGTTGGAATCCCATTCCGTCAAGGATGCAGCATTGGGTGCACTACCAGATACTACTATCCGGCATTGCAATCTGCCCATTCATTCGTTTGAGTACCCCAATCATTCATTCATATGGCCGTTACGTAGTTTCATACATTCATTTATGCTCATGCCATTCTTTCTTTACGTTCATTCATTCATGGCAGCTCTAGAGAGCTGCAGCTTTCATTCATTTCATGTGCATGAGTATGCCTTTCATTTCATTTCATTCGTTTTATGGAAAAACATCTTTTCATGGGAAAACATTCTTTTCGTGAGAAAACGTCGTTTGGGGCGAGAGCCGAAAAACATCTTTTTGTGCATTGTCTTTTCTTTAAAAATACATACAATAGATACTATGTATAGTCATCCATTCACATGCTTACAATTAATACATTTGGGTGCGTGAACAGAGGCTGCCAAGGAAGGTCGTACATACTTATACTTTAAAACGTTACTCTTCATTCTTCTTTTTCGTAAAACGTCTGCCCTTGAAAAAGGGAAAACATTTCTTTTTTTCGTTTTCATAAGGAAAAGTTTTTCGTTCTCTTTCTTATCTTTAGAAAACTCTAGAAGAGTATGAACGTAATACTTACCTGGACTCCATGCTACTTTCATACCATACAGTCCATTCATGTGCGTGTCAGATGGCAACCTATATGCATACATAATCTTAACGTTATTCTCTATCTAGTGCATAAGCAACTGACTAAAAATAGAGTTATGCTTTACTTAAAACACTCTCCTTCTATTCCGTGCCCTTTCATGTTCCTTGCTATGATAAAACCTTTGGAGACCCATTACGGTTTCTACTTCCTTCAACCTTGACATTCTACTTCGAGTGCTTACTCACTAGGGTGAATCCATGATTTACCTTAGGATTAAGACACTACGACCTATGTCCTGTTCTTCTTATGAACCACATTTCGACGCATGACTTAGACCTACTAAGTCACGCATCCCATCCTTGGACAGTACCTTCATCATTACTTTTATGTATCTTAGCTCACTCTACTTCTCATGACCATTTATACCTGTCACAGCTCTAAGCCACTCTAAGGCTTAAGTATCGTGTCATCCTACTTCGGAGAGATTACCCATTATATACCATAAATCTGTCCTGCACATGCATCACACGTACCTTACCCCTTTATCAACTAAGACCAACATACCTTACATTGGTCATCGGGTCGTATGGACAAGTGCCATACTCCGATACCATCCTTCTCTTACCCGGCTAGCACGACTTTTCATGCTACTCGACCTTCATGACAGTTCATCCCAACACTTAATCGATAAAACTCTGTTCATAACGACACGTTACATCACGCCATATAGCTCAAGACTGTTCCCAAGCTACACCGTGACATTGTCACGTCACCTTACATATATCTTAGGTCATCACAGCACAACTCCATGATGGACCACGTCACTTCATGATGTTGCCCAATCATGCTTCCACTGCACTGCTTTGATACTTCTTAGCCACTTCGCACTTATTCCCGGTCATAAGCCAATCATATGGCGACACCCGTCGCCTTGGACTACAACCATACTTCATAGCCATTTTGAGACACTGTTCCACAGTTCCCGACACCATACACCAAGTTCTTCCCCTATCAACTACGCAACCATCATTATCTTTGTGACACACCAAACGGTGTATCGCTACACCTCAGGGAGTACATCTCACGTGTACTCTATTCACAACACTACGCCACATTACCGCTACGGCACACAAGCCGTATGGTGTATCGTCTCACCACATGCAGTACACTCCATGTGTACTCCATTCACGGCACTACGCCACATCACCGCTACGGCACACACGCCGTACGGTGCATCGTCTCACCACATGGAGTACACTCCATGTGTACTTCTATTCACAACACTACACCACGTCACCATTATGACATACACGCCATATGGTGCATCATCTCACCACATGGAGTACACTTTACGTGTACTCCATTCACGACACTACGCCACATCACCATTATAGCACACACGCCATATGATGCATCATTCTACCACATGGAGTACACTCCACATGTACTCCATTTACAGCACTCCGCCACATCACTACTACGGCACACATGCCATACGGTGTATCGTTCCACCACATGGAGTACACTCCACGTGCACTCCATTCACGGCACTACGCTATATCACCATTATGACATACACGCACTATGCATTGTTCTATCACATGGAGTATACTCCATGTATACTCCATTCACGGCACTACGCCACATCACTACTACTGCACATATACCACAACCACACTTCACAGCACAGTCCACAACCTAGTCAACTAGCTAGCATCTAATATAAATAGCGAGGGATAGAGAATTATACTATCAACGGGATAACCCGTGCATCGCTCGTTGACCATCACAGTCGATAAAGCCGGAGGAACGTACGGGGTAGCTACACCGCGTACAGTGACTGTTTAGGCGTTTGGATAGTTAGGTGTGGTCTTGAAAGGGCCTAAAATGGCCTTTATGATGATGGTAAGGAGCGTATCACGGCGGATCTTGCCCTGTATAATGGCAGTCAGTCACGCGCAGTGACTGTCCATCACGTGTAGTGATTACCCACCACATAAAATGGTGGTTTAGGCTTAGGGGCTAGGCTAAGGGAACTGCCGGAGGAGCCGTGGAGGCTTGGTGGTGGTCGTGCGGTGGTCCACGGCGGTGGAAGAGGGAGTGTCGTGCACTGTGAGGGGAATAGGTGCTGTGGGAGAGTGAGAGAGAGTGTGCATGCATGAGGGGCAGATCGGGACCGTGGGTGGTCTGGTTGGCTTCGTGGTGACCTGAGGGTGCCGGAGAGGGCAGTCACTCTGTTGGGACCTCATCAAAAACCGCCCTAGGACAAGGTCCTAGGCATGCATGGACAACAAAGATCGGGTTACTTCCAAGATCAAGGCTAGCCAAGGCCAACCAAGGGCCAAGACATATCACAAGCCATATTGGTCATGCAAGACCATATCATTTATTTATCCTTATTTATTTTTAATTATATTTCAAGGGACCTATTGGGGGTTTCCACTTTGTAATCTCTATAAATAGGACCCTTAGGCATTTCATTTTACATCTTTGATCATTTGACATTTTTCCTTTGTGGAACGGTTTGGGTGTGTTCTTGAAGAACACTTTTCGGTGCTTAGCACTTGGGCTACTTGGGTGAAATTCGTGAATCCCTAGTAGAGGATCATCACCTTGCAATTCGTAAATAGGTGGTGATTCAATCTATCCTATTTCATCATTGTGCAATTCGTGAATCAATGGTGATTTATTTATCTATCCTTTTATCGATCTTTGTTTCATCATCTTGCAATTCATTGAATAGGTGTTGATTCAATTATCTTCTTGTGTTTATGTTTTCCATTCTATATTCAAAAATCCAAAAATACATTGTTCTTATATTTTCGTGTTTGTTCTAATATTTTCCATCTTGTTCATCTTTACTTTCTTGCAAATCAAAGACATCCTAAGTCTCAATCTTAGTATTCTTTGATTTCTCAAAATACCCATATAAACCATAAAAAAGAGTCTTCATATTCCTTTGTTGAGTCCATTCATCTTTGTGCATTCTAGAATTGGTGTTGAAATTATTCACCATTGTGTTCTTGAATGTGCATGCGTGTTTATCCATATTGTTTATCTATAGTGTTCATCCATAAATTTCCTTCCATCCATTTTGATCTTCCCACATACACTATTCGACCAATCCTAGTGTTTACCCTACTTTCCATAATTGTCATCACTACCATAATTAGCCTCAACCATACACAATAACCCTAACCGAAGCCCTTGTCTTCCACAAATCCTAATCATCCCTCAAGAGTCCTACTAGGCAACTCCCTTAACTTTAGGAAATTTGACTCATTCCACTCAATCCCACAAATCCTACCAATTCCAAAGCCAACCCTAAACTTAAACCCCAAAGTGACACCTAACCATATTTGATCCTACAATCAAGGGATCACAATAACCACTTTCATATTCGGCTAACCCTAACCACCCTTCATCCAACTTAACCCTAGACTCCCACAAGGTAATTCCTACCATTTAGGAATCCTTAACCCATCTTTCAATTAATCCAAATTCGAAATCCATCCCTTGCCTTAGCCAAACACCAACTTCCCAACAACTTCCATGCCTCTTACCATTTAGAATCAACGCTAGCCACCTTACCCATCATCCCAAACCTATCTTCCAAATCCATATCCCTTGATTTAAGGAATTGCCAACCCATTGTCAATCCCTTAAATCTCTCCATCCCTACAATATCTCTAGCCAACCAAGACTTCCCTCAATAGCCAAAACCGAATCTCAATCCCCCCAATCACTCAACTTCCTTAGAATCACTCCATTCCTAGAATCCCTCAAGTCAACCAAAGACTTCCCTCCTCTTGCCATATTCAAATCATACCTTCCATATCTTACCATAATCAAATCTTATCTTCCAAATCCAACCCCTCAACCACTCATTCCCTAGAACCATTCAAACCAACTAAAAGACTATCATCCTATCTTGCCATATTCAAATCCCATCTTACATCTCCAAATCCCTAAACTCAAGGAACAACCCTAGACCCATTCAAACACAACTCATCTTCATTCTTAACCTAATTTCCATCTTTCCCAAAGTGACTCATCAATCAAGGAGTCCTAGCCTCAACCAACCACATCCTTCCAACCCTAGCATCTCATCCTACACTCCAACCCTAAGCCAACTCTTCCAAATCTCGAAATTCCCCTTAGCCACCATCCAAACTCTAGCCCATCTTCATCCTATCAACCCTAAACATCATCCAAAAGGGCCTAACATCAAGGGCAACCCATAAGCCGTTCCACATTGCATCAAACACGCATATTCGCCACTTAGATCACCCGAACTCATCATCATCATCATCATTTCCATCACTAAATACTATACCTTCATCACTCTAGGAACCCATCATTGCCATTATACGTGCAAGACCAAGCAAGAAGGCTTGACACTCGGTCTCCATTACTACCAAGGCGAGCTCGTGGACTTAGTGTTTAGGGACAAGACCGGGGTCCCTAACACACTCGCCGTGGGTGGCGGCGTACGGTGGCGGAGGAGGGGAAAACCGTGCGTGAGAGAGAGGAACACCGGGAGGTGGAGGAGGGGACATCTGGCCGTGGGTTTACAGGAGGAGGAAGGGGGAGACCTGAGGAGTCTCGTGGTGGTGTCCGGTGGTCGAGATGGCAGCGCACGGCGGCGCTAGGGGGCTGCACAGTAAACCCGTGCATGGAGGGGCTTGTGCTCGTGCATGGGAGGAAGGTGGCTGCATGGGAGGGGCTGAACTCGCTGGAGGGGGCCCGTTGGTGGCAGGGGAGGCTACCGTGGGAGAGGTGGCGCCGGAGGACTGCGCACGGCGGCGTTGGAAGCACCAAACTCGTTTGGGTTGTGCACTACCGAGGGAGAGGAGGGGCGAGCATGAGGGGAGCTGCCGGTACTAAGAGGTTCGCCGGAGGGAGAGGAGGCCGGTGGTATGGGCGGTGAGGCTCGCCGACGCACGGCAGCGCCGAGCTAGGGCTGGAGTCGATCGGGCATGGGTTCGAGCTGCGTACGTCATACGCTGAAGAAGAGGGAGGAGAGAGAGAGGGGAGGGAAAAAGTGAGGAAAAAAGAGAGAAGGGCTAGGGTTTTATCCTAAAACTCAATGTCTGGCGGTCTATAAAATGGTCTACGATGACCCTTAAATACTGATTTGAAAATGCGTAAAAGCTAACTTAATTAAAAGCATTGAGAGGAATTAAGATAGAATATTATTTAAAATAATATTCCTTCATCATTTATAAAATGATGAAATCTTACTTAAAATATTTAAGAGAATAAAATTATTAAATTAATATAAAGATTCTATCATTATTTAAAGCACATAATATTTTAAATAACTGGAATCATTTATATAAAATGATTCTATACAATTATAATATTTTTGGAACTTTTCAAAAATATTATAATTGAGTTATTTAAAATATTCTTTAGTTAAATAATAATAAGAATCTTCCATTTAAAATACACATTACTTTAAAATACAAAACTAGTTTTATAAATTACATAGTATCTTTTAAAAACACGCCATTGGGATCTGGCACGCATAACGGGACTCTTAGACACTAGAGAGAGGTGGACAGGATAACTCATCTGACGTAATTGCTTACGTCAGAAGAAAGGAAGGAGCAGTGTATTATAGGTAGAGACACCTTTCAGTTTCAAATCAGGTTTAACAGTTTTTACTGAATCTTCCAGAAAATTTCTGAGATTTTAGTCTCTTCTTTCCGGGTTATCAACATTAGATCCAGCAAAAGAATTTATTCTTTCGTTGTTAACTAAAAGTTTATCAAAACTAATTTTAACAGTAGCGTTCAAATATTGCTGAATATAATCAATGTTAAGTTCATCAGAAATAACCTTGGCAGGAGGAACTTCATGTTCCAAAGTCCATTCATCAAGGAGAGTAATATCTTTCCATTGAATCATATTTGGAACTTGAATATTAGCATCAAGAGTAGCACTCTAAATTAACAAAGTTTTATTTCCTGAAATTTTTAAAATAACTTTAGGATTTAAATTAGTTTTTAATGTCCGATAATAAATATGGTAAACTATGACAAAATGTTTGCTACCTTCTTCCATATCTTACCCAAATGTCAAAATATCATACCTTCTTGGGAGTGAGTATTACTATCTTAGTAGACATTATCGCTGATTTTCTTGGGATCCCACGTGAGCTTGGTGCATACCGTGCACAACAACTGGTTGTAGTGATAGATGGTGAAGATGCCATTGAGGATGAGGCTCCAGCAAATGATGGTCTCACACACGATGAGATTCGTCAGTTGATGCATGAAGATTCATCTCCTCCATATGATGGCAACAAGGTGATCAAACAGGTTGATTGTATCGCATTTTTTTAAATGTTAAATTTAATTGTTTCCAATAATATTGATCTGAGGATACACAAGACTGACTTCGGCATCAAGCGAGCTCGATTTTGGTAGCACGAGGAGAGCTGATTGATCTGCCTTTATACTTCCTCATCTGCATCCGAACTGAGTCAAGGTATTTGAGTGGAGGTAGTCTACCGTATGCATTGATGATCTCTAATCTCCTAGTCCAATTGGGAGTTAATGTGCTAATGACAGAGTGAAGGCAACCATAAATCGGGTCCCTTAACAAGATCACCTTCAGCAAGAGCGATAGCTATTTGCGGAAGGCTTGCATTAATGTTCCAACGGCACAAGATAGTGGCACAGAGTGTGATTCAACTTTTACTGATGCCAGTGTTGCTAAACAGGCTGCAAGAGCTACTACCATGGAGATATGATCCCTACTCGAGGAACATCGCACACTTTTGATCTAGGAGATGGAGAGGATCACTGCACCCATCATGGTTCTACTGCAAGAGATTGAGGGATGCATTGTTGTCATCCGGGAGGGCCTAGATAATCTTACACAGTAGTTTTATTTTTTATTTGACTTTTTCTTTTGTAGCAAAAATTTTCAATTTAATTACTAAATCATTTTTATTTGTTATATATAGCTAGCTTTTTCTTGTCAAAAATCATTTTCCTTATTTTACTTACTCGTTCATGATAATAAAAAAATGATACTCCCTTGAAGATAATTTTTTTTAATTGTAAATTCTTATTTACCAAAATAAAAGTCATTAAATATATAAAATTCCTAGGAATATGATATATCTTAATTTTCTATAAATAATAATAAATCTGTATAGGTAGATTTTTTATCTTTTGAAATGATAATTAATAAACTCAAATAATATTTATTTTTAAAACATTTGATTGCCTTTCAATAAATTTCTATAATTAAGCTTATTAAGATTATCTACTTCACCGTTCGAACGCCTATTATGAGCATTTGAACTGTTTATAACTTTGTTCGAACTTAAAAGTACCGTTTGAGCTATGTACCAGCCATTCCTGCCAAATTTATTCATAACTTTCTACAAAAAAATTCGTTCGAAGGATTAAAAATATAGCGTTTGAACGAGTTCTAACTTTTCTCGAGTACAATTGTGTATATGTTCCTACCACAACTATTATTCAAACAGTTATGTCAACATTTGAACGTGAATTAAAATATTGTTCGAACTTGTATTGAAGAGTTCGAACAATATAGCATCATCCCGGCCAGATTTATTTACAACTTCCGATCAAAACTTTAGTTCGAATGATTAAATATCTCATTCGAACGGTTTCAACTTTTCCTCGACACAATTGTATATACTTTCCCGCCACGACTAGTATTCGATAAGTTATGTAACCATTCAAACGATTATTAAAATACTTTTAGAACGTTTCTGTAAACGTTCGAATGTTTTTTTAAATGCTATATTTCATCCCAAAAAGTCTAGCTTAAACATATATTTCTCTGTTTGTAGGCATAAAAAATCGATTCCATGTTTTGAGATAACATTTAATTTTCTTCCCAAATAAGTACTTTTAGGGATAAAATTTAATTCGTTCATAGCGGATTTCATCCTAAAGGCCAAATCTCTTGTAGTGACAAGTTCTTAATAATAGACAAGTTTTTTTTTTATATTTTTTTTACGGTGGGATCTACTTTTATATAAAAATATATTCGGGACTTGTCTGTTTGGGACAAGTACAAATGAACTCGTTATATATACCTTCTTTTGAATATGGCTCGAAGTATTATATGTATATTATACATATATATATTATAGGAGAAATAATATGTATCTATATATAATAATATGATTTATTATATGATATATTAGTTAATTGATAGCATATATTATTTAACATTTTTTTATGGTCAATGATGATAGATTAAATGAAAATTACATAATTAACTAATACAACTACTGAATAAAATAATATATTATATTTATAATATATTAAAAAATTATATATAAACAATTCAGTCAGTTTCAGTCTGATCTGGTCCAAAGAAACCACACCTTGGGACTTGACAGAAAATCAAATTTTGCAAGAAGTATGGACCAAAACCGATCGAACTTCATATCAATCCTGTTCGGTCCAGTCGGGTTTTCTGGTCTAGACCGATAAACTTACATCCCTAGTGTAGAGCACTCATAATAAAGTGCTTACATGACATAATTTGATTTAAAAGATAAATTTTAAAGTTTGAATCTTATAATTCTAATCTTACAATTTAAATTATATGAATGGTGTATTCTATACATCAACGTAAGAATAAAATAACACACATACACACACACACACACACACACATATATATATATATATATATATATATATATATATATATGTACTAATTAAAAAACATGTTAGTATTTTTAGTTTGGCTAAATTTAGTTTCAAAACAATAGATCATGTTTGTCATCTAGTTTGGGTTGATAGATAAGGTTTATTTATGAGAAATGATATTTACAGTTTTAAGGTGTGCAAGTTACACACATTTCCTAAAAAAAAAAAAGGATACATTTGGAACACATATGAAAAAAACTATTTTTTTTTTATGCTAGACCCCACTTTTTTCAAAATGAGTGCGCATAACTTGCACATCCTATGAATATATATATCCAACATTACTTTTTATTTATAAGAGTCATACTATGTACAATTTTAAAGTGTGCAAATCCCCGCACATTCCATTTGAAAAAAAGTGGCGTTCACAAGTAAAAAATAATTTTTTCATATAGACGTACTCCCTTTGAAAAAAGTGGCATTTACCATTAAAAAATAAGTTTTTCATATAGATTTAAGATCTAACCACTTTTATTAAAGGGAGTGTGCTAGACTTGTTCATCCTAAAATTGTATATATCATTTTTAGATATAGATAATGACAATGAGTTATGGAGTGTAAAATCTCTAGATATTTCATTTGAAAAAAAGTATAATTTACTGTTAAAATAATGAATTTTTCGTATAGCTTTCTAATTTATTCACTTTTCTAACTTATTCACTAAAATGAAATATAAGATTCTATTTATCATTGTTACACCATACACTAAATATAATTTTTTTAATTTTTAATTTTTTTTCCTTATCAAATATGTGATATATAAATGATGTGTAGAAGAAATTAATTAATTTATGAAGAATAGAATCTAAAAATAATTAAAAAAAATTAAGAATAATAATAAAAAATAAAAATAAATGTGTTGTGTCATATGTGTGATGATGAGTAATAAAACTAAGTAAGATTATCATCTTCCAAAAACATTCTTGTCTTTTCGTTCTGCATCGCCCAAGTTCTTACGACAATTCTTTTCGGGTCACCTGATTCGTCAAGAAAATGTGGGAGTCTGGGACCGCCGGACTATTAATTCGGCTCAGCTTCCTACATTTGTTTAACTTTATTAATATTTTATTGCACCGTTGTGACCATAATGAGGGTATTGTTCCCATTCTTTTTTATATTAATTAATGCGAATTCGTCTAAAAAAATAAATTTTTAGATTTGAGAAATGATATTTATAATGGATAGTATAATTACTGTATATTTATTTTTAAAAAATAGTAATTATGAGATTTACATAAAAATTAATTAATTTTTTAATTATAAATACTACTCTTTATAAAAAAGAATATGCGATATTTGTATAACTTATTATTTTATTTAACTTTAGTCTTTAAATCCTATAAAAAAAATAAAAAAACATTAGTCTTTAAATTTTAATAAGCTCTTCAAATAGAAGCAGTCATTTTTTTAGGACTCTTTTCCAATAAAATTAGCCCAACTTGATAAAATGCTGATCTATAAGCCCAATGCGGTTGGCTTGATCTACATGATTAGCTTCTT
Source organism: Cyclocarya paliurus (assembly GCA_029856935.1). Lineage (NCBI taxonomy): Eukaryota > Viridiplantae > Streptophyta > Magnoliopsida > Fagales > Juglandaceae > Cyclocarya > Cyclocarya paliurus. Next base: position 15,249,344 of record CM056958.1, read on the forward strand.
AGGGCTTATTTTAGAAGTAAGGCAATCTATCTCTTTTCATATCAAAATTTTTCATAATTTTTTTTAAATATTAATTAAATACAAACACTTTTTAATTTTAATTTTTTAATTTTTTTATCTAATCATTACTTAATCATTACAACTTTTACAAACTTAAAAAAAAAAATATTACCTTTTTAAATTTCAAAACAAAAATAATATTAAAAAAATAATATTATAATAATATCGTTTTAAGTTTATAATATTTTTTTTCATTTTTCAAAATTTAATAAAACATTTTAACTCAAACCATTTCATTACGATTCACAAACTATTTTATTATTATTCATAAAATTCTCATTTTATCTCACTTTTCAAACGAACCCTAATATAATTAGTGTTTTGCAATTGAATTATAGTTCAATTGGTAATATTTTAAGAAAAGGGAGGATGGGATCGTTGGTTCTAATCACTTAGAGATGTTCTTTCTATTAGAAGAGCGAGAAGGGAAACAAAATGATACAATATGCTAGAGATGAACATGCGTTCTTAAAATGTAACTATGAGATTATGAACATGTTTGGATACTATGAGAATTTTTAAAACTTTTTATAATTTTATTTCCAAAGATTCTTCAAATACAAAACGCTTTTTAATTTCAAAATTTTAACTTTTTTTAATTTAATCATTATTTAAACATAAAAATCACTACAAGTTTTATAAGCTTCAAAGCAAAACAAAAAAGTCAATATAATTTTTACAAACTTAAAAACAAAAATAATTTTAAAGAATCAATAATTTTTTAACTTTATAATATTTTTATTCAGACTTTTTTCTTTCATTTCTCAAAATTTAATAAAATATTTTTACTCAAACTATTTTATTACTATTTACAAATTGTGAGATACTCGATACTGTGTCGAAAGATGCATATAATTATCACATAGTTTTTCTTTAAATTCATAAAAAAAAGTAAATAAATAGCATTTATAAGTCTATGACATCATACGTACATAAATGTTGTTTCTCATTTCAATAAGGAAAACACTATAGACACAAAAAAATCTTGCAAAGGGATTCCACACAATGATGTAATACATTGCCAATGTGCCACTCCTTTTTTTTTTTTTTTTGGTTCTTTCTTCCCCTTATCTTCTCGTGCCTCTCCCCTTCCCTCCTCCCCCTCCCCTCTCTCTCCCCCCTCCTCGTGCTCCCCATGGTTGACAGGGACCACCTCAGGGTGGACAGAAGCTGTCAACGATCCAAGCAGCACCGCAGGTAGGGACGGTAGACGTCGTCAGTGAGGAGAAGGAGAGGGAAATGGGAGAGAGAGAGAGAGAGAGAGAGAGAGAGAGAGAGAGAGAGAGACGTGACACACTGGTAGTGCGTCACATCATTGTGTGAAATCCTTTTGTGGAATCTTTTTGTGTCTCTAGCAGTCATCTTTCAACAATGCTAAACTCACCAATATTAGGATCCGAGAGTGACACTCTTTATATATATATATATATATATATATATATTTATTGATTAAGTAAGTATTTTTTTTAATGATATTGTGAATTTTATTTTAAATATTTAAGGATATAAAAAATTTATAATAAAAAAAAGACATTTATCCTTCTCGAAAGAATTTATTGAGCTATACCCTTAGTTCGTGTAGCACGACTCTTCCCATTTATCATTCGACATGATAAAAACTTAAAAAAGAGAAATGTTTGGATCTAGATTTTGAGTTCATAGCATTTCTATCGATTTTTTTATTTGTTTTTATTTAGTGATTAATTAAATATATTTTTAATAATATTATGAATTTATTTTTAAATATTTAAGAATTTAAAATTTAATCTAATCGAAACTCATCCTCGTATGGCACAACTCAAAACTTAATGCATTAATAAGGTACCGTACTCCCTAAAACAACTCAATTCATTCACTACCCGGAGCGGTCCCCCAGCAAACTGAAAACTGAAAAGGCCTCATTCAATATTGCATGCATCCATCCCATCCACGAAATTAGCTGCACTCATTCAATACCAAAATCAACACCCACACACGCGTATACATATAATAAGTATTGCTGCTGCACCTCAGTCCTATGTATCTTGTAGCTAGCTAGCTAGCTAGGCTAAGTTAAGCTACCTGCATTCATTCATTTGATCTTTTTAATGCATTAATTGGGCTTGAATGTTGCATATATTAATTGTAAGGAAAATAATATAAAAGTAATGCTAGGGAAGAAGTTTCAACCACATAAACTTTGTAATTCTTTTATGAAAAGTATACTCCATCATGAGAAAGAGAATTTTTTATATTTTTTTGTGGTGGGTCTATTTTTTTATAAAAGGGTTACACGAAATTTCTATGTTTTAAACTTATATATATATATATATATATATATATATATATATATATATAATATGTATTTATAATATAATAGAAACCGTATCACAAATCAATTATACCTAAGCATTAAAAAATTATTTTTTTCATGTAGTTTGAATTGTTGTGAGGGCAATATTTCTGAATTAAACTGAAAATATTATTTTTAATATGAAATTGTAGTTAATTGTAGAGTAGTTGTTGTTTCACGAGTCAGTTTGGATATTTATAATATCTTAGTATATTTGTGAATAATAGTAAAATGATTTGAGTTGAGATATTTAATTTATTTATTTTAAAAAATAAAAAAGAAAAAATTGAATAAAAATATAGTTAAAAAATTCTGTTAAAAAAGAAAATATATTTATTTCATTACTAATGCCATTAGTAATGAAATATTAATGGCATTGATCATGTTCCTATATTAATACAGCTTATGTGTTTATAGTTGATTTGATGGACATTGTGATGTCCTATACTGAGTGATAAGGGTAGAAGAAGTTCTTGTTCGATCTTTATAATGGTTCTAATGGGTTTTTAATTGTATTAGCGATGAGTCTTTTTGGAGTATAGGTTTAGATGTGGATTGGGTGTCCATTGGAGCGTTACAGACATAACCTCAATTATAATTAAGCTGAAATGAACCAAAAAAGAAAAAATCAAGCACAAACTTCCATTTTGTATTCCACTTCAACCACCACCACTAACAACTATGTATATATATATATATATATTGTAGGGGTACAAGCACCACCAGCAGCAGTTTGTGATGGTGATGACCAATATCATAGATACGAGGTTGGAGATTATTACTAATTTATTAGTGTTCCACTGAGGCATAAGCCTGCAGGCGTGGATAAGGGGAGGGAAGAAATGTTGATGGGGAACAGTGCTATGTTAATCATGAAAAGCATGGAAACCAATTTTAAGTCTCTTATATATGTTGGAGAATTTCATTATGTTAATCCTGAACTTTTTATCCTCTGTCTCATTAGTAATGCTGGTACTATTAATGAAATTCTATTTAAAATGTGTCATATTAGCTGCCAGTAAGATCAGAGATAAAGAATTCAATGTAGAAAAGTAATGGGTTTTTTAATAAAATATTTGCTAGTTTTTAGATTTTTTTCATCTATTTGGAATTGAAAATGGTATTAGAAAAACCCTACATATATAAGAAGGGATTTTCAAGGGAAGGGAGTTGGGCATAGAGTATTTTTTCTAAATTTTATCAAAGGGAGAGGAAAATTTTGATAAAATTTCCAAAGCTTTGGGAACCAGATATACGTATAGACGAAGGGTGGGTCTACATGATAATGGTACACATCATGGCCTGTCGAGCAGTTCCATACTATTTTTGGACATTGTAGCATGCGCAATTAATTACAAGCAATTTGCTAGGATGTCTTTAAAGGGTTGGTAAAAACAAATGATTTCTAACCCTGTTACTTCACTCTCTAAAGTGGTCCTAGGGATGATCGGGTCGAGATGACTTTTTTATTACTTATTTTTTTTCCATTTTCAAAGCTAAAGAATGGTTTGTAACATGTAATGATGATTTGAAGGCAAAAAAAAAAAACAAATGCAATTTTAATAACTCATCACTTCCTACCTGAAGCTTTTTTTGGGGATTTCTGTGATTGATCCATCTTTTCCATAGTAGTAATCCTCGATTTTGGAGGAGAGTTGCACTTTCCTTTTCCGAATAGTGGCAACAATAACCTGAACCAAACTTGTGAATGGGCTCCCTTGAGGTTCATCATGAGTGTAGAATCGATTTCCCAATAGCAAAAAGGCCAAGCCAATGAAGTTAGCGATGGCACTGAGTCCAAACCCCAATCTCCAACTCACATTATCCTCAATGTACACAATGGCCGTGTTGCTTATTGCTGAAGCAGAATAAAAAGCAAAGAAATACCAGTTGAAGAAAATCCCTTGATCCTTTGGCTTATCATATTGGTTTGCTCCCATTGTTGCTAGGGTAAAACGTGTGCCTCCAACCCCTATACATGCCAGTGCTAAACCTGTGTATAGCACTGTATCTCGGACTTTTGAGGGTGGTGAGCGGAAGCTGGAGCTTGATCCATTTTCACATTTATGAGGTCTCAAGGAATCGAGTGTTGCTATTAAAGCTAAAACAATTATGCCCTGCAATGGTAAAAATGGTTTTGGATCTGTGAAATCACCACTTGTCTCAAAAGTTTAAACTGATGAAAAGATGTAGATTTTATTATTTATTTTATATCTTAACATTTCCTCTCACGTGCTGGCCAGACTTCTCCTTAATAGGTGGTCCAACACATTGAATATTTAATTAAATAGAAGATATTTGCAACCGTAAATTATACAACTGCCACATAATCGCTTTAACCCATATGAAAATTTAATTTTTTAATAGTGGGCACCACTCTTTTTCAAAGCAATTACGTGACATTTACGCAATTCACAGTTTTATATATAATTACTTTTAATTAAATAGGATAGAGTATAAAGTCATGGTTCGAACTTAAGACCTCTGTTTTGATATTATGTGAAACCACCACTTGTCTCAAAAATTTAAATTGATGAGAAGAAGTAGATTTTCTTATTTATTTTATATCTTAATAGGATTAGACAAAACTATTGACTTGTGTTGAGAGCGTGAGCGATAGTTATGCCCTGCAAGAATCGACCCTTTGTTCTTGTGTAGAATAATCCTGTTGGGGATGTCTATAATACTGCTTTCTATGACAGTTCTAAAAAACATTTGCAGGATACGGTATTGAATGCCACAAAAGACATTGGATGTGTATTCCTTACTAATACCAATTGATTTTAGGTGGATTGACTACTTGGGATGTGACAAGTGATGTTAGAACTAGAAGTCATGAACTTGTGATCTGTGGGTGAAAAGTACCCCTCATGTTTTGGCTCCGTGGATGGGCAGAGAGAGAGAGAGAGAGAGAGAGAGAGAGAGAGTATTACCAGCAAAGAGATGCAGGCTGAGATTGAGGCAACGAAGAAAGAACCTAAAAAAGAGTCGGCAATAATGGCTCCAACGACAGGAAACAGATTGATGCAGCCATTGACAATGTTTGATATTTGAGCAGCATTTATGCTTTTCACATTAAATTCCTGAATGAGATACACAATCAAGTTTGCCTGCCATCCTCCAGATGCCAGCGTCAACCCCACAAAAGCCCCTGCTTAATTAAGACACAAACAATAAACACATATATACTGGTCCAAAACATTGTCATGTGTCGGTGTCTGTATGAGAGAGAGAGAGAGAGAGAGAGAGAGAGAGAGATAGAGAGAGATGCGTATCGGCGATGAAGGGGAAGGTGATCCATCCACCTCTTTTGCTACCGGAGTTTGGTATGTGGAATTCTGATCTGCCATCCATATTAGAGCAGGCCAGTCAACTGTATTTCTTCAAGTGGATGCCGTTTCTATAAAAATGCTACATTTTAATTGCTAATCAAAGTGCATATATAATGTTCTATCCTTAATTCCTTCATTCTCAGAGATAGAATATATATGCCAATATTCCATGCCTGGCCTACCATTATTGTGTATGCGTATATAATATATATGTATGTATGTATGTATATAAAATTATGTAGACTTGAATGTAGGTTAATGCATGCATGTTGAAGTCTACCTACTAATCATGATTGTTCCCACCCAACTTAGCATGCGAAGAATTAATGGCACCAAAATTTGCTAATGCAGGCAGAACATCTAGGCCATTATCTAAGCTTAATTAAACCACAAGATTTTGGATTGTATTCGCAGCTTATGAAGGGCCAAAATCATGATTAGAACAGCTGCAAATTCATGACCATGTCAGAACCAAAGAGACCAAATTAAGATGCCAGTCAACAAATGATTTTTCTATTCATTTTCCTAAAGATTTGTACTTTAGGTAAAACCTTAGGGGTTGGCGCAAATGGTAAGAGTATTAGGTTGTGTTGCAATAGTGAGGTGATATCAAATATTCTGTAAAAAGTAATGAAAAAATAATTATAAAATACTAAATAGTAATGAAAAGTTTATGAAAAATAATAATAAAATAATGAATAGAAATTTAGTATTTTGAAAATACTCTACTATCCAAATTAGTCCTTAGTCTTGGTATTATTCTCCTTCCAGATCTAAGATTCAAACCTTTGGATGTAAAAAATCTCTAAGAGCCATCGAATTAAGAGAATATCCAATTGAATTACCCAAGTTGGTGCATAATATATGGGAAACTTCATGTCCAAGGCTTGTGCACCCCTAGTAATCAAGACTTTTTTTTTGGACAGTGCCAATAAAAATGAACTTTATTTCAGGTTGTTGGTCAAGAATGCCTGACAAATAAAAAACAAGAGATTGTAGCATAATCATGATTGTTAGACTAGAATCTAAGCATAAATTACTAAAGAATATAGTATGGGGGTGCGGTTGATAATTTTGGTAGCTTGGAGTACAAATTCAAAAAAAGAACAAAAAACTTAGGGTATGGAATATAATAAGTGTTACAATCATTCAATACCAAAATCAACACCCATACCCGCGTATACATGTAATAAATTACTTAAATAACTATTGCTGCTGTACCTCAGTTAACCTATGTATCTTGTAGCTAGCTAGCTAGCTAGGCTAAGTTAAGCTACCTGCATTCATTCATTTGATCTTTTTAATGCATTAATCGGGCTTGAATGTTGCATATATTAATTGTAAGGAAAATAATATAAAAGTAATGCTAGGGGAGAGGTTTCAACCACACAAACTGTGTAATTTTTTTTTTTTTTTTTAAAGTAGAGTACATCATGAGAAAGTGAATTTTCCATAGGTAGGTCTACTTTTTTTTTTTTTTTTTTATAAAAAACCTATACGAAATTTGTACATTTTAAACTTATATTTATCATTATTCATAATATAATAGCAACCGCATCACAACCCAATTATAACTAAGCATTAAAAAATTATTTTTTTTCATATAGTTTGAATTGTTGCAAGGGCAATATTTCTGAATTAAAGTGAAAAAAAAATCATTTTTTAATATGAAATTGTAGTTAAATATGAAATTGTAGTTAATTGAAGAGTAGTTGTTGTTTCATGAGTAAGTTTGGATATTTAGAATATCTTAATATATTTATAAATAATAGTGAAATTATTTGAATTAAAATGTTTTATTTAGTTTTGAAAAATAAAAAACAAAAAGTTGAATAAAAATACTCTAAAGTCAAAAAAATATTTTAATATAATTTATTAATATTATTTTTATTTTAAAATTTAAAAAAATTATATTTTTTTATATTTTGTTTAGGAGTTTAAAAAATTTGTAATGATTAAATAATGATTTAATGAAAAAATTAAAAATTAAAAAATATTTTATATTTAAAAGATGTTTGAAAAAAAAAATGCGAGAATATCATAAAATTAATACTTGAGAAGAGTGTTGCCCAACGGACCCATATATTATTTCGACTTGTTCAGTCTCTTAAATTCGCGCGCGGGGTCTTTTTCTTGATATGCAATCATTAGTTCGCAGGAAAATACTACAATTTATGCATGTCTTGGCTCTCCCGATTAACCAAAGATTCTTGGAAAATATGAAAGACAAATATTGATTGAAAAATTATATTCATTATTTTTACATATTGTACACTATATATATATTTTAATTTTTTTTCCTTTATCAAATCTAGATATATGGGATATATGAATAATGAGTAGAAAAATTCAATTAATTTAAAAAGAATAAAATTAAAATTAAAAAAAAAGAAAAAAAAAAGAAAAAAAAATAATGTACGGATAAGATAAGTAGAAAAGCTTGTACTGGTTAAACATCCATTGTGGTACATGGTAAAACTTAAATATTAGAGTTGATTGTCATTCTTAGTACATAAACTTTAAGATAGAGTGGCTATAAATAGTTTCAAGACCCACCTGATCATCTGGCATCTTCACCAATGGCATCATATTCTTCCCCCTTTTCAACATTCTGATACTTGTACAGACAAGAACACAACAAATAGTAACCAAAGTTGAGCACTCCCACCACAACTAAAGCCCAATATACATTATCAACCCTTCCACCATTCAAATTATTTGGTAGCCATCCAGTTAACCTCCGAACAAGATCAATCAATGCAGTGCTTAGATAGAAAGAAATCGCAATGATCAATGAAATCATTGCAGTTGATGTAGTTTTCAGGGACTTGGGGAACTCTTGATAATACAATGCAACTTGTCCTGGAAGATGAAATGCCTCTCCAATGCCAACCAGAGCTAGTTGTGGAAACAACCACAAGGCGGACATGGGCACTATGGAACCGGGGCGGTCTTGGAGGTTGTGGGCTTTGGCTATTTGGAGTCGTTTCCATTCCATTAATGCTGACATGGCCATGCTTAGAATGTTTAGTACATGGCCTAACCCTATTCGTTGGAGGGGTGTCGGAGACGAATGAGTCAACTTCTGCCACATTGGACATAAGAAACGATCGATAATGGTGAGAAAGATAGACGTGGAGATTAGGACGAAGACTAGGATAGACCCAGCTGGGATTTGAAAGTGAGGCCCAATGTGACGGTCCATGAGTAAAGCTTGGAGGACTGTCAAACTAGCCTGGATTCCTATTGTAGTACCTAAGAAAATAGTGCTTGACCATAATGGGAATATTCTCAATAGGGTTTTGAGAGCTTCTACTTGTTGAATTGTGCATATCCTCCAAGGTTTTGCAATTGAACCATCCGATTCATGAACATCTCCTTCTGTTTTAAATGCTGCACGATTGAGAAACCTGCATCAAAAGTAGTGTGTGTGTAGCTTTGAATTAGTAATAAAACTTCTGAAGTCAAATGGCCTCCCTCCACATGCTTGAGTAGATCATCATGTCATTAGTAATGAAATATTAATAGTATTGATTATGTTCCAATATTAATAGAGCTTATGTGTTAAGTTGATTTGATGGATGTTGTGATATCTTATACTGATCAGTGATAAAGGTAGAAGAGGTTCTTGTTTTTTATAATGGTTCTAATGGGTTTTCAATTATATTAGTGGTTAGTCCTTTTGGAGTATAGGTTTAGATGAGGATTGGGTCTCCATTGGAGCGTTACAAACATAACCTCAGTTATAATTAAGCTGAAATTAACCAAAAAAGAAAAAATTAATCAAACACAAACTTACATCACATCCATTTTGTACACTACAAGAAAAACAGGCTTTTGCGACCAATTTATTGCAACCAACAGACTATTTGCAACCAAAATACAGACTGTTTGCAACCAATTCAGTCTATTGGTTGCAATAAATTGATCGCAAAAACCTATTTTGCTTGTAGTGGTAGTCCACTTCAACCACCACACTAACAACTATTTATATATATATATATATATATGTATATATTGTAGGGGTACAAGCACCAGCAGCAGCAGTTTGTGATGGTGATGACCAATATCATAGATAAGAGGTTGGAGATTATTAGTGTTCCACTGAGGCATAAGCCTGCAAGTGTGGATAAGGGGAGGGAAGAAATGTTGATTGGGAACAGTGCTATGTTAATCATGAAAAGCATGGAAACCAATTTAAGTCTCTAATTATATATGTTGGAGAAGTGGGAAAGCTGCATGCACTTGTCATCAGTCCAAAAACACTAAATAATCAAGTAATTTTGGGAACTCAAAAGAAAACATTTGTCACTTTGAATATTACATGCACCACTGATTCCATATGCAAAAATAATAACCAATATATTTCTCTTAATCAACATTCATACTAGTAGTACTACTCCCCATCCTGAATTAATTTTTATCCTCTGTCTCATTAGTAATGCTGGTACTATTAATGAAATTCTATTTAAAATTTGTCATATTAGCGGCCAGTAAGATCAGAGATGAAGAATTCAATGTAGAAAAGTCATGGGTTTTTTAATAAAATATTTGTTAGTTTTCAGATTTTTTTTCATCTATTTGGAATTCAAAATGGTATTAGAAAATCCCTACAATATATATTTAAGCTTTTAGACGAAAATATGGGTTTAATTCTTTAAATTTTTTGTGTATTATGAGTTTATTTCCATTTTATTTCTATTATGAGGTTTTTCAGGGAAAGGGAGTTGGGCATAGAGTATTTTTTCTAGATTTTATCTAAGGGAGAGGAAAAGTCTTATAAATTTCTAAAGCTTTGGGAACCAGATGTACGTATAGACGAAGGGTGGGTCTACATAATGGTACACATCATGGACATTGTAGCATGCGCAATTAATTAGAAGCAATTTGCTAGGATGATAGCTCTTTAAAGGGTTGGTAAAAACGAATGATTTCTAACTCTGTCACTTCACTCTCTAAAGGGGTCGTAGGGATGATCGGGTCGAGATGACTTTTTTATTTGAACGTGATCATAAATCATAATAATATATGTTATCGGTTCAAAACCAGACAAAACAAGGCGGGAAGCCACATCCGTTCTTTCAAATCGACTTTGAGTCATAGTTTAGATCCAATCCTTACATCTATCAAAAACATGTTTTCTTACTTATTTTTTTTCCATTTTCAAAGCCAAAGAATGGTTTATAACATGTAATGATGTTTTGAAGGCAAAAAAAATCATGCAGTTTTAATAACTCATCACTTCCTACCTGAAGCTTTTTTTGGGGATTTCTGTGATTGATTCATCTTTTCCATAGTAGTAATCCTCGATTTTGGAGGAGAGTTGCACTTTCCTTTTCCGAATAGTGGCAACAATAACCTGAACCAAACTTGTGAATGGGCTCCCTTGAGGTTCATCATGAGTGTAGAATCGATTTCCCAATAGCAAAAAGGCCAAGCCAATGAAGTTAGCGATGGCACTGAGTCCAAACCCCAATCTCCAACTCACATTATCCTCAATGTACACAATGGCCGTGTTGCTTATTGCTGAAGCAGTGTAAAAAGCAAAGAAATACCAGTTGAAGAAAATCCCTTGATCCTTTGGCTTATCATATTGGTTTGCTCCCATTGCTGCTAGGGTAAAACGTGTGCCTCCAACCCCTATACATGCCAGTGCTAAACCTGTGTATAGCACTGTATATTGGACTTTTGAGGTTGGTGTGCAGAAGCTGAAGCTTGATCCATTTTCACATTTCTGAGGTCTCAAGGAATCGAGTGTTGCTGTTAAAGCTAAAACAATTAAGCCCTGCAATGGTAAAAATGGTTTTGGATCAGACAAAACTCAACTTGCTGTGTTGAGAGTGTGAGGGAGAGTTATGTCCTGCAAGAATCGACCCTTTGTTCTTGTGTAGAATAATCCTGTTGGGGCATGCCTATAATACTGCTTTCTACGACAGTTCTAAAATCCATTTGCAGGATACGATATCGAATGCCATAAAAGACTTTGAATGTGTATTCCGTATTAATACCAATTGATTTTAGGTGGATTGACTACTTAGAATGTGACAAGTGATGTTAGAACTAGAAGTCATGAATTCGAGTCGTGGGAGCATCATCACGAGGGAGAGATTGTTGGGGTATACCTACAATGAGTAATGCTATACACTACACTTTCATCCTATTTTGATCATACTAAGTACTATGTGGCATATTTATCATCATTAGATGATAAATAAGCATGTAGTAAATGATCATTTAATAGTGATAAACGTGCCACATCTTACTTAGCGAGATGAAAGTGAAATGATAATATGGTGTATAGAATTTTTCATCCACAATATCACTACTTACGACCCTTTTAAAAATAGGTCTATAGAGTGTGATGTTGAATTTCAAAACATATTTCAAATACTCTAAAGCCTCGTTCACTTTCACAAAACATTTTATCTCATCTAATCTAATCATTACAAATTTTTTAAATTTTCACACAAAATATAATAAACAATTCAACTTTTTCAATCCCAAAGCAAAAAATATATATTCTAATAATATTTTATTTAACTTTCAACTTTTATCTCAATTTATCTCATCTTATCTTATCTGCAAAAACAAACGAGCTTGCCTTAGTTTTAGGTGAATTTGCCAATTCACTATCTAACCTATCATATGAAAGAACAAACATATCTATAAATTATATATTTATATATATATTTATATATATCAGAAATTCAATGTATGTATAACTTCCAATAATTGTCTTAGCTCCTCTGAACTTTTGGTGTTTACAACTTCATACTTATGATATAAAAACCAAGTTCTGAGTTTTAAATGGGGTATTAAATTAAGAGGAGTAGTGATCTGTGGGTGAAAAGTAGCCCTCGTGTTTTGGCTCCGTGGATGGGCTGAGAGAGAGAGAGAGAGAGAGTATTACCAGCAAAGAGATGCAGGCTGAGATTGAGGCAACGAAGAAAGAACCTAAAAAAGAGTCGGCAATAATGGCTCCAACGACAGGAAACAGATTGATGCAGCCATTGACAATGTTTGATATTTGAGCAGCATTTATGCTTTTCACATTAAATTCCTGAATGAGATACACAATCAAGTTTGCCTGCCATCCTCCAGATGCCAGCGTCAACCCCACAAAAGCCCCTGCTTAATTAAGACACAAACAATAAACACATATATACTGGTCCAAAACATTGTCATATGTCTGTGTCTGTATGAGAGAGAGAGAGAGAGAGAGAGAGAGAGAGAGAGAGATGCGTACCGGCGATGAAGGGGAAGGTGATCCATCCACCTCTTTTGCTACCGGAGTTTGGTATGTGGAATTCTGATCTGCCATCCATATTAGTGCAGGCCAGTCAACTGTATTTCTTCAGGTGGATGCCGTTTCTATAAAAATGCTACATTTTAAATGCTAATCAGTGCATACATAATGTTCTATCCTTAATTCCTTCATTCTCAGAGACTGAATATATATGCCAATATTCCATGCCTGGCCCACCATTATTGTCTATGCGTATAATATATGTATGTATGTATGTATGTATGTATGTATATAAAATTATGTACACTTGAACTGTAGGTTAATGCATGCATGTTGAAGTCTACCTACTAATCATGATTGTTCCCACCCAACTTAGCGTGCGAACAATTAATGGCATCAAAATTTGCTAATGCAGGCAGAACATCTAGGCCATTATCGAAGCTTAATTATACCACAAGATTTTGGATTGTATTGGCAGAGCTTATGAAGGGCCAAAATCATGATAATAACAGCTGCAAAGTCATGCCCATGTCAGAACCAAAGAGACCAAATTAAGATGCCAGTCAACAAAAGATTTTTCTATACATCTGTCCTAAAGATTTTTACTTTAGGTAAAACAACCTTATTTGTTTTCATAATCATTTACATCTCATCTCATCTAATCATTATAAATTTTCTAAATTTCTATACAAAATAAAATAAACAATTCAACTTTTTTAAATCTTAAAATAAAAATAATATTAAAAAAAATATTCTAACAACATTTTATTCAACTTTCAAGTTTTATCTCAATTCATCTCATTTTATATGCGAAAACAAACAAAGTAGTATACTCCTTCCAAATCTAAGGTTCAAACCTTTGGATGTAAAAAATCTCTAGGGCCATCGAATTAGGAGCATGTCCAATTGAATTATCCAAGGTGCACATGTGGGAAACTTCATGTCCAAGACTTGTGCACCGCTAGTAATCAAGACTTTTTTTCTAGACCTTCAGTGCTAATAAATGAACTTTATTTCAGGTTGATGGTCAAGAATGCCTGACAAATTAAAAAACAAGAGATTGTAGCATAATCTTGATTCTTAGATTAATGGGATCTAAGCATAAATTATTACTAAAGAATAATAGTATGAGGGTGTGGTTGATAATTTTGGTAGCTTGGAGTACAAATTCGAAAAAATAATTAAAAACTCAGGGTATGGAATATGATAAGTGTTCCAGCCATAAAGAGATTTCACAAAACTAAACTCACAAAAATATCACATATTCGTATTTCAGGAGTACCTAATAAATACCCGGTACCATTATAGCTTCCAAATCTATTATTTAATTTCATGACTTTCCCACATATTCAAGATATGCTTGCAAATTCAATATATTCAAATCTATGTCCATATCTTGTAGAATATGTCCTTTTCTCTATTGCTAGACGAATGCACACTTTCCATACCTTGTGTTATGCACAGAGTCCCTCCTTTTGCACTCTAGTTGGTATTTAATAGATCTATTTACATATATAAAAATGCAAGTTGTGAAACCAGCTTTGCACCTTTTAGGCAAGAAAGTGCACTATGTCTTTCTCTTTACTTCAGTTACACTTTTTAGAAAATGAAAGGTATTACATTGGAAATTGGCTCAAATTCTTTTATTTTTTTATTTTTTGTCAAAAAAATTATTTGGTATTTTTTTAATAAAGAACATAAAGGATTGAATTGCAACCTATAGATAAACATTGCTTTGAAGCAACGCATGAGGGATTATTTAAATATATATGTTCCTAGCTAATTGAAAGCAGATCAAGACCCATATGCAAAGGAGAAATTATATTTGATGTTCTAGGATAGGCAAGCCCCGCGCACTCTCTATGAAAAAATTGTTTAAATCTAGGACCACACCAAAAATTATTTTTTTAATGATCGATCTTTTTTTTTTTTAAAATGAGTGCACGGAACTTGCACACTATTAAACTGTATTTAGCATTACTCTTTATCGAAATTGGAATACACAATGTCTATTAGTTTGTTTATTTATTTCTCCCATCAAAGAATAAGAATAATTCAGTTTGGAACTCCAATATTAATAAATTATTTCTTCTTTCCTTTTTTTTTAACCTTATATATTTATCAAAACTGATAATGATATGAATTTCAATTCATGATTTGCAATAGTATCTCATGATCAGTATGATCTACTGGACCACGAAGTACTGCTGCTAATTATACCGTGCATGCAGCATGCCACTACATACCAATTTTGACTCTGCTAGCTCCAATATCATCTCTTCAAAATGCAATCATAACCATAGCTCCATGCTTATTCCCTACCACCAATAACAATACATATACCAATATTCCTAAATAAATAAATAATAAATAAAAAACTCAAAAGATCAAGAAGTGTCCAGATTCGGAGATGTTTTGGAAAAAATTTCAATCTCATATCATCTGAGAGCATTTCAATGGATTAATTAAAAGTTAAATTTATTGAGTATTTAGCTATTAGAGAATAAAATATGATCACAATTAGCTAAATTTCAAATAATTGGACTTTAACTACAGTAACTTCCAAAATATTTTTCAAATTTAAAGATAGTAGTAGATAGACTAAATATATATTTTACCCAATTATTTCTCTATTCTCTTTCTTATCTACTTCATATGAAACAACATTAATTTAATTAGAATATGATTACTAATTCACATATAACAGGTAGAATGATAAAATATGATAAAATTAAATAAATTAAATGTTAAAAAAATTAAATATTTTTTAAAATACTATAATTTTATTACTATATAATGAATAAATGAATAATCCAATATGAGAATTTGATGTGAATGAAATAACTTAAGTCAAATTCAATTCATATTATTTTATTGTTATATAATAAAAAAATAACTATTTCAATGTAGGGATCGGAATAGCCAAAACCTAATTTATATCATATTAGTTAAAAGTGTCATTTAGCTTTAGCTAATCCATTAAGAGTACTGCTCTCATTTTCTTTCTAAGCATCATTCAAACACAATACTTTCAAACTAATCATTACAATTTCTCAAACTTTCAAATAAAAAATAAAAAATAATTCAATTTTTTCAAATCTCAAAACAAAAATTATATTTAAAATTATATTATAACAATATTATAACTTTTTTTATAATATTTTGTATTCAAGTTTTTTTTTCTCCTTTTACAAAATTTAAAAAATACTTAATTCAAATTATCTCACTACTATTTATAAATTATCTTACTACTATTCATAAAATTTTTATCTCATCTTATTTTCCAAACATCCATCAAGCCTATGGAAAGTGGGGAAAAAGTGAGCTTAATTGAAAAGTGCTGACCTTAATTAGTTTTAAACTTCATTTCAAAATGATATAGACGCAACTATTTTATAACTTTTACGCTACTTTTTAATAAAATATTATTATTTATTGAATTTATTTAACTTCGTCTGACTTTGGAGGATTTAAATAAATAAAGAAACTTCTATCTTCCCCCGCATTTCAACTAAATTACTTTTCACGGTGGGTACTGCATGTCATATGATGAGTTTTGTAATACAATTTCTACCGCATTTCAAACTCTACACTTCATATTCCATATTTTTTAAAATTTTAATTTTATCTTTTATTTTAAATTTATTCTTTTTAAACTATTTCAAATTTTATATTCATTATTCATATAATACAAATTTGATAAAATTAAAAAATTAAAAAATTAAAAAATTAAAAAAAATATAATGTGTAAAAATTATGTAAATAGTAAAAAATTATAGAAAATTTTTATCATATAATATAACATTAACGACTATGCGTATCACACCTTAAATGTCTTTTTTTTTAATTTTTGGTGTATCGCTCGTTTTACGAATACCCAATGCATTTCGAATTTGCGTTGGGAGCCTGCAGTCCGTTTTACATTGGGAGCTCCATTTGAGATTTTGAAATCAGAAACCTCCCTCCCTCGCCCAGCGTCCGGCTTTCTCCCTTACGCCCCTCGCCCCTCTGCCCAGCGACCGGAGTTCTCCCTTTCACCCCTCCTCGCCTCTCTTTGTCTCTCCCTAATGGTGCTCCCGGTGATCTCTAAAGTCTTCTTCCTCTTCGTGAAAGATAAATCATTGCAGATCTTTGTTTGGCGCCCCTCTGCCCAGAGAAGCAGGTAACTTTGCTGTTCCAAATTTCTTCATTCAACTGTGTATTACTGTGGTGCTTCGTTCGGTTTAATCTATCATCCAACGAAAGATTTATGTTTTATTGTACTTCGGGCTGTCTCGTATAGAGAAAACCAGGATAACTGCGTTCTAGTTAGCAATATTGGTGCCCCTTTGTCGGTTTCTCTATATCCTTCCGTTTCTCAATCTCAGTATTCTAAACAAATTTTACGATTTTATGATGTAGGTTGTAAACATAAATTTAAGAAATGTTAACTTTTCTGAAGTATTCTGGTTGGTTTCTCTTTTACTGCTCTGGGTTACTTGAATTTGAGTTTAACTTTCCATATGTGGCGCTCGAAAAGCCGCTTGAGTTTGTCAATAGGTGAAGCTACTGGGGCTTTGTTTTCGCATTTTTGGTGGGGGTCGTTGTGATTGGTTTACCATATTGCAAATCCCTCTGTTGAATATGAAGTTTGCTTGTAGAGAAATGTAGATTCCTATTCTTAGCGAAGGAGCATTGTGTTATTTTGTTCTGTCCCAACAATGCATTGCCACCTGGGTCCATATGTCCTATTAAATTCCTGCAAGATGACATTTCCAATCAATAATCCAGAAGACTAGTCATTCCAATGTTTCACTTTTGCATAGATGCATGGAAGAAGTAAACTTTAGTGCACTTCATGCTCATGTTTTTGCAAGTTTCATCAAGTTTTTAATGATTTCGTGAAGCTCAGATTTATTACATGATCTCTAGTCTTGCCAACCGGTTCAGGCAATATTGGTATCTGTCACTTTATAAGAATGAGATGAATGGGGTCAGATTTTGGGTTAGACATTTGGTGTGTGCGTGTAACTTGCCAATTAGAAGTTTCTTAGTTTCACTTCCTGTGCTGTGGGGATTTTTTTGGTTTATAGTGTTAGTTTATCTATCTATTTTTTGCCAAATAATAGGAACTGAGTTGTATGTATTGGTATTCATTGATTTGTTTCCACACATGGACATAAGCCCTAGTTGGGTAAACCATGCAGATTTTTATGTTTCATTGGTGTTGTTTGCTCTGTTGTGATCTCTCATGATGAGTTTTCTTGCTTTCATTGACACTATAATTACCATCTAGTACGTGTGCCATTCCCACTGCCCATATGCTGTAGAAATGATTAAAATATTTGCTTCATTCAAAGTCAGTTTCCCAACCAATTATGTTTTGTTTAGAACATCCAGGTCCCATATAGGCTACCATCACTCATCTGCATGATGAACATTAATTTATCATTTCTTCTCAAGAAAGGGTTGGACATGAAATAATTTGATTCTGTTTAGATTTTTGCAGTTAGAAAGCAAGCTATGTACTCTCTTAAAGACATTGTGCCTGCAGCTGAGAACAACATAAATACACAATTCATAGTTTTGAACAAAGGCAAGACAGCATCAGAGGGCCAAAATAAGACATGCTTGGCACTTGTGGCTGATGAGACAGCCGCATTTCACTTCCAGCTCTGGGGGGATGAGTGTGATGCCTTTGAGCCTGGTGATATTATCCGTCTAACAAATGGAATATTCTCTTGCAACCGGAGAAGTTGGGTGCTGAGGGCAGGCAAGAGAGGGAAGGTAGAGAAGGTGGGAGAATTCACCATGGCATATGTTGAGACACCCAACATGAGCGAGATTGAATGGGTTCATGATCCAAGTAAGTCCAAGTTCGTGCAGAAGGCTGTTATTTCACCCCATTCACGCATTTTTCCGCCATTACCTTAACTTTTGCACCTTTTGTTTCATGTAATGGTCCTTCTCACTGCATTTCAAAATTATCAATATTGATGAGATTGTAGTTTCATGTATTTCTGACTCTCTTCAAATCATCTTTAATCAACAAAGGGATCTGACTTGCTATGGGCTATCTCGGAATTTGTTTCAAGGTTGGTGAACCATTATTTATCTATCTGATTTGGGGATCAGTTTGTGTCCGAAATACCATTTCATGCAAATGAAGAAATGCCTCCAATTTGACCATGATCACTCTAGGCAGCACTACCTTTTCGTTCCTAAATTGTCACCTCTTCTGCAATGGTGTCCAAATTACTATTTTTGAGATATTGCATCATAAAATTACCACTCCCGAAAAAAAAAAACACTATAGCAGCATTTTGATTATTGGATATTATTGAAGGGTGTACATTGCAATTTTTCGATAGTTTGAGAAGTTATCGTTTTAGCTGGATGCCATAATGCAAAAAGGGCTCTTCTACAGAGTGATAAAACTTGATCGTAAAAGAAAAAAATAAATAGATTGATAAAAAGAAATAAATTAGACAATGATTTACAAACTTCAACGTAAATATTTAGGTTCACAGATGATTCAGTGAGCAAATTACAAAGAAGAAAATTGAGGTTACAAGATGGAGAGACTCAAACCGGAGATAAGTCCCTCTTGGGTGTTATTTTATCCTCGAAGCAGCAGCACCTTACCTGTGTCTCGTCAATGTGTTATTTTAGGATGGATGGCTGCTACTGCTAGCTATGATAGAAGCCTGTTGCTGTCTTCTAACCTTTTTTCAGGAGCAAGTGTAATTTATACTATCCCACACCTAAAAACTTTTTTATCAAAGCCAGTCATATTAAAAACCGCAAGTAAAATTCTTCTCTTCAAATACTTCCAGCCAAGTTTACCAATTC
Organism: Cyclocarya paliurus; assembly: GCA_029856935.1. NCBI lineage: Eukaryota > Viridiplantae > Streptophyta > Magnoliopsida > Fagales > Juglandaceae > Cyclocarya > Cyclocarya paliurus. Next base: position 15,269,145 of record CM056958.1, read on the forward strand.
TTCTGTGTTTAAGTTTGGGTTTCCGCTATCAAAAAAAAAAAAAAAAGTTTGGGTTTGCAAATGATATTATCTGTCTTTCCCTAAAGTGTTAGAAAGATGACTCCAGCAGCCCCAACAATATCGTACAGAAAGGGCTTAGCTTGGGCCACACATCAGCCCCCACAGCCATGTGAAAACTCTATCAATTGCTTTGCGAATTTGAATATTTAGGTTTTTTAAAGGTGTAAAGATGGTTTTTAATTCGAGCTCTTATCTTAGCAAAGTACAGACCAAACACTACATATTCTGTAGAACTGTAATGTAATTTACTGCTGGGCTTGGGCTGAGTTGCTCCAAGAAAGAGGGTTTTGCTCTTAAATGGTCCGTTTAAAAAAATAAAAAGAAATCATTCAATGAGCAAATACGTCTATCCCTTCATCAATGCTGGTCTGCAATAAGAATGAATATCCCATGTATGACAAACAAATGGTTGGACTTGGACTCACAACTGCGCTGCAGGTAACATAAATTGTGAGCAATAGCTACCATAAAAGAACACATCTTTGAACAACTACAAAAGACAAAAGCCTTCTTTAGTTAACTCCCAAACCAAAATTTGACAACCTTAAAAACTGTTGTGTTAGTGGAGACTGACAATACATACTTGCCAGTCCAAACTTTTTTCAGAAAATTGCATCATCAAAAGCAATTAGGCGCTATAAAGGAATTAATTGTGTATTATAGTTTATATTACAATACATGGTTGCTAAACAAACTCTCCCTATAAGTTCTCTGTATGGTGGCTGCAGCCTCTTCACATTCTAAATTGTACATATATGACAAACCTGGAGACTATGAGCAATTGGCTAACTGCTACATCTTCTACCATTCTCGAGCTATGTGAACAATAGACAATGCTTTATCTTCTGCAATTCATATTTTCAAAATACAACAGGAACACAGCATATCGGCCATGGTTGGAAAACTTATCTGATCCTGCGTGGGTCAAACCTGTCAGAGACATGCATAATTGGCACTCTGACATGTTGTAAATTACACAACTTTGTCAGGTAACATTATATATATGCAAGTGAGCTCCGGTCAAGGTCAGGCCGTGGTTGACCACGAGTAGGTGTTGGTGGTCTTTGAATGTTAAGCTCCTGCAGAGCACCAGAACATAGAGTATCACACAAGCCGGTCAAAAGAATTCATATTTTTCAGATTTCCTTATATACAAAGGCACAATTGAAACATTTGTAAGTGCAAAAACCAACCTGCATCCACGTGTCCTCAATGACATGTTCAGGAGATGTCTCTGGAGATTGAAGTGGTGGTGGTAAGGGATGAATTAATTTTGGAACCACAACCAACCCCCTGCCAACTACCAATATAGCTCCAGCATTGTTCGCCGTCCCTACATAAATATTAAGCATGAGACCACATATACTTGCACTCGAAGAGGAGAAATCCCAAAGCAATTTTACGTACCACAATAGTTCGTTGCAGAAAAAAGGGTTATCAACTGTCCCTGAGCAAACCGTTCAAAATCATCCATGACACATTCATGGGCCCTTATAATGAGCTTTAATTTGTTCTTCTTACAGAAATCTGATGATTGAGCTTGCTGACGACATTGATGTATCTGTGGCTGTTTGTGCCATAGGACTTGTAAAACAACTACTAAGGTGATACTTGTCGATCAACCTTTTGAAAAATTCAATGTTAACAATAAACAATAAATCATTTATTTCCCCTTGGTGACTGTTAATGCCAAACTTATGCACTGAGAATTGGCTGCTATCTGTTGCAGACATCAACTTATACCAGATGATGACTTGGGTCCTCTCTATGATTTACTGATTGATGATCCACCAGAAATCAGGCATGCCATAGGAGCATTAGTTTATGATAGTCTGATTGCTCAAAAGTTTAGTACTTCCCAGTCTGATTTAAAAAGGTTTTAGTCTTCCTTGATTCTCTAGTTTCATGTGTATGCTACGATTCTATCAACTTTCACTATGATGACTACTAATTTTCATTCTAGGCGATGATAGCAGTTCGTCAGAGGTCCATCTTGGCAGAATGCTGCAAATTCCGAGAGAATTTTCAACAGAACCAATTTTAAGCATTTACGTCATTGATGATGTTTGGGTGTATATGAAGGCTATGAAGGTATGTTTTTATGGCTCACATTGTAGGCTATGGGTGGGCTGGGTGGGAGAGTGTGATTTGCGAACCTGACTGGGTCAGGATTTGCTGACTATACTTGACATGCAGTTGGGTAGGCATTGATATTTCTATTTTGGCATGGCTGTACTTTATCCCAAACTTCAGTTGCATTAAAAATTTATTGCAAGTTTAGAACCAAGCTTCTTTTTTTGCGCATACCATGCAACAAGGACGACATTGAATTAATGCAGTTTTACGTCCCAAATTTGAAGTAGCTCTAATGGATTTCATTTATATTTTCTTCTGCTTTGGTGTTTTTTCAAAAACAAAATTCTCTTTTATGCTGTAACTTTATATTTTTTTCCAAACAACTTTATATTGATTTTTCATGTATACCTGGTTGAGTAATTTCAAATTTAATCTGTACATTATATTTGAAGCATTAGGGATCACAATGTATTTAGGATCTGCTGGAAGTTATAGCTGAACCAACTTGTCCAACTGGGATGCAGAGCCACTTGGGTTGGTCAACTTTTATTCTCAGAGGGTTATGGTTTTGGTCAGCGTGTTAAACTTGTGACAGTTGGGGTTGGGTCACCTTTAAGCTGCGCGTTACTTTCTATGTTGGCATTTGTATTCAATAAATTTCTGGAGTGGAACTTAGAGAAGATACTGTTGTGGTGCAGTAAATAATAAATTAGATTAGATTTATAATGAAATGTTCTAATAGTATTAACTTTATCTTGAATTTTTTGGGTCACTTTATAATGGTAGTTGATTTTTCACTTGCAGGATTGGAAGTGTATTGTCTCCATTCTCTTGGATGAGAATCCGTTGATTGAGCTTACTGATGAGGATGCAACAAACTTGGTTCGGCTTCTTTGTGCATCTGTCAAAAAGGCTGTTGGAGAGAGGATTGTCCCTGCTACTGATAATCGGAAGCAATATTACCCTAAAGCTCAAAAAGTGTGTAATTCCTCATGCATTTTGTTCCTGTTTTGCTCAAATACCTTTATATACCTTTTTCATATTGCCAGCTCTAAATATGTTTTGTGCACTATAGTAGAATACAGCGTGTTTTGTATCAAAATATCCATTTTTTGTATAATCTGGTGTTATTAAGAAAGTAAATTGGTTTTGATACATGATTATGGCAAGCGGATTTGTGTTTTTGGGCTTAGTCTCTAGAGGTGGGTCTTCCTGGAATCCTGGGTGAAGTTCCACGTCAGTAAAAATTGAACTAAATAAACTGGTTTTCTTTTGGAAATTCAGTTTATGCAGTTTATCATGGACACCTTATATTAGGACACCGCTCTGAATTACTTCTGTTCCAATTGTCAGGAAATATTTGAAAACAACAGACGGGATATTACTGTTGCCATGATGAAGAACTATCCATTGCTCTTACGCAAATTCGTGGCAGACAAAGCAAAAATGCCATCACTAGTTGAGATTATTTTACAAATGAATCTTGAGCTTTATTCCTTATAGAGACAGGAGCAGGTGGGCCACAGAATTTCTTGTGCCTGTCGGTTTGTTTGATATTTGTACAACTTAAAATTCAAAGCAAAAGCTTACAGGCTTTACCTTTCAGAATTTTAAAAATGTCCTTCAGCTTATGAAAGAGGCATTTTTTAAGCATGGTGAGAAGGAGGCACTGAGATCTTGTGTGAGGGCTATTAGCTTTTGCTCCACCGAGAGTCAAGGGGAGCTGCAGGATTTTGCTCGTAATAAATTAAAGGAACTGGAGGATGAACTTATTGCTAAACTTAAAGCTGCAATCAAAGAAGTAGCGGTATGCTTCAGCATTAATCATTCTTTTTTTCCTTGATTTGTGGTGGGTAAAATGTGATATGTTTCAGCCCTGCAGGATGGCGACGATGAATATTCACTTCTTGTAAATTTGAAAAGGTTGTATGAGCTTCAATTGTCAAGGGCTGTGCCTATTGAGAGCTTATATGATGATATTGTCATGGTTCTCACTAGGTTTAGAAATATGGAAGATGAGGCGTGTCAAGTCTAAGCTTGCGTAAGAATCAGACATTTGTTTCTCTTACTCACTTTATTATATTTATATATAATCATTTGCTGCTCATGCTGGCTCAGGTTGTCAGTTTTCTTCTTCTGAACATGTATTTGTATTTGGCGTGGTGTCTGCACTCCATTGTAAATAGCGAAACTGTCTCTGAAGCATCTTTGTCTTCTCTACTATCTAAATGCACTACCTTTTTTGAGCAACTTCAGTACTTTCTCAACACCTTCGCTGAAGGGGAGAAAGTGGGTAAAAATGGAAATCAGCTAGGTTGCAGGGTGAGCATTTTATTGCTTTGATTTTATCAATGTCAAACCACAGCTCAGTTAAAATATTTATCCTTATTTCAATAAAATTTACTTTTACCTATAAAAAAAAAAATTTATAAGGGATTTTTTGGCAAGCCCCAATTTTGGTGTAATTAAATGTATGCTGTGCCCAAGGTTTGTACTATACTTGCCGAAGCATGATTTTTGTTTAGAAAGACAAATTATTCTTCTACGAAGCTGGAAAGACTAGGATATTGTCCTGAGGCTTCTATTCTTCAAAAGTTCTGGAAACTTTGTGAACAACAGCTCAACATTTCAGGTGACTCAACATTTTTGCTTCCTCTTTTTGCTAGTAGTATGGTGCTATGATTGGAATAACTATGATAGATCACATCAAGATTGAAAGGCTATGCTGTCACTCGTTTTTACATATTTTTGTGGGATTGTTTATTGATACAATACATTCAAATAGATCTTTTTGTATGGGTTTCATTTTCTTTTTTGGTAAGGAAGAGATCTAAAAACAATGTAGGTGAGACTCTTTTGCATTTTTCCTGAGATTTGAACAATCAATGGCATTACATGTATGGGTCAAAAGTACATCGTTAATTTTATGGAAACACTGAATTTCATCTTTTTGAAATTTTTATTTGTCAAGTGGGACTGTCTTAATTTTATCTTAATTTATTGAATAGTTTAAATTTTTATAAAACCATTGATACATGAGAAAATGAGTGATGTCCTATCAATCTCGATAAAGTGGTGCCTTATCATAGTTTATCTCATCCTAATTAAATGCTCATTTGCTGGTTTGTAATTGAATTGAACATTTTGTTAAAAAACTGGTATCATCAGGAATTTTGATACTTCTAGTGTACTGCTTCTTGTTTGTTTGGGTTCTAGACTGGACAACAGTTATGGACTTGATAATTTGATCAAGGTTGATACTTAGAAGATACGATTACCAGCTTTGTTCCCTGCTGTACTTACTTGGATTTCCATGTTTAGAAATCTAGTTTCTTATTCCTGCACATTTCTTACAGACGAGACAGAAGATGAAGAGGTGAACGAAGTGTATGTTGAGGAGACAAATAGAGATGCAGTCATTATTGCTCCTGCAAAGTTGGTTGCTGGTGATGCAGTTCCTAAGGTGAACATGGTTCTGTTGTGTCCTCTGTTTTGTCTTTTGAGTATGATTATTTGTCACACTTAGGATAAATTTGTTGACAATTTTTCTCAGCATGTATGATATCTGTGTGATCCCGAGCTGTCAATTATTAATGCAGGAGTATCTCGGTCCTGAGATTATATCTCATTTCGTTATGATAGAAAGGGTGTGGCAGAAATTGTTAAGCATCTGATCACTTTTCTAAAGAAAAAAGATCATGACTTTCCAATATCTTTCTTGAAGCACTGAAAAGGGTGAGACTAATGACTTTGGGTTGAGGAATTTCATCTAATCTAAGATGCTGACTAGTATGTTCTAATGTACAGATGGTCTTAATTTACTTGGTGAATGAAAATGGGACTTTCTTGCATTGTCTTAGCGTGTTGATCCATAAAAATGAGATTCATGGAGAAAATACTCAAGGAGATTTAGTTTGTGATATGATTTTTCTAATTTTGCCTTTCATCTCATGCTCTCCTCTGAATCGTTAGCTTCATTATTTTTTATTTTCAGCTTCAATTTTTATCTTTTTTATTGTGATTTGAGGTAAGTTATGAGCAAAGTTAAAATGGTGCCACAAGTCCCTCTGGACTTCTAGCTTTGAGATGATGTACAGATAACTTTTTTGGGATTTAGTTAGGTTAGGGGAAAGGTAGTGTTCCTTCCTCTAATTTATGTAGTCTACTTGTTTTTAGTTATTTAGATAATATTGAAAGCATCCTATTCTGGATTCGAACAGGCCTTCCATCGGTATATAGCGGAACTTTCCTTAAGTGAGGACGAACCCTTGACTAGCAAGTCTTTTCTCGAATGTAAAGAGCTGGCTATTCGGCTGTCTGGAACATTCATGGGCACTGCTCGGAATAAGCATAGATCAGACATCCTAAAAATTGTCAAGGACGGTATTGAATATGCTTTTGTAGATGCTCCGAAGCAGTTCTCATTTTTGGTAGGCGCTGTCCTCCATTTCATATCCAAACTTCCTACACCTGATGTGCTCAACATGTAAGAGTATTTGTTTCTGAGTAATGCTACTCATCATCTTTTTATTCATCGTTCTTATCATCTCATGATGTGGCATTAAATGATTGAAAAATTATTTGTTACATTTCACTCGTCTACCAATCATTTGATGTTACATTAAGGGATGTTGAGAGGATGATGATTAAAAGGATGACGAATAACATTTTTCTCTTCTTCTCTGTGTTTTTTTTTTTAATGTAGGAATCTAATATAATTTCAGATTAAAGTTCCAATATGACACACTTTGACACTAATTGCTATGCAAACAGTATCAAGGATGTCCAAAAACGTACAGAGAATGTAAATACAGATGAAGATCCCCGTGGCTGGCGCCCCTACCACACATTTGTTGACAGTTGACGAGAGAAGTATGCAAAGAATGAAGGTCTTCAAGGTACCACTGTAATATACTTTCAATGCTTCCCTCTAGATCTAAAGTGGGTAACTTCTCGTTATTGAGCATTTTTTGCTCAATAACTGTTACTTTAAAATACTTTTCTTTTGCTAAACAATAAGCAATTCTTTTTCGTAGTGGTAAAAAATAAGCATCTCATTAAGCTGTTTTCTTATTTATCATTATTCTTCGTTCTCCTCCCCCCCCCCCCTCTCTCTCTCTCTCTCTCAATCACATGCAAACACTTGTTTATTTTTAAGTTATTAAGTAATCATTTAAACCTATTGATCGTTGTGTATGTCTTTTACCTATGAGAGTTATGAGGGTGAGACTAATATATTGATTTGCAGAGGAGAAAGAAGGGGCCACTGTAAGGCGCACGGGTCATCCCCCTAAGCGGCGTAATATAGAGGGAAAGAGACTTTTTGATGAGCACAGTTCAAGTGACGAGGATTCAATTAGTGCCTCCGACCGAGAAGATGCTCAAGATGAAGAGGAAGAGGAAGATGCTCCTTTGATACGTTCAGTTAGGCCATCATCCAAGTTGAGACAATTGAGACTTTCAAAAGAGGAAAACAAAGGCCAGACAAGGACAGGAGATTCTGGAAGAGCAAGAGATAATGTAGCCGCATCGACATCAGGTATGAAATCATTTGTCCTCTGCTGAATATGCTTCCTTTTTTTGTGTTCATTGGCTAAGAAAAAAGTGGTTCAACTTTGATGTACATTTTTCACTTTGAGGGAGGAGGTTTTGCTTTTCTGTTTGCAACTTATGATTATTCAGTCAGCACACATTCAAGGTGCACTACTGTTACACTAAGGTACCACCTGAGCTAAATGGTAGCCTGGTTGGTAATATGTCACCACTGATACGCTTCTTATAAATAAAACTTCTTGTTTACCTATAAAAAAAATGTAACCACTGATACGCACCTTGAATGTGTGCTGACTGAATTGAGAGATTTTAGTTGATAATTTGTGCTGATAATATTTAGTTTTTTCTGTTTGACTATTTGATCTTTTCATTGAGCAGGGGCCTCCAGCTAGTGACTAGAACACTTCAGTTTGCAACTTGTTTATTCAAGCTACGGCAGCATAGGTCCATGTAGAAAAAAAAAAAAAAAAAGAGGCTTTGGAGCCGTACCATCTGTAACAGTATGCTCTGACTCATCTTTGTTTAGGTTACTTTCATGTTTTTGCCTTTATAGCTGAACTGCATTGTTGAGGTATCGAATGTCATTTCTATCAGCATGCCCTTTCAAAAAGACAAGGTAGCTTAAGTAATGTCTAATTAAAGTGTTGATCAAATGCAAAGCCGAGATTTCTGGGAAAGACGGACTACCCTATAATTCCAAGCCTTGAAGCAGCTCCTCTTTCTTTGTTTTGTTTTATGTTGTGAACACCAGACCAGGAAAAATGTGTGGAGTAGGTCATGTGACATGTCCAATGTCTTATCTTCAAGGATAATCTCAATTCTAGTTTACGGCTTTCGCTCGCTCCTCTTTAACACTCTCCATCAGCATTGGCCTAAATCTGGTATGAAACAATTGAAACATGATCCATGGATGGCTCATGCCAGAAACTAGTTGACGTGAACAGAACCGCCGACCATAAATTCAGTAAACAGAAGAAAAACTTGATGTTTTACGGGATTCGGTGAAATGAGAGAAAAAGTTGAATAAAAAAATTATAGAGTTAAAATATTGTTATAATAGAGTTTTTTAATATTATTTCTGTTTAGAAATTTGAAAAAATTGAATTATTTTTATTTTTTATTTAAAAGTTTAAGAAAATTGTAATGATTAGTTTGAAAGTATTTGTGTTCAAGTGATGTTTGGGGAGTATATGAGATGATAATTTTAGATGGAAATTTTTTTCAAACAAGCCCCTAGTGTAACCCGACCCATATTGGAAAATCTAATAACCTATCTAAAAGTAGTCATGGATGTTAAGTTCTCCACTGGCAAATTACTCGTTAAAATCAGGCCTTTTTAAGGCAAGTTTTAAATTGACTCGTCTTTCAATGATTATGGTGTAGATGTAGGTAGATCTGATATTGGAACATCTCATGTTCTGAGGGGGAAATTTAAGAGGATATCACTTGTTTAGGAGGGAAATTTGTAACACCTCAATTCCAATATGAATAACTTAAGGAATAGGTAGGGTTATAAAGGTAGTCATGGGTGCTTAAGGTTGTGTTTTGGTAATAGAGTGATATGAGATCATGCACTACTATTTATTATTATTTTTCACTTATTTTTTATTATTATTCACATATAATCTCACTACTCAAACATACCACTAAAACCTTTATAAGTGATTCTATATTAGAAGCTTTAAATTTGTGTTTATCGCACACGTGAGCAGCATCTTTCCCACAAATAAAAAGGGCCAAGAAAATAACTGGAAAAAGTCAAAATTTAAATAAATCGATTCCTTAGAAGGAAGATTATACAATAACTAGAAAAAAAAAAAAAAAAGCTTCAATGTAACAATACATTAAGCTAAAGCCTATTCAATTCATCATAGCTCCTTCAAAATGCAATTTTTTTTTTTTTAAGTCAAGACAGCAATACTCCATGAAAATTGTGCCTCATCTTAACTAAAAACAGAAGAAAACCAAAAGTTTCTTCAATACACGATCCACAACAATGCAATCCAGTCAAATTGTTAACAATTCGCACAAGCTTGCTACGAATCCTCACTTCAAGTACTGTGGCACTTGCAAATATCGAAGAGCCCATTTCTTCGAAAAGCTCGACATGGCAGACAAAGGCTACAAAATCAGTCGTATTCATACGCAACTTCAAACATCAACCTCCCCAATTTCTTCCAAAAATCCAAGATGAGCAGCGATGAGGAAGAAATCAAACGGCTGGGGTGGCGCGAATTTCTCATTGCACAGAGAGGCATGGTGACGTTCCTCGAATGGGTATGTGATCTCAAGTATTCTCCACCCGGTGAACTTTCATGGAGACCCATCATTCAAGATAGAGTAAGGGCTCGTTTGGAACCTAATGCAGTTCAGCCGAGTTTATTTTTGAACTTAGTTTGTCATCCAAACGCCCGCTCAACTGAGTTCTCATCTATTCAAATAACTCAACACAGTTAACAGTAGCTAGACAGTATATTTCAGCTTTGCAGAGATTCTCTCTTTCTCTTCTGACATTTGCTTTTATTATTTCTAACTTCTCGTTATAACTTCTTCTCCTCTTTCTCTCTCTCTCCCTTTCTCTTTCCCCATCCTTCTTCCCTAACCCCCATCTTCCAGAATGCAAATCAAATTCCTTTGTAAATAAAAATAAAATAAAACTTGAAAGAAGTCTTCACGTGAATACCAGGAAAATGAAAAAAGTCCATGGCTCCTTTCCAAGATATTTGGTTTTGGCTTTGCTTCTTTTTTTTTTTTTTGTTTTTAGCAGCCACGCATTTCGTTGGATGCAGTGAACGAGAAGCAGTAATATTTTTCTCCCTACGCTGTATTTGGTGCCAGCACTCACGAACGTGAACGTATATTTTTTTTTCCTCAGCTGTATTTGGTGCTAGCATTTCCGGATGCAGTCGGCAAGGTGATTGTCAGGTGAACAATATTAATTAATAGTGAGATCTATTTTTTCATAACTTTCCATAAATATATCTAAACTCATCTCAATATCTAAACACAATAAAAACTCATTTTAATGGATCCTATCAAACTCATTCAACAATCTCAACTCACTACTATTCATAAAAAACTCAACTCAGCTCAACTCATTTCAGCATCTAAACGCAGTCTAAGGCTTCTACGACTTGTACACCAAGAAAGAGGAGAACTGCAAGTATTATTAAGGGGAAAATTTCAAATGGGTGAGGATTTTCGGTGGGTGGTAAGTATCGACTTTGAGGAGATGGGGAAATTTTTTTTTCTTTGACACGTAGGGTGTGCTTCGGCTTATGCAAATAGTTGTTGATGCTAAGACTTTTTCATTAATTAATGCGCATTAAGTCTAGAAAAATGGATTTTTAGTTTGAGAATTGATATTTATAATGGATAGTGTAATTAGTGCATTTATTTTAAAAAATAGTAATTATGAGATTTACATAAAAAAAAATTAATTTTTTAATAATAAATCTTACTCTTTATCAAAAGGAGTACGCAATATTTGTATAACTTATTATTATATTTAACATTAGTTTTTTTTTTCATTTTCCAAGACTTAATAAAACATCTTAACTCAAACTATTTCATTACTTTTTATTTTTTATTTTATAAACAACTATTTCATTATTATTTACAAATTATTTTATAATTATTTATAAAATTTTCATCTCATCTCACTTTTCAAACGAGTCCTAATATAATTAGTGTTTTGCAATTGAAGTATAGTTCAATTGGTAATATTTTGACAAAAGGGATCGTTGGTTCTAATCACTTAGAGATGTTCATTCCATTAGAAGAGCAAGAAGTGAAACAAAATGATACAATATGCTAGAGATGAACATGCGTTCTTAATATGTAAATATGAGATTATGAACAGGTTTGGATATTATGGGAATTTTTAAAATTTTTCATAATTTTATTTTCAAACATTCCTCAAATTCAAAACGTTTTTTAATTTCAAAATTTTAACTTTATTTTATTTAATCATTATCTAATCATTATTCAAACATAAAAATTAATACAAGTTTTATAAGCTTCAAAGCAAAAAAAAAAAAAAATCAATATAATTTTTATAAACTTAAAAACAAAAATAATTTTAAAGAATTAATAATTTGTTAACTTTATAATATTTTTATTCAGATTTTTTTATTTCATTTTTCAAAATTTAATAAAATATTTTTACACAAATTATTTTACTCCTATTCACAAATTGTGAGATACTCAACACTCTGTCAAAAGATACATATAATTATCACATAGTTTTTCTTTAAATTCATTAAAAAAAAAGTAAATAAATAGTATTTATAAGTCTATGACGTCATACGTACATAAATGTTGTTTATCATTTCAATAATGGCATAATGCTAAACTCACCGATATTATGATCCGAGAGTGACACTCTTTTTTTTTTCTTTATATATATATATATATATATATATATATATATATATATATATATATATATATTTCTGTAGTGATTAAGTATGTAATTTTTTTTAATAATATTATGAATTTTATTTTAATTATTTAAATATATAAAAAATATATATAAAAAAAAAAGACATTTAGCCTTCTCAAAAGAAATGTCTCATTTATCATTCGACATGATAAAAATTTAAGGGAAATGTTTGGAATCTAGATTTTGAGTTCATAGCATTTCTATCGATTTTTTATTTTTTTATTTAGTAATTAATTAAATATATTTTTAATAATATTATGGATTTATTTTTAAATATTTAAAATTTAATTTAATCGAAACTCATCCTCTTGCTACACCCATGCAAACTGAAAACTGAAAAGGCCTCATTCAATATTGCATGCATCCCATCCACGAAATTTTGCTGCACTCATTCAGTACCAAAATTAACACCCACACACGCGTATACGCATAATAAATTACTTAAATAACTATTGTTGCTGCACCTCATTTAGCTAGCTAGCTAGCTAGGCTAAGTTAAGCTACCTGCATTCATTTCATCTTTTTAGTCCATTAATTGGGCTTGGATGTTGCATATATTCATTATAAGGAAAATAATATAAAAGCTATGCTAGAGATAAGTTTCAACCATAAAAACTGTGTAATTCTTTTTTTTTTAAAATAGACTACATCATGAGCAAATAAAATTTTCATACTTTTCGTAGTGGATCTACTTTTCATGTTGCATCTTTTAATATAACTTATTAATATTATTTTTATTTTAAAATTTAAAAAATTAGTAGTATTATTTTTTATATTTTGTTTAAGAATTTAAAAAATTTGTAATGATTAGATAATGATTCAACCAAAAAAATTAAAAATTTGAAATTAAAAAATATTTTGTGTTTAAATGATGTTTGAGAAAAAAATATATGAAAATATCTTAAAATTAATACTTGAGAAGAGGGTGCCAAACATACCCATATATCATTTCGACTTGATCAGAGCATTCACATTGGGTTCCATATAATCACTTTTTTTCTATAATTTGAGGAAAAGTTTAGGGAATACTCTCAAAACCTCCCTCCATCCGGTTCCCTATCTTAGGAAAAAGATTTAGGAGATGAATAGTAGTTTTTCAAATATAGGGAACCACTATTCATCTCCTAAATCACTTTTATCAATATTTTATTCATTTCAATTAAATTAATTCTTCTTCTAATCATCTACACTTTCTCTTATACTTATATTTATTATAGTTTTAAATAATAGTTTTAAAAATAATTTAAATAACTATGAAAATATATAAAAAAAATTAATTTTAAAAATATTAAAATAATTTAATTTTTTATTTAAAATATTCACTAGAATAATAGTTCAAAATATAAGAAAAAATATTCAGTAATTAAATTTATAAATGGAGGTGAGAGAAAAAGTAATAGAGAAAGAATAGATAAATATTATTTTAATAGAATAAAGAATGTGATGTAGAAGGTTTTTTGAAGATGAATAAAATTTAAGATAAAATTATAAGAAATATCCTTTTTAACTAAAATTTAGAGAAAAATTTAGAAAAACCAATGTGAATGCTCTCAATCTTTTAAATCCACGCGGGGTCCTTTTCTTGATATGCAATCATTGGTTCGCAGGAAAATACTACAATTTATGCATGTCTTAGCTCTCCCGATTAACCAAAGATTCTTGGAAAATACGAAAGACAAATACTGATTGAAAAATTATATTCATTATTCCTATACACTGCACATTATATTTTTTTTTAATTTTTTTCTCTTACCAAATGTACGTGGGATATATAGATAATGAGTAAAAGAATTTAATTAGTTTAAAAAGAATAAAACTAAAATTAAAAAATAAGAAAAAAATATATATATAATGTATGAAAATAATAAGTACTGATTAAACATCTATCGTGGTAGATGGTAAAACTTTAAGATTAGAGTTGATTGTCATTCATAGTATATAAACTTTAAGATAAAGTGGCTATAAATGGTACTTTCAAGTCCCACCTGATCATCTGATATCTTCACCAATGGCATCATATTCTTCCCCTTTTTCAACATTCTGATACTTGTACAGACAAGAGCACAGCAAATAGTAACCAAAGTTGAGCACTCCCACCGCAACTAAAGCCCAATATACATTATCAACCCTTCCACCATTCAAATTATCTAGTAGCCATCCAGTTACCCTCCGAACAAGATCAATCAATGCAGTGCTTAGATTGAAAGAAATTGCAAAGATCAATGAAATCATTGCAGTTGATGTGGTTTTCAGGGACTTGGGGAATTCTTGATAATACAATGCAACTTGTCCTGGAAAATGAAATGCCTCTCCAATGCCAACCAAAGCTAGTTGTGGAAACAACCACAAGGCAGACATGGGCACTATGGAACCGGGGTGGTCTTGGAGGTTGTGGGCTTTGGCTATTTGGAGTCGTTTCCATTCCATCAGTGCTGACATGGCCATGCTTAGAATGTTTAGTATGTGGCCTACCCCTATTCGTTGGAGGGATGTCGGAGACGAATGAGTTAACTTTTGCCACATAGGACATAAGAAACGATCAATAATGGTGAGAGAGATGGACGTGGAGATAAAGACCAAGACTAGGATAGACCCAGCTGGGATTTGAAAGTGGGGCCCAATGTGACGGTCCATGAGTAAAGCTTGGAGGACTGTCAAACTGGCCTGGATTCCTATTGTAGTACCTAAGAAAATACCGCTTGACCATAATGGGAATATTCTCATCAGGGTTTTGAGAGCTTCTACTTGTTGAATTGTGCATATCCTCCAAGGTTTTGCAATTGAACCATCTGCTTCATGAACATCTCCTTCTATTTTAAATGCTGCACGGTTGAGAAACCTACATCAAAAGTAGTGTGTGTAGCTTTGAATTAGTAATGAAACTTCTAAAATCAAATCGATAAGGGTAGGTGGTGTATGGGATCTCACATTACTTGAGAATGAGAAGTTCTTGCTCTTTATAAGATTTCAATGGAATTCTAATTGTATCATTGACTAGTCATTTTAGAGTATATGCCATGTGGTTTGAACTTTTCATCGAGGCGTTACACAAATGGCCTCCCTCCACATGCTTGAGTAGATCATGATCATGTCATTAGTAATGAAATATTAATGGTATTGATCATGTTCCTATATTAATACAGCTTATATGTGTTTATAGTTGATTTGATGGACATTGTGATATCCTATACTGAGTGATAAGGGTAGAAGAAGTTATTGTTCTTTATAACGATTCTAATGGGTTTTCAATTGTATTAGTGATTAGTCCTTTTGGAGTATAGGTTTAGATGTGGGTTGGGCCTCAATTGGAGTGTTACAAACATAACCTCGATTATAATTAAGGTTAATCATGCAAAGCATGGAAATAAATATATATATATATATATATATATATATATATATATATTGTAGTGGTACAAGCACCAGCAGTAGTGGTTTGTGATGGTGATGACCAATATCATAGATAAGAGGTTGGAGATTATTAGTGTTCCACTGAGGCATAAGCTTGCAGGTGTGGATAAGGGGGAGGGAAGAAATGTTGATGGGGAACAGTCCTATGTTAATCATGAAAAGCATGGAAACCAATTTAAGTCTCTAATTATATATGTTGGAGAAGTGGGAAAGCTGCATGCACTTGTCATCAATCCAAAAACACTAAATAATCAAGTAATTTTGGGAACTCAAAAGAAAATATTTGTCAATTTGAATATTACACCACTAATTCCATATGCAAAAATAATAACCAATATATTTCTCTAAATCAACATTCATACTCGTAGCCTTACTCCTTCGTCCCCTTATCTCTTTCTCCTTTGCACTGAAGGCCTCATTTCTTTGTTGAATGCAACAGGTATAAGAAAGGAAATTTCTGGTATTAAAATTTTTAGAAGGGCTCCCAACATCAATTATCTGCTTTTCGCGGATGATAGTGTTATTTTTTGCAAGGCTGACGTGGAGAAGAATATAAGGGTTCAAGCTTTGTTAGATCTATATGAGAGGGTGTCAGGGCAGAAAATTAGCAAGGAAAAAACTTTCATGGTGTTTAGTTGTAATGTGCAGCATGACTTAAGGGAAGAAATTCGGATGTTATGGGGAAATGGAGAAATTTAGCAGTATGAAAAGTATCTTGGGCTTCCCTCTATAGTTGGTAGATCTAAAATTAGGGCTTTTCAATCTATCAAGTAAAAAGTTTGGCAAAAACTTCAAAGTTGGAAAGAAAAGCTTCTGTCTCAAGGGGGTAAGAAGGTTTTATTAAAAGTTGTTGCATTGTCTATCCCTACTTATTCAATGATTTTTTTTTTGTTGCCTACAAGTTTTTGTTCTAAATTAGAGGGTTTGATGGCAAAATTCTGGTAGGGACCAAAACAAATGGAAATAAGGATTCATTGGATTAGTTGGAGTAATATGTGTGAAAGGAAGTCTCGAGGAGGGATGAGATTCAAGAATCTTAGAAATTTTAACCTTGCCCTTCTTGCAAAGCAAGGTTGGAGATTATTGCAAAATGAAGATTCTGTTTTATATAAATTACTCAAAGCTAGATATTTCTCACAGTCCACTTTTATGAAATCTAGTTAAGGTCATTGCCCATCTTTCACTTGGAGGGGCATTTGGGAGGCTAAAAGCTGGTTAAGGGAGGGTTGCCGATGGAGGATTGGGGATGGGAGGAAGGTGATTTATGTAATGATCAATGGATTCTAGGCCATAGATCTTTGGTCCAAGAGCTCGGGTTACAAAGGAATAATAGTGTAGAGGCTGTGGCTTCTGTTATTGATGAAACAACAGGGTGGTGGGATATTTCAAAATTTAGATCTCTCTTCAATCCAATTATAGTGGCTGATATTATGAAAGTTATGGTCTTTCTAGTAGGTACAACTGATAAAATGATTTGGGGCTAAGAAACAAGTGGACTTTTCTCTGTTAAAAGTTGTTATAAGCTTATTATGTCTCACAATGCTTCAAGCTCAACAGAGTCATCATCAGCAGGTAGACAGCAAAAATTATGGCAAGCTTTGTGGAGGATGCCAGTTCCTAACAAGGTCAAAGTGTTCGCATGGCGTGCGTGCAAAGATAGCCTTCCTTCTAAGGACAAATTGACTAAGAAACATGTGATTACAGAGCCATCATGCAGGTTTCGTATTCATCTTGTGGAGGACCTTCATCAGGCTATTTTCAGTTATGATCAGATCCGAGAGTTGTGGCTCCAGTTTCTACCATCCTTAGCTTCTCATACTTCTCTTACTATTCCTGGGTTGGTTTTTCAATTTGTTGAGGAAAAGGATATGAATAAATTGGCTCTATTTTTCTGTCTTGCATGGAGTTTTTGGTATCGGAGAAACAAGTAGGAGTTTGAAAATATCATGTTGAGTCCAAGTAATGTTACTAGTCATTCTTTAGGACTTATGCAGAATTTTAAGGCTCTTTCTAATAAACCTCATGCTCAGCTTCGGGACCATCTAAACTGGAAGCCTCCTTCTCCTGGTATATTCAAGCTCAACACTGATGGAGCACTGTTTGCAGATTTACAAAAGGTTGGAGTAGGGGCTATCTTATGTGATTCCACTAGGAAGATGATAATGGCATCTTCTAAACTTGAATCAGAGCTGGAGGAGCCAGAAGTGGTTGAATTACTGGCTGTTGTCAAAGGACTTCAATTGTGCTCCACCATGGGGATCTCTCATATTCAAGTTGAGAGTGATTGTTAGCTATTAGTTCAATCGTTGCATCAAAATAATATGATGAATTCTTTTCTTGGGAATCTCTTTACCGAAGTGTAGAGGTTGTCAAATTGTTTTGCTAGTTGTTATTTTTCCCATGTGTATAGGGAGGGTAATAGGGCAGCTCGTACGCTTGCTCATAATGCTTGGTGGGTTGAAAATATTGAGATGTGATGGGATATTATTCTAGACTTTCTTTCTCAAGTCTTATGGTTTGATAAATGTCTGTAATTGTTTTATATCCAATAAAGATGTTTTATCATGTCTCATTAATGAAACTCTATTTAAAAGTCATGGATTTTTTAATAAAATATTTGCTAGTTTTCAGAATTTGTTCATCTATTTGGAATTAAAAATGGTATTAGAAAAACCCTGCATATATATTTAAGTTTTGAGACGAAAATATGGGTTTAATTCTTTAAATTTTTTGTGCATTATGAGGTTATTTCTATTTAATTATTTTTGGATGGTGGCAATTAGAAGGGATTTTTGAAAGTGTTTGTCGGGGGAAGGGAGTTGGGCATAGAGTATTTTTTCTAAATTTTATCAAAGGGAGAGGAAATTTTTTATAAAATTTCCAAAGCTTTGGGAACCAGATGTACGTATAGACGAAGGGTGGGTCTACATGATAATGGTACACATCATGCCGTATCCAGTAGTTCGATACTATTTTTGGACATTGTAGCATGCGCAATTAATTAGAAGCAATTTGCTAGGATGCTAGCTCTTTAAAATGTTGGGTTTGCTCCTTGTGAACCCCACATCGGTGGGAGAGGAGTGAGGAGTAAGCTTCAAGGCCTATAAATAAGAGGGCTTAGCCTTTTGGTTAATCATACCAAGTCATAATCTTAATTAGAAAAATTTTAACTCTCACATATTTCTTTTTAACAAAAAAAGGTTAATAGAAGAATTTTACTAGAGTCAAAAGTTACTAAGGTTATGATTTGGTGTGATTAACTAAGAAGCTAAGCCCTTTTATTTTTAGGCCTTGAGGCCTACTCCTCACTCCTCTGTGATTCATCGGTAGGAGAGGAGTGAGGAGCAAGCCTCAATGCCTATAAATAAGAGGGCTTAGCCTCTTGGTTAATCACACCAAGTCATAAGTTTAATTAGTAACTTGTGACTCTAGTAAAATTCATCTGTTGGCTTTTTCTTGTAAAAGGAAAAAAGGTGAGAGTTAAAAT
The DNA here is from genome assembly GCA_029856935.1 of Cyclocarya paliurus. Taxonomy (NCBI): domain Eukaryota; kingdom Viridiplantae; phylum Streptophyta; class Magnoliopsida; order Fagales; family Juglandaceae; genus Cyclocarya; species Cyclocarya paliurus. The sequence continues at coordinate 15,288,176 of CM056958.1, forward strand.
TTTTCAAATAGAGAAGTTTTATGGGTGTCATTTGAGGTGAGGAGAAAAATTGTATATTGTAACAATTTTCACGTAGTGTATTTTCTTCTCTTGGTCTGGTGATTTTTTCAACTAGTTTGGGAGTTTCCACTTAAATTCTTGTGTTGTTATTATTTCTCTATTTTTCTTGATATTCCTGCAAATGGTTTATCCAGGAATATCCCTAGAAGTTGGCGCGAAGTTGGGATTACAACAAATAGAAGTGGAGCTTGATTCTCTCGTAATTGTAAATTGGTTGGAGAAGAAAAGCTGTGGCATTTGGTATCTAGAAGATTTTTGGGAGGAAATAATACAGATGCTTTCAAGCTTGAGGCATAAGGTCAGACATGTCTATCGTGAGTGTAACGTAGGGGCAGATTTTTTAGCAAGGTTGGCTTCCGAGCATGATTCTGAGACATGGGTGATGTTTAGCGCTATTCCTCATCGGTTAAAAGGGATTTTATAGATTGAAAGGTTGGGGATTCCTGCTTTGCGTCGTTAGTGAGTTGGGACTTAGTGGGTGGTTTTGAGTTAGTTCAGGTTGGTGTTATGAATAATGTTTCACGGTTTGGTTTTATTGGATTGGTTGTTCTTTTTGGCATTGTCATGAGTATTGATGTAACTACGGTATTCCTCAACCATAAGTGAAGGTCTCTAATAAACTTGGGATGGGGCCACTATGTATGAGGCTACCGGCCCTTTTAAAAAAAGAAAAAAAAAGAAAGATAGATCTTGAAAGGTGAATTTGGGAGGTCTAAATTTCCAACATAAATGGTTGGTAAAAAATGATTTCTAACCCTGTTACTTCACCCTCGAAAGGGTCCTAGGCATGATCGGGTCGAGATGATTTTTAAATTTAGACGTGATCATAATAATATATGTTATCCGCTCATAATTGGATAAAAGAAGGCGGTAAGTCACATCCGTTCTATCAAATCGAGTTTGAGTCATAGTTTAGATCCGATCTTTACATCTATCAAAACATGTTTTGTTACTTATTTTTTCCATTTGCAAAGCTAAAGAATGGTTTCTAACATGTAATGATGATTTGAAGGCAAAAAAAAAAAATCATGCAGTTTTAATAACTCATCACTTCCTACCTGAAGCTTTTTTTGGGGATTTCTGTGATTGATCCATCTTTTCCATAGTAGTAATCCTCGATTTTGGAGGAGAGTTGCACTTTCCTTTTCCGAATAGTGGCAACAATAACCTGAACCAAACCTGTGAATGGGCTCCCTTGAGGTTCATCATGAGTGTAGAATCGATTTCCCAATAGCAAAAAGGCCAAGCCAATGAAGTTAGCGATGGCACTGAGTCCAAACCCCAATCTCCAACTCACATTATCCTCAATGTAGACAATGACCGTGTTGCTTATTGCTGAAGCAGTGTAAAAAGCAAAGAAATACCAGTTGAAGAAAATCCCTTGATCCTTTGGCTTATCATATTGGTTTGCTCCCATTGTTGCTAGGGCAAAACGTGTGCCGCCAACCCCTATACATGCCAGTGCTAAACCTGTGTATAGCACTGTATATTGGACTTTTGAGGGTGGTGTGCAGAAGCTGAAGCTTGATCCATTTTCACATTTCTGAGGTCTCAAGGAATCGAGTGTTGCTGTTAAAGCTAAAACAATTATGCCCTGCAATGGTAAAAATGGTCTCGGATCTGTAAAATCACCGCTTGTCTCAAAAGCTTAAACTAATGAGAATATGTAAATTTTATTATTTATTTTATATCTTAACACTCCCTCTCACATACGTGCCAGACTCTTCCTTAACAAATGGCCCAACAAGTTGAATATTTAATTAAATAGAGTAAAACGTAGAGTTAGAGTTCGAACTCAAGACCTCTGCTCTGATACCATGTGAAACCTCTACTTGTCCTAAAAGTTTAAGTTGATGAGAAGCGGTAGCTTTTATAATTTATTTTATATCTTAACAGGATTAAACTAAACTCTTGACTTGTGTTGAGAGTGTGAGGGAGAGTTATGCCATGCAAGAATCGACCTTTTGTTCTTGTGTAGAATAATCCTGTTGGGGCATGTCTATAATACCGCTTTCTATGACAGCTCTAAAAAACATTTGTAGGATACGATATCGAATGCCATAAAAGACTTGAATGTGTATTCCTTACTAATACCAATTGATTTTAGGTGGATTGACTACTTAGGATGTGACAAGTGATGTTAGAACTAGAAGTCATGAATTTGAGTCGTGGGAGCATCATCATGAGGGTGAGATTGTTGGGGTATATCCACAATATCACAACTCACGACCCTTCTAAAAATAGGTCTATAGAGTGTGATGTCGAATTTCAGAACAGATTTTAAATAGTCTAAGTTTTAGGTGAATTTGCCAATTTAGTATCTAACATATCATATGAAAGAAAAAACATATATATATATATATATATATATATATATATATATATAAATTCAATGTATGTATAACTTCCAATAATTGTCCCAGCTCCTCTGAACTTTTGGTGTTTACAACTTCATAGTTATGATATAAAAATCAAGTTCTGAGTTTTAAATGGGGTATTAAATTAAGAGGAGTTGTGATCTGTGGGTGAAAAGTACCCCTCAGGTTTTGGCTCCGTCGATGGGCTGAGAGAGAGAGAGAGAGAGAGTATTACCAGCAAAGAGATGCAGGCTGAGATTGAGGCAACGAAGAAAGAACCTAAAAAAGAGTCGGCAATAATGGCTCCAACGACAGGAAACAGATTGATGCAGCCATTGACAATGTTTGATATCTGAGCAGCATTTATGCTTTTCACATTAAATTCCTGAATGAGATACACAATCAAGTTTGCCTGCCATCCTCCAGATGCCAGCGTCAACCCCACAAAAGCCCCTACTTAATTAAGACACAAACAATAAACACATATATACTGGTCCAAAACATTGTCATGTGTCTGTGTCTGTATGAGAGAGAGAGAGAGAGAGAGAGAGATGCGTACCGGCGATGAAGGGGAAGGTGATCCATCCACCTCTTTTGCTACCGGAGTTTGGTATGTGGAATTCTGATCTACCATGCATATTAGTGCAGGCCAGTCAACTGTATTTCTTCAAGTGGATGCCGTTTCTATAAAAATGCTACATTTTAAATGCTAATCAAAGTGCATATATAATGTTCTATCCTTAATTCCTTCATTCTCAGAGATAGAATATATATGCCAATATTCCATGCCTGGCCTACCATTATCGTGTATGCGTATATAAATATACCTACTAATCATAATTGTTCCCACCCAACTTAGCATGCGAATAATGGCACCAAAATTTGCTAATGCAGGCAGAACATCTAGGCCATTATCTAAGCTTAAACCACAAGATTTTGGATTGTATTGGCAGCTTATGAGGGCCAAAATCATGATAATAACAGCTGCAAAGTCATGACCATGTCAGAACCAAAGAGACTAAACTAAGATGCCAGTCAACAAATGATTTTTCTATCCATTTGTCCTAAAAAAATTTACTTTAGGTAAAACTGATCTCGCTTGTTTTGACAATCATTCACATCTCATGTAATCTAATCATTATAAAATTTTCAAATTCTCACTCAAAATAAAATAAACAATTCAATTTTTTCAAATCTCAGAATAAAAATAATATTAAAAAAATATATATTCTAACAACATTTTATTCAACTTTCAACTTTTATCTCGACTCATTTCATCTCATTTAGAAAAACAAACGAAGTGTAGTATGCTCCTTCCAGATCTAAGGTTCAAACCTTTGGATGTAAAAAATCTCTAGGGGCAACGAATTAGGAGAATGTCCAATTGAATTACCCAAGGTGCACATGTGGGAGACTTCATGTCCAAGGTTTGTGCACCCCTAGTAATCAAGGCTTTTTTCTAGACCTCCAGTTCTAATTAAAAATGAACTTTATTTCAGGTTGTTGGTCAAGAATGCCTGACAAATAAAAAAACAAGAGATTGTAGCATAATCTTGATTGTTAGATTAAAGGGATCTAAGCATAAATTACTAAAGAATAATAGTATGGGGGTGCGGTTGATAATTTTGGTAGCTTGGAGTACAAATTCGAAAAAAGAATTAAAAACTCAGGGTATGGAATATGATAAGTGTTACAATCATATAAATAAATTTCATAAAAATAAACTCACAAAAATATCACATATTCGTATCTCGGGAGTACCTAATAAATACCCTGTACCATTAAAGCCTCCAAATCTATTATTTAATTTCAGGACTTTCCCACATATTCAAGATATGATCATGCAAATCCAATATATTCAATCTACGTCCATATCTTGTAGAATATGTCCTTTTCTCTATTGCTAGACCAATGCACACTTTCCATACCTTGTGTTATGCACAGAGTCCCTCCTTTTGCACTCTAGTTGATATTTAATAGATCTATTTACATATATAAAAATGCAAGTTGTGAAACCAGCTTTGCACCTTTTTGGCATGAAATTGCACTATGTCTTTCTCTTTACTTCAGTTACACTTTTTAGAAGATAAAAGGTATTACATTGGAAATTGGCTTAAATTCTTTTATTATTTTTATTTTTTGTCAAAACAGTTATTTGGTATTTTTTAATAAACAACATAAAGGATTGAATTGCAACCTATAAATAAACATTGCTTTGAAGCAACGCATGAGGGATTATTTAAATATATATGTTCCTAGCTAATTGCTCGTTTTGGATTCAAAGAGTGTTTTATCTCATCTCATATCATCTTATCATTACAATTTTTTTAAATTTTTACACAAAATATAATAAACAATTCAACTTTTTCAAATCCCAAAACAAAAATAAGATTAAAAAATAATATTCTAATAATATTTTATTCAACTTTTAGCTTTTATATAAAACTATCTTATCTTATCTCACTATCCAAATCAACCTCAAAGCAGATCAAAAACCCATATGCAAAGCTCTAGAACTTGAAATTACATGTTTCTTCTAGCCTATATCACTCTTTTTTAAGGACTTGATCGAAATTAGAACACACAGTGTATTAATTTGTTTATTTATTTCTCCCATCAAGGATTAAGAATAATTCAGTTTGGAACTCCAACATTAATTTATTTCTTCTTTCCTTTTTTTTCGAACCTTATATATTTATCAAAACTGATAAATAATAATAATATTATCAAAACTGATAATGATATGAATTTCAATTTATGCTTTGCAATAATATCTCATGATCAGTATCTACTGGACCACGAAGTAGTACTGCTAATTATACTGTGCAGGCGCATCTCTTCAAAATGCAATCATAACCATAGCTCCATGCTTATTCCCTCCCACCAATAATAATACTTATACCAATATCCAAAACACAAAAAAGGAAAAAAAAAAAAAAAAAACTCAAAAGATCAAGGAGTGTCAAGATTCAGGAAATGATTGGAAAAAGTTTCAATCTTATATCATCTATCATCTCATTCCATCTTATTTTCTTTTTAAATATCATTCAAATACAGTACTTTCAAACTAATTGTAAGAAAGGGGCACCCATAGTGGGCACCCCTTCACCTTCTCTTGAAGGTTATGAAGTGGTTTAAGAACCACTTCATGAGGCTTGATGGCTGGCCATTAAGGGCCAGCTGGGGGTTACAATTAGAAGGGCTATTTACATAGCTCTTCACCTCTTTGAATAATATACTTGCATCAAGAATGATCTCTTTCTCAAATGGTTCTCTCTAGTCACGGCATCTAGGCTGTGGAACGGGTGAGTGTTGCTCTGGTATTACCACGTAGCACACTCCACCATCGATGTGAAGATCGTGGATGAATAACGACGCTGGAGAATCCGTGGAATAACCGCACTAGATCCGAGATATTTCCAACGAGGTAATATCGCTTCCGCTGTACTTTGATCTAGTATTTCTAACATTGGTATCAGAGCCCGCTTAATCGGTTGTTCCCGATTTGTATTTAACGTGCGTCTTGTAATTTCATTTATTGAAATATTTCTTGCACGATGAAAATATTTTTTTTTTTTTCGAGCATGATGAAAATCTTTGTTTTTTCTCTCGGTAATCATGGTCATCTGTGAAGTGGTGGGGCACCTCGGTGTTAGGTCACAGTTAGGCCACACTAGATAGCTGCTTCACATGGATGCACTGTGTTCACCACAATATACTGAACACCATAGGTGATGGGCACACCTTGGTGCTTTGCTGCACGCAGAGCTATGCACACAGTGGTGGTGCAGCTGAAAAAACGGCATGCATCAACGAGGATGCCACCACCGCTGCACACACGAAGGGTCGCAGCACGTGACTGCTTCAACTAATTTGCCACGGGGTGCAGAGCACCTGGAGGTGCGAGAAGCACCAAGGAGAAGCATGGCCGCCTTTGCTACATGTAGAGCTGTGAGCGCCTCGACGGAGGCGCTGTCCTCTGATAAGCGCAGAGCAACGCGCACCATGGTGGTGCTGCGAGCTTTGCTGCGCACAGAGCACGGAAAATTAATTTTTTGATGCTGCACTGGTTGCTGGCCGATGAGAAGCGCCACTCATGGCGCTGCGCTGACGCAGAAGTTGCGCACCAGCTGTGGTGCTGCCCAACTCGCAGTGCTGCGCGATAAGCAGCGCTGCAACACCATAGTGCAGTGTGTACCGTCGGTACAACCACCTGCACTGGGGTGCAGCGCTCACCCATGCTGAAGACACGGTGCGTTGCACCGTGTTTAGCTCAGGGCTGCGCGCACCATAGTGGTGTTGCGAGCAGAGGACCACGGCAAGCTGAAGAGCTGCGCACACGGATGGTGCGATAGTCTCTGCCTCCCGCAGAGCTGCGTGCTGCGAACGTGTACAGCGTAGCCCACGGTGCTTCGCTGCCCACGGTTCTGCGGCCGTTGAGAACCAGTAGCCGAATGATTATCTTCGTGCCCACATGAAGCGGCAGTAGGCGGTTACAAGTTGTGGCGTCGGTTACAATTTTTTTTCTGGATGAATAGTAACTGTTTGTTGGTTGCGGTTTCAGGAAGAAGATGAACAGTCCATTTGTGATGGACTTGATTAGTCGGACTTGGTTTATGGGCTTGTTTCAAAATTAGTTATGGGCTGTTATATTTACTTGGGTTGAGCTAAAACCGAGTGGGCTTGACTTGGGCTTATTTTAAAAATCACTTTTTGGTGTGAAATTTGTTTGGGCTGAAATGTTTTGGACAATAAACAGATTTATTTTTAAATCCGGCCCATCTATGTTCTTGTATTTAAAATGCAGCAGTCCATTATTTTTTTTAAAGGCCACTGGGAGATTTGGGCCGTGAGCCCAGAAGACACAAGCCTGTTCTGCAGTTGGGCGCCCAAGAGGGTGCAGCCCACTGGCTGTGCCCAAGATCAGTGACACAAGTTTTTTTTTTAAATGCTTGGGTAGTGTTTTTTTGAACCCCAAGACCTCACACACAAGAATTATAAGCTCAACCATTGGGGTAGAGATTATTGTTAGTGTATTTGCTTTTTTATTTATTTATTAATTCAGCATGTAATTGTGGCATAAAATATATATTTTTTTAAATATATTTTTTGCATATGCTTATTGAATACATGCATGCCATGATATTATGATGTCATGTTTTATCGCATTTATAGGCATTTTATTTTACATTATAAATTGCCTAGATTATTATTTTTTGGTGAATAATAATTATTTGGATGGAAACGTGATGTGATTATTTTTCGTACATGTATTGTGATTGCATGTAATTGTGAGCTTATTTTATCACTTGTATTGTTAGACTATTTTTTTAAGAATTGTCTTCAATTTTTTAAAATGTGATAAAATAGAGGATTAAGTAGCCCGAGTTTGATTAGTCCATGCTTCTGATTGGCTCAAATTAATTTCTTCGATCTAAGAATAAATTATTTTTACATGTGACTGACTCGGTAGATTACTTATCCTAGTGGGAGTATGGTTGAGATTGATTTAGAATTAATCTCCTATACGATATAAATTTGTGCGAAAATTAAGTTAGAAATTAATAATTACGCATTGAGGCGCAAGAGATGATTAGGAAGCTTAGCGAATTTTCGATCTTGTGACGTGTATTAATTATTTTTGTTCTAATTTAGATTAACGCGGCAAATTTCTTAGATGTGTGTGCAATTATATACGCATAGTTTAGTAACTTTGAGATAACCAAGTAGAAAGCCTAGAGATTATTTATGCGATTTAATCGTCGCATTAATCTCCTCCATGAGCAATAGTTGGAAACAAATAAAGATTATTATCGATGTCAGATAGTCTTAGACCATCATTATTGTGAAACCTCTGAAAAGTCTAGAGTAAAATTGGAAGTGCGCGTGGGACGCATGCACTACAATTTTTATAGGATTTGATGGGATCAACTGTCAAATAAGAGCTAAACCACTATTTTGCCTTCAAGAATCTTGTGAGTAATAACAAAAGTTGCGCGTTATTTTTGGTAACGCAAAGATTAAATTGCTCTTATATTTGAGGTTGAGCATTATAATCTTGAAGCCACTTGGTTTAACTCACAGATAAAACATATATCCTCTCTACTTGCTAGTATGTTTGACAAGTAAGGATATTAAAATTTGAGTGTGCAAGATTGTTGAGGACATTCTTGATTGGCACATTCATTTTTTAAAGATTTTATCAGTGCACCTTTATGTGGTATTAGCACTGGTAATCTTGCTCAAGTTTTATTTCTCTCTAGCGAGAACAAATAGGTTCTTGCAGATATATAAACTTTGGAGCAACCCCTGAAAGTAATGTAATACCAAGCACCTTGGAGGTTTGCATGGTAACTGTGGCAAAAAAGTCTAAATAATTAGGTACGACTTATCTAAGCCTCACCTAAAAAAAAAATTTTGCTCGTGGTTGCACTGATGCAAGATAGCTTTTAGGCTAAGATAATTTCTCGTAAATTTTTTTTCTTTTCTCTCCTATAGTGGATTGGAGAATATGAAAAATATTGAGTATGCGAGAAATAAGGATATATCGCTAGTTAGCAGCTAAAACGTCACATACTGCATTTATTGCACAAAACGATATTTTTTATTAGCGCTTTTAATGCGATATTAGTGAAGTCTATACCTAATTTGATTTAAGATTCATTGAAAACACTGGTGTTAGTGAGAATTTCAAGAGGTTTTAAGTGTTTGATGGTCACTCATTGACTCAGTGATATTATTTCTCAAGTGGAGAGATGATATGCTACAATATGCCGTGGAGGCATCGGATGATGGGTGTGAAGCTTGAGAAATTAAAATTTTTTTAGCTAATGAGATCCCTCTCCTTTATTTATAAGAGTCAAAGAGAAAAGGCAATATGAGCATTTTCTATGTGAAAGTTCCTATACATGCACACTAAGGACCTGGATAATAAAAAATTATTTCATCATATAAATACGATTCCAATTTTTTTTTAAAGGAAAATATTTTTTTTAGTTAAAATATATATATTTTTTAAATCGAAATCGTATGAGTTATATGATGAGAATAATTATCTCGCAGTTTAATGACTTGCTGAGAATGGAGTTATAAATAAATTATGGCGCAAAACAGTTTTTATATCACACTTGGGTTGATGTAATATGGTGTTGCGGCCTTAATTCTAATTTTCCGTCCTTAGATTGAGTTCATTCGCCTTTGAGAAAGGCTGAATGACTATTTTGTGCAAACGTGAATTCTAGAGGATTTAAACTTGATCATTTTTTGGTTGAGTCAAGAAAATTACTCGTATTTTCGGCGAGGGTGGGGAATTTTGTGGATTTTTGTAAACACTTATTTTTTTGAAAAAAATATTTCTTTATGTTTCATACCACACTACCTTAATTTTTTCAAAAATTTATTTATACAAGATCGTCGAAAATAGTGGGAGTAATTCAACAACTAGTTTGAGTATACATTTGAGTAATGATGTACTACTAGTGATAGTGACTCCCAAAAGTTATAGAATATAAAGATCCTCATAAATAGTGTGGAGGCAATATATCAATATTATCTCGTCGTTTAGAGACTAGAAGAGAATATTTGTAATATGGCTCCGCTAAAGGTATTGAATTCACATAGTAGGAATCCTAACATAGAATCTTAGATTCGCTTCACTTATATGATCCAACCTGGGGTTGTTGATCTAATTGATAAAGGAAAAGTGGAGTTAATAGAGGTATAGATCCATCTCTTGGCACTAATTGAGTTGCATTTAGATAGCTGTTGATCGCATATTTATTAAAACTTTTCTTGAAGGTGTTAAATAGCTGATTCTCATAGGAGAATTAGATGGTTAGCTTTTGTGATGTTTAGGCATGAAGTACTTGGAGCGCATGATTATTGCTAGTACTATTTTGGTGCATAAAGCGAATGAATGCTGCTGGTGCTGTTTACATGCGGCCTAAACGAACCATCTATTCAAAGATACCCAATGTACCTAGTCGTTTTTTTTTAAAACGACCTATTGAATTAAATAGGGTTCTTTGAACGTTGTTGACAGTCTTAGAAAAGTGTCATCTTGAGAGATATTGCGATCTGGTTGTCTTAGATAATTAATTGTCGCCTAATAAGAGGTGTCCATACTACGAGGTGATGGACATGGATTTGTGAAAAGTAACTCAGGCTTCATGTCTTGTGAGACTGTTTATGAGAAAAACAGTTTCTACGAGCTCTTATTCAAACTCCATAGACAATTAATGAGATGGAAAATACTAAAGAATCTAGTTTTGCCTATACTATTTGGTGTTTCCATTATGATTTGCTCATGGGAGTTAGAGGTTAAGATTTTGTTAGAGGGTAAATATGACTTACTTGATTAAGTAAGTTTGTGATGCGATTGTCGTTAAAATTAATGACTAGACTATTATAATTGTCTTTGGGGCAAATGGCCTAATCGCTTTACCCTTAATGAAAAATAAATTATGGTTATCTTACATGCTTTTGTTGAGTACACAAGATTTATATAAAACCTTGAAGTCGCAAATTAAGTTTGTTGAATGACATTTGTGGTCACCTTGTAGATTCTTAAAAGTCGCAGTAAGACTTGCTCACTAGAATCTAAGGTTTATATTGTGAATTTGACCCAAATGAGATTCGCGATGACTTGTCGCTAACTTCATGGTTGTGCAAATGACTTTTATATGTAAAAGCAGAGTCTCTTGGTAGGAGCATGTTTTGGAAAGTTACTACGCATTAGAATGTGCATAGGGAGAAATGGTCATTAAACATCACTTGAGAGTTGTGATTTAATAATTGACCATGTAATTTCTCTCTATCTCATAGTATTACTCGTCGTGCACATGATACTGATATGTTCTATGATCATGTGGCGTGATTAGAAGCATTTTTTGATAAGCACACACATTCACCATAAATTTAGTAATTATGGTGAAAAAGGTATATCGACAGGTTTAGATCAGCTCACTCACACGAGCGATCGCCTTTGGCGCTACAAATGGGTAGCGAGCAAAGATGAGACAATGTGTCACTCGGTACTTGTCCAATGAGGGATAAGTTGTAAGACACAAAAGATATGTCGCCTTAGTGGGAGCTAAGATGAGGTCCATTATATTTAAAAGGACCGTGCATGGTTACCCATAATCCATGCAGCCTGTGGTTTAGCCAGATGCGAGATCCTCTTTGGCGCTTTGATAGCGAGCAAATGGAGGGACTCGGGTTAGGCGCTGAGATAGCGACTAGACTAAGATCTGTACGGTGCATTGAGATTAGATATACGCTCTTTCTTCCGAAAGAGAACTCCACCGTAACATGTATTTCATACTACATGTGCTTTTGCGACCAACAGTAGAGGTGAGTGAATAATTCCCTACTTCCTCACCGTGTGAGTCCTGTAGGTCATAATTGATGACCTTAATTTATTTATGCCCTTAGGAGACCTTTGACTATGTCACGAGGTTGATGTTTTAGTGTCTGCTACTTTGGCATGTTATCTATGGCCATGAATGATGCGGTCTAAAGAGGCATTGCTGGGAAAGCGACTGGACTGAAACTAAATGACATGAGTGCGAAGGGAAGACTATTTGGTAACACATCGATAATGATGTGTACTCATTGCCGGCAAGTTATGTTGCTTCTTGGGAGTTGCAATATAGCTGTGAGTACAACATATTTTATGGAGATTGAGCATTGCTCTGAGTCATTCTGACTCGAGAGGGATTAGAGATGCTTAGTCTGATGTGACCAAATAAGTCGGGGCATAACGAGACATTTTTTTTAGGGATGTTGCTATGCTGGTCTTCTCTTGGAGAGATTTGGTATAGTGCTCCCATTTTTCTTTTACAGCTGTGCTCGATGGTCGCACGGCCTATTTGCCAGTATGAACAAGATTGAGAACATATTGAGAGATGCAGACCTGGGGTCTTGCCCACTATGTGTGAGTGGGAGATGTAAGAAAGGGGCACCCATAGTGGGCACCCCTATGGATGTCATTAATTCACTATGATATTCTGCATGTCATATGACATATATAGTTTTAGAATTTTGCTACTCGTCATCTCCACACATTATACACCATACTTAATTTTAAAAGTTTTTTTAGTACCCTTCCACTACAAGAAATTTTACTTTTAGGGATTAAATTTGTTAGGAATGAATTAAATTTCGTCCCTAAAAGTAATTATTGCAGACGTCTCAAAAAATGGTTGAGTTACTAAATTCTTTCGAATGGATAAATATCCATTCGAACAAGATATTTTGTGACGAATAAAATCGTCTTAAAAAATTAAAACCGTTCATAAGGAAAAAAGTAGATTCGAACAGGAAATTAATGTATGTTCGAACAATATATAATTTGCTCAAATAATAATCTTGGCGGAAAATTAATTTATTTTTCCCGGAGAAAGTTAATAACCATTCGAACTTAAATTTATTTGTTCGAACGGATGAGATTTGGTAGGAAAATGTGGCAGCAAGGTTGCTTTATCATCCGAACAAAACAAATATCGTTCGAACCAGTTCAACACCATATTTATTCATTCGAACGACTAATTTAGTTGAAAATTATATAAAAATTATTTATCATCATTAATTTGTGCATATATGTTTTTCATTAAAGTAATAAATATTTTTTCCATTAATTTGTTATCATTTTCAAAATATAAAAATGTGTATATATTATATATTATGATTTACGGTGAGTTAAAATATTTATAAATTCATAAATTAATTTTATGTAATTAATTTCAAAATTTTATAGTGATTTCTTTTATGTTAAGTTTATATAAATATAACTTTAAAAATAGTGTCATTTTTTATATTATCATGAACGGTAAGTAAAATGAGAAAAAAAAAACGTAGCAAACATGAAAATAAAAACCATACATTAATTACATCCCAAATATATAATATTCAATACAAAATGAAAAAAGTAAAATAATAACTAAAACGATCTATTTGCTAAGTAGATCAACATCCTCTTGTAACATTTTAATGCGTCCATCTAAATCCCTAAACTTCTCTATGATGGGTTCAACGAACTCTACAAATAGAGTTTGTACATGATCCAAAGTAGCTCCAGGAGGCTGTCTTTCAACACCGTCAATACTACTAGAAGCTGGATCAGTTTGCGTGCCATTAGGTTGTTCTGGTGCAGTCTTCCATAAGTACCCCTTGCTCTTATTGAATGTGATTTTATTAAGGGGTCCCAAATGTGGCGACCTCTGCTCAGTCCCAAATACTGTAACTCCAGATCGGAGTAGGAGATTAAATATCAGCAGTGCAAAAGGTAGACTACCTCCACTAGAATATCATGACTCCAATCGAATGCAGAGGAGGAAATACAATGCCAAATCAATGGGATACCCCCGTGCCATCCGCAGCAAAAATCTGGCTCGATCAATCCCAAAATCAGTTTTGTATTTTTTCGAATCGATGTTATACTTAACAATCAAATTAAGCAATTTGAAGCATGTTATACAATTGGCATGTTGGTTCACCTTGCTCCTATCATATGGAGGAACCGAAGGGTCTCGCACTAGCTAATAGACTTGATTGTCTATGAGACCATCATCAGGTAGATCTTCATCCTCACTAATATCCAGCTCTACATTTAGTGCTAGCGATGAGGATGCAACCAGTGTGTCTGAATCAGATAGTGCAGCTGCTGGTCCTGGTATAGCCGCCGCAGCTGCTGCAGAATATGTGTCGGCCATGCGCAGAATATCAAGGAGGGAGAGAAAGTAATACTACTCCTCGGACTGCGAAGATGTAGAACAGAGCATCAGCGTCATGCTCTCTCATGGCAAGGTGAAACTCACCAACCATTTTTGGATATGCAATCTCCCGCTGCTGACAAATCGATGTTCATCCCCGCTTGGTGATGATGGATTGTATGCTCCGTCCCTCCAATGAAAAACTGTAGAAGTCATCTAAAATGATCTCCCGCTAGACAAGTATAGGCCTCGTCTCCTAAGCATGAGATGCTCCACTACTTTGGTCGGTCTGATCTCTCACAAATTTTCTTCCACTGGATGCTATTAGTATACTGTTTAACCATAAGGAAAGTAAGAATATAATTAAAATATATTATTTTAATTATATTATTGAAGAATTATACTATATTGAACTGAATTGAAATAATTAGTTCAAACGAAACATATCCTATTCGAACTAACCATTGTAACATAACTTCATAGTTCTAACTAGGAAAATCTCTATTCAAACGGAATGTTCTATTCATTCGAACAGGCAATTTGTGTTCATTCGAACGAATTTAATTTGTTCGAACCGAAATATATTTGTTTGGCAACTGAGTGTTCAAACAGATTAGAGTTCGTTAGAACGGGAACATGCCAAATAGCCATGGCTGAGTCAACTTAACTCCGTATGAAAAAACCAAATCCAAATGTCATTCTTTGTTTTAATCGGTAGAAATGATTAAGGAGTGAAGCTCCATCATGTCTACCGATTATTTTGGTGTTAGTTGGCCGGAAAACACCAAAATGAGAGATTTCGGATTCAAAATCCATATGCCCCCAAAACAATCCATTCGAACATAAAATGAAACAATAGAATAGGAGACTTAACCCATACTTCTTAAAAGTTTAAATGTGGGCTTGCTATGGCGGATGAGTGGCGGATTTCGCAACAGAGATAAGAGGCGATCTGGTTGCTCTCGATAGATTTTGGTTCAAACTGCATTAATAAATGGCAATCTATTCGAACTGGGTATATGATGTCCGTGACATCTCGTTCGAACAGTTAAAAATCCATTTGAATGGTTATTATACTAATAAATGTTGTTCGAACCGATAGGAAATCGGTTCGAATGGTTATTATACTAATATATTTCTAATTATATTACTAATACTAATATATAATAACACTAATATTACAAGATACAAAAGTAAAAAACTAATACTACTAATACTACTAATAGTATTATAATAGTTGTATTTAATATACTTAGTATATTATTTGTAATATACTTATTCTATTACCTATAACATACTAAGTACTTGGTATATATTATAAACACTTAATTATATAACTAATGTAGTGTAAGTCTTATATATAGTTACTATATAGCTATAGCTATTATAAGTTATTATAACTATACTCATATATGTTATATAATATTATAACACTAACTATAGTTACTAGTTACTATTATAAGTTATGATAACTATACTAATATTAGATCGAATAGAATAATGTCTCGTTCGAACGAATTTATCTCGTAGAATGTGTTTGGAGGGAAACTTCGTGTCAAATACTTTGAAGATTCACTTATTTGAACGTGAAAATGCCCCATTTGAATGCATTGGTGGAATTTGGTTACGAAAATACCCTCTGATGTTTTCTACATTTGAAGAATATGCCAAGGAATATTCTGATTTGTTAGTTCGAACTATTATATTACCCATTCGAACGTGAATTAAATCGCAGTATCAATCTATTTGTTGATCTATGCCAATATGACATGGTTCCATTGCGTAGAGAAGATGTTCAACCCGAAGTAATTGAAGGTGAAATGTCGGAAGAAGATGAATCAACTGAAATGTCTAGTGAGGATGAGGCGACTAGTCTAACAAAACCGATAGTGAAGGAATTTCAAACAGATATTTTTGTAAGTATTATTCTTATAAATATTCGTAACGTTTGTTCGAATAATAATTTGTTACAATTTCAAATAGATATGCCTCCTAAATGCAAAGCAACACGTGCGCCATCCCCATTCATTACCGACTTCTCGTGTGGTTCACCTGCTATCAATAGGGGGTCAACATCACCAGACCCAGAATAAGGTATTTTATCAAATTAAATACAACATTTTATACTCAATTTAAGTAATATATATCTATAAAATAATTTAATTTAATTAAAATATATGCTTTAATTACTGTATATCTATGCAGACACTACATGGGATGTCTGCATAGAGAAAGTAAGAAAAGTAGGTAAAATTAAAGTTAATATTCCTGATGATCATACTGATAGCTCCGGAGATTTGGCAGCGTAGCTTGCTTCTTATGTTGGTAAGCTTACTCGCACATATGCACCGATTGTTACATATTCATGGTCTAAAGTTTCCAAGATGCGAAAGATCACATAAAAAATTATTGCTCAGTAATAAGCTACATACCAAATAACTAAATATATAACCTGTTAATTTAAAATTACTTTGTATTTATACTAATTGTTTATAATTTTTTAAATGACGAGTTTGAACCTAATTTTGGCCGATGAGATAATCGATTAATGATTGAGGAACTGATGTTGAATACATTCTAGAGGTACGAAGGTCAATGCAATGCATACTATAAGAAATTCAGAACTACAACATAAGCGTGCTAAAATTCATTCCAAACAATGCCATCAAACTAATGGGAGAAAGTTTGTGATATATTTGAAAATCCTGCTTATCAGGTAATTTCACTGCTATCTTTTTCGAATAGTATATGATAGATGTATTAAACATATAGATATAATATTCTTTTTTAGCAACTGAGTGCTTTGAACAAAGTAAATAGATCAAATTTAACGATACACCATCATGCAGGTTTTCGATTTTTTCATCGTTTGTCTAACAAAATGGTAAGTTATTCTAGTCTCCATTAAATGTTAACATATAATACAATTTTTTTATTTAAGTTCTAATATAGATTTTCTGTTTGCAAAAAGAAAAAAATTCTGCTGACTATGATCTGACCCAATTGTATACTTTAGCACATAAAAATCGTGTTGGTGTTTGGACCAGTCCCGAAATAAAGACAAATTATGTAAATTTAAATTTATTTAATTTCATTTTCTAATAATATTTTTGTTGCTTATACTAACTTTAATTTTTTTATTTTTGTAGGACAAGATGATATCTTTTAAGATCACTGCTTCAGATCTATCTGATGAATCATCTGTCAATGATGCTCAGATCTTTTCTCAAGTTCTTGGATTACGTTCTGGATATTTGAGGGGCTTAGGTCGTTGTATGAAGCCATCATCAACATCATCATTCTCTTCTCAAACCAGATTGAATGACGACAAGATTAAGGAATTAGAGGAAACAACACTTGAGATAGAACGATTGGGATCCAAGGAAAATGAGCTGTTGACCCCGATTAGATCAAGTAACGGATTTAGAGGCGAGATCAGAAGAGAGACTATAGTTGAATAACCAAAATATGTTTGAATAGTTCCAGTCAATAGTGATGTCCCACAATCTTAAATTTTATTTTTTCTTTAATTGCCTTTACATTATGATGTTCCAAAACATTTGAACAAATGATGTTTGAATTAAAATTTGTTTAATATTAACATGGTATTTTTAATTAAATTATTTTTTGTATGATTAATATCATTCGAACAGTAAATAACCAGTTCAAATCGTAAATTACCATTTATAAATCCATTCGAACAAAAAAATACACATTTGAACGACAACCGAGAAATACAGTCCGTACTTCCATTCGAACAATAAAATATTTTTTTGAACAACATTAATATGCAAAACCCCGTTCGAACAAACAAAATTTCCTAAAATAAAATGTCTGTTCAAACAGACATAATTTATGTTCGAACAAAAGTCATTTGAAAAATTTATTGGTTCAAACGCATAAAATCTATTCGAACACTCCATTCGTTCTAACATGATCAAATATGGTTATTAGTTTGAATCAAAATTTCATATTGTTCGAATAAACGAGTCGGTTTGAACTGAGAAATATTTCATTCGAATAGTGTTTTGAGACGAAATTGGTTCGTTTAAAAAAAAATCCCCTTTGAACAGTTTCAACTGGTTCCACCAAATTTTATCCCTAAAAATTATTTTTTGAGACGAAAATCAAAAATCTTTTGAGACGGTCTTTTTGAGACAAATAGAGATGAAAGTTTTTCGTCACCAAAACTATTTTGGGATGAAATTTGGGTTTTTTTGAGACAAAATGTTTTGTCTCAAAAAACCCAATCTCTAATAGTGTTCCCAGGACTACCATTGATAAACAATAGCAGGAGCCACTCAGGGCCAGCTATTCTATCACGCAACTTAAGCAATTGCCTAAGCCCTCTAGTGGAAGAAGATCTTAAAAATAAATCTAGGAAGAATTTTTTAAAAAGAAAAACAATACTCAATTAAAAAAATTAATTAACTCAATGAGAAATTATCAAAAGTATTAAATAGATATTATGTCACTATTAGTTTTAAACGTATCTCACATAATAACTGTTTCAGGTACTCTCCTTTTAAAAATATATGTCTCTTTTGTCATTATTAGTTTAATATATAATATGAAAATTGTAAATAGCAAAATTTAATTTTTTGAGTATTTATGAAAATTAATCATTTGAAGAGGCAAGCCACTTTTTCCCAAGTGTGTAGGTTGTTTATAGAACTTTATTAACAATAATGATTATAATTGCTTCTAGGGCTCGTTTGAATACTAAGAATATCTCATAATATTTGTGAATAGTAGTGAAATAATTTGTAAATAGCAGTGAAATAATTTGAATTAAAATGTTTTATTGGGTTTGAGAAATGATAGAGAAAAAATTGAATTTGAGAATAGTTGAGAATACCTGAGAACAATTGTATTCTCAAGCGGCCCCTAGAGCCAGTTGTGGCAATTACTATGCTCCTAGGAAGATGATCTCCTTGATTTGCTCCATATCATGCAAAAAAGAAATTCTATGCATCAGCCACTATTCACTTTCACACCCCATACTAATTATAGTTTTTTCTTACATAGGGTGTGATGATATTTTTCATAGGGTGTGTGGGTGTTTTTCATAGGGTGTGGGGTAATAAATAGTGACTGATGAGAATAATTTTTCCAGGCAAAAATGAAAAAAAAAAAGGACTTTCTATCATTAGCAAAAATGCATACTTTAAGACCATGGATAGGCGTATAAATTAACGAGTCTTAGG
This sequence comes from Cyclocarya paliurus, assembly GCA_029856935.1. NCBI lineage: Eukaryota > Viridiplantae > Streptophyta > Magnoliopsida > Fagales > Juglandaceae > Cyclocarya > Cyclocarya paliurus. Next base: position 15,307,511 of record CM056958.1, read on the forward strand.
TTAATAAAGAAATCTCACCAAAATAAAGTTATAAACTGATTTAGCTTGTTGTGATATATCAGATTGTAAAATTTTTTTTTTAACTATAAATAAGATATAGCGTATCACATCTAATTAGTAGTTTTTGTAAGCTTAAGAAGTTTTATATTTTGAGTTTTTTTTTAACGTTTTCAAATTTATTTTATTTTTTAAAATTTTTTATTTATTGGTTTTTCAGTTTTTAAAAAATATATGTGACAAACATGAATGAGACATGTCGAATATTGATGACTTGCATAATTTAATATATTTTATCACTTCTTAACTTTAAACTTTAGTCTAATTTTATTTATTTTTGTTGATTTTATGCTTCATTGTCATTATTTAATTTATTTATTCAGTTTTTATTTATTGGTTTACTAGCGAAAATCTTGTCGAATTGATTAATTATTTGATAAATTATACAACTACTTCACATTTAGTTCTCAATATTATAGTGCCCACTATACATATATATATATATATATATATATATATATATATATATATATATCTCTCTCTCTCTCTCTCTCTTTTTATCTCATCATGTTCTAGGCCCTAATGTATGGACAAAGCCTCTTAAGAGATATTTCTTCTAGAAAAGCTGATATATAGCAATGCTGGGAGAAGGAGATCTCAATCTCATATTAATGTGTTGGGAGAAGTTTGGCATTCTTTTGTATGCAAGTTCGATTGGACATGCGAAACATTTATAGTAGCATGTTTAATATTTTAGGTTACGTTTGGATATTGAGAATCTGAGATCAATTAAGTTAAGTTGAGTTGTGAATAATAGTATTTTGTAGGTGCTATTGATGTGGGTTTAACTTTTATAGGTTAAACTGCGTTTAACTTTTTAGTCCGAAACGTATGAAGTTGAGATGAACTTAACATTTTTATAAAAAGTTAAAAAAAGTAGTGAATTTCATCAATAATTGGTTTGAGATGAGTTGAGTTTGGCTCAACAATCAAACACAACCTAATCAATGCTTTTCAAATATAAATGATGTTTATAACTTTTTTTCAGTATATAATGTATGTATTTGCTGAGTATTGAACTTATCTTTGTTATTACATTTTAACTCACTAGATAGTAATATTGATCACAAGTCTACAAGCAAGATGATGCTTTAATTAGTATTTATGGTACAATAGGGATCTTAGTGTGATGTTCTAGATTGATGACTATGTTTAAATAATTAAGTTTCTTCTTGAGTTGTAACGACAAGATACAATATTGTTAAAGTTGATCAATAATTTAGGTTGCTTAAGCTTTTGGTTTGCAAATTCTTTTTATGGCATCTTGAACTATAAGCAAGAAATTTCTTTAATCTCTAAAATGGGGTGTTACAATTCTCAATTACTTAAGGTCTAACGTGCTTAAACCTATATCCCTATAAGAAGAGTTTTGCTACACAACCTCCTCACACTCCACACTCCACACTTTTTAATATTTTTTAATATTTTTTAAAATTTTTTTTTGAATTTATTTTTTTAAAACTATTTATAATTTTTTATTCACTATTCATATAAAAATATATTTGATAAAAAAAATTTAAAAAAAAATTAAAAAAAAGATGGAGTGTGGAGTGTGGTGTGAATAGTAGGAGATTGAGTAGATTTTTTCTAAATAATAAGTAGAAGAATTCAATAAGTTTAAGAAGAATAAAATAAAATAATAATAATAAAAAGTGTGGTGTGTGGTGTACTGTGAGGAAGATGAGTAGCAAAACTCAAAAATCCTAGGAGTTAACTGAAATGGTAAGAATTTTGCTGTTAGTGGTATACTCCCTTAAGGTCTAAGATTCGAAATCTTTGGTGTAAACAATTTCTATGAGCTATCGGATTGGGAGAGTTTTTGGATTATCCTCGATGCATTTGCAGAAAAATCCCAGATTAGTAGGAACTTTGTTTCGAATAACCCAGTGCCAAACAAAAGAAAAAAGGTCGATGGTGCAATCTAAGGGCAACGACCGCCACAAGTAACATATGCTGGATGAAATTATTATCATTCATATGAATATTGACAGAGTAAAAGAAATTCTGAGTAATGTGAAAGGCTTCCCACAAATGACTTCCGGTAGCCTAATTATCTAGCTTACAACAAAGTTATTTATTACTATGTAATTTCATGATCTGCAGGTTGGTCTTTTGTTGGTTGATCCTTGTTTTACGAGTGTCTGACTTTGGCACGAATTGACAATGATTGGGTTTGAGGAAGACTCTTCTTAGGTGGTTCAATATGCTCAAATGAGATTATTCGTTTTTAACAGTAAAAATCTGAGTGATTTGCAATGGCTTTGTGAAAACATCTACAAGTTGTTATTTTGAGGAAATGAATCTGATTGTCCGGGAAGATATCCGATCGCGAACAAAATGATAATCCCTTTCAATGTGTTTTGTCCGTGCATGGAAGACCGGATTTGCTATCATTGTCGTTACATTATCACACTGTAGCAACAGTGAGTGTGATTGTGGAATGTTTAGTTCACTAAGCAAAGAGAGAATACATGAGAGTACTTCAGTGGTTGTGTTAGCAATGGCTCAATACTCGACTTCGATGCTAGATCAGGAGACCGTTTTCTGCTTTCAAAAGCTCTACAAAATGATGCTGGAGCCAAGAAATGCATGTCAATAGTTGATCAACAGTCGTCAAGGCAGCAAGTCCAGAAAAAACTGGAAGTGGACCAACGTCCTTTAGTAGAAGAGTTCCATCAGAAATTGCTTCCCCTGATAACTGAGACAGAGAGTTGGGCATGGACATTGGGAAGGCTACAACATGTTTGTTTGCTGCAGGAAATCAATGCCAAAGAAAAACTGAAGTGGACCAACCTCCTTTTGTATGAATTTTATGGAGGTATAATGTATCAGATACCATACCAAAACAGAACGAGCAGATATAGGGGCTGTTTGGATTGGGACGTCTCCTCAACTCTCCTTAACTCATCTCATCTTCATCATTACAACCTTTTTAAATTCTTACACAAAATATAATAACATATTTTTTTTTCAAATCCCAAAGAATATTCCCAAATTGTCATATCAAAATATAATAAATAATTTAACTTTTTCAAATCTCAAAAGAATCTTCTCAAATTTCCACCCAAAAAATAATAAATAATCCACTTTTTCAAATCTTAAAATAATAATAATATTAATAAAATATCTTATTTTACTATTCACAAACCATCTCAACTCTCCTCCCAATTCAAACATCTCCATAGTATATCAGATACCATATCAAAATGGAAAACTTCGGTCGAAGGCCAGAAGGGAACAAAATTTAAAACTATGGTACAAAATCGACATGCAGCGTGTGGATTTGATGTGGATCTCGTTTAAGCCCATAAAGGGCCTTATTCAAAAGCCAGACAGTTTATAAGTAAAATTTTGATTGGCAAATTCAGATGGTGGAACCATAACAAACATATTTGATGAAGAAATGCATTTTTCACGTCCAGTTGATGGTTGTGCCAATTGGCAGAGAGAGCACGGAAAAGAACAGTACGGATGGAGATGAGCTCGATACCTGGGGTCAACAAATATTACACAAGAACTTGGATGTTGGCACTTGTGAATCTAATACGACAGAACAAAACAATAGGCAACTTTTATTAAAGCTGACTTGAACTGAATTCAATCCACTATACAAAATAGAGATTAAGCACATCAAAGAAGTAGTTAAGATACAAGCACATCTAAGGAAAATACAACGTTGAGGGGGGGAAAAAAACCCGCCCTTGTGGAATGACCTCAAAATTAAATTTGGAGGCCGAGTAAAGCCGATGGGCAGTCATTTGTATAATATCAGCACACACCAAACTAAAATAATTTACACTGACAGTAGCGATGGTTTGATCACGATGACTTGCAGGCTAATAAGCTTATGAGATTAAACCAAAGACAAACTTTTTTTCATTTATGCATACTCAGGATTGAATGATAAGGCCTCCTGGTAAATCATATCCTTCATTTGCTCCTCTTCCAATTGTTGTTCAAAGTCAAAGGAAAATGGCTCTGCGCAGACCGGTTCATCAGCTATGTCATGCAGTCTTTCAAAGTAAGGATGGGCCAACGCTTCTTCAACTGTACAGAGACAACATATTAACTATTGGAGAAAAGTACATTTAAGGAAAACTTAAAATTAAACTCAATATTTAACTTTGAAGCATGTCTTCTGCCCAACACAGATTCAATTCCACATATGAAAACAAATCCACATATGAAGCATTAATGATGGCAAGCACTAAAATCCCCACCAATTTAGAGATGAAAGCATGTCTATAAATGTATAATTCTGACAACTAATATATGCATGCAAGTTTTGCTTTGTCTGTACATGTGAATAAACCTTGCAGAGTGAAATTTGAAGAAAGAGAGACTTCTGAATGTGTACCATGACAGGATGAAAAACGAAGTTTCCTTAACTGAGGGACTTAAAATCAAAGACTTCTACTGCCTTTTTTAAGTGATCAAAGGTTAGCTATTCAGTGCCTGATGTCTGACATCACGATAGTAGATGGAGAGAGTAGACCAGATAACATAGCTTCCCATACACTAACAACAAAGAAGCAACTCATAAACTCTATTCTACAAAATGTGTATGAAACCCAATTACAATTTACAAATTTTAATAGGTACAGCTTGTGGTTTCTTTAAGAGAAACAATTAGGTTAGACTTTCATCGTATTAAAACGTTAGGTTTGGATGTTAAGATGAGAATTTTAGTTTGAGATGAAAGTTAAAAATTGAATAAAATATTATTTTTTAATATTATTATTGTTTTGAGATTTGAAAAAGTTGAATTGAAATTTGAAAAAGTACAATTGTTTATTATATTTTATATTGAAATTTGAAAAAGTTGTAATGATAAGATGAGAATTTTGTGTTTTTAAAAATTTCCAAACCTAACCACTTGTCTGTTAAAATTTCTTCATTACTTCGGACCAATCCTAAAAGAAATTAATGGAGCATCCACTTATAAACAACAGATAACTGATCAAAACTGAATTTGATAAAAGTGTTTGGCTCACTAGTCACCTAATTCAACTGCTTCTCATTGAACACACGATTGTGCAGAAACATTATTTTGATTGCTCGAGTTTTCTCTTTGCATTCACATCATTGACACATGGTTTATTATGCTAATAGTGCTCTTGACAGTTCCAAGGTGAGTCGGTGAGGACATTCTATTCAAGGATGACATATTACTACAAAACTCAAGCTATGATTCATTAGTCGTGAACAAAAATCAAACTGAAAACAAACAGTTTTTAATGTTAAGTCCAAACTATTAATCTTCTAAAGCATTTTAAGGAACTGCGTGATAAATTTATATGCCTTAGAATGCCCAACTTGGTTTGAAAGTAAGTTTGAAGTAGGCAGTGAAACTCAATATGATGATTGCTTTCCCTTTTTAAGTTGATTGATGAAAAATTTTCATATCAACAATGCTACAATAATTAAAAATTAATAAATTTCATCTGGCCAAAATGACCGAAACAGGATAGTAAAATTACCAGTGATTCTTTTAGCCGGATCAAATGTCAACATTTTCTCCATGAGATCAATGGCCAGTGGATTAACATGTGGGAAAACACTGAGTAATGGCTGTCGAGGGTGTGGGGGCTGTTGGCGAATATATCTTTTTGTATCCTCATTCCGAACAAACCAAAGATCGGACTCAGTTGGCATCCCAAGGAGCTAGAAAAAATAAATACATAAATAAGAGCACGCATAAGCATATATCAAGCAGATATCACTTAAAATAATTCATTAATAATACCTAATTCATTCCAATAACACACTAAAGCAAAAGGAAATACTAGTAAGGACGTCTATTGCTAATATAAGTAATCAGAACCCTTGAAATTAATCACTAAACACAGTAATGTACAATAACATATGAAAAATAAATAGTCAACTCATGGAAGCAAACTAATATACCATAACATATGACAAACAAATAGCCAACTCATGAAAGCAAAAAAAAAAAAAAAAAAAAACAAAGGCAATGAAGCTCAGCTATATATCTAAAAGAGTTGTGTAAATTAGAAGCATGATCAGCTTCAGAGTTGAAAAGATGAAAGAGTTTCCATATTGTTCATTTATTCTTATACTTGAGTGCATCAGTGGAATGCCATGTAGAAAACCAGAACAGGAAACTTGTTACAATAAGTATCTTAGGTTATATTATTTCTTCTCATAGAGGTTGAACACTAAACAAACCCTTACAACAAAGAACTGAAGTTGAAATTACTTTTCTTAAAAGTATACGTCTATCCTGACTTGCTTTCTATTTTTATTCCTTACCTCTATCAACAAGCGCATCTGATGCGCTTGATCTCTGCCTGGAAACAAAGGCTTTCTATTCATAAGCTCCATAAAGATGCAACCCACAGACCACACATCAATGGCAGCAGTGTAATCTGAAGAGTTCAACAGTAGCTCAGGCGCCCTGTACCATCTCGTGACAACATATTCAGTCATAAACTCATTCTCTGCAGCCGGACGAGCAAGACCAAAATCACAAATCTTCAGGTCACAATTTGCATTCAATAAGAGGTTGCTGGGTTTCAAGTCTCTATGAATAACATTTGCAGAATGTATAAACTTCAGTCCTCGAAGGATCTGATACAAGAAGTACTGCAAAGCATCATTGCCATCATAAAACTAATGTCAGTTCCAAAAAAATATTAACAATAAAAAGAAGCACATAGTTTAGAAAGTCGAGGTGCTATACAATTGTGAGACTCAAAAGCAAGGCATGGTACCTGAGAGTGCTCCTCTGATAAGCCTTGATTGGAGCGAATTATTTGGTGAAGATCAGTATCCATGAGTTCCGTGGCAATGTAGACATCTGTAAATTCTCTCCGTAAAGGAGGAGGAACAACATCTCTTATACCTATGACCTGTATTACATGCAGGTGATTCTACTTCACAAATCCGATAGTAATACATGACAGTCTTATATTGAATCTATTAAAGTCCAAATCCCTATAACTTGGGCTCAAGACGAATGTTTCTTAAACCGTCCTCTTCTGGAAAAAATGTTTCTTAAATATTAGATAAAGTAAAAACTTCAACTTTCTTTTGCTACAATGGAACTTTATTAACAAAAACAATGTTTTCCATTCCATTTATTAGAGCATGAGGAATGCTATTTAGAATCTTTTAATTATCATCATTTCATCGTGCAATCATTTGATGTCAATCATTTTACATCAAGAAAAGATCAAAGGGTAATAGATAAGAGATAATTGACATCATTTTTCAATAAAGCAAAACACTCGTAAAACATAAAAAGTTTAGAATCTGTGGAAGTTTTTATTCTAATTTTAATTACTAAATTCATGGATAATCAGAGATGAGGAAGTATTAGCACAAGGGCCCAAAATTCATACCACATCAGAGTTAAGTTTTACTTTTCAAAATTGAGTCAGACAAAGATGGACCAATGTTTTAGCTTTTTCTAGAATCAGCCAACAACTTGTTGAATGAAACTGAAGATTTTCTTTCCATTTTTTCCTTACATTTTCATGATCGAAATGCCGAAGCAGCTTAATCTCCCTGAGCGTACGCTTGGCGTCCATGTGGTTATCGAACGCGTTCGCTATTTTCTTCATGGCGACCATCTCGTTCGTCTCCGAATTCAACACCGAGCTTCAAAAAGTCAACCACCGAAAATACAGTTAAGTTACATCCAAAACCACAACCCATCAAAGCAAAACCAGCCACCAAAAAAAAAAAAACCCAAATCTGATCGAGTACCAGACGATTCCGTACGCGCCGCGACCGATAGGTATGATGGGAGGGCGGTACTTGGCCGTGATCTCGAAGAGGTTCCCGAAGATGTTGTGCTGAAAAAACTGACCTCCGTGCGTTGGAACCGCCGGAAAATCCCCTAACTGACCGGCTGCCGAACTGTGGTTGGCGTCAGCCATTCCGAACTCTCTCTCTCTCTCTCTCTACCTCTTCCTCAGAAGCTTTCTCGCTCCGTATAGTGTGAAGAACAAGCAATGAGGACGAAGAATTTAAAGGGAGAGACAGATAAAGGATTTAAATGGAGAAGAGCAGCCTGAGGTTCAGATCCTCAGTGCTTTTTCGTTTGGGCTGAGTTCGGAGTTGATGGCTGGAAGGTGACGGGAAACGAGACAGAGAGAGAGGATGCAAAAGTAGTGACCCCATAACGCGGTTGGACAGGCATCGGAGGGCTGAGATTCCAGCCGCCTCTCATCGATGGTTCATATTTGTTTTATTTTTCCAACCGTCATTGGGTTCGGATAACTTAAAAGTCAACAAAACCACGCATGAATTTAAACATTATAACTAAAAATAAATCATTATTTATTACTTTTTTACGATTTTCTTCTCAATTTCGTGTTCGACGTATCATTAAATAATAAGTTCAGGTGTAAAATATAATAAATATTTTTTATTATTTAATCTAACATTATAAAATAGTATAATAAAATAGATGATGAATAATATTATCCAAATGAGTTAATTAACTATAATATTTTAAAAAAATTGGCATTATTTTTCAAGATTTTTTTAAATTAGTGAAATAAAAGTCTTAGTTACTGTTCGGATAGCGAGTTGAAATGAGATGATATGAGTTGAGATGAAAATTGAAAGTTGAATAAAATATTATTTTTTAATATTATTATTGTTCTGAGATTTGAAAAAGTTGAATTATTTATTATATTTTGTGTAAAAATTTAAAAAAATTATAATGATGAGATGAGGTAAGATAAAACACTTTTACTATCTAAATGGGGCTAGCTTATTTGGAAAAAAATTTCATCTCAAAAATTTCATCTTATCTCATTTCATATCATTCTTAAATATCACTCAAATATAAATACTTTCAAATTAATTATTATAATTTTTTCAAACTAATCATTACAACTTTTTCAAACTTTTGAATAAAAAATAAAAAATAATTCAACTTTTTTAAATTTTCAAACAAAAATAATATTAAAAAATTATATTCTAATAATATCACAACTTTATAATATTTTATTTAGTTTTTTCTCTCTTTCCTTTTTCAAAATTTCATAAAACATTAAAATTCTGTTTGGATAGTAAAAATGTTTCATTTTATCTTATCATTATAACTTTTTTTAAATTTTTACAAAAATTATAATAAACAATTCTATTTTTTAAAATTTTAAAATAATAATAATATTAAAAATTAATATTTTATTCAATTTTTATATCAACTTATCTCATCTTAACTCACAACATATCTTCTCGCTTGTTAGATGCGATGTCATGATTCGTAACGGTTATGAAAACCATCCGAGTGCTTTGAAGCAATTGGACGGCAACCAGAGCAGGTGAAGATGGTGGGATTGTGCCTGAAATGTTAATAGCACTCGCTTCCGTCTTGGACTTGTTGGCAGGCACTGCTATCGTCAAAAGGGGATCCTTCCAATTTCCAATTAGAATTGAACATGTGCTGTAAAAATGGTGGCAGTTATGAAATGAATAGCTGATACTAAAAATTCAAACTATCTCACTGTTATTTATAAATTATTTTATTATTATTTATAAAATTATCATCTTATTTAACTGATCAAATCTTCAATCACAAATATTTTAAATAATTCTTAATTTAATTAATTAGTATTTATGAAATAGTCACATCATATGATTAATTAATGACAAATTAGGTTAAGACAGCATTCATCTATTTTTATATGTGTTAATGAAGTCAACTTAATACGTGTTCATAACAAGATTTTCTTTGAGATTCTTTTCTGCTTTTATAATTTATTTTTTATAAAAGATAGACAATTGAGAAAATATTAATTTAAAAGATGGTTAGATTAAGAGAAGTATATATATATATATATATATATATATATATATATATATATATTCTAAAGATGTGTGAGGAAATTGTTAATGGCCAATTGTAATAAAAGGTCTTTTTATGATGTGTGGAGAATTATGAACCACCGGATTTAATTAATTTAATGTGGTTTCAAATTATGTGCATATCATATCCTTTTCTTTTCTTTTTTGGCTCCATATGGGCAATCAAATCTAGTTGGTTCAATTTTTGTATCATATTTAATGAGCCACTTGCATTTTTTATTAGAAAAATAGATGACTTGGACAGAGCATTAAAGTTGGATTTGTTGGAACAAGGCTTTTTCTTTTCTTTTTTAATTTTTCAGATTTTTCTGTTGGGCAGAAATTTTTAAATCTAAATCATTTTTCTTAAATTTAATTACTCATTATATTTTTTTAAAAATTGTAATTGGTCATGTGAGAGTTTTCAATCATTTAAATTTAATTTAATTTAATTTAAATAAAAATAAAAAGATCTTGATCCTATTTCATAGTGTTTAGATGATAAAAGTCTTCAACAGGTAAAACTGAAAAAATTATAACAAAAGTACAAGATAGTCATCTCATGGAGATAAAAACAAATTTTCAATCTTATGAAATATGAAAGAAAAATTTCAAGTCCTAGCAAGATTTTTTTTTTTTTTTTGAAGAAGGACGACCGCACGTCCGAGTTTTATTGAAAAAAACCCTCACTTTTAACAGAGGAATACCATGATTAGAATATAACCTTATTATCCAACAACCAATCCCCCAAATAACCCAACAACAAACATAGTCTATTTTTCCCTTACACAAGGAAGTCCTACCTTATCTGTTTCATGAGCCCCTTCACATAATGAGGAAGACTCCCATAATTCGTCCATTCCTGGGACATTCCATCTGCACCTTTCTTGGCCAAACAATCCGTCATAACATTTGCTTCTCTATATATATGTCGAATAGAATAAGTAATTTGAGCCAAAATTTGCATAATCTCTTCCCAAAAGTTCTCTAAATACCATACACCACATCTAGCCTGCGCAATCCAGTCAACAACTAGCTTAGAGTCCATCTCTATTTCCAGCCAACTCATGCCCATCCTTTAACAACTTTGTAATCCATGCAACAAAGATTGGATTTTGACAGAATTATTTGTACCTTGGCCAAGCGAGTGTGAAAAAGCCATATAGAGCTCCCTTTTATGATTTCTCAAAATTCCACCTGCACTGATTCTTCTAGGATTTCCAATGTAGCAGCCATCTACATTCAGTTTATACCAGCATGTTTGTGGTTTACACCAACTCACCAACTAAACATTCACAATCTTTGGCAACTGACCCGAATATTCAGCCCTTTCAAAATAGTCTCATATAAAATGGATAGCTTCTTGGCTTCTGTCAGCTTCAGTGCTACACGCCCCAACCAAAGCTTAATTGATTGCCATGTACCTTCAATAGACACAAACTTCCCTTCCATTTTAGCAGCACTTCACCAATTCCACAACTCCCACATGACAATAATTGGCAAAACACCTATAAGAGAACCCACATGATTGCTCCCTGTTGCTCTGCGAAACCATTGCTCCACAATTTCCCACCAACTTCCCAACCTCAATCTCAAGCCCAACTAAGTTGCACATTTCTTCCAAACGACTCTTGCAAAACCTCCTGAGGCCAAGACATGATTAAAATCTTCATACGTTCCCTCCACACAACACTCACATTTTGACACAATGGGAATTCCTACTCTTTTCAAACGATCATTCACACTTAAACAATCATTAAACACCTTCCACATAGCAATCTAGATTTTTTGGGCACCGCAACATGCCACACCCACTTTGACCATGGCACTTCCGGAGCTTTAACTCTGATGCAATCCCATGCCAATTTTGTGCTGAACCTTCCAGAGTTTGTTTATTCCCATATCAGTAAATCCTCCCCTGATTTTTTCCTTCCCAACATCTCAACTATTTCCTCCAATTTCTCCACCCCAACTAGCTGAACAATTTTTTGTTGATCCCATCCACTCTCCACCGACACTTCTAAAACTTTCAGATCAGCACTACCTACCATATTCATTTGCTCACACGAAGCACCAGAATTCAACCATTTATCTTTCCAAAAGAAAACATCACCTTGCTTAATTTTCCAGCGTGTGTGCTGTAGGACATTAGGTATACACCGAGCAATCATCTTCCAGGTACAGGAACCACGACTTGCCTCAACTAAAGACGCATGCCTTGATTTAACATACTTTGCTCTGAAGAACTGAGCCCAAAGTGACTTCCCAGAAATTAGACTCCATGCTAGTTTCATATGAAGAGATTTTTGCATCTCTTGGAAACTTCATATACCAATACCCCCTTCCTTTGTAGGCCTACAGATCTTCTCCCAAGCTATCCATTTTTTCTTTGAGTTTAGCAACTGATTCAAGTGAGAGATGATTGCTTTTGGAATACTACAGCATGCTAACAAGTGCATCGGTAAACTCATAAGTACATGTTGAAGAAGAAGAATTCGAGCACCTTTAGAAAGGATTTTATGCATCCAGCCTCCAATCTTATTCCTTACTTTGCTAATAAGCTCTTCAAAATAAATAATTTTCAGTCCCAAAAGCCTTTTTTTATTTTGGTTGAATAGAAACCTAAAACTTCTGTTTAGTTGAATTAGGCTATTAGCCACTGATATTAATATGTGGGTACAGAGAAAAGGACTTTGTAAATGTAATTGCATTGGTTTGTACCATTGAGCACAGTAGATTTTGGATGGGATTAATGTCAAAGTCCCAAATTCTTGACATCAAGTTTCAAATTAACTAAGGCCTCGTTTGTTTTCGCAGATGAGATGAGATGAGATGAAATCTTTTGAGATATGTGTGAATAGTATTGAGATATGTTGAGTATAGATGAGATAAGATTAGTTTGACTTTAATTTAAATATTTATAGTAGTGGGACCCACAACTAATTATAGTTTGACTTTTAATTATATTAATTTTTTATAATACAATAACACCAAAACAGTTTAATCCATGCATGAACAGTAATAGTAACATCAGACGGCAGATCAACTTTTTTGTTCCCAAAGTAGTAACGTCAGGTAGCTTTTTTTTAAGTATAGTACAGTCCATAAACAGTAAATAAATTAATGAGAGATGAAATGAGATGAGATGAGATGAGATAAGATGAGATAAAAAATGAATGTTTGTTTTCAAAGATAGTCTAACCATACAAAACTTAGAAAAGTTTTCAAAATTTTGTGTTTCATCCCTATAAACAAACAAGGCCTAAGTCACAAAAAGTAATAATAACAAAAACTCGCTAGATATTTACAATATTAAGGAGATGGTTAGAAAAAGTTTTCACCTCATCCATCTCATTTTCAAACATCATTTAAATATAGGTATTTTTAAATTACTCATTACAACTTTTTCAAACAAATCATTACAATTTTTTCAAACTTTCAAATAAAAAATAATTTAACTTTTTTAAATTTCAAAACAAAAATAATATTAAAAAATAATATTCTAATAATATTTTAATTTTATAATATTTTTTATTCAATTTTTTCTCCCTCATTTTTCAAAACCCAATAAATACTTAACTCAAACTATCTCATTACTATTTACAAATTACTTTAATACTATTCACAAAATTCCAATTGCAACTCATTCCCCAAACATCCCTTAAATGCAATGCTTTACTTGTTTTGTATGATGTGAGCACTTAAGTATTTAACCGAATAAAAAGTAGTCCATATTCTTCAACTAAATTGAAGAATAAGAAAAGATGATATTTAGAAGATTCTTTAAAAGATTGAGATACCATAGCCAAAAGTCTAGACGGTCGATGACTATAGTTACCAAACATAGCTTGGTCACATCCATTGAGTTGAAAATAAGCATAAGAGTTTTTTCAACTTGTTCACACCTGCCATTATCATATATTATTATGGTCATATTAATAAATTAAAGGTAAGACATATAATTTCATCCCAAAACAGGTACCTAACATCATGCAGTTTGAATCCATTTCTTACTTTACCCATATAAAAATAAAATAAAATAAGTAGAGAAGAAAAAAGAGCCAAATAAAAGCATAAGGTTATCCAATATATGGGTAATCCCTATTTTCCATGACTTAGCACATGTTTGAGATTGCGGTGGGAGATATATCTTATCATTTTAGAGCTTATAACTTATATATTCAATAATAAGTTCTATTATTAAAAAGTTATTTACTGTTTAGTAATCATATATTTAAAACATTTTTAAATATGTTACATTTGTTTGAAAACAAATTAAAAAAGTATTTTTTGATGTAGAAATGATTATCATTTGATTTTTTAAAGATTATGACCATATCCTTAAAAGTTTGAAAGTTATAATTATCTTAAAATTGTATAGGTATTTTCACTTATTTACAATCTTTTTAAAATTTAAAATACATTTCGGATTATCTGAAAAAAAAACTTTCGAGTAAAAGTATCAAAATAATGATTTTCCTCAAACGTCCATTTTAGCTTATTTGAGATAAAATAAAATTAAAAAAAAAATCACTTTAATAAGTAACATCCAAACAATCTAATTTTTCTGTTAAAAAGCTTTTAAAGTTATTTAAATACTTTTTAAGACTCGTGACACAACCCAAATGGGCCCTTAACCGTCCTTCCTTTGTGAAAAAGTGAAACGTGACACTATGAATTCTAATCTTACAAGTTGCCCATCATCTCATTATATATAGCAAAACAAGAAAAAGCTAAAGCCATGCACCTTAGAGTTTATGGTATAAAAAAAAGATGACACGTAAAGTTGATTCTAATATATATGTATTGAGTATTTGATATTGTACGAGAAATTTATTCGAATAGTAATAAATATTATGGAATCCATTTATGTGCCTATATCTCCCGTACTCTAAATCTTGATCAAATTCAAACGGCAACTGTAAAAAAGTTAATTACTTAAAGAATAATGGTTAAAATTAAAAAAGAACTCAAAGATATTGGTTTAAATTAAGTTGATATGATGAAGTCTCAACCTTTTAACTCGAAAATGATGGTGGACATTAAATAAGTGATCTAAATGATAAAAAAAATGCTTTAAAGTTTTTTTTTAAAAGATGTTCAAGATTAAGTTTGAACATGTGTACGCGCATATTTTCTTCAATTCCATCACATTTAAAGACCGAAACAAAGAAGTCAAGGAGGTAGGGCTAGCTGATGTTGGGTAGGGTTGCCGCGTCACCGAACCAACCCCATGCATTACGCAAAGCCACCAAAGGGTCCAAAGGTCTTTGGATTGACCAACTCAAACCAAACTCAATTCAAAGATTTAACAAATTAAAGTGGGAGCTTCTTCGTCGACTTGCAGCCCTCCTCAACTCAATCATTGTTGTTGTTTTTTTAAAAAAAAAAAAAATTATAAAAGCCATGCATGAGGCCGCATCGCAGAAGCTCATCGGCCCCTTGTAGTCTATGCTACTAACCCATGTACAAATCATTTATACAGTCTTAGATACATGGACATTATGCGGTCAAAAAATTACATTTATCAATCGCCGTGGAGGACGCGCGTAACAGTATTTGATTCGTAAAATAATGATTGAAAAATGAATTGATATTGGGTATGAAAGAGTAGATCAGTAGAATACAATATTCATTTCTCGAGCTTTTAGCTAGTAAACGTCCTTATTGATCATTCTTTTTTCCATGACCATTTTTAGAAGGAACCTTTCATTTTCTTACCCTTTAAGGTATTTCAAAAGTGACAACTAAGTTGCTAAAGAATGACCCATATATACGCGCGTTTATATCTTTTGCCTTTGTGTACTAGTGGAAGAATATATATACAACAACTTGACATAAAAAAATAAATAAATGTCTTTTCGCTTTAAAAACTTGTTTGAAATTGTGTTTATGTGCTAGCGCCCATATTAATCAAATATATCTTCCTCATCATGTTTATAAATTGAATAAGCCATATATAATGTATTGATCTTCATCATATTTGATCGATTCCACTCATTTCTACTTGAATTAATTATTGTTGTAGAATGTCTTGTCCATTTTTATGTATCTTTCATCAACTGCATGGTTCCTTGATGCTTCGACTCATGATATATTTTTATACCTTGATTGTTGTATCATACTTAAAGCTTTTAATGAAGAATACATCGGATGTTCTTGACCATGCTCACATGTCGGCCTAGTGCAAACCCATTCTACTCCATCGCCTAAACATCAGCAAGTCCATCTCTATTATCTCTTATTCTGATCTTGTTCATCACCTGCATGTGCAATCTTGTGGATATCTAATTGACTCATTTCATGTAGCAAGCTAGCTACTGAAGAATCCTTCACTATGTGGATTGCATGATAAGTTAGGCATGCACCTTTTTTCTTCAAGCATTATGGACTTGTATGCATTTTTGGGTGCAAATTAGGCTGGCTATCCCACAAGAAGGTGTTCTACGAATGGCTTGAGTACTGGGACCGAGTATAGAACTGTACATATATGGCTTCTACAATTGCTGAACTTGCTTGGTCAACATTCTTACTTTGTGATCTTGGTGTTACCAAGTCATCTCCTCCGACCCTTTACTACAATTAATTATGTTCTCTTTACATGACAATGAACCTTGTCTTTCATGCATGTAGAAAACACATTGAAATTGATTATCATTACATTTAGGAGCGTGTTGCCCTTGACATCTTGTAGACTTAGCATGTGTACATCCTTCTCATCTCAACTTTCAAACATATTTACGAAACCCTTGATCTCTTTTAGTTTTGGGACAAACTCAATCTTGTATCATAGTTCAATTAACGCACACGAGGAGAAGGGGGGATATTGAAAGAGTTGACTCTCTTAAACTTGGCAACTTTATTATAGTTGTTAAGGCGGGTTATGTAACCACCAGCTCCGAACCGCACTGTGTTCCTGTAAAAGAGAATAAGGTGGTGGTCGAGTGTGTCCGTGACACCGCTGATACCAAAGTCAAATATTTTGTATTGGAGAAAAGAAAGAAAGAGCAAAGAGACAGTTCAGAGTGATTAACCTCCTTTCGTTATCGACTTGCACTCCATATTAACATATTTTATGTGACATGACCTTTTGCACATTGGGCACAGGCCTTGTCCTATGGGGAGAGAAATATCCCTTCCACTTACCCCACAATTCATACCATGTGAACATTGGGAATTATTCTGTCCTAATGTTCCACAAGAACTGAGTTACACTGGCAGCAGTTATTGTTGCGAAGGGTTCTGCCTCCACCCACTTCATAAAATAGTCCACCGCTACAAAGATGAACTTTGCACCACTTTTTCCTCGCAGCATTGGCTTGACGATATCTAGTCCCCATTGTGCGAATGGCCAAGGGAAGTGACATACGTCATCTCCTGAGGTGGGCAATGTTGTACTGACGAATCCATTTGGCACTTATCACACTTTCGGACGAATTCCTTTGCATCCTTGAGGACTCGAGGCCAATAATAACCGGCTCTTAGTGCCTTTCCTGCCAAGGTCCTCCCACTCGAGTTATTTCCACATATTCCTTCATGTATTTTTGCCAAGATGCAATGAGCCTCTTTCAGGGAGATACATTAGAGGGGAGAAGATGAAATCGTTTGTACAACTTCCCCTCTGCAAGTACAAATTGGGTTGCCCTATTATTTACCCTTCTTGCCTCTTCCTTCTTGGTTCGTAGCTCTCAATTGGCAAAAAACTGATTTATCTTGTGAGCCCACTAGGGTACAACATCCCCTATTTTCAACATCACGATCCCCATGGTCAGGACCTTTATCACCCCGGTGACTGCTTCCCATGGTAGCTCTGTGTCATTTATGCCCAATGCAACCCATGCTAGCTGATCCGCCTTCCAATTGTCTTCAGGAAATTCATTCGATAGTGAGATTCTGGAATCAATCGTGCTCTTCCCATACCCATTGTAGATAGAATCGGAGTCTTTCACTCTTTGCCAGGTACTTACTCTTGACCTGGTTTACCCCTATCTCAGAGTCTAACTTTTACGTCTATCACATCTAGAGCCCTCATGATGGCAAGGCCTGCTAGTAAGGCCTCGTATTATGCTTTCTTATTGGTGGTCTTAAACTCGAATCTTATCAAGCGGTAGGTCTATTTGCTTTCGTCGAAAACTACATATACCCCCACACTCCTGCCTTTTTTGGCATGAAGAGCCGTTGACGTAAACATGCGACTAGTTTCCCTCCAGTTAGGCGGGTGTACCTTCAAGAGGTCCAATCATCTTAGAAACGAAGTCTGCAAGGATTTGCCATTTGATGACTGTTTGGGGGACGTAGTTGATATCGAACTCACTTAGTTTGATCGACCAATTCATCATGCACCTGGACATGTCCAGGCACTAAAGAACCTTCTTCAGTGAAGCTTCTGTTAGGACCTTTATCGGATGCACTTGGAAGGCCTTAGTCGACAGGTAGACACTACTAGAGCTAACGCCAATAGCTTTATCTGTGGGTATCTCCGCTGCAATCCCCTTATGGCCTTGTTGGTGTAGTAAACATGCTTCTGCACCTTGTTCTCCTCCTAGACCAACACCACTAAGGCGACAATGATCATCACAGACAAGTAAAGGTACAAGGTTTCTCCCAATATCGTTTGGCTTAAATGTGGCAGGTTAGTGAGATATTTTTTGATCTGGGTAAATGCCTTTTCGCATTCATCATTCTACTTATGAACTTTATGAAGAACTTGGAGGAACAATGAGCACTTGTCAGTCGACTAGAAAACAAATCAATTGAGTGCTGCAATTCTCCTTGTGAGTCTCTGTACTTCATTGATGAGGAGATTTCATGTTTATCACGACTTAAATCTTCTCTTGGGGTTGAGTTTCATCCCATACTTTCAGAGAACTACAAAAGCCTCTTGCAAATCGTAAATGTTCCTCTCGGGTTCCTTGCTTTTCACAAGCAAGACGTCAACGTATACTTTTATGTTGCGGCTGATTTTCTCTTTGAACATCTAGTTAACTAGCCTTTGGGAAGTAGCTCAGGCATTTTTTAGGCCGAAGGGTATCACTTGGTAGCAGTACAAGCCTCGAGGGTATACCCCATAACTATTACAATCCTTTCTTTCTTGAAAATAATTTTTTGCTAAAGGGTATACCCTTTGGGAAAATTTTGGCCACTTTTGAGTTTTGACAGCAGCTCAAACAACTCAGGAGATGAGGAATAACTCTACCTCAATTCTTCAATCCAAGCTGGTGTAGGAAAAGAAATCATTGCCAGCACTACCTTCTCCAAACCCTTTTCTCCATGATTCCTGGACAAAGCATCAACAACCTTATTCTCCCTTCCTTTTTGTATTCAATAGTGAAATTGTAACCCAATAATTTGGTGATCCACTTTTGTTGAGCCTCGGTTCCCACCTTTTGTTCAAGACAAATTTTAAGGGCTTGTTGATCTGTTCTTACAATGACTGGTTGCCCAAACAAATAAGGTATCCAACATTGCACAACACTCACCAAGGCAAACAACTCATTGTGAGTTGATAGCCCAAGGACCCTACCTTACAAGGCTTTACTAGTATAGGCAATTGATTTTCCTTGTCACATTAGCATTGCACCTACCCTTTGGCCACAAGTATCACATTTTATAATAAAGGAAAGAGTAAATTCTATGACCTTAAGAATAAGAGGGTGGGTCACAACATGTTTAAGGCTTTCAAATACCTTAGAGGCCTCTTCACTCTACTTAAAGGCATTCTTTCTCAAAAGGGTTGTGATAGGTGCTGCAATTGGTCCATAGTTCTTAATGAACTTCTTATAGTAGTCTGTTAACTCCAAAAATCCCCTTAGTGACTTAGCATTGGTTGGTTCGAGCCACTCTATCATGATCAGATCTTCTTATCTTCTTAGCCATTCACTCCTTCGGCTAAGATAATATGCTTAAGATAATCAACCTCCAAGACTCCAAATTTGGACTTGGAGAGTTTATCATAAAGGTGATGGGCATGTAAGGTAGATAAAACTTGTTGTAAATGGTCTTTCCAACTTCGGCTATAAACTAGTATATTATCAAACAATACTAGAACAAACTTCCTTAAAAAGGATCTAAATATTTAATTCAGCAACTCTTGAAAGGTTGAAGGAGCATTGATGAGTCTGAATGGCATTACCAAGAACATGTAATACTTTTTATATGTACAAAAGGCAGTCTTGGGAATGTCCTCCTTAACCACCCTTATTTGATGATATCTCGACCTTAGATCCAACTTAGAGAACACCTCATATCAAAAAGCTCATCAATAGCTCATCAATTACTAAAATTGAGAATTTGTATTTGATGGTATGCTGATTCAAGGCCCTATAATCAATACAAAGCCTCCAACTACCATCATCCTTTTGAACCAACAAGACAAGTGAAGAAAATGGGCTAGAACTTGGTCTGATCACACCTAAATCCAACAATTATTTTACCATTCTCTTGATCTCAACCTTTTGATAGTAGGGGTAATGATAGGGTCTGTTAGAGATTGGAGATGTCCCTTCTTTCAACACATTTATGTGGTTTGTTCTAGAAGGTGGAAATTCCTTCGATTCTTTAAATACCCTTCCAAATTGTTTCAACAATTGAGCTAAGTCCCATGGTTGTTCACCCTTGAGTGGCTTTTCTTCCATTGAATTTAACTGTATTAGCAATCATTTTCCTCTACTTACAAGTTCAACATTGAATTCTTGCCCCCATCCCATGACCATTCCTTCAATTCAACCCCATCTGTTTGATATTCCTTCCTTCAAACATGAATTCCATAGATAATTTTGCAAAATTCCATACTATTGGACCCAATGTCTTGAGCCAGTGCACCCTCAACACTACATCACACTCACCAAGATTCAAAACAAAATGGGAAATTAAGAATGAGTTACCTTGAACCTTGAGGCTTACATCCCTGCACAACCTTGCACTCTTTATCATATCACCATTAGCCACAAGGATTGAGAGTTGAGCTGTCAAGTTAATTGGCACCCTGAACTTCTACAAAAGAGATGCATCTAGGAAGTTGTGGGTAGTCCTTAAGTCCATCAGGATCACTACTGTCTCCTCTTTTATTTATCCTAGAAGCCTCATTGTGTTAGAATTTGGTGTTCCAGTCATGGCGTGAATCAACATCTCAAGACCAGACTCCTCTGTTTGTAGATCAGGATTGTTTTCCCCCTTCTTCAAGCCTTCCCCTTCCTCATCTCTTGAATCATATGCTAATTCCTTCATACTTGCAACATAGAAATCTTAGGATTTTTGCATTTGTGCATCGAGTTCTTCTTCTCATCATAGTGGTAACATAAATCCTTCATTCTCTTTTCATCCATGTGCACCGATGATATGCTTCTAGGAGAGGATGCTGGCCTTATTCCCTTATTGGATCCTTCCCCGATTCCATTTATTTTTTGCTATTAACATAATGTTCTTATCTTCTAAGTTCTTTAGGGATTTTCTAGCACTCAGTAGGTATTTTTCCTGTCTCTTTGCTAACCCAAACATAGCATTCAAGTTTATAGGATTTAACGTTCTAATTGGTAATCTTATCTCATTTTTTAATCCACTAAGGAAGCAACTCAACTTATGTGTGTCAGACAAACCTTTGAGTTGATTGGAATGATACTCAAACTGAGAGTTGTAAGCTGAAACGTAGGTGGTTTGTTTAAGTCTAGTGAGGGCGTCCATCGAATCATCGTATGTAGTGAGTTTGAATCTTATCAACATAGCTCAGGAAAAAGTCTCCCAATTATTGAACATTCCACTCTTTGTCTCGTATTGATACCACAATAGCGCTTCAGCCTCTATGTGATAAGAGGCCATCAACAACCTTTGTATCAGTGGGGTCTGGTGAAACTTGAAGTAGTGAATGGCCTTCGATAACCATCCTGCGGGATTCTCCCCATCAAAGTGACCGAAATCCACCCTCACACCTTTGTTGAGACCCATCCTTTGATCTTGACCCTCCTGTTCGTGCTCCCATTGCCTCCTTGTTAGCCACTGCATTTTGATTCCCTACAATGGTTCTCATCTTGTTAGCTAATTGGTCCAGTCGTTCCTTGATTTCAAGAAATGTTTTATTCATGAGCTTCCACCTGCTTCTACATTGCGTACTGCTATTGCTTGAACCAAGTTTCATCCGCCATTAGAATCGAACTGCTCTGATGCCAAAATGAAATGAATCTCAGTACCAACAATGAGAAATGAAACTATCAATCAATGAAAATAAAGGGGAAAGTGCAATTGATAGAAGATGAACAATGATATTCATAAATTCATTGGATTATTCGAAGTAATCCACCTCCAGAGTCCCAAATTTGTTACAAGCAGAATCATACATCTTTTCTCCTTTCTATTTTCTTCCCTAATAGAGCGCAGACTGACAAAAGGAAATAACCAACTTTCATACAATTTGCAAATTACATAACGAAACGACACCGTTTATTGAACTATGTACTGCTGCCTACAAGAATCCCAACACAGAAACAACCTACTGCAACATAGCAACAGCCTCCTGCAGAACAAACATGCCGACTGCTCCATTGGACGAAATTTTTGGAATCACCTAGAATATGTTGGAGCCTACCCTCTGGGTATGGTCATTGTACTGCACTGTAATACTTTGTATTGTGGCCGACACATTGTAACAATCTCTGTCACTCACGCTATAAATTGTAATGCACTGCCAGTGCTCGCATGTATTCTTGAGAGAAGGTCGTTATTATGTAACTCTATATAATACTCAAATCTGTACACAATAAATATGAGGTGAAAAATACCAAACAAATTTCTCCAACTCTCCTCTGTTTTATCTTATTCTACATGGTATCAGAGCGCAACATCGACTAATGTCTCTTCTTTTTTCTTCCTGGTTCTTTTTTGGTTCTTCCTTCCTTTTCCATTCAATGGCAAACGATAGCTCCTCTGATAAAGACCTTCTTCATTCGTCTTCCTTCCAACCTCCCAGCAACTTCTCTCACATAGTCTCCGTAAAACTGAGCTCTGATAACTACTTACTATGGCGAGCCCAAATCATACCCTATCTTCATGGCCAAGAGTTATACCATTTCATCGATGGTTCCACACCTCCCCCCCCACCCACCTGTTCTTCCCGTATCATCACCCTTTCCAGCTGGACCCTCTCATTCTCAACCAAACCCAGCCTACCTACAATGGCGTCGCACTGACCAAATGCTTCTCAGTGCTTTACTCTCATCCCTCACTGAACCAATCTTGGCCCAAGCTATTACCTCTCAAACATCTCGTGAACTCTGGCTCACACTTGACACTATGTTCACTTCACAATCTCAAACTAAAATCTTCCAAATTCGTCACCAACTCGCAAACCTCAGAAAAGGCTCTCTATTTGTGACCGACTATTACAGAAAGGTTCGGCTCCTCTCAGATACCATGACTGCAGTTGGTGAACCACTTCGAGAATCTGAGGTCATCCCATATCTCCTCAATGGCCTCACCTTTGAATTTGAATCCTTCCTCACTTCTGTAACAACCCGTGCCACTCCCATCGGCTCATCAGAGCTATTCAATCTCCTGCTCACATTCGAAAGCCGTGTATCCCTTACCTCCATTCAACACGGTCTTCTCCCAACACCTTCAGCCAATCTCAACATGACTTCTTTCTCCACTCAAAATACATCTCGTGGAGGTTGTAACAACTATCAGGGTCGTGGCTGAAACCACTATTGTGGTGGCCGTAATCATGGAGGTCGTCAATCTGCCTCCCTTTCCTTCTCTACTCCTCAAACCAACAAACCCACATGTCAGGTCTGTAACAAAGTCGGCCATATAGCCCTCCAGTGCTACCACAGATTTAACCAGACGTATCAATTTAAACCACCTAAATCTCTCTCGGCCAACTACACCACCTCGCAGCAGTTCTCTGATAGCCAATGGTATCCCGACTCAGCTACAACAAATCACATCACCTCAGACCTTCACGATCTCAACATTTCAAGTGAACCATATATTGGGTCTGAACAGATTCAAGTTGGCAATGGTGCTGCTATTTCGATTATACACATTAGTGATTCTAAAATCTCTTCCTCAAACTCTGTTTTCTCTCTTCACAACTTACTTTGTGTTCCTCAAATCACTAAAAATTTAATTTCAGTTCAAAAATTCTGTCATGACACTCTACTTTTTTGAGTTTCATGAATCTAATTTTCTTGTGAAGGACAAACAGACAGGAAAGTTGCTTCTTCAGGACCTAATGCATAATGGTCTATACATGTTTCCTTCAGCCTCCTTAGCACCAGCTCCTGTTGCTCTCATAGGAGAACGCACTACTCTAGTACAATGGCACAACTCTCTTGGTCATCTCAACCTCCAGCTTGTCTCTCGCATCTTACGGACAAAATGTTTACCTTTTATTCCATCTCAACATGAGTTTTTTTGTTCAAATTGTCCTCTTGCCAAGTGTAGGCAATTATCCTTTCAATCTTCTAGTACACTGTCCATGAGACCATTGCATTTAATTTTTGTGGATGTTTGGGAGTCATCCCCTCATATATCAAGAGACGCTTTTCGCTATTATATTTCTTTTGTGGATGATTTTAGCTGTTTTACTTGGTTCTATCCTATTGCCTCAAAGAGCGATGCCACATCCATTTTTCTTATTTTTCAAAAATATGTTGAACGCCTCTTCAACACAAAAATAAAAAATATTTGAAGTGATTGGGGAGGGGAATTTCGACCCCTCACTCGTGTTCTCCAATCTCAAGGGATATCTCATCGCCTTTCATATCCCCACACCCATCAACAAAATGGTGTGGTTGAATGTAAACACCGCCATATAGTTGAAACTGGCCTTGCACTTCTAGCAACGACCTCCCTTCCATATAAATTTTGGGCCGATGCTTTTCAAACCGCGGCCCACCTCATTAATTTTCTTCCCTCTCTATCTCTCAAAAAAAAATCTCCTCATCTACTTCTCTACAATAAAGAGCCTGACTATTCTTTTCTCAAAGTGTTTGGCTTTGAATGCTGGCCCAATCTTAGGCTATACAATAATCACAAGATCACTCTTCGATCCTTATCTTGTCTTTTTCTTGGGTACAACCCCATTCACAAAGGGTACAAATGTCTTCATCTTGAATCTGATAGAGTGTACATTTCTCGTGATGTAATATTCAACAAAAATTATTTTCCGTATGCTAAACTCGTGACCATAGCTCCCACAAATTCCCAATCGATCTTTACCCTCCTTCCCTTTTCAACCATCGGCCCAGCCTTCACTGATGCGAGCCCATCAAATTTAACCCCAAACCCATCGACAATTAGCACATCTCAAAACCCTCCCCCAACCCAACTTCAGAACCGAATACTTCTTCGTCTATCTCCCCCCCTCCTTAACCATTGCATCCCATGACCAGTGGAACCCTTCCTAACCCGACACCTTCAACCAGCCAACCGCCGTCCAACACAACTCAATCCATTCCTCCTCCTTGATCACCCATTGTAACCTACTCCAAAACAAACTCCTCTCGCCCCAAACAATTCCTTGATGGTCAGATTCTATACCCACCACCATGTCGAGCCCTACTTTCAGCTCTAGAAATTTTAGAAGAACCAAGCTCTTTTACAGTAGCCTCCCGTTTCCATGAATGGCGAAATGCCATGAATACTGAATTTCAAGCTCTAATCCAAAACCGAACATGATTATTAATTCCCCCTCCCCCGTCCTCTAACATTGTTGGTTGCAGGTGGATCTTCCGCACGAAGCATCACGCAGATGGCACTATTGAACGTCGCAAAGCGAGACTAGTAGCTAAGGGATTTCATCAACAAGAGGGCATCGATTATTCTGAGACTTTCAACCCAGTCGTCAAACCCACAACCATTCGGTTAGTCATTTCCCTTGTTGTCTCCCGTAGATGGTCCCTTAGACAACTAGACATTTCAAATGCTTTTCTTCATGGTGAATTGATCGAAACTGTCTACATGGCTCAACCTGTTGGATTTGTTCATCCTGATCACCCGAACTATGTATGTCGCTTGCAAAAGGCCATTTATAGCCTCAAGCAAGCCCCTCGTGCATGGTTTGCACAACTGAGTTCAAAACTTTGTGAATATGGTTTTCTCCCATCTAAATCTGACCCTTCTCTGTTCATCTACTCTTACAAGTCTGTCCTTATTTTTGTGCTTGTGTATGTGGATGACATTATTGTCACCAATTCTCATGATGCCCAAATTGAACATCTTATTAAATTTCTTGCATCTATTTTTCCAACAAAAGATCTTGGAAAGTTGTTCTACTTTCTTGGACTAGAAGTATCATATTTAACTGATGGTATTCATCTCTCTCATCGGAAATATATCCGTGACCTTCTGGCTCACACAAACATGTTGTTTGCCAATGGAATAACCTCTCCCATGTCTTCCTCATCTCACCTATCCAGCTCAGATACTCCTAGCTTCACCGACCCAACCCTTTATAGAAGTATTGTAGGAAGTCTACAATACCTATCCTTAACTCGTCCAGACCTTGCCTTTGCTGTAAATAAACTTTCACAGTTCATGCATAATCCAAAATTGTCCCATTGGCAAGCCGTTAAGAGAGTACTTCGATATCTTAAACACACTCTGAATTTTGGCCTTCTTTTTCGGAAATCGTCCTCACTTGAGCTACAAATATTCTCTGATGCGGATTGGGCTAGCTGCCTTGACGATCGCCGTTCTACTGGTGGTTTTTGCATTTTTCTTGGTCCAAACTTAGTCTCTTGGAGCTCTCGAAAGCAGCGAATGGTAGCTCGGTCAAGCACCAAGGTTGAGTACAAGGCTCTAGCAAATGCTACTGTTGAACTACTCTGGGTTCAATCACTATTAAAAGAACTCTGTGTTTTCCTTCCCAAACCACCAACACTTTGGTGTGATAACCTTGGTGCCACTTATCTCTCTGTCAACCCAGTCCTTCACTCACGTACCAAACACATGGAGATCGATTTTCACTTTGTACGTGATAAAGTCGCTGCCAAAACACTTCAAGTTGCCTTTCTCCCCTCCAAACATCAGTTAGCTGATATCTTTACAAAACCAATTGTCTCATCTCGTTTTCATTTACTGCGAACAAGTCTTACAGTGATTGACACACTGTTAGATTTGCGGGGGCGTATTGAACTATCTACTGCTGCCCACAAGAATCCCAGCACGGGTTTTGCTACACAACCTCCTACTATTCACCCACACTCCACACTCCACATCTTTTAATATTTTTTAAAAAAAAATTTTGAATTTATTTTTTTATAAATATTTCAAATTTTTTATTCACTATTCATATAAAAAATATTTGATAAAAAAAAATTCAAAAAAAATTTTAAAAAAATGTAGAGTGTGGAGTGTGGGTGAATAGTAAGAAGTTGTGAAGATTTTTTGTTGTAACAAACTCTACCACTCATGCTGTAAATTATAATGCACTGTCAGTGCTCGCATGTATTCCTGAGAGAAGGTCATTATCATGTAACTCTATATAATACTCAAATCTGTAAACAGTAAATATGAGGTGAAAAATACCAAACAAATTTCTCCAACTCTTCTCTGTTTTATCTTGTTCTACACCGTTTAACATTAGCAACCACCACAACACCGTTTAACACTAACAACGACGACACCGTCTGGGTCTTGAGTACCTCTCGACTACAGCTCCCACATGTAGACTCTGAACTGCACTTCCCTCCAGGTTTCCAGCTTGCTACGAGTCTTCCCTTCTGGCAGTTTCTTACCATTGCTATTCCCTATTTAGGTGACTGTAGCATAGGCTATGTATTTTCTGGTTTGCTCCGTTTGGTAGCAATAAAATTACAGTCCAATCACTGTAGTGCGATGGCAAAATTGCATGAAACTCTAAAACCCATTTTGTCAATCCCGTTTTCTCGTTTAGACTATTCTATGTACCTGAAGATGTTGCAGGTTTGCATGGACGCAAAGGCTGAAAGATGCGGTCGTTTGATTCATAGCCAACTAATAACAAGTGGGTTTGATTCAAATGTACATTTAAATACAAAACTGATAATATTCTATTCGAAATTTGGCCACATGGACACAGCTCGTAACTTGTTCGATAAAATGCGCGACAGAAATTTAGTGTCCTGGACTGCTATGATTTCTGGGTTTACACAAAATGGGTATTATGAAAATGCTTTGATGATGTTTTCGGCAATGCGTGGGGTGGGTGTCAAGGCCAACCAGTTCACCTATGCGAGTGTGTTGAAGGCGTGTACTAGTATGAGGTGTTTGGAGGTGGGGATGCAAGTACATGGCTGCATACACAAGAGTAGGTTTGTGGACAATTTGTTTGTGCAGAGTGCCTTGGTTGACTTGCACTCGAAATGTGGGGAAATGGAAGACGCTTGCAAGTGCTTCGAAATGATGGCAGAGAGGGATATAGTTTCTTGGAATGCAATGATTGGTGGATATGCTGTTCAGGGATTTTCCGATGAGTCATTTCAAATGTTTCGTTCAATGATGAGAGAAGGTGCAGTATTTTCCATTAAACTTCAAGATTTCATTTTTCTTCTAATTGTATTCTTCTCTATCTTTGTGATGTTGAGATGTGCATTTATTCTTATTTTCTGAAGCAGACACATATCATAACACTCTAGTGATTGTTTTTGTTTTTGGTTGCGTTGGATCTGATCAAGAACATTATAACGTAGATAGTTTGTTTGGAAAAACAAGTCTGACGGAGACTAGTTGAAATGAATTTTTTGAAGAGATATCTTGATTAAATTCAAATGAACCATACAATTTCTAAGAAATACATTGTTGTGTAAATCAAAATATTAAAAAGAACAAGAAAATTAATTGAATAGACCTGAGTTGATGGTCAATATACCCTTGGTTTCTGTTTTGAGGAAAAAGCAAAATACGTTCGGGAAGACATATAGTGTACAGAATCCATCTCTCCCTCTCTCTCTGTGAAAAACCCAACACTTGCTTGCATCCATGTTTAAAATTTGTTTCTTTTACCTTTTTAGCATCTATACAACTTGGGTAGAGAGAGGCATTCACTTGTTTTCTTTTTCTTTTTCCTTTCTCTCTTTTAACTTAATTGAGGCCGTAAGCCCATAATTTTTGTATTTTTTTTTTTGTGGGGGAGAGGGGGGGGGGGGGGGGTGATCAGCACTTTGAGGAACGATCGTGTAAAATTGTTCGGTGTTGTCTTTTTCTGCATTATTGTTTTAAGAATTGCTACTCCATCTTCTGGCATATTCTCTTCATAATCTAATTCTGCTCCATATTGTGTTCCTACATACATATCCTCTAGTGAAATAGTCTATCAATTGGTTAGTATCTTTATTACCTATTTAAAAAAAAAAAGAAAAAACAAAAGCCCTCTCTGCTGAATGATGCCATTGACATGCACGGAGTTCAGACAAGTCTACAGCACTTCATCTATAGTTTAATCACTACATACTTATATAAAAAAAAAAGTTTAATCACTACATACTCTCTTAATGGTATTTGAATGGACCCTAAAATATTATTTGGAAAATATCCTGATCAACAGTTTTCCTCTTTCTTTTAAAGTTGCTAGGAAGAATTTTCTTTTCTGTTTGCTTTTTTGTAATCTTCTGTTGTAGGTTTTGATACCTTTGTTCGATGTTTATATTAAATCTTAATAGGACTGATTCCTGATGGCTTCACCTTGGGAAGTGTCTTGAGAGCCTGTGCTACTCACAGTAGTCTCATGAAGATCAACCAGATACATGGGTTAATTATCCATTTGGGTTTTGGATCACAAAATGCTTTGATTGGATCATTGATTGGTGCTTATGCAAAATGTGGAAGAGTAGGAAGTGCTTATCACTTATACAAGAGTTTGCCAACTAAAGATATTATATCTTGTACTTCACTGATAGTTGGATTTGCACACGAAGCTAACCATAGTGGAGATGCCCTGAGACTCTTCAAGGAAGTAATTCAAATGCACATTGAAATGGATGAAGTTATATTTTGCTCCATGCTTAATATATGTGCAAATATATCATCACTAAGCTTTGGAAGACAAGTCCATGCTGTTGTTTCAAAAGTTCAATCCGGTCATGATGTGGCCATGGGCAATGCCCTTGTTGATATGTATGCAAAATGTGGAGGAATTGAAGATGCGAAGCATGCTTTTAATGAGATGGAGGAGAAAAATGTGATTTCATGGACATCACTGATTGCCGGATATGGGAAACATGGCTTTGGACATAAAGCATTTGCACTTTATAAGAAGATGGAACACGAAGGGTTAAGGCCGAATGATGTTACATTCTTGACTCTTCTCTTTGCTTGTAGCCATAGTGGATTGACTGGTGAAGGATCAGAATGCTTTAATAATATGGTAAAAAAGTACAACATTTTGCCTAAAGCGGAGCATCTCTCTTGTATAATAGATCTCTTTGCACGTGGAGGTCAGTTAGAAGAAGCCTATAATTTGATATGTGAGATGAAAATCAAACCTAATGCTTCGATTTGGGGTGCCATTCTTGGGGCATCTAGTTCCTATTATAATTTATCAATTGGGGAAATAGCAGCCATTAATCTTTTCAAAATGGATCCCAATAATTCAGTTAACTATGTTGTTTTAGCTAGCTTATATGCTGCGTGCGGCCAATGGGACAATGCTTCCAAGATGTGGAATTTGGTAAAAGATAGAGGTTTAAAGAAAGATCCCGGATACAGTCTTTTACAAGCTACAAACAAGGAAATTGCACTTTTGAAGCATAGTTGAAAGTGGGGAACTATCTCATTTATTGCCCTTGGGGAGATAGGGAGATACTGAAACCCTTACCATGCAGAACAGATGCTTCATATGTTGAGACCATAAAGGAGTAGGGGAGAATGCTCAAGTTCACAGACTTTTGGTCCATTGATGCATTCTCAGTTCACAGTCTTGTCTTCATCATTCAGGTACTTACTAGGACTTTTTATTTCTAAGTTTGTTTGTATTATTTCATCTTGATATCATACTCCAAATGAGTGAAAGTGGTTTTGAAGTGCTAAAAAGTCTCAGTTTTTATGCATGTATAATATCTGAGCCGTTAAGTTTATGCAGGATTCTTCCTGATGTCATGCTCCAAATGAGTAAAAAGAGTGTTCAAAGGCTGAATGGCTTCATATGAGTATTTGCAATATGAGCCTTAAAGCTTTTTGTAATCCATACTTATGCCTGAAGTATAAGTCATATCGTGGAAAATATGTGAAAGCAAAGAAGCTTGGAGCTTTTGAGCAAGTCCAAAGCTTGAGCATATCATATTTATCTCTTGAAATCCATTTGGTGTCTAGATGCGGCATAAAATCTCACAGGTTGGACTTCCCCATCTTCAGTGCCTCAACTACTGCTTCCCGTTATAGTTGAGGAGTTTAGAGTTTAGTTCTTATGCAGGCTGGGATTTACACTCTGTTTACATCCCTTTTGCAGATCTTTGAGTTCTCGTGCTGTCTATTGATGCTAACTTCTCTTCTATCTGATCTCCTCCTCTGTGAACTACCATTGTAAGTTCTACTATTCTTCATAAGCCCCAACGCCACACTGATTCTTTAGCTTTATCAAGGTTTTGTTTTTCTGATTTCAGTCAATTGGGTCTGTTCTTTTCCTCGACCATTAGATATTGAAGGCATATTTTGTCATGCTTCCACTGCAAATGAGTGCACCATCTCTCTGGATGTATCAAACCTTTAGGTGTCTTTGTGGATATGCGTGTGCTAAAGATTTTCCCTTTATTACCAATGTTGGTTGCTTAATCTCAATAGCTTTAATGTATTCCTAATTTATCTATTCACGTGTATATAGGAGTCACTGGGTGATATCTTGTCAAGCACCAAAGCAACCAACATTGTTTGGCATTTTTTTCCATTTATACAAAAACTTGGGTTTACTTCTAACTGAGCAGTTGCGGCAGTCTTTTTTTCAGATGAGGACAGTGGATCCAAGCAAGGAACATCAAGGCATTTGGAACCGTTACCCCCCAACTGTCAGATTGGTAGCTGGGAATTGAATAATGCAGCCGATCAAAAATCATTCTTTGTGAGCCAAAAAGCCAGCAATTGTCATTATATTCTAGTTTGATTCTTAGGAGCGTCCCTGAACCTTGCAGGGTCAGGCAGACTTTTCTATATAGACGAAGTGGCTCAGATAAACTGATATATCTATAGCTGAAATGAACCAAACAACTGAACAAAGCAATGCTCAAGAATGAGGCTTTCTATCCCCAACATAGTGACAGGAGCATCATATACCATTAATGGGTAAACAGTCCAAATGATTATCAGATAATAAGCAAGCACTGAGGACCCAAGAGTATTAATATCAATTCATGATGAATGTCATGCATATTTCAGGAAACAAATACCAAAATATATAGGAGACACAATAAGGAATTATCGACAATTAGTTCCTAAATAAAATTGAACGTGTCAGCAGCTGCACATTGTGAAATCCCCCTTCACGCAATGTAAAGTAAGACAAAGCAAAGCAATTTAAGAAAAAGAAAACGAAAGCATACGGTAACAAAGCATCAGTTGTTCAAGATAGTATCGAACACAAGCATATCAGAACAAGATGGTATCGACTGCATTGGGTCACTAAGGAGAGGGCATAGATTGAGGGAAGAGAGAAGAATGGTTCCCCCGATGGAAGAAAAATAAATCCCAACTGCCCTGATCTATTGGAAATAAGGCAAGTAGGAGCCTCAAACAAGCTTTAGATGCCTAGGGAGACCACGTTTTGGTCACCTAAAAATATGCTTTTCTGATAGTGTCATCTAAGTCCTTTTTGGTTTGAGGAAAAAAGTTATTTATAATTCTTTCAACCGTCATCTTTTTTTCTCCTCTTGGTGTGGCATCAAGTGATTGTTGTCAGCCATTTGATGCCACATAAAAAAATAATAAAAAGATGATAACTAAAAGAGCAATGAATAACATTTTTCAATCAGGAAAGAGAGGGAGCAAGCGAGCAGCACTCCGCATATTATTGGTGTACAAAGATGGATAGTCTCAATTGCTTGAAAAAGTAATTTCTATTGATGCAGGAGATCTATATTCATTTTTCTTGTGAAGCATATGTGATACTATTATATTATATTATATATTACATCGTCCTTTGTTTCTGGTGAACCCATCTCCCCATTTTCATTGTCATTATCTTCCTTTTCTTGTTGGCACGATGCTTAGCAGCAATCCTTAACTTCCTCTTGGCATTGCACATTGGATTGACAACAACCATAACCTTTTCCTCCTGTCTTCTCTTGTCCCGTTTCGCCTTGAGATTCTTCCTGATCTCGCTGTACACTTGTACGAAGTTTTGGATGCCTATAGTATTCTTTATTGTTTCACGAACTTCTTCTGCCAATTGCTTTATGTCATCTGCAGGACAAGCTACTGCCCGTTACATACAACAACTTAACAGATTGCATGAGAAAATCATCAGGGTCATGAGATTGCGCTATAGGGAAAAATTAATTGCTATAATTTAACATTATGAATGAAAATTTATGCAGTTCCAATAATCTCGACAGATGATGCAGACCATATTACCTCACCAACAAAAAAGCACGAGGAAAGACTGAAAAAGGATTCATGAAATTAATCGACTGTTAAAGTGTGGAAACCAAACTCCCCAGGGATCACTTTCCCAGAAAATCCTTCACAAGCTTTATATAGGGGCAGTAGGATTTCAGGTACATAACGTAGGCAATCGTCCCGCGACTGATTTGTGATGATACTTTTGAAAAACAATTGAATATAATTTTCATATGCATAAAGCAATTAAAATATCATTAGTAGCATGTATCTCAAGAGTGAAATGTTTCTGAAAAGGCATTTGAATCGTTAAGGAATTTTCTAAGAATATCTTCAACAAGCCTAACAAACTTTAGGCTACCACCTCTGGAAAACAAACCTGAACAGCCTCCATCTGAAGGGCAATCTTTCCCATTCTTTTGAGCAAATAAGAAACAATAGATTGTCGGATATCGTTGGATTGGCCAGGATCCATTTGATAACTTACACCAGATGTAAGAGACAAAAAGACGCTTTTTCCCTTTCTTGAATCCAGCAGTTGGAAAGCTTCAAGAAAACGGACTTGCTCATGCTGTTCAAGGGTAGACCAGAACTCCATCTGTGCCATCAAAGAATTCATTCCACAAATCGTGAAGACAAGATTTTGTGTTATAAGGTATGTGGAAGAATCATCAAGTTGCGTCTTCAGTTGGCAGCAGAGGGAAACAGCTATTATAAAAAGTCTACTTGGCTTCATAAGAAAATAAGCTCATAATGATTTGTAGGAGAGACGCTAAAGAATCAGCAATCCTCAGCAGAAAGCTGTCAAAGACCACATACATGAGATACAAGTCATAAATGCAAAAAACTGTAAAGACATGGCATACGCAAGAATATGATAGTCTGACAAGGAAAATTTCAAAGCAATTTATGAGGGTGTGAGGCTGGTGCATCTCCTCCAACAATAATAGAGGCTAATTTCTCATCATGTACAATGTTAATAAGTGCAGCAAATAGCAACCAATAGTGCAGGATTCTAAGGATAGAAGCCCCCAAGAATAATTTACTAAGAAAAAAAAAAAGAAAAGCCTGAGAATTAAATCCAGAAAGAAGGAACTCACGGGATAAAATCCACCAAGAGATCTCTAGATAGAGCAGCAATTAACCTGCATGAGCATAATTTGGAACTCTCAACATATCTCATGTTAAAGAAGAAAAGCATAAATAACTCATAAACAAACCAACAAAAATCAATAAACAATACAAATTAAAAATTCCTTCTTAAATCACTAAACTCTTACATAGTTCATTGTCGCTCTTGAACGATCAAAATACAAATTATACATTTTTTTTTATAGGTAATAATAGAATTTATTTCAAGTAAATAGGCATAGCCCAAGTACACAGGATGTATACAAGTGAGTACACCTAGATACAAGCTATGGCAAAATAGAACTAAGGCAAAACGCTAAAAATATTCTCATCCCTTACAAGGTTCTTCACCCAAATTATACATATTCGACAGATATTCTATGATCACGATGTCAATTTATTATTATATCAGTTGCAGCTTGCAAAGATTTGTACCAGGCTTAGTAGCCAGAAACAAAAAGTTGGTCGATATTCAGATACCTACATAAACTGATAGCATTGACCGCTAAAACCTCATCAAAGAAAGTATCATATCACTCATTCCTGACCCTCTTCTAATTACTTTCCCAAAATGATGTTATTGGTATGAGGACAACCCAAGTTAATAACCAAGATACTCTACCTACTGAGCCAGATTCAACTTATTACTGATTGATTTCCATTAAAATGTGCCCACATAAAAAAAGTTAAAAAAAAAGGGACCATAGAGAAACACAAGCGACAGTATACCATATGGGAATAAGAATTGTTTTACTGGAGGCTTACGAATTTTTTTCTGGGCGTAAGCCTCCATGACTTCCTTCAATCGGTTTCAAACTCTAACTAGGTATTTCTCTTGTACACAACCTGTGACTCCGGTCATGCCTAATGTTGCTATCAATAAAACTTTCAATTACTAATAAAACAAAATACTTTTTCCTGAAACAGAAGAGTTAGAATAAACTACACAGGCTTCAATAGATGTTAATCATACCCTATAGCGCACATAAATATCCAAAGATCAGAAAAGAAGGGATTATGAATTAGGCTAACATACCTAAGAATAGGCTCCAGAGATAGCCTTGCTTTCATATGTAAACTAGAGAGAAGTTCCGACACTATTAATTCCTCGTGCAATAGAACCAAAGGTAATGTTCCACTTCGTCAAGACTTCTGTAGACATCGATTTCTATCTCTTCTACCCTCTGAGAGAACGTCTTGAACTGCACCCCACGCACGTGCACACACACGAAAACCAATTTAGTTAACCTTTATACTAAATTAAAAAAAAAAAAAAAAAAAAAAAAGGAAAGTCATTCAATGAGTATTTCAAATTTTCAAATGAAAAACGATATTTTGCTTTCTTTCCATAGAATAATTCCATTTTTTGTTTATGGGGTTTAGGGTTTAACTGTTTTGTTAAGGGTTTAGGGACTTACGACAAAACGGCGGCGCCCAGGGGATTTGTTGAGGGACTTCACAGCCTGAGCATGCAACGTCGTCACCATTACTTAGCGTTTCAGTTTCACAGACGCCTTAATTGACAGAGAGGAACCTGCGGCACAAGCTACTGGGAGAGGGAGAGGGAGAGAGAAATAAGTTTTGTGGTCTGTTAGACCGAGAACCACGACGTAAAGGAGGAAGAGGAGGAAGAATCCGGCGTGGGCTTACCGAAATGGTGCGAGGTGGTAGTGGGTGCCTGGTCGGCGGGTTCTGGGTAGCCTGGGTGGTGCTCCGACGTTCCTTGGGGGTCGACGATGTGCTGAACGAAATCACACCGTGGCTGTTTGATTATTTACGGCAGAGGGAGGGGGAAAAATGACGGAGGAGAGAAGAGGACTTACCAACTGTGTCCTCGAGTGATCTATGGGGAAAGGAAAGGTGCTGAAAATCAAGTGTTTGGGGAAGGATCTCGAGTCAACATGATCAGTTGTACTTGGATCTGTCCAATTCAACTAGTTCGAGTAGAATAACGCTAAGGGGCAGGGCCCTGGGTGTTGGGTCTCACCTCTAATAGCCATTTATCTTTTACGCTTTCGGATGGTTTGATTCAGTTATTAGTTAAAAAGATGAGCTGTGAATGAGATTGTTGAGATAAGATAATTTTTGAAAATATTGTGTATTTGGAATACCACACCAGATAATTTTGGGTGACTTTACTCCCACCGCTGGGAGTTTCTCCTTCTTCTTTTTTTTAATTTATTTTTTTTACTTGTAATTTTTTTTAAAAAATTAATATTTTTTTTTTAAAATTTACAATATTAATAAAAAATAATTACTTAATCATTTAAGTAAAATAAAAAAACCAACGTAGCTGAATGAGTAATTTTTTCGATATTTTTTCCCATTACCCAGAAATACAAGATTTGTACTGATGCAAGATCATCGGCGCTGATTGCTTAAACCCGTGCTACAGGAGAATTTCAGCATCAGCAATACATACATCAAACCATGACGATAAACGGCCTTTTTTTTTTTTACTAGCCTTAAGATTCACCACTAGTATTTGTCGTGTTGAGAAGTCTGACGGCCTGATCATAATACTCTTTTAATTCCGTTTTGAAGCTTAACGAAATTGCAATGAGCGATATGGCATAGACGAGCCATCCAGTAATCTTGAGAGACAATGGAATTGGAATGATAAACCCAATAAAAAACGCCGTATATGTGAAGAATACGCCACAGTTGACAACAACTTTAGTTGTTACCATGTACTTGGGATTAATGAACCAACCAACGAAGAAAGAAGCAAATGCAAGTAATATTGCCATATTCAGAAAGTGGAAGCCTGTGGGAAAATTTGAGTGAACTTGAACGTAGACAAGTGTTACATCAATAGCTGCTGTCAAGCAAGAAGGAAGGATAATTTTTGCCCAGCCCATGTTGCGGCGCCGTTCAGGTTCAACCGGCCCCAAGCCAACTCCTGCCTCTATGTCCATGATTGGATCAGTAGTACTAGAAGGTTGCCGTGAACATGGATTTAGGTGCAGAAAGTTAGAGAAAGGTCGGAAGAAGGTTGCCATTCTCGATCTTCAAAAAGACCCTTAAATTAAGGATTTCCCATTTACATCAGTATGTATAGCGGACGGGAGATGTATTTAGTACGGGGTATGTCGTTGTTTCGAGGAAGCTGGTTGCCTTTTGACTTGAGGGGATAAATCACCAATAGATTTTATACACGTAATTAAGCTGGTTGCCTAGTAAGCATTAGAGACGGTTGAGGGGATGATTAGAAACTGTTGAGGGGATAAATCACCAATAGATTTTATACATATAATTAAGCTGGTTGCCTAGTACGCATTAGACACGGCGAGCAAGTCGTCAATGGGGATTTTGACTTAAGGGAATAAATCCCCCAATAGATTTTATACATAATTTTATAAATATAAAAAATGACTTTCCCAAAAAATTTATAATTTCTGTATATTCTCTAAAACTTTCTAAAATTTCAATATATCTAAAAATGTCTCTCTCTAATTTTTTTCTTATAGTTTCAAAATTCTGTTTAATTTTTATATATTATTTATTTTTCAGGATGTAGCTTCTTTAAAATTAAACTTAAAACAAAATTTAAGAGAAATGATAAGCTTGTTAATAGGGATCCCAAATTTTTTTGTTATACAATATTGGACTTCTTAATATAGAATCTAAAGTGAAAATATTAGAAAAATGATTTAAAGTCGATGATCTATATGACAAATAGTTGGGAGATTTTATCCTCTATACTTCATTGAGTAATGAAAGAATTTATTTAAATTTTCAATTATAGCATTATATGTTTAATGTAATACGAAAATATCTAAATTTTACATAACAT
The DNA here is from genome assembly GCA_029856935.1 of Cyclocarya paliurus. Lineage (NCBI taxonomy): Eukaryota > Viridiplantae > Streptophyta > Magnoliopsida > Fagales > Juglandaceae > Cyclocarya > Cyclocarya paliurus. The sequence continues at coordinate 15,345,834 of CM056958.1, forward strand.
CTGATAAAATAGCTTACATAATGGAATAAAAGATGACATTCTAAAAGAACTCTTGATAGTTTATGAGAAGAAAATAAATTCTAAATATTTCATTACAAAAATAATAATAGATGAATATATTTCATAAAACATTATTGTCAGAATCTGAAACATATATTAAGTTGTATTTTTATAATTTTATTTCTACATGTACGTATACGTACATATAGCAAATTATCAAGATATATTTTTATATGTAGTTATGTTTTTATGATTTTTCAATCTTTTTTTAATTTATATAAGAGAAATGATGTTAGCAGTCTTAGGATGTGTAAGCTTCACCCATTTTCTTTGAAAAAAGTAGGTAAATCTATAACCTACATGAAAAAAATTATTTTGTAATATTGAACTATTCTTTTTTTAAAAGAAGTGCGTAGTACTTGTATACTCTATAACTGTATTTATTATTACTCTTTACATAACTATATCACACAATATCATTTGCTGATTCCACCGAAAACAACTCAACTTATCGATTTGGATTGAGAGATAGAGTTTGAAATTATGTAAATTGAACATTTCTTTTTTGTCTTTTTGAGGAGGTTGTCTCACGTTTTTTGTAATGACAAAAGTGAGACCTTGCCTTTATGCCTCATTGCCCTATTGATTGCTATATACCTACCCCTATATAATAGTAAAAATACCAATAGAAAACTGAGAAAAGAGAAATAATTTAATAATATAACAGCAACTTACAATGTTGAAAATAGAGAAAATACTATTTTTTTTATAATTTGATTTTTTATATATATATTATCATCTTATAATATTATTATAAAATATATTATAAAAAAATTAGGTAGGTAATTTAAAAAATTATTGTTACTAAATAAAATAAAATAAAATTATTATAAATATTATGCAATCATTTGTGAAACGCACATCTATGTCTTCAACAACTTAAAATCATCTCATCTCACTTCCAATCCAAACACACATAATTTTTAAAAATCTTTTCAATTCATAAATCTCATTATTATTCACAAATTATTTCAACTTATCTCACGTTTATCTCTCAATCCAAACGAAGTATAGTCTTCGTATCCACGGAAGATGTTACTCTCTTTGCAAAGACTTTGATTGGATCTCACAATGTTGATTCGTGTTACGTGGGTTTTCATTGTAAGGAAATAGAGAGGCTATGTAGTATTGGTTATGGGAATCTGTTCTTGTATTTGCATTTGTCATTTATTTAATTCCTGATGGCATTTATTTCATGAACATCATCATGATTTTGCTCGCCAAGGCTAAGGACGTTTTTCAAAAGATGCACTCATCCGGTTAATTTCAATGGAATAGCAGGTGTTGAACTTCATCCAGACATGAAAAAGTATAGATGTGTTTTTTGGGTTTTCCCAACTTCTATCATTATGAGTTTTTTGAGTCAGAAGAAAATGCTCCTCCATTTTTATTTTATAAGTAAAAAAATATTATATATATATATATATATATTTATATCAATAGGAGTAATTAAGTATACTGATTGTATACAAGAAAACATCTTGTCTATATTAGAAAGTCCATAATAACCCAAAAAGATCATGAAAAACAACCCAAAATATATCAAGTCTGACCCTAACCCCTTGTTTACCATAAAACTCTACTTGAAAACTCAACCTCAACCCCTTGTTTTCCGTTTTCACAATGCTCTCCCTTTAGACTTCTCTCTAGTTGAGCTACCACTCTTAGTGTACTCGTAGTTAATTGTCCAAAAAAGACGTTATAACTCCTTACTTTTCTTAAAACTTGATTCAGTTTCAAGTGCACATGTAACACCTATTTTCCGTAGGCTAGGAGTATCACATATTTTTCATAAAATAAACCAAGCAAGATATCTCATATTTAATAAATAAAATTAGAATTTATTTTGTAGAAAAAATTGTCTAGTAAAATGTCTTCCAAAAAAAATATAAATGAATAAACTGAATAAATTTATGTCATAAAAGCCATTTTATTCTAGAAAGTCTAAAACTAAGGCTGTGTTTGGGTAGCGAGAAGTGTTGAGAAGTGTTGTGAATAGTTGTGAGTAAATCTTTGAGTGAGTTTGTGGGTCTCATTGAGAGTAGTTTGAGTTGTTTGGATGTATGAAATATGTTGAGTTGTTGACTTTTGAGTAGATAGTTGAAAAAGGTGTGGATCCTATCAATGATTGATTTTTTTAGTAATAATGATGAAATAATGATTTTATTTATATATTTTAGTTAAAAAAATGATGTGAAAAAAAAAAGTTTTAAATATTTTATGTTTTTTTTTCACATTATTTTTTTAACATTTTTAAATATTTTTTAAAAAAGAAAAAAAAATTATAATATTATTAAATAATATTTTCTTAATTACTACATAAAAAAATAAAAAAAATAATACTTAATTTTTTTATAAAAATATATTTTTGAATTTTTAATTAAGTAAACGTTATGTTTATTTGATGTGATATATTTAAATATATTATTTATAAAGTGAAGTCGGTGGCAGGTGGTAGACATATGCGTGGTCTCAACTTTTCAGGTAGTGTATGTCGAAACAGTAAAGTCACATGGGAAATTCTTTAAAAATGTTGCATTTCTCATTTGGCTGGAAGACTATCTTCATCCGTATGAGAATTCCTCAGTATATCTCAGAGTAGTTGGTTAGCCAAACATAAATCAACTGCTACTTCTAATCCTAGTTTATCTGCTCGTGTTCAACATTATCATCTGGGTAGTTAAAAAAAAATGAAATAAACTAAAATGAGTCGAAAACTCAGTAAGAAATCTATCGGGACGTAAACATAACAAACATAAGGTTTTCATAAAAGTTTTAATGCTGAGAGCTTAAATTTGTGACTGTTCATTCTGATATGTATGTTATGCATGATTGATTTATCTGAATTAACTGACTGATCTAACTGGCCAACACACTTAACCCTGTGTGCAAAGTTGTGCACCGGCCCCAAGTCCCGCGGCCGCAAGGGGAGTCGCTGATAGTATTCTAACATACTATGATGGACCACGCTTAGAATTCATGGCTTGCACATCCACCCTGATCTAAATTGTATTGGTACCATGCATCTAAATGCTCATCTAATTAACTGACATGATCTTATCTTACACTTGAATTTAAGATAGCTTACGTGTTTTGTGCACATGAGATGCATAACATAATACATACATAATTATAATTTCTAAATTTGAGCATAATACGGAATGACATGATTGTATACTATGTTGGATGACATGTTTGCATATGACATGAGTGATACATAAAAATAGAAGTCAAAGAACTAACGCTAATAATAATCTGTATAAGCTGTACTGTGTTGATCCTACTTTGTGATCAAATTACTTACCTCATTGCGTTTCTTCTTGAATCTCACTTCGTAACTCATCACATATACGCCGTATTAAATATCACTAAATTTGTCTAGAAACAATATGTACTAATATCCTACTTAATTAAATTCATGATCTAGAAGATAGTCAAATAAATCTTTTGTTTAACACCATAATCAATAAATTCTAATATATTAAATTATTTAAATACTAATAACATATTATAATTTAGTAGAATACTTAGGTTATTTTAAACAAGTCATAAAAACCCCAATTCTTAAGCTGAGTTTCCTTTCTTAACATAATTATTCAATCTTATAAGAAATCTAATAAATATTAATATCATTTAAATATTCTTAAAATATTTCTTTATTGTAAATCTACAATTTTAATAGCATAATTATATCTAATCTATTGCAATAAATAGTAGAAATTCCTTCACATTATGGACATTGAACTTAAAAGCGTTTAAGAATAGAGATTAGCCCGCTGGAATTTAAATACTAGTATAATATCTAATCTTTCAAATATCATTAACTATATATATGTGTGTGTTTTTTGTATCTAAAATAATTGGTGAAAATATTTGATTAATAAAATAGACATAATTATATTTAATTACACTTAGATTAATACATAATAATATTATTCAAAACTCATAACATATTCTTTAATTTTTCAATTTAAAGTATAACATAATAATTTTATTAAAATCCTACTAAATAGACAAAGGAAATATTAACTAAAATATTAGGCTCAATAGTATACTTTAAAATACATTCTAAATTCTTTAAACACTTTCTTATAAAAATGAGCCTTTGACTAATATATTTATTTAAGTAAAAAACTTAACTTTAAAATATTAAGCCCAACCCAACAATAAATAAAATAATCAAGCCCACATGAGAAAATCAGAAGCTCTTAGCCAGATGGGCTTAAGGCCCAAGGCCCATTAAAATTCTAAAGATAGTTCATAAAAACAGAGGGCTCGGGGGTTTACTCAACAAGGGTCAAGGGCATCTATGTAATCTTATTAACATTGTATGTAGTAAACTGAAAACCTAAAAAAACATCTTCATAATATGGAGAGAAACAAAGGCCCGGAAGAGTTGGAGAGAGGCGTGCGTTTACAAGGGACGAAACTCACCGAGGGAAAGTTGAGGTGCGGTAGTTTTGGGTGGCTGGGAAGGATTGGCGACACAACTAGGCTCCTCGAAATGGTGGTGTGAAACGAGAGAGGGAGAGAGTGCTGGCAGCAGAACTTACCAAGAGGGAGGAGGAGCACGTGGCTAAGTGTGATGGCAATGGCTTACCTGATCGAGTCGGTGCGACGGGACTAGGATGCCTAGCAGTTTCTGGCACCGTGGGTGGTGTTCCGACGTATTAGGGTGATCAACGGTTGATTCCATGTGTTGGGTGGTGGTTATCCAAGCGTCGGCTTCATGGCTCCCTAACACGAATTGTCATGCATGGGGTCTGTTGATGCAGCGACATGGTGCTTTGGCTGGTGGTGAGAAGTGAGGTCACGGTGGTGGAACTCTCTTCACAATGGCTTGCACAGTTGTGCATGGTCTGGACGATCGAAGCGACTAAGGTGGTTTCAATGTGAACCAGTGGCTCATAGTGGTGTTTTTAAGGGCAGCATGAGCTCTATTTTCGTATTGAAAAAACATAGGTTCTCGATTTGGACGTGGGAGGCTTGCTTTGATTCCAGAGGAGGTGGTTTGTTGCGAAGAAATATAAAATGGCTTCTCCGCGTTCAATGCCGTCGGTTACAAACTGATAACGTGCATAACCATGAGTCATGAAGAGGAATAACGTGAGGCGGGTTTATTTCACTACGTTCATTCTATTAATGGATACTAAAAATAATAATAATAATAACCTCGCATTACTAATGGAATTCGATAAAATTCATAATAGTAATATATGGTAAAATATAATATTTTTGATAGTATTTTAAATTTAAATAAATAAATAATATATTGTCTAATTTAGGCTCAACATAACACCAACCTAAATAAATAATAGCCCATCATTATTCGATAATATTGGCCTATTAAACCTAATTTAAGCCCAATAAGATTATCCATATTCCAACCTTAGAAATATTGGGCCAGGTCGTTATAGCATGGCTTGCCTCAAACGCAGTGATTAGTTCTTTAAATTGATCTTCACATCCTCTATATGAAATTCTCACAAACTGCTGAATCTCGTTAACTTTAGGCGGAATTCAATCCGCTATTAGAGGAAGAGAGACTAAGGGAGCAACATTATCCCCAAAATCCAACTGCACTCCCGACTCTAGACATTCCTCTACACAAGACACCAATGCCAATCCCATATTCAAATCTCGTACCTCCTCAGCAATTCCATTGGTTCTCTCCAATGGTATCAAGGTTTTCATTGGAGATTTTGAGATGACAACAAGTCCCTTCACCTCTGGTGACCCTTTATGTGCAACTTCAGCGGATCCTACATCTCCTTCAGACCTCGGCAATACACAATTTTCTTTAAACTCCGAAGAGGGAGCCATAGTTTCTTCGGGGACCAAAGGTGTAATACTGACTATCGGTCTATCCTGTGTTACTTGAGGTGAATGGCATTCGCATTCCATTACTGATTTCTCTACTTCGATACCCGATGTAGAACCCACCTCAAATAACCTAGATTTCCTTTTGACCAGCCATACTCTCCTGAATCTGGTTATAAGGATAGAGTCGAATCCGATTTTTCATTTTCCTTTATCAAAGTTTAAAGGATTCAGGCTTATCTTAGTCTTGTTTCTTACAACCCTGTTGTCTTCAGCTGAAAGCAGGTCTATTTTTGTAGACAAGAAAGCTATCGTTGCCTTCAACTTGACAAGTTGGATTTCCGAGAGAGTTGAAAGAATTGTGCCTTGCGACAAGCTAGTTCTGAGGCGTGATTTGCAGAACACTTTCACCATTCCCCTCACTCTGAACCCCCGAAGCATGACCCATCTTTAGAGCTGCTGCATATGATTGCCTTGCGACCGTTCCCCTCACTCTAGAGCTGCCCAATTTCAATTTTTATAAAAGGACCATCCCAACTTCAATATCTAGAGAACAAAAACCAGAAAAGAAAACTCGCAAAAATTATAGATTATATGATCATAATTGAGCAACATAATAATTCGCCCAAAGTTTACAGCCATAAGATCGAAACATACAGAGAACATAAGCATACATATTCAAACTCTGCATGCTCTTCCCATGAATCTATGTTCTTGACTTTAGATAATGTATCATTTAAGTGCACAAGTTGTTTTCATTACACAGGCTAATTTAATGACATACAATTTACATACATAGTTTTCATCAAACCATGAGTACAAGCTGTTTTCATTCAAAAATCATCTACTCCATACAATGTGCTATTTACATGAAATTTATCCTAACCAAGCAAACACTATTACAAATGTGACAACCCAGTACAATCACAATAATTTTCTCTTTTCCTTTTTCAGATTTGTCTCTATCTCTCTCACTTTATCTTCCATTTTTCGACCTTCATACTTGTGCAGTAATACATCATCCAATGTCTTCCGAGATTTATTCTCTCTTGCACGAATGTCCTCCTCTAACAAATGAAGTATATCCACCTATACAAAGAATTCACACTTAGCAACTCCCAACACATAGTATGAACTCCTAATTAACATGCTAAAATACACCCCGCAAGCAGCAAATCAATATGCAAATATAACAAATATAAAGCTGCTTTACCGTATTATGCTTTTGGCAATCCTTCCATAATTTTTCTTAGTGTGGGACGTCTTTAGTGGTGTTTTTAAACCACACCAACAAGTTGGTGATTCCATCACAAAATCATTAACTAAAGATGATGATAATTGGGATGATGTCATACGTGATTCAGAAAAATCAAAGACAAGTTCAAATACAAGAGTTTGGACTAGGAAACCAACTAAAAGGTAAAACAATAGATACATGAGAAAACTAGTGCCAAAGAAGTAGATTGAAACAGGAGGTTATCTACCAAACAAGCAGCATAGAACCCACTCCCTATATACTTGTACTTGTTTTTAAATGCTTATTGACCAAACTGGAAACACAAATCCGAAAGGACAATTGTTAAAATTATCTATCCAAAATTTGAAGGCTGGGTTTAGTTACAATCACATAAAGTTTTTAATGAAAGCTTTGCAACTACAGTTGAAAACCAAGAAAGCCATGGTTGAATTTAGATATAGGATCGAATTTGAGTTTGAACGAACCAATTTTGAGTGGCTTTTCAAGTAGCCTATTTACTTACAGCCCTAGTTGTTTATATGATTACTGCATTAAGGCATACGGTCACCAATCATCCCAAAAATGGAACTTCTAAATTTAGCTGTTTGGAAGATCATAATGCATCACTCAATTAAATCTAGGAAAAAAAAAAACAAATTCCTTAAAAAAAAAAAAAAAAAAAGACAATGTTTCATAGGTAATTTGTAAAACCAAAAACATATTGACATCCATTCAAAGGAAAAAAGAAAAAGAAAAAAAAGACAATGTTTCATGAGAAAGATTCAAAACTCAAAAATATTGACATCCATTCAAAGTAGATATATGTATAGTGCATGACCCATCTATGCACAACTTTATTCTTTTGAGCAAAATCAGTTGTAAATCAGAGTTCAAAAGAGAAAATATGCAAGTTGAAGATAAGAAAGGCACTACCTATGCTTGCTTTCATATATACATACATTATACAAAAAACCAGATTCGTGAAAACCATATAAGAAAGGTACGAAACAACGTCAGATAATCACAAGCTCTTATAAATATAATCATTGATATGTTTATAGAATGAAGCCATTGATCATTAAAAGGGTTGCAAAAGGATTAACTTTATATATCAGAATATATAGACTCCAAGAATCCAATTTGAAGAAGATTCTTACTATGGCGAGATGCAGATCTGGATACAAGGATGTGTTCTACCTTCCAAATGTTTGTGTGTAGCCCTACAATCACACCCAAATGAAGAGAAAAAAGACATCAGACTTCAAAATGTATGCCTAAACCCTATAATCATAGAGGAAAAAAAAAAAAAAAGATGGCATAAACCCTAGAATTTCATAGAATTTTTCACAAACCCTAGAATTTCATATAATCCTTTATGAAGAAGATTATTTACACGAATAAATACCTTACTGCATGACCAGCAGGTCTCTTTTGCAGATCTCTTTCTAGAATACTCTTTCGTATATCTCTTCCAGATCTCTATCGCAAGTCGCCGAGAGGAGATGTTACATTTTGGGGGAAATGTAAAGGAATGGAAATGGAGCTGTAGAGAAGAGGGGGAGATGAAGGTCATTGAAGAGAAGAGGGGGGAGATGAAAATTTTGAAGAGAAAAGTGGTAAAGGTCGGTGAAGAGAAAAATGGAGGATCGGGAGATGAATGAGTGGGCGTAGCGTTTAGGGCAAAAACCGGTTCACTTGTTAGTGAACCTAGTTTGCCACATAAGATGTGGGGTGTGAGATTGTGAACCGACTGATGGGTAGTGTTTTTCTTGCCAAATATAGGGCCTCAAATGACGAATGTAGCTGGAGCTCGAACTCAATTTTTTACTTTGAAATCTTATCTTTTGATTAATAAAAAATTAAAAAAAAAACTCAAATCATTTAACTATTCAACTAAATAATTTAATTCAAACTTTTTATGGTATAACTTTTTTATAAAAATAATTATTAGTTATAAATTAAAATAATAATACACAAGATAAATGTAATAAACTAAACTATTTAATACATATAGATAATATAATAAATCAATAGTTGTAGTTGTATGATATATTATTATACAAATTATCCTATACACATTTTGAGAACATAATATATATATTAAATAAGGTAAACTATAAATAAATTAGTAATATATATATAATTAGTTATATAAAATATAATTAAAATGAAATATATATAACACACGTATTGTAACATCCCAGATTTTAGTGTATTTTTTTAATGAAGGATTTATTTAATTTATCTTGTGATTAATTATCTTGTTTTAAAATTTTGGGAGTTTTTAAATATTATTTCATAATATTTTATGTTGTGAAAATTATTTTTTATGTGCTTTCTTGATTTTATTTACTATTTTGGCATTTAAAATGATCTTTAATTTAAATTGATTTATTTTTTTGGTTTTAAATTTTTATTGTTGTATTTAAAATATTTCACTTCGTTTGGATTATTTTATTTAGCTTTCAGTTTTAAAATCCTATTCGTTGGATTTTTTTCGGGACCCAAGATGAAAAGACTGGATCTCTCTTTTTCCCATTTTCTTTTCCTTTTCTCTTTCCTTTTTCTCTTTTTCTTCTTTCTTCCTCCCTTTCCCTCGTGCAGTCGACCCTCTCTCTCTCTCCTCTCCCACGTTCCGTTTGGCTTTACCCTTGCCGTCGCCGTTGCCGGCCGCCGTGGTCGACACCGCCGGTGTGGTTCGGCTCCCCATCGATCGGCGACCTTGCCCCACCATTTTTAGGCCGGCTAACGGTGTCGTTAGCCGCCAGTAATCGTGCGAAGTCGCGGGCTTCTCTTCACCGTTCCGCCGCCGTCCAGCCACCTCCGGCCACCAAATTTCTACCACTTCATCACCGACCCACTAGCAATCTTTTCCACCCATTCCCGGCTCCGATCCGTCGCCGGAGCCGCTCATACGAACTCCCTTTTCGATTCGACATTCTCGACCTTAAAACCACCGTTTCGGCCGCCACCTACGGCCAACTATCACTTCCATTAGCTTCACCACCTCCTATAGGCCCTACCTAACGGTTCTCAAGTTTTCGTTTGACCCCGTGTGAAATTTGGGTATACAGTGTTTTCGGCCACAGTGTTTTTACACTGTGAAGTTGCGGTTTTGGTGCTTCCAGTTCCTCCGTGATCCTCCATAAATTATTTTAAAGCGCTGTAAGTATTTCTCCAAAAGAATTTTAAATTTTAAATATATTTTTGCAATAACCTGTTTTATAAACTGTGATTTGGTTATCTGGATAGACTGTGTTGGTTATTGGAAATTATTGATAATTGTTGGTTGTTGATAATTGGTCTGTTTCATGGCATTATGCACGCATGCGTGGGTGTGTAATTGTAAAAAGGCTTTTCGGGTGTGTGCGTATCACCCCCAAGCCGAGATGGGCTATTATCTCGGTGGAGCTCCTCTGGGTACTCGGGAGAAGAATATACTGAGTGTCGTCCCCTGGAGCTGTTGCTCGGGACTTGGACGGGATGGTAGCGTTCTCGATCCGACTCCGTGATCTCTCGGGCTGGCGGAGATCAGAAGATGCTTGGCTATGTACGCGGCGGGCGCGGAACTCGGCATCACTTGTGTTGTATCACTCGCACGGTTGCTACCTGTGAGGTGACGAAGGGAGCCAGGGTATGTGGATGGTCCCTAGAGGAGGCCATGGTGCATACGAGATAAAATTGGAATTAAAGTAACTATTCCTGGATTTTGTTTATGTGCCAAATGGTGATTTTTGGCGTGCGTGGAAAACTGTGATTTTCGAGAAATTGTGTTTTTCTCGGATTTGGTGTTTTGGTCATCATGTGCATGCATAGGGGCTGTTGTATTTATATATTTGTTATCTTGGAGTATTTTTGAGTTTTACTTACCTGTGGTACCATTTATTGGTACTGCAGATTTTGATGCAGGTTTTGAAGAAGTTGAGCTTGAGGATATGGCTTCGCCTGAGTAGTTGGGACATTTGGCTATGTTCTATTTTGTGCTTGTATTTTATTTGAGGTTGTTTTATGAATAAGAAAATTGTATTATGTTGACTTGTGGATTTCAGTACTATTTTTGTATTATATTAACTCTGGTACTTAGTTATTTGACTTAACATTTCCGCTATGTATTATTTGTTGTACACGTGTTGTATTTCACACACTCGGCACGTGTCGTTGGGATGCGTGACCGTATTGTCATCATCCCGGATGTCTCGATTTCTGTGCGTGTCCGTGCATGGAAGTTGGGGGCGCCACACGTATACATCCATAACATATTATGAGCTTCAAAACGAGCTCAAACGAGTCAAGTCGAGCTTATACTAGTTTTGTTCACGAGTCTAAATCAAGTTGAGCCGAGTTTATACGAATTTTGCTTATTTAATATTCGAATCTATATTAATGTTTACGAACATGTCATTTATTAAATTAACCAAATTCAAACCGTGTTTACACGAGCCGAACTCAAACTGTTCACAAGCTGCTTTGTTCATTTGCAGCCTTAGCGAAATAGTACAAATACTGCGACGCTATGTTCAACGCTTGGTACCAAGGTGCAAGGCAATAAGTCATAAGGAAAATGATAAGCTTACACTTAGTCCACTTAGGAAAATGTTACCAAACCATTTAGCTTGTGATTGTCCTATGAAGAAATTTAGGGAATCAGGAAAGAGTGGAGAACAGAAGATGACAGCTACAGCAGGTATATATTCCCTCACCCCTAATGACGCTGCGGCGTCAAATGATGTAGTCACTGGTACCTTTCCTTATCCTAAGCTTAGAAGTATACAAAATAGGATGCATATTCAATATGATCCTTATAGTTCTAAGTCATTATGCTATTCATATAGGTACATTGATGTTGTTTTCTCATTATGCATCTGTTCTATAGGTACATCCATGTCTAGGCCTGCTGGATGCCACGACACAGTGTCGTGCATGGCTGCTGCATGGCCCAGGCTGGGGGCCTAGGCGTTAAGGCTGCAAGGCATGGGCTAGAGCCATGATCTGGATAGCATGCTGGGAGGGCATGCCACTAACCTCGCTGGTGTGTGGCAAGGGGCTATGGGCCCATGCATGTGCATAGGTGTGCGGCTGTGCGTACACATGGGCGTGTGGCTATGCGTGTGCATGGATGTGCGGCTAGGTGCCCGCATGGGCGTGCGCAAGGCCCTGCGGCTCAAATGGATGCACATAGGCGTGTGCATGCCGGCCAGCATGCTGGGCGCCCCGTGTTTGTCAAGACATAGGCCAACACATGCGTGTGACTGGTCCATGGGCATGCTAGGCGCCCTGTGTGTGACAAGGTACGGGCCAAGGCATGCTTGTGGCATGGTCAAGGGGCATGTCCCCGACATGGCTAGGACATAAGCGGCTCTTCTAGAGGCAACTCTACGTGGGGGTCTAACAAGTATTCAGACAACGCCATACAAAGTTCTTTATGAACATAAGTGTAGATCACTTCTCTATTGGGATGAAGTTGGAGAGCACAAAATAATGGGACAGGAAATCATTCAAGACATGTGCGAGAAAATTTCAATTATTCAGAAGAAACTTGCCGTTGCACAGGAGAGGCAAAAGAAATATGCGAATTAGCGAAATAGGAACTAGAATTTGAGGAAGGCATCAAAGTACTACTAAAAGTTGCGCCAATGAAAGGGATGATGAGATTTGGTAAAAAGGGAAAATTGAGTCCGAGGTATATAGGCCCTTTTGAAATTTTAGAAAGAATAGGAGTAGCGGCGTACAAATTGGCACTTCCACCTCAATTATCGGCTATTCATAATGTGTTACATGTCTCTATGCTTCATAAGTATGCCCCAGACCCCAATCATGTGTTGGAGCACAAGCCTCTTCATATTAGAGATGATCTTACTTATGAAGAATTTCTAGTGGAAATATTGGCACAAAAGGATCAAGTCCTATGCAACAAAACTATCAAAATGGTAAAAGTTCTTTGGAGTCATCACACGGAGAGAGAAGCTACATGGGAACTCGAAAAAGATATGAAAGAAAAGTATCCCTATTTATTTTAAACGAGGTACGTTCCATCTCGAGGATAAGATTTCTTTTAGGGAAGGAGATTTGTAATGGCCACGATTTTTTTTTTTTAAGTTAAGAATTTTAAATTATTTTATTTTTATGTTTATATTATTAGTATTATTATTATTATTATTATTATTATTAATTCTGAATTTATTAAAAACCTTTAGATTTTTAGCTGTTGTTTCTGCTTCAAATATTCCTCAACGATCTCTTCGATTTTCAGACGTTACAATGTAAGAATTAATTCCTTCAATTTATATTCCATATTCTTTCAGCATAGCAGTAAATACCCTACCTCCTTTATTCTCTGTTTCCATCCCTTTTGAATCAAGCAAAATTTCTCTTGATCTCATCCATCGTCGTTCATTATAGTCTGTCCGGCCTTCAGATCTGTCCGTGCTCGGCATTTTTTCCTCTGGTGAGCCCATTTTTAGCTACATCGCCTTTGATCTTCACCAGATCTGTTGCATTGGTTTCCTCTCACGGTGAGTTGGATTTTCTCACTGTCGCACGACATCTTCTTCTCCATTGAAATGTTTTGTTTCTTTAACTTTATTCTTTTGTACATTGTGCGTCAGATTAGGTGCAATTCCAATTCAGCCCTTAAAGTTTTAAACACATGTTTTAAAGTTCATGTAAAGTTTTTGTGAAATGGGCTTGAGTTTTGTTATTATGTGGGCTCTACCTTTATGATAATTTAATCTTAAAGTTTAGTAGTTTTATGGGCTGCACTCTGATGTTGGGCTGATTTAATTGTTAAAACACAAAACTATTTTTAAGTTGAGTAATCTATTTAAGTCAGCCCAGAAACATTATTTTAAAGAACTGGCCTAGAATTTTTTTTTTTTTTTTAGAAATATGTAGGAGTTAAATTATGTCTTTTAGTATTATAGTTTTTTGATAAACCAGATTATTGCAAAATTATATGAGAAAGATTTGATATGATGTTAGTGTTTATATATTAAATGAAATTAGTAGGACATTACCGAGTGTTTTAAACTGTTTTCTCTAGATAGTGGTTAATTTAGTAGAATACGATGACATGTTTTTTCTAGAAAATTAGTGACAACTAGAGTTTCATATAGGTAACGATCTACAAAATGGGGTTGTGAAAGCAGTACTAAGAGGTAAGTAATTTGATCACATATTAGGATTAGCATATAGTTAGACTATTACTATTAAAGCCAGTTATTTGATAGCCATTCTTTTTATGTACCAAGTATGTTACGATCTATATAAGCATATCAGTCATTATAGCATATGATCATGTTAATTTTTCGCATCATGTTTAGGTTTAGCTTTTTATAATTATTTATATTAGTATGAATGTCATGCATATCACCTTGAATAAGACACGTAAGTTATTTTAATTTCAAGTGTAAGATAAGATAAGATCAGATTAGTTAATCAGATGACCTTTCAGTTCAGTATTCAGGGTGGATGTGTAAGTCACGTACTTAAGCAAGGTCCATCATAGTATGTTAGAATATTACTCAGCGGCTCCCCTTGCTGCAGTGGGATGTGGGGCCGGTGCACAACCTTGCATACAGGGTTAAGTGTGTGGGTCAATCAGTTAATTCAGATAAGTCAAGACAGTCATGCATAGCATGAGCATCAGCATGATATGACATGAATTTTATTCAGCATGATATGACAAGAATTTTATTTAGTATGAAAATTTTATTAAAACCTTTCAATTATTATGTTTACATTGTGGTGAGTTCTTACTGAGTTTTTTACTCATTTTAGTTTTATCTTATTTTTTACCACCAAGTGAGGAGAGTGAGGACTATGAGCAGGCGGGCCAAGTTTAGAAGGAGTGGACTAATGAACCTTAGACTATATTTATAATTTCTTTAAATTCAATTGGTTTGGAAACTTGGATATAACTATGTTTTTTAAAATGGTTTAACTTAAGTTTTCTTTTGGAATGAACAATATTTGTTTTTTAAAATTATGCAAGCCTCTTACCTGGCTTTAGTTACGTATGTACGTGACATTCCTAAATTTTGTAGATCGTTACCTATATGAAGTTTTAGTCGTCACTAATTTTCTAGAAAAAACATGTCATCATATTCCACTAAATTAACCACTATCTAGAGAAAACAATTTAAAACACTTGGTAATGTCCTACTAATTTCATTTAATATCTAAACACTAACATCATATCAAATCTTTCAATTATACTTAGTAGCACATTTTATACTTAGTATTTTGTCCTTTATTTTTATTTTAATAAGTGTCATATATAAGATAAAGTGTAAAATAGTTGTAGCTATATCATTATCCAAGTCAAACAAGTGCCAAGGCAATAAAATGATGTCATAAAGGGTGCTAGAGTTCATTTTTCATTTCCTCCGTACAGAAAACAAAGAACTGTTTTTTATAAAAAGAAAAAGGTGCATTGTAGGTGTTTGTAGGACGCCATTGCCTTTTTCTTCATTTCCACGACATGCCGAGAGAAAATCATTGCTCAATCTTTTTGTTGTTGTTGGTGTCGTATTGTCAGTTCTATGACTATTGCACAAAAAATGAGCATTCCAGCCGGAACACTGGAATCCAGCTGGAACGGAGTTGGAATTTAATCTAGAACCGAATATCCACTTACGTTGTGCCGATTATTCGTTACAAAAATAATCTCATAAAATGATATAATTTTATATGATTCATTAAATTTATTTTATATTAATAATTTTATAATTTGATGAACATTACAAAAATAATAAACATTTGTGTCGAATTATTTGCAATAAAAATATCTATTTGTAACAAAAATAGACACATTTTGAAAAGAATTAGTCATTTTACAAAAAAATAACTAAAATAAACAATTTTTTTATAATAAAATTACATTAAACCACGTTAATTTATTAAACTTTACTCAGCTAAAACGAAATTGTACCACAGAATCAAGCAACATCAAGATGACCGATGCTTTTATGCCCTACACGTGTATAGACGAACCCGAAGCATATCATGTCAGTCGTTGATAACTTACTTTAAGAAAACGCATTGACTAGTTTGAGAAAAACAAAAAAAAGGCATAAAACCCTCAATATCTTGAAAAAATCTATTCGTCTATTTTTTTATTATTCTCTCATCATTTTATAATATGTCATTAGATAATAGATTTATAAGTGAAATATAATAAATAGCTTCTAATCATATAATGTCACATCATGAGATGAGAGAGGATGATAAGAATTGATCTTCACCCAACCATTGACCCCCTATTTGTTGAGGCCATGAAGATCAACCAGTAGTCTCATGAAGATCAACCAGACACATGGGTTAATTATCCGTTTGGGTTTTCGATCACAAAATGCTTTGATTGGATCATTGATTGGTGCTTATGCAAAATGTGGAAGAGTATGATCAAGTGCTTATCACTTATACAAGAGTTTGCCAACTAAAGATATTATATCTTGTACTTCACTGGTAGTTGGATTTGCACACGAAGTTAACCATAGCGGAGATGCCCTGAGACTCTTCAAGGAAGTAATTCAAATGCACATTGAAATGGACGAAGTTATATTTTGCTCCATGCTTAATATATGTGCAAATATATCATCACTAAGCTTTGGACGACAAGTCCATGCTGTTGTTTCAAAAGTTCAACCCTGTTATGATGTGGCCATGGGCACCCTTGTTGATATGTATACAAAATGTGGAGGAATTGAAGATGCGAAGCATGCTTTTGATGAGATGGAGGAGAAAAATGTGATTTCATGGACATCACTGATTGCCGGATATGGGAAACATTGCTTTGGACATAAAGCATTTGCACTTTATAAGAAGATGGAACACGGAGGGTTAAGGCCGAATGATGTTACATTCTTGACTCTTCTCTTTGCTTGTTGCCATAGTGGATTGACTGGTGAAGGATCAGAATGCTTTAATAGTATGGTAAAAAAGTACAACATTTTGCCTAAAGCGGAGCATCTCTCTTGTATAATAGATCTCTTTGCACGTGGAGGCCAGTTAGAAGAAGCCTATAATTTGATATGTGAGATGAAAATCAAACCTAATGCTTCGATTTGGGGTGCCATTCTTGGGGCATCTAGCACCTATTATAATTTATCAATTGGGGAAATAGCAGCCATTAATCTTTTCAAAAGGGATCCCAATAATTCAGTTAACTATGTTGTTTTAGCTAGCTTATATGCTGTGTGCGGCCAATGGGACAATGCTTCCAAGATGTGGAATTTGGTAAAAGATAGAGGTTTAAAGAAAGATCCCGGATACAGTCTTTTACAAGCTACAAAGAAGGAAATTGCACTTTTGAAGCATAGTTGAAAGTGGAGAACTATCTCATTTTATTGCCCTTGGGGAGATAGGGAGATACTGAAACCTTTACCATGCAGCTTCATATAATGTTGAGGCCATAAAGGAGCAGGGGAGAATGCTCAAGCTCACAGACTTTTGGTCCATTGATGCATTCTCAGTTCACAGTCTTGACGTCAACATGAGTAAAAGTGGTTTTGAAGTGCTAAAAAGTCTCAGGTACTTACTAGGACTTTTTATTTCTAATTTGTTTTCAGCTTGATATCATACTCCAAATGAGTAAAAGTGGTTTTGAAGTGCTAAAAAGTCTCAGTTTTTATGCAGGATTCTTCCTGATGTCATGCTCCAAATGAGTAAAAAGAGTGTTCAAAGGCTGAATGGCTTCGTATGAGTATTTGAAATATGAGCCTTAAAGCTTTATGTTATCCATACTTATGCCTGAAGTATAAATCATATCGTGGAAAATATGTGAAAGCAAAGAAGCTTGGAGCCTTTGAGCAAGTCCAAAGCTTGAGCATATCATATTTATCTCTTGAAATCCATTTGGAGTCTAGATGCCGCATAAAATCTCACAGGTTGGACTTCCCCATCTTCAGTGCCTCAACTACTGCTTCCCGTTATAGTCGAGGAGTTTAGAGTTTGGTTCTTATGCAGGCTGGGATTTACACTCTGTTTACATCCCTTTTGCAGATCTTTGAGTTCTCGAGCTGTCTACTGATGCTAACTTCTCTTCTATCTGATCTCCTCCTCTGTGAACTACCATGGTAAGTTCTACTATTCTTCATAAGCCCCAAAGCCACACTGATCCTTTAGCTTTATCAAGGTTTTGTTTTTCTGATTTCAGTCAATTGGGTCTGTTCCTTTCCTCAACCATTAGATATTGAATGCATATTTTGTCATGCTTCCACTGCAAATGAGTGCACCACCTCTCTGGATATATCAAACCTTTAGGTGTCTTTGTGGATATGGGTGTGCTCATTCCCTTTATTACCAATGTTGGTTGCTTAATCTCAACAGCTTTAATGTATTCATAATTTATCTATTCGCATGTGTATTAGGAGTCACTGGGTGATATCTGGTCAAGCACCACAGCAACCAACATTGTTTGGCATTTTGTTCCACGTATACTAAAACTTGGGTTTACTTCTAACTGAGCAGTTGCGGCAGTCTTTTTTTCAGATGAGGACAGTGGATCCAAGCAAGGAACATCAAGACATTTGGAACCGTTACCCCAACTGTCAGATTGGTAGCTGGGAATTGAATAATGCAGCCGATCCAAAATCATTCTTTGTGAGCAGCACTCCGATTGGTGTACACAGATGGATAGTCTCAATTGCTTGAAAAAGTAATTTCTATTGATGCAGGAGATATATATACATTTTTCTTGTGAAGCGTATGTGATACTATTATATTATATTATATTATATATTGCATCGTCCTTTGTTTCTGGTGAACCCATCTCCCCATTTTCATTGTCATTATCTTCCTTTTCTTGTTGGCACGATGCTTAGCAGCAATCCTTAACTTCCTCTTGGCATTGCACATTGGATTGACAACAGCCATAACCTTTTCTTCCTGTCTTCTCTTGTCCCGTCTCGCCTTGAAATTCTTCCTGATCTTGCTGTACACTTGTACGAAGTTTTGGATGCCTATAGTATTCTTTATAGTTTCACGAACTTCTTCTGCCAATTGCTTTATGTCATCTGCAGGACAAGTTAATGCCCGTTACATACAACAACTCAACAGATTGCATGGGAAAATCATTAGGGTCATGAGATTGAGCAAGCTATCTATCCGCTATAGGGAAAAATTAATTGCTATAATATTACATAATGAATGAAAATTCATGCAGTTCCAATAATCTCGACAGATGATGCAGACCATATTACCTTACCAACAAAAAAGCAAGAGGAAAGACTGAAAAAGGATACATGAAATTAATCGACTGTTATAGTGTGGAAACCAAACTCACCAGGGATCACTTTCCCAGAAAATCCTTCACAAACTTTATATAGGGGCAGCAGGATTTCGGGTACATAAGGTAGGCAATCGTCCCGAGTGATGTGTCATGATAATTTTGAAAAACAATTGAATATAATTTTCATCTGCATAAAGCAATTAAAATATCATTAGTAGCATGTATCTCAAGAGTGAAATGTATCTGGAAAGGCATTTGAATCGTAAGGAATTTTCTAAGAATATCTTCAACAAGCCAAACAAACTTTAGGCTACCACCTCTGGAAAACAAATCTGAACGGCCTCCAATCTGAAGGGCAATCTTTCCCATTCTTTTGAGCAAATAGGAAACAATTGCATGTCGGATATCCTTGGATTGGCCAGGATCCTTTTGATAACTTACACCAGATGTAAGAGACAAAAAGACGCTTTTTCCCTTTCTTGAATCCAGCAGTTGGAAAGCTTCAAGAAAACGGACTTGCTCATGCTGTTCAAGGGTAGACCAGAACTCCATCTGTGCCATCAAAGAATTCATTCCACAAATCGTGAAGACAAGATTTTGTGTTATAAGGTATGAGGAAGAATCATCGAGTTGCATCTTCAGTTGGCAGCAGCAGAGGGAAACAGCTATTATAAAAAGTCTACTTGGCTTCATAAGAAAATAAGCTCGTAATGATTTTTCTTCATTTTCTTTGGGTGCTTCTATTGCACTGGCAAAGTAAAAGGCTATCAGGCGATTGGATATGTGGCTTAACCACATGTGTGGGTGCAAAAGCAACTCACAGATTGCCTCCCAAATATCCTGAAAATTGTGACGAAAATTTTAAAAAATAAAATAAAGAATTCAGAAAACCCATCAAGAAGATCGAACAAAATGCAATTCAATAAAGCTAACATAAATCAAATCAACTCTCTTGTCGCCAGCCACATCCACAAAACATCATACATATCCAATTATACAATAAAATTGTTTTAAAAAATAATGACACTAATCTAAAGACTAACAAGTGGTCACAACAGATACTAGTCATATAGATGTTCACCAAGATTAGGTCTGTTGGAGGACTAAGAATGTGAGTTGTCACTATAGAACCAACAGGGAAACTAACAGAACTTTATTCCGAAAGACATAAGATGCAATACAATTTAGATTTTAGCACTAATAATACCAGCCAATAAGTCTAAAACCAAGCATAACACGTATAGTGTTTGCCATTAGTTTGGAAGAACGAAACTCCCACATTCCTTTCTCCATTGAAGGTTTGACTTGGTGATTCAGTGTTTTCTGACAGTATTTACACCAATAAAAAATGAAAAATGTTAATAACGTATTAAAAGTGGAGTAAAAGTGGTGCAAAGTATACAGAGCTCCGCTCACACACCCAAGTACAGGCACATATAATTGTAAACTGACATTCCATACTTACAAAAGTATCTAAAGTGGAGTTTACACTATAATCAATTCAAAAAATGTCTTCCATTGGGTGTATCTTTTTAGGCAATGTCTATTTGGGATATTATCAATAGAGAAGGTTAAGCATCAACAGGCTGGATGGAAAGAAATTATAACTAAATAACTAAACAACTAAACTCACACACATGTGCAACGTATGTATGCATCTCTCTACAGCATCATCTTTACAATTGTAAAGCACGTGGATTATATTTTACACAATAATCGGTTATAATGATAGAACCGTATCATATTTAGGGAAGAAACGAAAGTAAATTGTCGCAACAATTCATGGGATTATGAATATTATAAATTCGCAATAAAATAGACCAGTGAAATAGATGCAAGAAATTTCATTTCTCAATACCCAATATCACACCGTCCATCAATAGCCGCGATACTCGATCTGCTCTTGAATGGGAACCTTGATGAGGCCCCTCTCATGACATAACATAGTAAAGCACTGACACCAAGCTTTCTCGTAGGCAATGGTTTCTTCACAACTTCACTCATTATCTGTTTAATACCTGTTAAAATCCCAGGCAAACCCCATCAATAATCCTCAAAATAACTCAAATCTAATTGATTGCAGCTCTGGCAATGCTATATACCAACAACATGAGGTCATCCACATGCATACTATTTACCAATTTGGGGCATAGTCCTCCTTTCAAAAATATAAAAACTAAAAAAGGTAATCCACATGCATACCATTTACCAATCTACAACAGTCAAGGAACAAAAGGAGATATACACATGCAATCTGTTCATTCAGCCTACAATAAAAGTTAATCAACCAACCCTGCTCCAACTCCTTGGTGTCATAGCGGCACCAATGTGCTGCAATAGCTTGGCACGTGCAAAACTATGCAAGCCACACACACACACACACACATACACAAATGAAGAACAAGGCAGGGTGGATGAAAAAATGAAGTGAGTGTAAAGCATCATGAAAATTATTAGATAAAATCAACTCAGCATTCATATGGTACCCGGATCCAAAAAAAATAAAAGAACATTCTAGAAGTGCTGTCACCATATGAAAAGAATGCATCAACATGAAAATTGGATGCACCACATCTGAAAACTCTTGAAAATGGCCATGTTCTTGTGCACAAGGAAAAAAAAAAAGCCACAGAAGATGCAATGAACACACTATCCAGAAATATAATTAACCAATAATTTTATACCAAGCCACATTGCATAGAAAAGGAAAAATATGACCTACACCAACCAGTATTGTAGCTATGAACCAACTTAAATGGATACTAATTACTGTTGAAGGATGGGTTTAAAATCTCATTAGGCCACGATATGTGGCCAGCCCTTGAAAACAGCAAGATGGCCCCATGCGCTCTTCCCCCAAGATGGCCCCAGCATTATTTCTTTGGTTGGCAATGTCATGGAAGATAACATCTAAAGGTAGATAGCTTGAGGAAGAAGAAAGTCATAGTAATGAGCTGGTATTGTACTTGTACGAAGGGAGGTTAAAGCATCAATCATCTCCTGCTTCACTGCGAGGTGGCTAGGGATTTATGGGCATCAACATTTCGTTGTATTAGAATTGAGTACGTAATGACCTCAAACAATAGTAGATTTGATGGCTTGTAGGTGAAGTCCCATTAGTAGCCATATAAATTTAGTAGTTTGAAGGATGCTACATTTTGTGTTTGATATGGTGTGTTTGGCAAGAACATAATGCTTAGACTTTTGAAGATTGGAAGGATAGCGTTTGACCTAAGAGTCATTATGCTTAATTCCTTTTATGTTTGGATGACAGCGTACGATATTTTCCCTCTAGCTTTTTAGATATCATGAAATTGCATTCAATAGTTTACTTTCTACAAAAGTGCATGCAATAGTAAATTCACCGAATTTTTCCACTACTCTTCTTCTATCCCACATCAACTATAAACCTCCCAAACAACCAATTGAATCCAAGCAACATTAATCTACATGTTGGCTACTCCAGTGTACGATATTGGGAGCCATGTTCTTCACTCTGGAGAGCCCTAATCCCTTCGTACAAGTTCAACTTGCAGTTACACTTTTTACATCATAATTAATGGAACAAGTGAATCTCTTTAACTCTCTTTGATGCGTCGAGACATCAACATGCAATTCCATGAGCTCCTCCTCACCCTTCACATGAAACCCCAACCGCATGACATAAAGTTTTTATTTCTCTCCTACCCAATCAAAGATTCCCGACCTCCCACTCTCCAAAGGATAGACCTAGCAAGAGGCTCACAACACAAAGGTACCTCTAGTTCCCTATATTTTCCATAGAATAACATAAATCTGCCGATTCGAACTGTTGTTACAAAGGTTCCCCCATATTTGTTGAGTCCTCCCAGACACACAAGATCTAACGGGTGCAGGGCAGACCCCCATACCTCGCCTGCCAGGCACATCTATTGTCCCCGCTAGAGCCAAAGAAGGCAAACAACCCGCCCTGAGGACAAGGGTGGACAAGGTTAAGACTCAATTCTAACATACAGGTGGGTTGTGAGCAAGTATCCCTCCCACCTGCCCAACACATAAAAACCAAAAAAACCCTAACAATCACACGCCAATCAGCAGCCACCTTCTTCCTTTCTCCTTCTCCACTTCCTCTTTAATTTCTTCCTCTTCTTCTTCCCATTCTACAACCCCTTCTTCGCTTCCATTTCCCCTTCCCCTTTCTCTTCATCTTTTTTCTTCTTCATAGTCACAAACCCATGGTAGCAGGTATCTACATAGAGAAGACCCACGACCATGACCATGGGTCTCCAACAAAAAAAATCTTTATTTCAAAAACAAACTTGGCTTCTATGAACAAATTGACTTATCACCCTATTGGAAAAGACAAGTACTTTGATACCAAAACTGAATTTGAAGACCATTGTATGCTATATTTGCATGGAAAAAAGGTACGGAAACGTGGTTACCTCGGACAAGAATCATCAGAAATCCTTGAACCATAAACAAAAGGTTATTATAAGTTTTTCCCTCAAAATAATATTGCTACCAACACCATGCCATCTACAAACATATATTTTCAATAATTTAGTTATTCACACAAGTCCCACTTATCAAAATAAAAAGTTATTCACACAAGTCCTTACTGGAGACCACATTAAAAAGTTCCCTAGTTCCCAAACAAGAAACTCGCAAGGATACAACAAAATAACAATAATGACTGCAGAAATCAATTGAGCAATAATTCAAACATAAAAGGAAAAAAAGGTCCCTTTATATCCATGTCAGTAAAACCAAGGAATGGTTTCCCTGACGACAAAAATAAATAATAAAGCATGATCATACCATACTGCAACTGCTCATCTGGCGCATTCATAAGCAAGAATGATAATGCCTCTGCCATAAATTCTTGATCATAATCCTTGGGATAAAATCTTAGTTTTACCTTCACCCTGACAAAATTTGAGAAAAATATGTAAGTAAATATCTTTGCTCATGCATATGTAAATATATATATGAATGGCGACTCTTGTACCTGGCCAATACAGTAATACAAATAATATTTGAGAAAACATCTACCATCTCATTGTTCTAGAAAAATCTGAACATGTATCAGCTAATACCTGATATTAACATTATAGGAATATATCCCTTAGACCTCAAAATAATTTGTTTAGGCTTTTATACATTTGTTCAAAGCATCTGTTCAATTTACCTAATAGTTCAATTCAAACTTAATTTCCATTTCAAGTACTTATTCTGGTGATGACTCGTGATGAAAAAAAATTTCAGTAAACAAGAATTTTACCAATGATACTCAGGACATAACAAGAACAACACCTAAGCATGAGTGTCGAGCAATGCAAGAAAATCGTGGCCTTTCAAGCCATTGAAATCATTTACAATCAACCAATTGAATAAAGCATTCAAAAAAGAGTTCTAAGC
Source organism: Cyclocarya paliurus (assembly GCA_029856935.1). Taxonomy (NCBI): domain Eukaryota; kingdom Viridiplantae; phylum Streptophyta; class Magnoliopsida; order Fagales; family Juglandaceae; genus Cyclocarya; species Cyclocarya paliurus. The sequence continues at coordinate 15,370,580 of CM056958.1, forward strand.
TCATCCATAGTAAATATTTTTTATAGTCATGTGCTATATATCTTTTGATACATAGTAAACCAGACCAGCTTTCTGAGAAAAAGAAGCCTGGGAAAAAATTAAAAGAGAAAACGATTTGGAGACCTAAAACTTTCTTTTCTTTTCTTTTCTTTTTTTTTGGGGGGGGGGGGGGGTGGAGGGGTATAAATAAGATACTCAAACTAGCTCCTTCGGTTTGATTTAAATCTTTTTGGGCAGACTTTTCATTCTCATATAGCATAGCATATAAATGCAGTTTACATAATTATTATAATTATGATTCCATTACCTATAACCTCTCCATTTTGCAAGTGAGAGATTTTTCAGTAATTGCACAAGATGACAATTACAAAAGAAATCGGACTATGTGACAGCATGATCATGGTGGAAGGGTCAGTGCTAGCAATAGCAACAAATATGTGACAAAAGAAATCAGAATGATATTGGTCGACAAACATATCACCTAGACTGACAAAAATCAGAATGATATTGCTGGATTAGAAACACATCACCTAGCCAAAATATCAAAAGAGCTACCAATTTCCTAGACCCACCCCCAAACTTCTTTTTTTTTGATAATTAATAAACTTTATTGATCGAATGCAACTAGGCAAAGCCCATGTACACAGGAAGTATACAAAAGAGACACCTAATTACACTCTAGCAAGTTGAAAGGAAAGTAAAAACTCATGAACACTCCCCCCCTTTAATACAATTGCAGAAAACCATTGGACCAAAGAAGATACAAGAAAGTTCCAGATTTCCCCCACTGATCTTTCCTTCTTGTTGAAGCATCTCTCATTCCTTTCCAACCAAATACACCACAGTAGACACAAGGGGACCTGTTAGACCCCCACGTAAAACCGCCTCCAAAGGAGCCGCCCATGTCCTAGCCATGTCCGGGACATGCCCCTTGATCATGCCTCGAGCATGCCTTGGCCCGTGTCTTGTCACGCACGGGGCGCCCAGCATGCTCTTGGACCGACCACATGCATGCCTTGGCCCGTGCCTTGACAAGCACGGGGCGCCCAGCATGCAAGCCGTGCGCGCGCGGCACCTCGACCCCAGCGAGGTTAGTGGCCATGCGCAGCCCAGCGCATGGCCAGGCATGCGCACGCCCATGCGCATGCCCATGCACCGCGCGGCCCGGCGCATGCACGCAGGCCGCAGGGCTCAGCGCGCGCGCGCAGCCCACCCGGCCCTGCGCATGCATGCAGGCCGCATGGCCTTGCGCCTGCACGCAGGCCGCGTGGCCCTGCGCATGCAGGTCAGCCGCATGGCCCCGCACGCCCACGCAGGCCGCACGGCCCCGCACGCCCACGCAGGCCGCATGGCCCCGCACGCCCACGCAGGCCACACAGCCCTGCGCGCCCAGCCAGACCGCATGGCCGTGCGCACGCCCATGCGCACAGCCATGCGCACGCCCGAGCACCTGCAGCCGACCAGGCCCCCAGCCGCATGGCTCTCCTGCCGCACCCCAGCGAGGTTAGTGGCATGCCTTCCAGGCATGCCATCCAGCGCACGGGCCCAGCCCGTGCCATGCAGAGCAGGCCAGTGGCATGCCCACCAGGCATGCCATCCAGCGCACGGCTCCAGCCCATGCCATGCAGAGCAGGTCAGTGGCATGCCCACCAGGCATGCCATCCAGCGCATGGCTCCAGCCCATGCCTTGCAGCAGGCTCACGTGGCTAGCCACCTTCAGCAGGCCGAACATGGCACCATGCCATGGCCACCAGCCGGCCCATGCATGGCACCAAGCCATGCACCCTAGCCAGCCATGCCGAGCCACTTAGCCATGGACCAGACCGAGGACCACCATGCACCACCCTAGCCGACCCTTGGCTCATGCATGCCACGGCCTAGTGGTCCATGCCACTATCTTCATTTTTGTCATTTAATTATTTATTTCATTTTTAATTCCTTTTATTTCAAAGGGGCCTTTTGGGGGTTTCCAAGTTGTAACCTTATAAATAGGACCCTTAGCCATTTCTTTCACATCTTTTGACAATAGCCATTGTGGACTAAGTTGTTCTTGAGATCACATTCGGTGCATAGCACTTGGGCTCTTTGGGGTGCAATTCGTGAATCCCTAAGGAGAGGATCACACTTTGCAATTCGTGAATAAGTGTGATCCATTCTATCTATCATATGAGTATTTTCCATCCATTATCTTGTTCTCCATTGATTACTTATTGATCTTGAAATTTATGTGCATTGTTCATACTTTGTTCATAAGTGTTCTTGAGTGATTCGGCCAACAAGTGAGTGCCATAGCCCATTTGATCTTCCTTCCAACCACATACTCGACCAACCCTTGTTTGCCCTACTTACCATATTCGGCCATCACTTCCAAAACACACCTCATCCAATCCATTCCATCCCTAGCCGAGATACACTTTCCATACAAGGTTCAAATTCAAATTTTGGCTCCTTGCCTCATTTGAATTAACCTAGCCGCCCACTCCACTTACCAAACTAGAGTTTCCAAATTGGAAACCCTAGTTGACCTCTTGGATCCTCTTGGCCGGCCATAACCCTAAACCAAAACACATCCCAAGTTTTTAGGAAACTTTCCTAAAAACACTCACCTACCCCATTCGGCCAAGCCTTGGCCGCCCACCTCATTTGCCCTAGCTCCAAACCCTAATCATCCCATCACCTAAAACCCTAGCCGTCCATCATCATTCATCCAAACCCTAAACCTCATGCAAGTGGCGCCAACCCTAGCTCACCCTAGGCCGTGCACCACTCACTCTTGTGATCTCACACTTAGCCATTTTTCCCACTTCCCATACACTTCCAATTAGCCTAAACACTAACCTCACCCTACCCAAAGAGCCACCATAGACCATCTTGAGCGTGAACCAAGCAAGTGAAGGACTTGGAGTCGGTCAACCAAAGGAACCTATTGCCGAAGAGGACTTAGTGTTTAGGGACTTGACCGGGGTCCCTAACATTAATTGGTGCTTTCATTGAGAGGCATCTTGCTTGGTGTTTTTGAGAAGTTCTCACTTCTCCACGAGGTAAACGACGCGTTAACCCAAACTTTGTGAATTGGTTGGGGGAGACCCTCGTTGGATCCCATTTATCTGTGATATTACTTGTGAAATTGGAGTTTGGGGGTTGAGGTAGAGGACGGAGTAGAGTTCTCGAAGGGGTCGGCTACCCTTGAAGGTAGAGGACCCGAGGTTGGACCGTGTGCAAGAGGGGTCGACCACCCTTGAAGGTGGGGGACCCAAGGTTGGACCTTTGAGCCGTGATCAAGCTCCACCAACCGAAGTGCTGTCCAATTTCCGTGCAAGCTCAGTTTGCAAGCTCAGTTGCAAGACTCAGTTGCAAGTTCAGTTGCAAGACTCAGTTGCAAGATTCAGTGCAAGCCAAGGAACCATGAACCGAGGAGAGAATGAAGCCGAGGATCAAGGTGGTTCCAACCGGGAACGCCTCGAAGCTTTGGAGGGGCACACCACAAAATTGACTAGTGTCCTTGGTGAGGTCACATCCTCATTGGCCGAACTAAGGATGGCTTTGAATGCTAATGCCCGTGAGACCGAAGAGAATAGGCGTGCCACGGATACCATGAGACGTGAGAATAATGCAAGTCTTGAGAGGCTTGAAAGAAGGTTGGCCGAGCACAATGGCCAAAGGAGGGTTCCTAGCCCGAATGGGCAAAGGCAAGAGGCCTTTGTTGATGGAGCCGAGACTAGTGTGACGGGTTCCATGCATGATCCACCAAGAGCCGAGTATAGAAGAGGAGGCCGTGTTGAGAATGACCAAGTGGCCGTAGAAAGATGGATTAGAGAGGAGGATCATCGAACTAGAAGTCCAAGTAATTGGAGGGAACCTCAAGATGTGAGGTTGGAAATTCCAAGGCATGAAGAACACTATGAGGCCGAGTATGATGTGGGCCATGAGGAACCGAATGATTATGGTGGCTATGCTAATGGAAGACATCACAACCGAGATAGAGAGAGGGGCTATAGAAACCGAAGACATGATGATGATCACTTTGATGAAAGAAGAGGAAACCGGGCTCATGACCGGGGACCTAGGCGACCAAAGGTAGATTTTCCCAAGTTCAATGGGGGAGATCCTTATGAGTGGTTAGATAAAGTAGACCACTACTTCCGGGTCTATGAAGTTCCAAGAGATGAGAGAGTATCAACCGCTTGCTTCCATCTTGAGGGAAGAGCAAGTAAGTGGTGGAGATGGCTACGTGATCAATATGACAAGGAGAGGAGACGCCTAGGATGGACGGCCTTTGAGAAGGAGTTCTTGATGCAATTCGGCCCCTCACCAATTGTTAACCACCATGGGCAACTTGCCAAGTTGAAACAAGAAGGGAAGGTGCACAATTACATAGATGAATTTCGGCAACTCCAAACCTTAGTGAGGGGTTGGTCCGAAGAGGCACTAATTGGTACATTTGTGGATGGCTTGAAACCGTGGCTAGCCAAAGAGATAAAGTTGAAGCAACCAACAAGGCTTCAAGAAGTTATGAGAATGGCCGAGATTTTGGAGGAGAGCACTCACATTGAGAAGCGTCAATTCAAGGACATGGGGAGCAAGTTCACCAAACCTTTGCAAACCAAAGTTCCTTGGAAAGGCAAGGAGGAAGTAGGGAGTGCATCTAAACCAAAGCCTTATGAAGTAAAAAAGTTATCAAGAGAAGAGGTCCAAGAGAGGATCAAGAAGGGGCTTTGTTTCAAATGTGGTGACAAGTGGAACAAAGAGCACAAGTGTAAGGCCGGTCAAGCATATGTGTTGCTTGAAGAAGACACAAGTGAAGAAGAGAAAGAAGAGCATGAAGAATCAACTAGTGATGGACCCGAGTATGTGGAGGCCGAATCTAGTGAGACATTAGAGGAGGCCGAATTGTCCTTGAATGCTATTTCGGGTGTCCAAAGACCTACATCCATGAGAGTGATGGCATGGGTGGGGAAGTTTGAAGTGACCCTCCTAGTGGATAGTGGATCCACCCACAACTTTGTCAATGCCAATATTGTGAACAAAGTGGGATTGAAGCCGTGCACCATTGAACCCTTTGAAGTGAAGGTAGCAAATGGGAACAAGCTTAGGTGTGATGGGCTTGTCAAAGAGGTAAAGATGAACATTCAAGGGGTGAGGATTGTGGCCGACCTACATGTGTTGGCGCTTGTCGGACTTGATGTGGTGTTAGGCAACGCTTGGCTTAAGGGCCTTGGGAGAGTAATACATGACTACCATAATATGACCATGGAGTTCAAGCTCGGATCAAAGAAGAGAGTATGGACCGCATTAACATCCAAAGAAGTCACCTCTTGTGAGGCTATCATGTTTGAGAAGTTATGCAAGGGAGGAGCTCAATGTTTTGCAATTATGGTAGCCGATGAAGACTCTTTGTGGAATGTTGAAAAGAGTGTCAAGAATGAGCCTAAGAACGAATTGGAGGGGCTGCCCGAGGAGGTAATTGAGGTCTTGAAGGACCATAGAAGAGTTCTAGAGGTGCCTACTTCATTGCCACCTTCTAGGCTCTTTGACCATCGGATTGTGCTAGTGGATGAGAAGAGACCGGTAAATGTCCCACCATACCGGTATGCCCATTTTCAAAAGGGAGAGATAGAAAGGCAAGTCGATGAAATGTTGAGGAATGGGTTGATTAGGCCAAGCACTAGCCCATTCTCTTCCCCCGTGCTACTTGTGAGGAAGAAGGATGGGACATGGAGGTTTTGTACCGATTATAGGGCCTTGAATGAAGCCACGGTGAAGGATAGATTCCCTATCCCCACCGTAGATGAGATGCTTGATGAGCTCCATGGTGCAAGGGTCTTTTCCAAGTTAGACTTGAGGGCGGGCTACCACCAAATTAGAATGAAGGAGGAGGATGTCCACAAGACGGCCTTTAGAACACACTCCGGGCACTTTGAATACCTTGTCATGCCCTTTGGATTGTGCAATGCTCCATCCACCTTTCAAGCCGCCATGAACACCATCTTCAAGCCTCTTTTGAGGAAGTTCGTGCTAGTGTTTTTTGATGACATCTTGGTATACTCCAAGACCCTTGAAGAGCACAAAGACCACTTGAGGATTATTATGAAGATATTGGAAGAGCATCACTTCTTCATTAAAGCTTCCAAATGTGCCTTTATGGAAGAAGAATTGGAGTACCTTGGTCACTTCATCTCGGGAGAGGGGGTGAAAGTGGATCAAAGAAAGATTGAGGCCATGGTGGATTGGCCACTACCAAAGGATGTTTCGGCCCTTAGAGGTTTTTTGGGGCTAACCGGTTACTATAGACGGTTTGTAAAGAATTATGGGCTCATAGCTAAGCCACTCACATCCTTGTTGAAAAAGGACAACTTTGAGTGGAACCAAGGGGCAAGAGATGCTTTTGAGGAATTGAAGAGAGCAATGATCAAGACACCCGTGTTGGCCTTACCTAATTTTGAGAGGCCTTTTGAGGTCTACACCGATGCTAGTGGTGAGGGGATTGAGGCGGTTTTGGTTCAAGACAAGAGGCCCTTGGCTTTCATCTCCAAAGCTCTCGGCCCTATGAAGAAAGCTTGGAGCACTTATGCTAGGGAAATGCTTGCGGTTGTCCATGCGGTTAAGATGTGGAGGCCTTACTTGTTGGGCCGAAAATTCACCATCATAACCGATCAACAAGCATTAAGGCATATGTTACAACAAAAAATTGTCACCCCGGAGCAACAAAAGTTCTTAGTGAAGCTACTTGGGTTTGAGTATGACATCATTTACCAACCGGGTAAAGAGAACAAAGTGGCGGATGCTTTGAGTAGAAAAGAGGGGAGTTCAACCTTGTGGCTAGTGCATGAAGAGGAAGAACCGAATATGTTGGCCTTGAGTGGGGCCGAATGGATGATATGGGACAAGATCCGAGAAGCTACAAAGATTGATGCTAGAGCCATAGAGATTGTTGAGCTTTTAGAGGCTCAAGGTGATGGGGTGGTTGGCTTCAAGGTGAGGGACGGCTTGATCTACTACAAGGAGCATGTATATGTGCCGAATGTTCCTAACTTGAGAAGAGAGATCCTAGACCATTTCCACAATAGCAAAGAAGGAGGCCACTCGGGTTGGTTGAGAACCTACATTAGAGTGAAGCACTTCTTTTATTGGGAAGGGATCAAAAAGGCCGTGAAGACCCTTGTGGCCGAGTGTGACACATGCCAAAAGATCAAGTATGATACAAGACCACCATCCGGGCTCTTACAACCTCTCCCAATTCCCAACTTGATTTGGGAAGACTTAAGCATGGACTTTGTGGAGGGACTTCCCACTAGTGGCGGGTTTGAGGTAATACTTGTGGTGGTGGATAGATTAAGCAAGTATGGTCATTTCATTCCACTTGTTCATCCATTCACAACCAAGAGTGTGGCAAAGGCATTTATTGACAATGTTGTGAAGCTTCATGGATTCCCAAAGAGCATAGTCACGGATCGAGATAGAGTCTTCATGAGTTCCTTTTGGAAGGAGATGTTTGAGCTCCAAGGGAGCAAGTTGAAAGCTAGCTCATCTTATCATCCTCAAACCGATGGGCAAACCGAAGTTGTTAATAGGACTCTTGAGCAATACTTGAGGTGTTTTTGCCATGAAGAGCAAAGGAAATGGGGTGAGTATTTGACTTGGGCCGAGTATTGGTATAACACCACCTTTCATGTTTCCATACAAAGGAGCCCGTTTGAAGTTGTCTATGGAAGAGCTCCACCAACATTAGTAAGTTATGAGAGAGGCACGGCCAAGAACAATGAAGTGGAGGAGGAGTTGATCACTAGAGATGAGATAATAGTGAAGGTTAAAAGAGAACTTGCCAAGGCCCAACAAAGAATGAAGAAATACTATGATAAGGGTAGAAGATTGGTCACATTTGAAGTGGGAGACTATGTGTACTTGAAGCTACAACCATTCGGCCAAATGACATTGAGAAAAAAGCTTAACTTGAAGTTGGCCAAGAAATACTATGGGCCTTTCAAAGTGCTTGAGAGGATTGGTGAAGTGGCTTATAGGTTGGAACTTCCTCCAAGTTCCAAACTACATCCGGTGTTCCACGTGACCGTGCTCAAGAAGAGGATTGGTGATCCTAGTCTCATTGTGGAAGAGCTACCTAAGTTTGATGAAGAAGGGCGTATGCTCTTACAACCAAAGGAGGCCCTTAATTATAGGGTTGTGCCAAGGGGGAGAAAAAGACAAGATGTGTGGCAAGTTTTAATTAGATGGGGGAAAGCACCAAAGGAAGAGGCTACTTGGGAAGACTATGATGATATAAGGGAGAGATTCCCTCAATTTATCCTTGAGGGCAAGGATAGTCTTAAAGAGAGGGGGATTGTTAGACCCCCACGTAAAACCGCCTCCAAAGGAGCCGCCCATGTCCTAGCCATGTCCGGGACATGCCCCTTGATCATGCCTCGAGCATGCCTTGGCCCGTGTCTTGTCACACACGGGGCGCCCAGCATGCTCTTGGACCGACCACATGCATGCCTTGGCCCGTGCCTTGACAAGCACGGGGCGCCCAGCATGCAAGCCGTGCGCGCGCGGCACCTCGACCCCAGCGAGGTTAGTGGCCATGCGCAGCCCAGCGCATGGCCAGGCATGCGCACGCCCATGCGCATGCCCATGCACCGCGCGGCCCGGCGCATGCACGCAGGCCGCAGGGCTCAGCGCGCGCGCGCAGCCCACCCGGCCCTGCGCATGCATGCAGGCCGCATGGCCTTGCGCCTGCACGCAGGCCGCGTGGCCCTGCGCATGCAGGTCAGCCGCATGGCCCCGCACGCCCACGCAGGCCGCACGGCCCCGCACGCCCACGCAGGCCGCATGGCCCCGCACGCCCACGCAGGCCACACAGCCCTGCGCGCCCAGCCAGACCGCATGGCCGTGCGCACGCCCATGCGCACAGCCATGCGCACGCCCGAGCACCTGCAGCCGACCAGGCCCCCAGCCGCATGGCTCTCCTGCCGCACCCCAGCGAGGTTAGTGGCATGCCTTCCAGGCATGCCATCCAGCGCACGGGCCCAGCCCGTGCCATGCAGAGCAGGCCAGTGGCATGCCCACCAGGCATGCCATCCAGCGCACGGCTCCAGCCCATGCCATGCAGAGCAGGTCAGTGGCATGCCCACCAGGCATGCCATCCAGCGCATGGCTCCAGCCCATGCCTTGCAGCAGGCTCACGTGGCTAGCCACCTTCAGCAGGCCGAACATGGCACCATGCCATGGCCACCAGCCGGCCCATGCATGGCACCAAGCCATGCACCCTAGCCAGCCATGCCGAGCCACTTAGCCATGGACCAGACCGAGGACCACCATGCACCACCCTAGCCGACCCTTGGCTCATGCATGCCACGGCCTAGTGGTCCATGCCACTATCTTCATTTTTGTCATTTAATTATTTATTTCATTTTTAATTCCTTTTATTTCAAAGGGGCCTTTTGGGGGTTTCCAAGTTGTAACCTTATAAATAGGACCCTTAGCCATTTCTTTCACATCTTTTGACAATAGCCATTGTGGACTAAGTTGTTCTTGAGATCACATTCGGTGCATAGCACTTGGGCTCTTTGGGGTGCAATTCGTGAATCCCTAAGGAGAGGATCACACTTTGCAATTCGTGAATAAGTGTGATCCATTCTATCTATCATATGAGTATTTTCCATCCATTATCTTGTTCTCCATTGATTACTTATTGATCTTGAAATTTATGTGCATTGTTCATACTTTGTTCATAAGTGTTCTTGAGTGATTCGGCCAACAAGTGAGTGCCATAGCCCATTTGATCTTCCTTCCAACCACATACTCGACCAACCCTTGTTTGCCCTACTTACCATATTCGGCCATCACTTCCAAAACACACCTCATCCAATCCATTCCATCCCTAGCCGAGATACACTTTCCATACAAGGTTCAAATTCAAATTTTGGCTCCTTGCCTCATTTGAATTAACCTAGCCGCCCACTCCACTTACCAAACTAGAGTTTCCAAATTGGAAACCCTAGTTGACCTCTTGGATCCTCTTGGCCGGCCATAACCCTAAACCAAAACACATCCCAAGTTTTTAGGAAACTTTCCTAAAAACACTCACCTACCCCATTCGGCCAAGCCTTGGCCGCCCACCTCATTTGCCCTAGCTCCAAACCCTAATCATCCCATCACCTAAAACCCTAGCCGTCCATCATCATTCATCCAAACCCTAAACCTCATGCAAGTGGCGCCAACCCTAGCTCACCCTAGGCCGTGCACCACTCACTCTTGTGATCTCACACTTAGCCATTTTTCCCACTTCCCATACACTTCCAATTAGCCTAAACACTAACCTCACCCTACCCAAAGAGCCACCATAGACCATCTTGAGCGTGAACCAAGCAAGTGAAGGACTTGGAGTCGGTCAACCAAAGGAACCTATTGCCGAAGAGGACTTAGTGTTTAGGGACTTGACCGGGGTCCCTAACAGGACCATCCGCCACGTCGCAGCCAGCTGTGGGTTTTGGTGTTGCCTATTCCAACATGCTAGGAGATCCACCACACTCTTAGGCATAACACAAGACAACCCAGCCCTACTGATAATGCCATCCCATAACTCCCTCGCCACCTCACAATGCAGAAAAATGTGATCAATCGATTCGCCATCCTTTTTACACAAATAGCACCACTCCGTTACGATCAGCCCTCTTTTTCTTAGGTTGTCAGCCGTCAAAATCCTACCCAAGGCAGCTGTCCAAGTAAAGAAGGCAACTTTAGGTGGCACTGGAACTCTCCATATACCCTTCCATGGGAACACTATGGGCTGATTGTCTAGCAACATATAGAAGGAATTGACGGAAAATTTCCTGTGCGCTGAATGTTTCCACATCATTCTATCGACCCCACTCCCTCCTAACTTCCTGGCATAAAGAAAGCTAAAAAATCCGGCTATTTCCTCAACTTCCCAATCCTGCAGGTTCCCGGAAAAAGTCAGATCCCAGTACACTGTGCCATTGGCTCGGCATAAAACTTCTGAAACAACCGCCTGCTGATTTCCAACTAATCTGAAAACTCTAGGAAATGCAGAAAACAGTGCTTCCTCACCACTCCATTTATCAAACCAGAAACTTATTCTTGAGCCGTCACCAACCTCCAAGCTTGTATGTGTTACAAACACCTGCCACCCCTTTCTAATAAACTTTCAAAGACTCACTCCATAGGCCCCTCTACCCTCCTTAGAACACCAATCCCCCCGATCGCAGCCATACTTCCTGGCCACTACCATTCTCCACAACGAATCCTCTTCCAATTGAAATCTCCATAACCACTTACCTAATAAGGCTTTATTGAAAGTAATCAAATTACGCACCCCCAAGCCTCCCGTCTCCTTTGGACTACACACTTTTGACCAACCCACCAAATGAAACTTGTGTTCCTCACCCAAACCACCCCACAAAAAGGCCCTGAAAATTTTTTCAATCCGATTAGCTACCCCCGCCGGTAAAGGGAATAAAGAGAGATAATACGTAGGTAAATTGGAGAGGGTACTTTTGATGAGAGTTAATCTCCCACCTTTAGAAAGGTATAGTCGCTTCCAACCAGACAATCTTTTTTCTACCTTCTCTATCACTCCATCCCAAATAGATATTGCTTTGAAGGAGGCTCCCAAAGGTAGTCCAAGGTAACTCATAGGAAGTGCAGCCACCTTACAACCCAACAACTCCGCTAGATAGTTAATATGCCCCACCTCCCCCACCGGAACCATTTCCGACTTTCCTAGATTCACCTTGAGGCCCGAGACCGCTTCGAAACACAAAAGAACAGCCCTTAAAGCTTGTATATTTCCGCTATCTGCATCACAGAAAATTAAAGTGTCATCCGCATACAATAAATGGGAAATGGATAACCCATTATTATTGTTCCCTACTGAAAAACCAGCAAGGAAACCACCCTTTACAGCAGCTTCCATCATACGACTCAAAGCCTCCATCACTAGAACAAATAGGAAAGGAGATAGCGGGTCGCCTTGCCTCAAACCCCTCGAACTCTGAAAAAATCCACAAAGGGTTGCCATTGACTAACACGGAAAACCGGGCGGTCGAGACACAATGTTTAATCCATTCACACCACTTATCACCAAAACCACATCTCCTTAACATATAAATCAGAAAGTCCCAACTCACATGGTCATAGGCCTTCTCCATGTCCAGCTTGCAGAGAACTCCCGGAATACCCTCCCTCAACCGACTGTCCAAGCATTCATTTGCTATCAAAACCGAATCCAGAATTTGTCTACCCCAAACAAAGGCGTTTTGGGGTTTGGATATTATCTTATCCATCACCAAACCCATACGATTTGCTAGCACCTTCGCAATGATCTTATAAATCCCGCCAACCAAACTTATAGGTCGAAAATCTCTCAATTCCATGGCCCCCACGATCTTTGGGATGAGAGCAATAAAAGTGGCATTAAGGGACTTCTCGAACTTGTGACCATGATGAAACTCATGAAAAACCTGCATCACCTCATCCTTCACTACTTCCCAAAACTCTTGAAAAAAAGCTAGGGAGAATCCATCCGGGCCAGGGGCTTTGTCTTTACACATACTACATATCACTTGATGTACTTCGGAATCCTCAAAAGGTCTCTCTATCCAACTTGCCACACTACTATCAAGCTGGTCAAAAGACAACCCATCCAATTTAGGATGCCACTCTGCCGTCTCTGTGAGAAGCTCTTCATAAAAGCCCACTATATGGTCTTGAACTTCCTCTGGGGACTGATACACCGTGTCACCGCAATGAATCGCCTCAATTACATTAAAAGCCCACCCCCAAACTACCAAACACAGAAACATGTTTCATTTTTGTTTCAAAATGGGACATTTCACTGCAAACCAAAATATATTTGTTTTGCTCTAACATAAATCTCAAATATTGTGGCATGAACAGTATGCTTTTACAGAATCATTACAACAAAATTAATAAAATTCCTAAAGCAGCATTCAAAGAATCAAAAGTACTTACTTGAGCAGATAAACAAGGTCTCGTATCAAATACTTCTGCAAATACATCATAATATATGACCACAATATAAATATCTGCATGTCAACAGCCACACTTGGAAAAGTTTAGATTGAGATTGAGGAAGCTATTTGAAAAAATTGGAAACAGAAAAAATATTGACAACTAAAGAACACCACAGAAACCATGGATTGGTCCTCTTCGATAATCTCTGGCTCCCTATCAGCACCACGTTGTAGGAGAGACGCTAAAGAATCAGCAATCCTCGGCAGAAAGCTGTCAAAGACCACATACATGAGATACAAGTCATAAATGCAAAAAACTGTAAAGACATGGCATACGCAAGAATATGATAGTCTGACAAGGAAAATTTCAAAGCAATTTAAGAGGGTGTGAGGCTGGTGCATCTCCAACAATAATAGAGGCTAATTTCTCATCATGTACAATGTTAATAAGTGCAGCAAATAGCAACCAATAGTGCAGGATTCTAAGGATAGAAGCCCCCAAGAATAATTTACTAAGAAAAAGAAAAAGAAAAGGCCTGAGAATTAAATCCAGAAAGAAGGAACTCACGGGATAAAATCCACCAAGAGATCTCTAGATAGAGCAGCAATTAACCTGCATGAGCATAATTTGGAACTCTCAACATATCTCATGTTAAAGAAGAAAAGCATAAATAACTCATAAACAAACGAACAAAAAACAAAAAACAATACAAATTAAAAATTCCTCCTTCAATCACTAAACTCTTCTATAGTTCATTGTCGCTCTTGAACGATCAAAATACAAATTATACCTATTTTTTTATAGTTAATAATAGAATTTATTTCAAGTAAATAGGCATAGTCCAAGTACACAGGATGTCTACAAGTGAGTACACCTAGATACAAGCTATAGCAAAATAGAACTAAGGCAAAACGCTACAAATATTCTCATCCCTTACAAGGTTCTTCACCCAAATTATACATATTCTACAGATATTCTATGATCACGATGTCAATTTATTATTATATCAGTTACAGCTTGCAAAGATTTGTACCAGGCTTAGTAGCCACAAACAAAAAGTTAGCCGATATTCAGATAACTACATAAACTGATAGCATTGATCACTAAAACCTCAACAAAGAAAGTATCATATCACTCATTCCTGACTCTCTTCTAATTACTTTCCCTGACATGATGTTATTGGTATGAGGACAACCCAAGTTAATAACCAAGATACTCTACCTACTGAGCCAGATTCAACTTATTACTGATTGATTTCCATTAAAATGTGCCCACATAAAAAAAGTAAAAAAAAAAAAAAGGACCATAGAGAAACACAAGCGACAGTATACTATATGGGCATAAGAATTGTTTTACTGGAGGCTTACGAATTTTTTTCCGGTCGTAAGCCTCCATGACTTCCTTCAATCGGTTTCAAACTCTAACTAGGTATTTCTCTTGTACACAACCTGTGACTCAGGTCATGCCTAATGTTGCTATCAATAAAACTTTCAATTACTAATAAAACAAAATACTTTTTTCTGAAACAGAAGCATTAGAATAAACAACAGGCTTCAATAGATGTTTATCATACCCTATAGCGCACATAAATATCCAAAGATCAGTAAAGAAGGGATTATGAATTAGGCTAACATACCTAAGAATAGGCTCCAGAGATAGCCTTGCTTTCATATGTAAACTAGAGAGAAGTTTCGACACTATTAATTCCTCGTGCAATAGAACCAAAGGTAATGTTTGTACCCAGGACATTATTTCCACATAAAATGAAATAAAATTCTCAGTAGTATTCAATTCCTGTACGTGATAATGCAATCAAAAACGAAAACTTGGTATTAGTGGGGGGGAGGAGAGAGAGAGAGAGAGAGAGAGAGAGAGAGAAGGGGGAAGAAAGAGGCAAGGCATACCCTCCATTCTATGAGGCAGTCCCGAAAAAAGGAGGAGCCCTCTGATGGCTCGGGTTTCACTTCGTCAAGACTTCTGTAAACATCGATTTCTATCTCTTCTACCCTCTGAGAGAACGTCTTGAACTGCACCCCACGCACGTGCACACACACGAAAACCAATTTAGTTAACCTTTATACTAAAAAAAAAAAGAAAAAAAAAAAAAGGAAAGTCATTCAATGAGTATTTCAAATGAAAAACGATATTTTGCTTTCCATAGAATAATTCCATTTTTTGTTTATGGGGTTTAGGGTTTAACTGTTTTATTAAGGGTTTAAGGACTTACGACAAAACGGCGGCGCCCAGGGGATTTGTTGAGGGACTTCACAGCCTGAGCATGCAACGTCGTCGCCATTACTTAGCGTTTAAGTTTCACAGACGCCTTGATTGACAGAGAGGAACCTGCGGCACAAGCTCCTGGGAGAGGGAGAGGGAGAGGGAGAGGGAGAGAGAAATAAGTTTTGTGGTCTGTTAGACCGAGAACCACGACGTAAAGGAGGAAGAGGAGGAAGAATCCGGCGTGGGCTTACCAAAATGGCGCGAGGTGGTAGTGGGTGCCTGGTCGGCGGGTTCTGGGTAGCCTGGGTGGTGCTCCGACGTTCCTTGGGGGTCGACGATGTGCTGAACGAAATCACACCGTGGCTGTTTGATTATTTACGGCAGAGGGAGGGGGGAAAATGACGGAGGAGAGAAGAGGACTTACCAATTGTGTCCTCGAGTGATTTCGGCGAGAAGAGGGTCTTGGTTTGTGTCACCGTTCTGATCTAGGGTTCAATGGGGAAAGGGGCTGAAAATCAAGTGTTCGGGGAAGAATCTCGAGTCAACACGATCAGTTGTACTTGGATCTGTCCAATTCAACTAGTTCGAGTAGAATAACGCTAAGGGGCAGGGGCCTGGGTTTTGCGTCTCACCTGTAATAGCCATTTATCTTTTACGCTTTCGGATGGTTTGATTCAGTTATGAGCTAAAAGACGAGTTGTTAATAATAATGAGATTGTTAAGATAACATAATTTTTGAAAATATTGTGTATTACCAGATAATTTTGGGTGGCTTTACTCCGCTCCCACCGCTGGGAGTTTCTCATTTTTTTTTTTTTACTTGTATTTATTAAAACATTTTAATATTTTTTTAAAAAAATTTACAATATTATTAAAAAATAATTACTTAATCATTTAAGTAAAATTAAAAAAAAAAACCAACGTAGCTGAATGAGTAATTTTTTCGATATTTTTTCCCATTACCCAGAAATTGTTAGGAACTCCCTAGTAATTTCTCCTCTTTGTTGTTGTACGCAGGTGGGGAAAGAAGGAATGACAAACATGCAAGCTCGTTCAAGAAGAAATGGATGCAGATGACTTGTTTGATGAAAAGCTTCAGCCACAAAGTTGCATTGATAGAGATTCTCTTCGAGGGAGAATCAACCTCCTTACAAGACTACGGATTCTACTTTAGCCAAAATTCTCCAATGTCCTTTTCCTGCCATTTCTGGCTTACATATGGATGTAAAAACACTACTAACAGAACTAATAGAAATGAAACACGTGGAATGTAAAAAACAGATTGTAAATTGAAAACAGGCTGTAAACTAACGGAAAGAAAATGACCCACTATGAGACAAAACGCACCGTTTGGGCATGTCCCAAACGTTGCGTCCAGTGACCACACACACACGCAACGCACAGCTTAATTAATTTGTAACCGACACACACACACAACACGGCACCGTTTATAGTTCATCCTGATGTTCACCACGACGTCGTCTTCACTTTTCCTGATAGATTCACTTCAATACACTTCACTTCACTTCGCACACTTCACTTCACTTCTGCACCCTTCAACAAACCGAGCCCTCTGTCTTCTCCATCTTAGGTCTACGCAGATGGGGTTCATGACAAACTCCCCTCCATTAAAGCACCTTGCCCACAAGGTGTGGGTAAAGGTCTTGTAAACGCCACAGCAGCTCCCAAGTACTTTCCTCTGTGGCTAAACCCACCCATTTTACAAGGACTTCGGTAACTGCTCTTCCTCCTTGTCTCTTCATGCGCCTCTCCATAATCTTCTCTGGTTCTGGCTTTAACTCACCCGTGTTGTCTGTAGGTGGCAGTGAGGGAAATATTTGAACTTGGGGGCCGAGCTTTCTCTTCAAGCAGGAGACATGGAAGGTCGGGTGTATCTTGGAAGACTCCGGAAGCTTTAATCTGTAAGCCACTGCACCCACCTTTGCTTCAATTTGAAAAGGCCCATAAAATCTCGGAGCTAACTTGAGATTGTGTCTTAAGGCTAGGGTTTTCTGTCTGTATGGTTGTAACTTCAAATAAACCCAATCGCCTATGTCAAACTGCCTTTCTGTTCGTTTCTTGTCTGCATAATGCTTCATACGGTTCTGGGCCTCATTGAGATTAATTTTTAATAACTGTATCACTTGGTCCCTGTCTCTGAGTACTTGATCTGCTGTGACATTATTGCTTGTTCCGGGAACATATGACAGTAGAGTTGGGGGAGGGTGTCCGTATACTGCTTCAAAAGGGGTCATCTTTGTTGCTGTGTGATAGGTGGTATTATACCACCACTCCGCCATGGAAAGCCATAATGACCAAGATTTAGGTTTAACCCCTGCATAACACCTTAGATAACACTCTAAACTTTTATTGAGAGCCTCGGTCTGACCATCGGTTTGGGGGTGGTAGGCCGAGCTAAAATCTAGAGAAGTCCCTTGGGAGTGGAACAAGGCTTGCCAAAATGAACTCAAGAAAATGGGGTCCCTATCCGACACCATGGACCTAGGTAAACCATGCAGTTTGAAAATGTTTCTCATAAATTCCTCCGCTACTATCTTGGCTGTGTAGGGGTGCGCCAAGGCTATAAAGTGGCCATACTTCGAAAATCGATCTACCACCACAAATATGACACTGAATCCCTTAGAATTAGGTAAGCCATCAATGAAATCCAGCGATATGTCTGTCCAAGGCTGATTTGGAATGGGTAAGGGTTGCAACAACCCAGCTGGATATGTAGTTTCATATTTAACGGTCTGGCAGATCTCACATTCTCTAACCAACTGTTTGATGTCTCTTTTCATTCCTCTCCAAATAAAATCATGTTTAGCCCGTTGATAAGTCTTTAAATACCCCGAGTGACCAGCTTGGGGATTAGTATGAATGTATTGCAGTACCTTCTTTTTAAAATCTGAATCAGGCGCCAAAACCAACCTTCCCTTCTTCACAATCAAACCTTGCTGCAAGGAAAATCCCTTAGGAACATCCTTATTAGAGAGCAGATTTTTTTGTAATTCAGCCAACTCCGTAGATTCTTGGTAACTCTTCTTCAATTCTTCTATCCAAAGAGGCGTAGGAAATGAGATCATAGCCGAGCACACAGCCTCTTGTAATTCCCCCTCCCTTCGTGAGAGGGCATCCGCCACCTTATTCTCCTTCCCCTTCTTGTATTCAATCACAAAGTCGTAACCCATCAACTTTGTAATCCATTTTTGTTGGGCCTCGGTGCCCACCCGCTGTTCTAGCAAGAACTTAAGTGCTTGTTGGTCAGTCTTTATAATAAAAGGCTGGCCCAAAAGGTATGGTCTCCACTTTTGTACCGCTGTCACAAGAGCTAGTAATTCCTTTTCATATGTCGAGAGTAGCAAGGCCTTGCCCTTAAGTGCCTGACTTAGGAAGTAAATAGGCTGCCCAAACTGCATCAACACTGCCCCTATCCCCTTTCCGCTTGCATCACACTCAATTACAAATGACTTGCTGAAATCAGGAAGTTTAAGGACCGGTGGGTGGGATACAGCTTGCTTTAAAGCTGTAAAAGCCTTGCTGGCCTCCAGGTTCCAAGAAAAATTGTTTTTCTTGAGTAATGAGGTAAGTGGAGCAGCGATAAGACCATAATTCCGAATGAATTTACGGTAATATCCCGTGAGCCCTAGGAATCCTCGTAAGGCCTTCACATTCTTAGGCTCAGGCCACTCTACCATAGAAACAATCTTAGAAGGATCAGCCATTACCCCCTTATCATTAATAATGTGGCCCAAATAGTCAACTTCATTAACTGCAAACCGACACTTGGACTTTTTTGCATATAGGCAGTGCTGCTTCAGCGTGTTTAAAACCTCTCTTAGGTGCCCCACATGCTCTTCTAGAGACTTACTATATACCAGGATGTCGTCAAAGAATACAAGCACAAATTTTCTCAAAAAAGGTTTAAAAACATCATTCATGAGCCCTTGAAATGTGGCTGGAGCATTGGTAAGGCCAAAAGGCATCACCAAAAATTCGTAATGTCCCTCATGGGTACGGAAGGCCGTTTTAGGAATGTCACTAGGCACCACTCTCACTTGGTGATAGCCCGATCGTAAATCAAGCTTAGAAAAAATTACCGAGCCAAAGAGTTCATCTAACAGCTCGTCAATCACCGGAATAGGAAACTTTGCCTTGACCGTTTCCTTGTTAAGTGCCCTATAGTCCACGCAAAGCCGCCAACTACCATCGGCCTTACGAACCAGCAACACAGGGGAGGAAAAAGGGCTGGAACTAGGCCTAATCACTCCCGACGTCAACAATTCCGCCACAATCTTTTCAATTTCCGTTTTCTGGTAATAAGGGTAACGATAGGGCCTATTTGTTATGGGTTGGGTGCCCTCCTTGAGGACTATTTGATGGTCATGGGCCCTCGTTGGAGGTAATCCTTGGGGTTCATTGAATACCTCATTAAACTCCTCTAACAGTTCAGAAAACTGTTCTTCCAGCACTTCAGAATTTTCTTCTACCTCACTCTCACCTACAATCTGTAACAGAATGCCTTTCCCTTTTGCCAACGTTGCCTTCAACAACTTTTGGCCATCTTCAACCACCGAGGGGTTCAACTTCAACCCCTTGAACTCAATCGTTTTACCTTCCAACACAAAGGTCATTAGGAATTTTGAAAAATTCCAAGTTATGTTACCCAAGGTCTCAAGCCATTGGACGCCAAGCACAATGTCACACCCAGCTAGGTCCAATAAATGAAGGGGAGGATTTAGCACGTTACCTTGCACCTTTAACTGGGCTGTTCTGCAGAGTCCCTCACTGATAAGGCCTTGGCCATTTGCCACTCTAACCTTCAAGTTAACTGAATAATCAACAGGCAGCTGGAATTTTGTTGCCAAGGCTGAGTCTATGAAATTGTGGGAGCTGCCGGAATCCACTAGTATCACCACTTGTTCACCACAAAGACTCCCCAGTAAACGCATCGTTCTCATCGTGGGAGTGCCTGCTATAGCAGCCAAGGAAATTTCCAGCTCCTCCTTGCTGTTGGTTGGTGTGGCTGGTGTTTCCAGCGCTGTTTTTTCTTCTGATTCCATCGCTGGCAGCTCTTCTTCTTCCTCACAAACATCCTCATTCACATCCAAGAGATAAATACGAGGAGTTTTACAAGTGTGTAGAGGATTCCACTTCTCATCGCAATTAAAACATAAGCCTTTGCGTCGCTTTTCATTCATTTGCTCCGAAGAAATTGGTTTAGCGCCCCCCATAGGTTTCCTCCATTTGTTGGGATAGTCATTAGAATAAGAACCAGTAGAATAATTTCCCCCTCCAACAGAAGTGGTTCTTTCCCCCATAGACTTAGCTAGTTTTCTTATGCTTGGAAGGTATTCTTCTTGCATCTTAGCTAACCCATATGCAGCATTCAAATTTACAGGATATAACATACGGACAGGGATGCGAATCTCATCTTTTAAGCCGCTAAGGAAGCAGCTCAGTTTGTGAGAATCAGAGAGACCTCGCAGGCGGTTGGCCAAACCTTCAAATTGGTGCATGTAAGATGCCACAGAACTAGATTGTTTCAGCCTCGTTAATGCCTCCATTGGGTCGTCATAGGCCGTGGGTCCAAAACGCAGCAGTAATGTTCTGGAAAAAGCTTCCCAATCACGGCACAACCCTCCATCTACAACATTTTGGAACCAAACCAGGGCATCTCCTTCCATATGGTAGGAGGCCATCAATAATCTTTGAGGCAGTGGCGTTTGGTGGAATTCGAAGTAGTGGTTGGCTTTAAAAAGCCATTCAGCTGGATTAACTCCTTGGAAATGAGGGAAGTCAAGCTTGACCCCTCTATTGTTGAATCTTCTTGGGTCATGGTTCTCCATTTCAAGGTTTGCTTCTGGATTAAAAGGTGGGGGAGGAGGTGGATGGTGCTGTTGGTTCACAAGTGTACGTAACATATCTTTCATTTCTTGGACATCGGTTTTGAGCTCCCTTATATCTGCTTTGACTGGAATAAATTCTTGTTGGTGTTGCTCTACTTGGTCTTGTAAGGCATCTAGGATTTGGTGTTTGGATCTTGTACTCTCAACCATGGTAGTGATGGGGTTCTAGGTGGGTCTGTGTGGGTCTGTTTGGTTGGTTTTGTAATGGCTAGGTTTTGTGTGGGCTGTTTGGCTAGGTTTTGCTGGTAGGATCGACTGAATACTGATACCAATGTTAGGAACTCCCTAGTAATTTCTCCTCTTTGTTGTTGTACGCAGGTGGGGAAAGAAGGAATGACAAACATGCAAGCTCGTTCAAGAAGAAATGGATGCAGATGACTTGTTTGATGAAAAGCTTCAGCCACAAAGTTGCATTGATAGAGATTCTCTTCGAGGGAGAATCAACCTCCTTACAAGACTACGGATTCTACTTTAGCCAAAATTCTCCAATGTCCTTTTCCTGCCATTTCTGGCTTACATATGGATGTAAAAACACTACTAACAGAACTAATAGAAATGAAACACGTGGAATGTAAAAAACAGATTGTAAATTGAAAACAGGCTGTAAACTAACGGAAAGAAAATGACCCACTATGAGACAAAACGCACCGTTTGGGCATGTCCCAAACGTTGCGTCCAGTGACCACACACACACGCAACGCACAGCTTAATTAATTTGTAACCGACACACACACACAACACGGCACCGTTTATAGTTCATCCTGATGTTCACCACGACGTCGTCTTCACTTTTCCTGATAGATTCACTTCAATACACTTCACTTCACTTCGCACACTTCACTTCACTTCTGCACCCTTCAACAAACCGAGCCCTCTGTCTTCTCCATCTTAGGTCTACGCAGATGGGGTTCATGACAGAAATACAATATTTGTACTGATGCAAGATCATCGACGCTGATAAATACAATTTGGATATTGTAGAACCCAGAAAACTACGTGCTACAGGAGAATTTCAGCATCAGCAATACATACATCAAACCATGACGATGAACGCCCTTTTTTTTTTTTACCAGCCCTAAGATTCACCATTAGTATTTGTCGTGTTGAGAAGTCTGACGGCCTGATCATAATACTTTTTTAATTCCGTCTTGAAGCTTAACGAAATTACAATGAGCGATATGGCATAGACGAGCCATCCAGTAATCTTGAGAGACAATGGAATTGGAATGGTAACTCCAATAAAAAATGCCGTATATGTGAAGAATACGCCACAGTTGACAACAACTCTAGTTGTTACAATGTACTTGGGATTAATGAACCAACCAACGAAGAAAGAAGCAAATGCAAGTAATATTGCCATATTCAGAAAATGGAAGCCTGTGGGAAAATGCGAGTGAACTTGAACGTAGATAAGTGCTACATCGATAGCTGCTGTCAAGCAAGAAGGAAGGACAACTTTTGCCCAGTCCATGCTGTGGCGCCGGCGCCGTTCAAGTTCAACCGGCCACAAGACAACTCCTGTCTCTATGTCTACGACTGGCTCATTAGTACTACTAGAAGATCGGAAGAAATATGCCATTCTCGAACTGCAATCGAAAAAGAGCCTTAAATTAAGGATTTCCCATTTACATCCTTATATAGCCTTGTAGGGAAAGACCACGTTATGTCGTGATCTGCTTTTTTGTGTGGGTACTGGATAGGGTTATGCCTATATGTTAAATGTTAATTTCGAGGAAATTTCGTTAGGCACATAGTTGCGTCGTTGACCGGAGGGGGGCAATGTGGCGCGTCAACCCCCCTTGCCCCCTGAAAACACAATATACCCCATAAATTTTATATATAATTCTATAAATATAAAAAATACCTCCAAAAAATTTATAATATCAATATACTCTCTAAAATTTTCTAAAATTTCAATATATCTAAAAATCTCTCTCTTTAGTTTTTTTTTATAGTTCCAAAATTCTATTTAATTTCTATATATTATTTATTTTCAAAGATGTGGCCTCTTCAAAATTAAACTTAAAACTAAGTTTAGAAAAAATAATAAGCTTATTAATAGGGATCCAAATTTTTTTTCTTATACAATATTAGACTTCTTAATATGGAATCTAAAGTTAAAATACAAGAAAAATAATTTAAGATTGATGATCTATATGAAAAATAGTTGTGAGATTTGATCATCTATACTTAATTGAGTAACAAAATAATTTATTTAAACTTTCAATTATAGTATTATATGTTTAATGTGATATGAAAATATCTAAATTTTACATGAAATATAATAAAATAGCTTACATACTAGAATAAAAAGATGACATTCTAAAAGATCTCTTGATAGTTTATATGAAGAAAATAAATTCTAAATATTTTATTTCAAAAATAACAATAGATGAATATTATTTCATGAAACATTATCGTCAGAATTTGAAACATATATTAAGTTGTGTTTTATAATTTTATTTCTACATGTACGTATACGTACATATAGCAAATTATCAAGATATACTTTTATATGTAGTTATGTTTTTATAATTTTTTAATTTATATAAGAAAAATAATGTTGGCAATCTTAGGATGTATAAACTCCACTCACTTCTTTTAAAAAAATAGATAAATCTATAATACCTGAAAAAAATTATTTTTTAATAATAAACTTTACTCTTTTTTTAAAAAAAAATGTATAATACTTACACACTTTATAACTATATTTATTACTACTCTTTACATAAATATATCACACAACAAAAAAAATTGGTCCCCTCATCACAATTGTTGGTTTAGCTATTGAGAACAACTCATCTCATCGGATTTGGATTGAGAGATGAGTTGGATTGAGAACAACATTTCTTTTTTGTCTTTTTGAGGAGATTGTCAACGTTTTCGGGAAGGAAAATTCTTTACATCAGCCTACTGTTGAGGAGCAGCCACAACACACCCTATGTGTCATCATCTAAACCATTCACATCATTCAAACTATTCACATCCAAACCACTCACATGAATACACATCAGGTGTGCTATGTATCAGCCCGTGAATAGGGGCTGATGCATAGCATGGCTCTTTCGGGAATAACAAAAGTAAGACCTGGCCTTTATACCTCGTTGCCCCTATTGATTGCTATCTACCTACTCCATACATACTCTATTATAATAAATAGTTATATGAATGATAATAGTAATTTTTGCTATTTTTTGATTAATTTTTTTTACTTTTCTATTAAGTCATATTTTATCAAAATGTTCTAAAGATTTTTGACTATTTGATATGTAATTTCTTTATAGAATTTAATGAAGAATCCTATTTTAACAAAATGTCTTTAAAATTCTTGACCATTTGACATGTAATTCTCTCGTAAAATTTAATGAAGAATTCTGTTTTATAAAATGGCCCTTAATAGCCCTGCGGCACACATAAATTGACATCTCTTATTTATGTCTTTTTTGTTCTGACAGTGTCCTCATTTTTCATTCTTTTTGTTTCAATTTTTTAAAATAAAAAAATTAAAATGATTTTACTTTTTAGAACAGAAACGCTTTAGAACATTCTCATGGTAAAATTCAATTTTAAGTAAATTTAACTAACTAATAAAATACTTAAAACAATCAATATATAATATTAATTATTAATTATTAATTTAACTAGAATATAATAATAATTATTATTAATATTTTAATTAGTAGAACTATAAAATGTGATAAAAATTAAAATTAAAAAAATTATTAAATTAATAATAATTTATTATTATATAAAGAGTAAATAGATAATCTAATATAGATGCACACCAATGCTCATACTTTGTTGAAATTTAGATTTTTTTTTTAATCTTGATTTTTTTGCCTTTCTTTAACCTTGTATTTTCTTTATTAAAATACAAACACAAAAAAATTTTCAAAAATCATCTCAACTCACAAATCTTACTACTATTCACAAATCATATTAATTCATCTCATCTTATTTCTCAATCCAAACGAAAATGAGAAAACTAAAGTGGGCTAAGTTAAAGATGGAAGATGAGAAAACTAAGTTGGGCCGGGGGTTGGGTGTACCTCGAATATACCCAACACATACATACTTCCTTTGAATATCTCATCTATTTCTAGCACATTCTATTACAAAAAAAAAAAAAAAACACTACTATGCTCACCAATTCTTATCGTTCTATTTGTGCTTGGGGAATTTTTTTTTTTTTACTTAATAATTAAGAATGTAATTTTAAATGTATTGGTGTATTTTTTTTATTTTTTAAAATATTTAAATATATTAAAAAAATATGAATAAAAAAATAAAAATAAAAATTACAAAAGTAACTAACGGTACGTTTAAACGATGCTACTAAAGCGGCAGAGTAGCACCGCTCATTACAAAATATTACAGACCATTACAACCTCCCACGTAGGACGATCGGGAAAGTGACCTACTGTCTTAATCCCACCCCCACGTAGGACAATCGCTAAGCCACTTATATGGTGTTCTTGGTAGTCCAAGCCACTTATATGGAGATGCCTTAATTTGGTTATGATTTTCCTCAGATTTTCCTCACGTCCCTTTCTCAAATTTTACATTATTGATCTATCTGCAGTGGTGAGTATTTATGGAGATGCAGTTCTGATTTTACATTAGATCTGTCTTTTACAATTTGGCTAGTTGTATTTGGGCAAACTTATTTTGAACGTTAACTTTGAAAATGGTTTTTTGTTGGAATGGGCAGGATAGCATTGTTAATATATATATAGGCTACGATGAGATGCATGGTGTTTATTAGGGGCGAGCATTTTCTAGTCCGGACCGAGAAAACCGGATCGGACCGATAATTTTGGACCGGACCGGATCGAGATTGGTCCGGTCCGGTCCGGTCCCTTTTTTTTTGGACCGACCACAATTGGTCCGGTCCACGGTCCGGCGGTTTTTTGGACCGGACCGGACCGAATATAAATTATTTTTATATATCTTTTATATTTTTTATATATAATTAATTATATATATAATTATACTATATTATAATTAAGTATAGACTATTAATACTATTATATATTTATATAGTTATACTAATGGTTATATTAGTTTAGTTATACTATATTATAGTGATTTATTATAAGTTAATAAATTTATAACTATATTATATATTAGTATAAGTTATAATGATTTAGTATAGTTATAATTATAAACTTATAAATAATAAGTATAGACTATAGACTATAGTACTTATACAATTATACTTATACTAAATTACTAATATATAGCTATACAATATTACTAATAGTCTAATACTTTAAAATTTATACTAATACTATTATATAGTTATATTAGTTGTTATATTAGTTTAGTTATACTATATTATAGTGATTTATTATAATTATATTATATATTAATGTAAGTTATAATGATTTAGTATAGTTATAACTATTAACTATAGACTATAATTATACAACTTATACAATTATACTTATACTAATATAAATATTACTAATATATAGCTATACTATATTACTAATAGTCTAATACTTTAAAGTTTATACTAATACTATTATATAGTTATATTAGTTGTTATATTAGTTTAGTTATACTATATTATAGTGATTTATTATAATTATATTATATATTAATGTAAGTTATAATGATTTAGTATAGTTATAACTATTAACTATAGATTATAATTATACAACTTATACAATTATACTTATACTAATATAAATATTACTAATATATAGCTATACTATATTGCTAATAGTCTAATACTTTAAAGTTTATACTAATACTATTATATAGTTATATTAGTTGTTATATTAGTTTAGTTATACTATATTATAGTGATTTATTATAATTATATTATATATTAATGTAAGTTATAATGATTTAGTATAGTTATAACTATTAACTATAGACTATAATTATACAACTTATACAATTATACTTATACTAATATAAATATTACTAATATATAGCTATACTATATTACTAATAGTCTAATACTTTAAAGTTTATACTAATACTATTATATAGTTATATTAGTTGTTATATTAGTTTAGTTATACTAATAAATTAATAATACTATATTATAGTGATTTATTATAATTATATTATATATTAGTTTAAGTTATAATGATTTAGTATAGTTATAACTATTAACTATAGACTATAGTTTATTAGTTATACAACTTATACAATTATACTTATACTAATATTACTAATAAATAGCTATACTATATTACTAATAGTCTAATACTTTAAAGTTTATACTAATACTATTATATAGTTATATTAGTTGTTATATTAGTTTAGTTATACTAATAAATTAATAATACTATATTAGAGTGATTTATTATAATTATATTATATATTAGTGTAAGTTATAATGATTTAGTATAGTTATAACTATTAACTATAGACTATAGTTTATTAGTTATACAACTTATACAATTATACTTATACTACTATTACTAATATATAGCTATACTATATTACTAATAGTCTAATACTTTAAAGTTTATACTAATACTATTATATAGTTATATTAGTTTAGTTATACTAATAAATTAATAATACTATATTATAGTGATTTATTATAATTATATTATATATTAGTGTAAGTTATAATAATTTAGTATAGTTATAACTATTAACTATAGATTATAGTTATACAACTTATACAATTATACTTATACTAATATTACTAATATATAGATATACCATATTACTAGTAGTCTAATACTTTAAAGTTTATACTAATACTATTATATAGTTATATTAGTTGTTAGTTGTCATTATAATTTATAATTTATAGTTATATTAGTTTTTAGTTGTCATTATAATTTATTATAGATTATTAGTTGTCATTATAATTTATAGTATTAGAATCATAAATTATAATATTTATAATACATTGAATTTGAGTAATTTACATACTCTAACTTAGTAACAAATTCTCAATTAACATTTAACATTATAAATATAATTATCACTAATTATTTTTTTAATGAGTTAATTAAATAATCCACATTAAATAGTTTATTTAATTTTAATTTTACTAATTTAAATAATTTTTTTAATTGATTTATGTGTCAAAAATGTAAAAGAATGACAAAAAAAATACATGAAGTCTGCCTTCACAGAAACGGCGCCTTTTGATTCAAAATGGGTTCCAAACGGCGCCGTTTAACGTCACTGCAGGTTAGAGAAAAACTGGGTTGCGTGAAACGACATCGTTTCACGCAACCCTTTTTTTTTTTCAATTAACGTTCCTGAAACGGCGTCTTTTGGGTCCAATTAAGAACCAAACGGCGCCGTTTCAGGAACTTGCCTGGCGTCTTCAGTCTTCCCCCCCTCCCCCCGATTCATTTCACATTTCCCCCAACTCCTCCTGCGAAAGCCGAAAACCCTAAATCGTCAAAGAGCCACCCTCCATCCCCTTCGTCGCAGCAGGCTTGCAGCCGTTCGGTAGTCGGTACTCTCTCTCTCTCTCTCTCTCTCTCTCTCTCTCTCTCTCTCCGATTTGTTCAAATACTCCAGCTCGACTGTAAAGGATTTTGGGATGTTCTGTGAATTTTTTTGTGTGTTGTGGACCTTGTGGTTCTGTGGATCGATTATGTGGGGTGGTCTGGTGGATGTGTTATTAACTTATTGTGTTGTTATTTTTTTGTGGTTCTGTCATCTGTGTTATCAATTCTGTCATTTGTGGTTCTGTGAATTTTTTTGTGTGTTGTTATTATATGCATGTCTGAATATATATATATATAGATATATATGATATATATAGATATATATGCATGTCTGAATATATATATGATATATATAGATATATATATATATATGCATGTCTGAATATATATATATATATATATATATATATAGATATATATTAATTAAATATGTGACTGTAAATATGTTATTTTGTAGCCCCATTAAGCCCAATGAGATGTTCAGTTGTCTTGGAACGTCTAGATAATCTGATTATTAACTAGAGCTAATGGAGATGTTTAGGTTTTAATTAATACTCCGTGGAGAATTTCTGGACATTTCATGAACTTTTTTCCCTGGATAAAGGCATCAGAGATGTTTTTTGTTAGATATTCATTGCCTTTTTATGTTAGAGCCTTTTATTATATTTTTTTTGTAAGTTATTCATGGATATATTCATTGCCTTTTTTGTATGTTTTTAGATCAGTTCTCAACCCTTTTTAAAATATAAATGCAAAATCATTATGAATTTCTGGACATTTCATGTAGAATTTCTGGACATTTCATGAACTTTTTTCCTGGATAAAGGCATCGGAGATGTTAGATATTCATTGCCTTTTTATGTTAGAGCCTTTTATTATATTTTTTTTATAAGATATTCCTGGATATTCATTGCCTTTTTTGTATGTTTTTAGATCAGTTCTCAACATGGGTCAAATTCAGAACAAATGAAAGCTGAGATGAAAGCTGAAATTTCAATGTTGAAGATTACTTAATCCCAAGAAGCTGCAATTTTAATTAGTTCTGTATGTGTATTGCTTAGAAGTTAGAAGTTAGGTATATAATTAGACACCAGTACTTGTAATAACTTTTTGTATTAATTAGTTATGTTTCACTTCATTTTGTAATTTGTAAGTAATAACTTTTGTATTATTATTTTGTATTTTTTTTTTTTTTTGCTTTTCTAGTTTTTTATATAGATTAGTTTTCTTTTATCATTACATTTTTTAAGATCAAGTGTTTTTTTAGTAGTTTTAGCTAAAAAATGTACAAAATTTGAAGTGGACTGAAAATAATTGAATTTGGGCCCAACAAAAGTCAAATTTAGATGGGCTGAATAGATGGGCTGAATGGCCCATTTGGAGCATATCCAGACCGAATGGACCGACCCTGGACCGGACCGGACCGAAGAGGACCGGACCGGATCGATCTATACTCGGTCCGGTCCAGGGTTGAAAATCTCTAGACCGAATAGGTCTGGTCCGGTCCACAAAATAGTCTAAGACTGGACCGGACCGGACCGATATCACCCCTAGTGTTTATGGCGGATTTGCATCCAGAGGGTTGTCAGAGGAATCACTGAAGATGTTACTCTCTTTGCAAAGACTTTGATTGGATCTCACAATGTTCATTCGTGTTATGTGGGTTTTCATCGCAAGGAAATAAAGAGGCTATGTAGTATTGGTTATGGGAATCTGTTCTTGTATTTGCATTAATAGTCATTTATTTCATCCCTGATGGCATTTATTTCATGAACATCATCATGATTTATAGTTGCTCGCCAAGGCTAAGGACGTTTTTCAAAAGATGCACTCATGTGGTTAATTTCAATGGAATAGCAGGTGTTAAGCTTCATCCAGACGTGAAAAAGTATAGATGAGTTTTTTGAGTCAGAAGAAAATGCTCTTCCGTTCACGAAAATGCCCAATTTCAATTTTTTTTAGTAAGTAAACAATATATATATATATCAATAGGAGCAATCAAGTACACTGACTGTATACAAGAAAACACCTTACTCATA
This sequence comes from Cyclocarya paliurus, assembly GCA_029856935.1. Classification (NCBI taxonomy): domain Eukaryota; kingdom Viridiplantae; phylum Streptophyta; class Magnoliopsida; order Fagales; family Juglandaceae; genus Cyclocarya; species Cyclocarya paliurus. The sequence goes on from CM056958.1 coordinate 15,401,177, forward strand.
TTGGAAAGTCCCTAATAATCCAAAAAGTATATGAAAAACAACCCAAAATACACCAAACCCGATCCTAACCTCTTGTTTCCCATAAAACTCTACCCAAAACCCAACTTTAACTCCTTGTTTCCCGTCTCCACAATGTCCTCCCTTTAAACTTCTCTCTAGTTGAACTATCATCCTTAGCGTCATAGTTGATTGTCCAAGAAAGACGCAGTAACTCCCTGCTTTTCTTGAAACTTGATTCAGTTTCAAGCTCGTGTGTAACACCCCCTTCCCGTAGGCTAGGAGTGTCACGTGTTTTTCATAAAATAAACCCAGTAAGAGATCTCATATTTAATAAATAAAATTAGAATTTATTTTGTAGAAAAAATTGTCTAATAAAATGTCTTCCAAAAAAAACATAAATAAATAAACTAAATAAATTTATGTCATAAAAGTTATTTTATTCTAGAAAGTCTGAAACTAAATCAACTACTATCATTAATCTTGATCTGCCTGCTCGTGTTCAACATTCTCACCTGGGTGGTTAAAAAAAATGAAATAAATTAAAATGAGTTGAAGATTCAACAAGAAATCCATCACAACGTAAGCATAATAAACATAAGGTTTTCATAAAAGTTTTCATGCTAAGAGCTTAAATTCATGACTGTTCATTCTAATGTTTATACTATGTAAGACTGATTTATTTGAACTGACTGACTGATCTGACTAACCAACACACTTAACCCTGTATGCGAAGTTGTGCACCGGCCTCACGTCCCTCTGCCGCAAGGGGAGCCGCTGATAGTATTCTAGCATACTATGGTGGACCAAGCTTGAGTTTGTGGCTTAAACATCCACTCTGATCTGAACTGCATTGGTACCATGCATCTAAATAACCATCTAATTAACTGACCTGATCTTATTTTGCATTTGAATTTAAGATAGCTTACATGTGTTATGCACATGAAATGCATGACATAATACATACATAATTATAATTTCTGAACTTGATCATGATGTAGAATGGCATGATCGTATGTTATGTTGGATGACATGTTTGCATATGACATAAGTGATAAATAAAAATGGCTGTCAAAGAACTGGCACTAATAATAATCTATATAAGTTGTATTGTGATGATCCTAATTTGTGATCAAATTACTTACCTCGCTATATTTCTTCTTGAACCTCATTTCATAGCTCGTCACCTATATATAATATTAAATATCACTAAATTTTTCTAGGAACAACATATACTAATATCCTACTTAATTAAATTCATAATTTTAAAGATAGTCAAATAAATCTTTTGTTTAACTATAATCAATAAATCTTGATATTTTAAATTACTTAAATACTATTAATATATTATAATTTAGTAGAATACTTAAGCTAAATAAGTCATAAAAACTCCAATTCTTAAAATGGGTTTCCTTTCTTAACATAATTATTCAATCTTATAAGAAATCTAATAAATATTAATATCATTTAAATATTCTTAAAATATTTCTTATTTTAAATCTACAACTTTAATAGCATAATTATATCAAATCTATTGCAATAAATAGTAGAAGTTCTCTTCATATGATAGACATTGAACTTAAAAGCGTTTAAGAGTAAAGATTAACCCATTGGAATTTAAATACTAATATAATATCTAATCTTTCGAGTATCATTAACTATATATATGTGTTTTTTGTATCTAAAATAATTGGTGAAAATATTTGATTAATAAAATAGACTTAATCATATTTAATTTGACTTAGATTAATACACAATAATCTTACTCAAAACTCATAACATATTTCTTAATTTTTCAATTTAAAGTATAACATAATAATTTTATTAAAATCCTACTAAATAGATAAAGGAAATATTAAATAAAATATTAGGCTCAATAATATACTTTAAAATATATTTCAAATTCTTTAAACACTTTTTTATAAAAATGAGCCTTCGACTAATATATTTATTTAAGTAAAAGCTTATCTTTAAAATATTAAGCCCAACTCAACAACAAATAAAATAATCAAGCCCACATGAGAAAATCAGAAGCTCTTGGCCGGATGGGCTTAAGGCCCAAGGCCCATTAAAATTCTAAAGATAGTTCATAAAACTGGAAGGCTTGGGGGTTTACGCAACAAGGGTTAATGGCATCTATGTAATCTTATTAACATTGTATGTGAAAACCTAAAAACACATCTTCATAATATGGAGAGAAACAGAGGCTCGGGAGAGTGGGAGAGAGGTGTACGTTTACAGGGGACGAAACTCACCGAGGGAAGGCTGAGGCGTGGCAGTTCTGGGTGGCTGGGAAGGATCGGCGACACAACTGGGCTCCTCGGAATGGTGGTGCGACGCTAAGAGAGGGAGAGAGTGCTAGCGGTAGAACTAACCGAGAGGGAGGAGGAGCACGTGGTTGAGTGCGACGACAGTGGCTTACCTGAGGGAGTAGGTGCAACAGGACTAGGATTGCCAGCAGTTTCTGGCACCGTGGGTGGTGCTCCGACGTCCTAGGGTGATCGGCGGTTGATTCCATGCGTTGGGTGGTGGCTATCCGAGCTTTGGCTTCATGGCTCCCTAATGTGAAGTACTGTCGTGCATGGGGTCTGTTGATGCAACAACATGGTGCTTCGACTGGTGGTGCGAAGTGAGGTCACGGTAGTGGAATTCTCTTCATAGTGGCGTGCACTGTTGTGCATGGTCTAGACGGTTGAAACGACTACGATGGTTTCAATGTGAACCAGTGGCTCATAGTGGTGTTTTTAAAGGCAGCATGAGCTCTGTTTTTGTATTGAAAAACAGAGGCTCTTGATTTGGACGTGGGAGGCTTGCTTTGATTCCAGAGGAGATGGTTTGTTGTGAAAAATATAAAAGGACTTCTCCACATTCAATGCTGTCGGTTACAAACTAATAATGTGCATATCAACTTATAACATGCATAACCATGAGTCATGAAGAGGAAAAACGTGAGGCAGATTTATTCCACTACGTTCATTCTATTAATGGATAATAAAAATAATAATAATAATAACCTCAATTAAAATTACACATTACTAATAGAATTCGATAAAATTCATAATAGTAATATTTAAAATAAAATATTTTTGATAGTATTTTAAAATTAAATAAATAAAAAATATATTGTCTAATTTAGGCTCAACATAACACCAATCTAAATAAATAATAGCCCATCATTATTTGATAATATTGGCCTATTAAACCTAATTTAGGCCCAATAAGACTATCTATATTCCAACCTTAGAAATATTGGTTCGGGTCGTTACAATGTGGCTTGCCTCAATCGCAGTGATTAGTTCTTTAAATTGATCTTCACATCCTCCATATGAAATTTCCAAAAACTGCTGAATCTCGTTAATTTTAGGTGGAATCCAATCCGCTATTGAAGGAAGAGAGACCAGGGGAACAACATTACCTCCAAAATCAAGCTGCACTCCCAACTCTAGACATTCCTCTACACAAGGCACCAATGCCAAACCCATATTCAAATCTCGTACCTTCTCAGCAACTCCATTAGTTCTCTCCAATGGTATCAAGGTTTCTATTGGAGATTCTGGGATGACAACAAGTCCCTTCACCTCTGGTGACCCTTTATGTGCAACTTTTGCGAATCCTACATCTCCTTCAGACCTCGATAGTACACCATTTTCCTTCAACTCCGACGAGGGAGCTATAGTTTCTTCAGGGACCAAATGTGTAATACTGACTATCGGTCTATCTTGTGTTACCTGAGGTGAATGGCATTCGCATTCCATTACTGATTTCTCTACTCCGATACCCGATTTAGAACCCGCCTCAAGTAACCCAAATTTTCTTTTGACCTATCATACTCTCCGGGATCTGGTTATAGGGATAGGGCTGAATCCGATTTTTCATTTTCCTTTATCAAAGTTTAAAGGATTCGTGCCTCTCTTAGTCTTGTTTCTTACAACCCTATTATCTCCTATTGAAAGCAAGTCTATTTTCGTAAACAAGAAAGCTATCGCTACTTTCAACTCGACAAGTTGGGTTTCCAGGAGAGTTGAAAGAATTGTGCCTAGCGACAAGCTGGTTATGAGGCATGATTTGCAGAACACTTTCACCGTTCCCTTCACTCTAAACCCCCGAAGCATGACCCGTCTTCAGAGCTACTGCATACGATCGCCTCACCACCGTTCCCCTCACTCTGGAGCTGCCCAATTTCAATTTTTATAGAAGGACCATCCCAATTTCAATAGCTAGAGAACAAAAACCCAAAAAAGAAAACTCGCAAAAATTATAGATTATATGATAATAATCGAGCAACATAAGAATTCGCCTAAAGTTTACAGGCATAAGATCAAAACAAATATAGAACATAAGTAGACATATTCAAACTTAGCATGCTCTTCCCATGAATCTATGTTCTTGACTTTAGATAATGTATCATTTAAGTGCACGTTGCTTTCATTACACAAGCTAATTTAATAACATACAATTTACATACATAGTTTTCATCAAACCATGAGCACAAGTTGTTTCCATTCAAAAATCATCTACTCCATACAATGTGCTATTTACATGGAATTTATCCTAACCAAGCAAACACTATTACAAATGTGACAACCAGTACAATCACAATAATTTTCTCTTTTCCTTTTTCAGATTTTTCTTTCTCTCTCACTTTATCTTCTATTTTCTAAATTTCTTACTCGCGCAGAAATATATCATCCCACATCTTCCGAGATTTATTCTCTCTTGCACGAATGTCCTCCTCTAGCAAATGAAGTATATCCGTCCATACGAAGAATTCACACCTCGCATCTCCTAGCACACAGTATGAACTCCCAATTAACATGCTAAAGTACATCCCCCAAGCAACAAATCAATATGCAAATATAACAAATATAAAGTTGTTTTACCGTATTATACTTTGGCCAGGCAAAAAATCTCATTCCATGATTTTTCTTAGTATAGGACGTCTTTAGTGGTGTTTTTAAACCCAACAAGTTGATGATTCCATCACAAAATTATTAACTAAAGATGATGATAATTGGGATGATGCCATGGGTGATTCTGAAAAATTAAAGACAAGTTCAAACACAAGAGTTTGGACTAAGAAACCAACTAAAAGGCAAAACAACAGGTACATGAGAAAACTAGTGCCAAAGAAGTAGATTGAAACAGGAGGTTATCTACCAAACAAGCAACATAGAACTCGCTCCCTTTATAATTGGACTTGCTTTTAAATGCTTATTGACAAAACTGGAAACACAATCCGAAAGGGCAATTGTTAAAATCATCTATCCAAAATTTGAAGGTAGGGTTTACTTACAATCACAGAAAGTTTTTAATGAAAGCTCTGCAACCGCAGTTGAAAACTAAGAAAGCCACGGTTGAATTTAGATATAGGATCGAATTTGAGTTTGATCGAACTAATTTTGGGTGGCTTTTCAAGTAGCCTATTTACTTACAGCCCTAGTTGTTTATATGATTATTGCATTAAGGCATCCAGTTGCCAAGCATCCCAAAAATGGAACTTCTAAATTTAGCTGTTTGGAAGATCATAATGCATCACTAAATTAAATCTAGGAAAAAAAAACAAATTCCTTAAAAAAGAAAGACAATGTTTCATAAGTAATTTGCAAAACCAAAAAGATATTGACATCCATTCAAAGAAAAAAAAAATGACGATGTTTCATGAGGAAGATGCAAAACCTAAAAATATTGACATCCATTCAAAGCAAATAATGTATGGTGCATGACTCATCTATGCACAACTTTATTCTTTTGCGCAAAATCAGTTGTAAATCAAAGTTCAAAAGAGAAAATATGCAAGTTGGAGATAAGGAAGGCACTACCTATGCTTGCTTTCAAATATACATACATTATACAAAATACCAAATTCATGAAAACCAGATAAGAAAGGTATGAAACAACGTTAGATAAGCACAAGCTCTTATAAATATAATCATTGATATGTTTATAAAATGAAGCCATTGATCATTAAAGGGCTACAGAAGGATTAGCTTTATATATCAGAATATACAAACACCAAGAATCCAATTTGAAGAAGATTCTTACCGTGGCGAGATGCATATCTAGATGTAGGGATGTGTTCTACCTTCCAAATGTTTGTGTGCAACCCTACAATCACACCCAAATGAAGAGAAAAAAGAAATCAAACTTCAAAATGTATGCCTAAACCCTATAATCACAGAGAAAAAAAAAAGGCATAAACCCTAGAATTTCATAAAATTTGTCACAAACCCTAGAATTTCATATAATCCTTTTTGAAGAAGATTATTTACACGAATAAATATCTTACTGCATGATCAGCAGGTCTCTTCTGTAGATCTCTTCCGAGAATACTCTTTCGCAGATCTCTTCCAAATCTCTATTGTAGGTCACTGAGAGGAGATGTTACATTTTGGGAAAAATGTAAAGGAATGGAAGGGGAGCTAAAGAGAAGAGGGGGAGATGTAGGTCATTGAAGAGAAGAGGGGGGAGATGAAGATTTCGAAGAGAAGAGTGATGAAGGTCGCTAAAGAGAAGAAGGGAGGATCGGGAGATGAATGAGTGGGCATGGTGATTAGGGTAAAAACCAGTTCACTTGTTAGTGAACCGGTTTGCCAAGTAGGATGTGGGATGTAAGATTGTGAATCGGCTGATGAGTAGTATTTTTTTGGCCAAATATGGGGCCTCAAATGACGAATATAGCTAGAGCTTGAACTTTATTTTTTATTTTTTATTTTGAAATCTTATCTTTTGATTAATAAAAAAAATTAAATTTTATAAAAAAAACTCAAATCATTTAACTATTCAACTAAATAATTTTAATTCAAACTTTTTATGGTATAACTTTTATATAAAAATAACTATTAGTTATAAATAAAAATAATAATACACAAGATAAATGTAATAAACTAAACTATTTAATACGTATAGATAATATAATAAATCAATAGTTGTAGTTGTATGATATATAATTATACAAATTATCCTATACACATTTTGAGAACATAACATATATATTAAATAAGGTAAAGTATAAATAAATTAGTAATATATATAATTAAGTATATAAAATATAATTAACATGTAATATATATATAACATATTACGAGCTTCAAAGTGAGTTCAAACGATCAAGTCGAGCTTATACTAGTTTTGTTCACGAGTCTAAATCGAGTTGAGCCGAGTTTATACAAAATTTGCCCATTTAATATTTGAATCTATATTAGTGTTTACGAACATGTCATTTATTAAATTAACCAAATTCGAATCAAGTTTACACGAGCTGAATTCGAACTGTTCACAAGCTGCTTTGTTCATATGCAGCCTTAGCGAAATAGTACAAATACTACGACGCTATGTTCAACACTTGGTATCAAGGTGTAAGACAATAAGTCATAAGGAAAATGATAAGTTTACAATTAGTCTACTACTAGTTTACTACTCTACTAGTTAAGTAGAATTGAAATAATTTTTTAAAGAAGTGTCATATATAAGGTAAACTGTAAAATAGTTGTAGGTATATTATTATCCAAGTCAAACAAATTTCAATTAAAATGAAGGGTAGTTAAGTAGAATTGAAATTATTTTTTAATGAAATTTCATATATAAGATAAACTGTAATATAGTTGTAGATATATCATTATCCAAGTCAAACAAGTGCCAGGGTGCCAAGGCAATAAAATGATGTCATAGAGGGTGCTTGAGTTTATTTTTCATTTCCTCCATACAAAAAACAAAGAACTGTTTTTTTATAAAAACAAAAAAGTGCATCGTAGGTGTTTGTGGGACGTCATTACCTTTTTCTTCATTTCCATGGCAGGCCGAGAGAAAATCATTGCTCAATCTTTTTGTTGTTGTTGGCGTCGTATCGTCAGTTTTGTGACTATTGCACAAAAAATGAGTATTCCAGCCGGAACACTGGAATTCAGCTAGAACGGAGTTGGAATTTAAACCAAAACCGAATATCCACCTACGCCGTGCCGATTACTCATCACAAAAACAATCTCATAAAATGATATGATTATATATGATTCGTTAGATTTATTTTACAATAATAATTTTACAATTTGATAAACACTACAAAAATAATAAATATTTATGACGAGTTATTTGCAATAAAAATATCTATTTGTATCGAGAATAGACTAATTTTAAAAAAAAATAATCATTTTACTAAGAAATAATTAAAGACAAATAAATAATTTTCTAATAATAAAATTACATTAAATCACGTCAATTCATACAAATTTCACTCAACTAAAACGCAATGGTACCTCAGAATCAAGCAACATCAAGATGACCGATGCTTTTATGCCCTACACGTGTATATACGAACCCGAAGCATATCATGTCGGTCGTTGATAACTTACTTTAAGAAAACGCGTTGCTTGTTTTGAGAAAAAAAAAAAACATAAAACCCTTAATATCTTGAAAAAATCTATTAATCATATATTTTTTTTATCGTCCTCTTCTCATTTTATAATGTGTCATTAAATAATAAATTCACAAATAAAATATAATAAATAGTCTTTAATTATTTAATGTCACATCATGAAATGAGAGAGAATGATAAGAATTGATCTTTACCCAACCGTTGACCCCTATTTGTTGAGGCCATGAAGATCAACCAGTAGTCTCATGAAGATCAACCAGACACATGGGTTAATTATCCATTTGGGTTTTGGATCACAAAATGCTTTGATTGGATCATTGATTGGTGCTTATGCAAAATGTGGAAGAGTAGGAAGTGCTTATCACTTATACAAGAGTTTGCCAACTAAAGATATTATATCCTGTACTTCACTGATAGTTGGATTTGCACACGAAGTTAACCATAGCGGAGATGCCCTGAGACTCTTCAAGTAAGTAATTCAAATGCACATTGAAATGGATGAAGTTATATTTTGCTCCATGCTTAATATATGTGCAAATATATCATCACTAAGCTTTGGAAGACAAGTCCATGCTGTTGTTTCAAAAGTTCAATCCTGTCATGATGTGGCCATGGGCAATGCCCTTGTTGATATGTATGCAAAATGTGGAGGAATTGAAGATGCGAAGCATGCTTTTGATGAGATGGAGGAGAAAAATGTGATTTCATGGACATCACTGATTGCCGGATATGGGAAACATGGCTTTGGACATAAAGCATTTGCACTTTATAAGAAGATGGAACACGAAGGGTTAAGGCCGAATGATGTTACATTCTTGACTCTTCTCTTTGCTTGTTGCCATAGTGGATTGACTGGTGAAGGATCAGAATGCTTTAATAGTATGGTAAAAAAGTACAACATTTTGCCTAAAGCGGAGCATCTCTCTTGTATAATAGATCTCTTTGCACGTGGAGGCCAGTTAGAAGATGCCTATAATTTGATATGTGAGATGAAAATCAAACCTAATGCTTCGATTTGGGGTGCCATTCTTGGGGCATCTAGCACCTATTATAATTTATCAATTGGGGAAATAGCAGCCATTAATTTTTCAAAATGGATCCCAATAATTCAGTTAACAATGTTGTTTTAGCTAGCTTATATGCTGCGTGCGGCCAATGGGACAATGCTTCCAAGATGTGGAATTTGGTAAAAGATAGGGGTTTAAAGAAAGATCCCGGATACAGTCTTTTACAAGCTACAAAGAAGGAAATTGCACTTTTGAAGCATAGTTGAAAGTGGAGAACTATCTCATTTTATTGCCCTTGGGGAGATAGGGAGATACTGAAACCTTTACCATGCAGAACAGATGCTTTATATGTTGAGGCCAAAAAGGAGTAGGGGAGAATGCTCAAGCTCACAGACTTTTGGTCCATTGATGCATTCTCAGTTCACAGTCTTGTCGTCAACATTCAGGTACTGAACTAGGACTTTTTATTTCTAAGTTAGTTTGTATGATTTCATCTTGATATATATCATACTCCAAGTGCTAAAAAGTCTCAGTTTTTATGCATGTATAAAATCTGAGCCGTTAAGTTTATGCAGGATTCTTCCTGATGTCATGCTCCAAAGGAGCAAAAAGAGTGGTCAAAGGCAGAATGGCTTGATATGAGGACCCAAGAGTATTAATATCAATTCATGATGAATGCCATGCAATTGTTAAAGATATTTCAGGAAACAAATACCAAAATATATAGGAGACGCAATAAGGAATTATCGACAATGAGTTCCTAAATAAAATTAAACGTGTCAGCAGCTGCACATTGTGAAATCCCTTTTCACGCAATGTAAAGTATGACAAAGCAAAGCAAAGCAATTGAGGAAAAGGAAAACGAAAGCATACGGAAACAAAGCTGTAGATGCTTAGGAAGACCACGTTTTGGTCATCTAAACATATGCTTTTGTGATAGTGTCATCAAAGTCCTTTTTGGTTAGAGAGTGATTGTAAAATTATTTTTTATTCACTTATTTGTCAGCCATTTGATGCCACACAAAAAAATGATAACAAGATGGTAATTAAAAGAACGATGAATATCATTTTTCAATCGGGAAAGAGGGAGCAAGCGAGCAGCACTCCGATTGGTGTACACAAATGGATAGTCTCAATTGCTTGAAAAGTAATTTCTATTGATGCAGGAGATATCAGTACTTCTATAGACAACCGCCGTGGGTAACCCCCGCGGCATCAGCTGACCACGTTAGCCGATATTATTAAAAAAAAAAAACAAAATAGGTGAAAAAAATCAACGGAAGAAAGAGAGCTGAAACGAGCTTAGACTCGAGATTCCCAGACCCTCAAAAATGTTCAAGGGTTCGAATCCTTAATTCCCAAGAATTCTCATTTCCCATTTCACAATTATTTTTGCTTGGGAGAAAAGCTCCTGATCGACAGGTAATGAGACTGTTGACATGGGTAAAATGTTAAAATGAAATACTATTGTTTTATGCAAGGGTAAAAGGGAGTTAAAAGAATGCAGATATGGTTTCGTACTTTTCGTGCTTCTCCCGTTTCGTGCTTTTTAGACTTTTGCCTTCTCAAATTAGAACGATGGGGCAGAGTCGCAGATATATACATACATTTTTCTTGTGAAGCATATGTGATACTATATATTATATTATAGTATATATGACATCGTCCTTTGTTTCTGGTGAACCCATCTCCCCATTTTCATTGTCATTATCTTCCTTTTCTTGTTGGCACGATGCTTAGCAGCAATCCTTAACTTCCTCTTGACATTGCGCATTGAATTGACAACAGCCATAACCTTTTCTTCCTGTCTTCTCTTGTACCGTTTCGCCTTGAGATTCTTCCTGATCTCGCTGTACACTTGTACGAAGTTTTGGATGCCTATAGTATTCTTTATAGTTTCACGAACTTCTTCTGCCAATTGTTTTATGTCATCTGCAGGACAAGTTAATGCCCGTTACATTCAAACAACTCAACAGATTGCATGAGAAAATCATTCGGGTCATGAGATTGAGCAAGCTATCTATCCGCTATAGGGAAAACTTAATTGCTATAACATTACATTATGAATGAAAATTCATGCAGTTCCAATAATCTCGACAGATGATGCAGACCAGATTACCTCACCCACAAAAAAGCACGAGGAAAGACTGAAAAAGGATTCATGAAATTAAACGACTGTTATAGTGTGGAAACCAAACTCACCAGGGATCACTTTCCCAGAAAATCCTTCACAAACTTTATATAGGGGCAGTGGGATTTCGGGTACATAATGTAGGCAATCATCCCGACTGATTTGTGATGATATTTTTGAAAAACAATTGAATATAATTTTCACCTGCATAAAGCAATTAAAATATCATTAGTAGCATGTATCTCAAGAGTGAAATGTTTCTGAAAACCATTCGAATCGTTAAGGAATTTTCTAAGAATATCTTCAACAAGCCTAACAAACTTTAGGCTACCAACTCTCGAAAACAAACCTGAACAGCCTCCATCTGAAGGGCAATCTTTCCCATTCGGATATCGTTGGATTGGCCAGGATCCTTTTGATAACGTACACCAGATGTAAGAGACAAAAAGACGCTTTTTCCCTTTCTTGAATCCAGCAGTTGGAAAGCTTCAAGAAAACGGACTTGCTCGTGCTGTTCAAGGGTATATCAGAACTCCATCTGTGCCATCAAAGAATTCATTCCACAAATCGTGAAGACAAGATTTTGTGTTATAAGGTACGTGGAAGAATCATCGAGTTGCGCCTTCAGTTGGCAGCAGAGGGAAACAGCTATTATAAAAAGTCTACTTGGCTTCATAAGAAAATAAGCTCGTAATGATTTTTCTTCATTTTTCTTTGGGTGCTTCTGTTGCACTGGCAAAGTACAAGGCTATCAGGCGATTGGATATGTGGCGTAACCACGTGTGGGTGCAAAAGCAACTCACAGATTGCCTCCCAAGGATCCTGAAAATTGTGACAAGAGAATTTTTATTTATTTTTAAACATAAAGGAAATGAAAACCAATGAAATCCAAAATTAAAATAAAATAAAATAAAATAAAATAATTCAGAAAACCCATCAAGAAGTTCGAACAAAATGCAATTCAATAAAGCTAACATAAATCAAACCAACTCTCTTGTCGCCAGCCACATCCACAAAACATCATACATATCCAACTATATAATAAAATTGTTTTAAAAAAAAAAGCACTAACCTAAAGACTATAACAAGTGGTCACAACAGATACTAGTCATATAGATGTTCACCATGACTAGGTCTGTTGGAGGACTAAGAATATGAGTTGTGACTATAGAACCAACAGGGAAACTAACAGAACTTTATTCCGAAAGACATAAGATGCAATACCAGAATTTAGATTTTAGCACTAATAATATATACCAGCCAATACAATCATAGTGTTGGCCAATAGTTTGGAAGAACAAAACTCCCACGTTCCTTTCCCCATTGAAGGTTTGACTTGGTGATTCAGTGTTTTCGGACAGTATTTATGAGAGTCATGGCATACGCAAGAATATGAGAGTCTGACAAGGAAAATTTCAAAGCAATTTAAGAGGGTGTGAGGCTGGTGCATCTCCAACAATAATAGAGGCTAATTTCTCATTATGTACAATGTTAATAAGTGCAGCAAATAGCAACCAATAGTGCAGGATTCTAAGGATAGAAGCCCCCAAGAATAATTTACTAAGAAAAAGGAAAAAAAAAAAAAAAAAAGCCTGAGAATTAAATCCAGAAAGAAGGAACTCACGGGATAAAATCCATCAAGAGATCTCTAGATAGAGCAGCAATTAACCTGCATGAGCATAATTATTTGGAACTCTCGACATATCTCATGTTAAAGAAGAAAAGCATAAATAAGTACTCATAAACAAACTGCCAAAAAACAATACAAATTAAAAATTCCTTCTTAAATCACTAAACTCTTCTATATTTCATTGTCGCTCTTGAACGATCAAAATACAAATTATACATTTTTTTTTAGGTAATAATAGAATTTATTCCAAGTAAATAAGTATAACCCAAGTACACATGATGAATACAAGTGAGTGCACCTAGATATAAGCTATAGCAAAATAGAACTAAGGCAAAACGCTACAAATATTCTCATCCCTTACAAGGTTCTTCACCCAAATTATACATATTCTACAGATATTCTATGATCACGATGTCAATTTATTATTATATCAGTTACAGCTTGCAAAGATTTGTACCAGGCTTAGTAGCCAGAAACAAAAAGTTTGTCGATCTTCAGATAACTACATAAACTGATAGCATTGATCACTAAAACCTCAACAAAGAAAGTATCATATCACTCATTCCTGACTTTCTTCTAATTACTTTCCCTGACATGATGTTATTGGTATGAGGACAACCCAAGTTAATAACCAAGATACTACTCTACCTACTGAGCCAGATTCAACTTATTACTGATTGATTTCCATTAAAATGTGCCCACATAAAAAAAGTTAAAAAAAAAAAAAAGGGACCATAGAGAAACACAAGCGACAGTATACTATATGGTCATAAGAATTGTTTTACTGGAGGCTTATGAATTTTTTTCTGGGCGTAAGCCTCCATGACTTCCTTCAATCGGTTTCAAACTTTTTTTTTTATATAAGTAAACAAATTTTATTAATCCAAACGTCTGTAAATTACACACTGAGAATGCCCTGTCTACGTAGAGCATTAGAAACTAAGAATTCATGTAAGTCCATACCATTAAAGTCCACACAATGGCCCAAATACAAAGAGTCCTAAAAAATAAAACTTTCAGCTCCGCCATAGATCTCTCTTTGTCTTCAAAGGTCCTCTCATTGCGCTCTTGCCACAAACACCACATAATGCAGATAGGGATCATCTTCCACACCGCTTTGATCTTACGCACACCTCGAATAGATGTCCAACAAGCCAATAAATCCAACACAGTTTCTAGCATAACCCATGCTAGGTCCATTCTTTTAAACACCTCATCCCAAAGATTCCTGATTGCCTCACAATGTAAAAGTAAATGATTCACCAACTCACCCCCCCTTTTACACAAACAACACCAGTCTACAATAATTATCCTCCTCTTTCTCAAATTATCTGTAGTGAGAATCTTGCCTAAGGACGCTATCCACACGAAGAAAGAAGCTTTGGGAGGAGCCTTATGTCGTCAAAGCCTTCTCCAGAGAAACTGTATCTCAGGCCCATGTGTGAGAACCTTATAAAAGAAACAAACACATAACACTCCTTTCTCTATAGGGTTCCACCACAAATTATCTTCATGCTGGGTATTTGGTCAGCAAGAATACAAGAGACTAAAAAAATCTGCAAAACTCCCAACCTCCCAATCCTGTGCCGCCTGTTGAAATTGATGTTCCAGTGAATATTCCTTCCTGAGATTCCCATAACCTCCGCTACTGTGGCATCTTGGGCACTTGCGATCAAAAAAAGTATAGGAAATAGATCTTTTAGAGCACTTTTGGCACACCAAGCATCCTTCCAAAATCTGATCTTGGAGCCCGTACCCAACTGAAACCTAGTATGATGCTTGAAGGCCTCCCATCCTATTCTGATGTGTTTCCATAGCACCGTTCCATAGGCCCCTCTAACTTCTCTAGTACACCATCCCTCCCCTAAACCACCATATTTATTCTGAATCACTATTTTTCATAAGGCTTCTGGTACTTTAATATATCGCCACAACCATTTACCAAGTAACGCCCGATTAAACAATTTCAAATTTACAATATCCAGACCGCCACTAAAGATAGGACGACACACCATCTCCCACTTGACTAAATGAAATTTGAACTCTTCTCCTAGTCCTCCCCACAGAAAATCTCTCTGTATCTTCTCAAGTCGACTCGCCACACTTGCCGGTATAGGGAAGAAGGATAAGAAATAAGTGGGTAGGTTAGAAAGTGTACTTTTGATTAAAGTAATTTGGCCTCCTTTCGATAAGTATATTCTTTTCCACCCTGCCAGTCTCCTCTCTATTCTTTCAGTCACTGTATCCCAAATCAAACGCGCCCTAGAAGCTATACCCAAAGGTAGTCCCAGATATGTCATAGGAAGAGACGTTATCTTACAACCCAAAATACCAGCCAACTCCCGTGAATTCTGAACGTCTCCAATCGGCACCAACTCAGATTTATCATAATTCATTTTTAGGCCTGATACCACTTCAAAACAAAGTAGCAATGCCTTCACAGCCCTTAAATGGTCTTGATCAGCCTCACACATAATCAGAGTATCATCTGCAAACAACAAATGAGAGATTGTGGTAATACCCCTACTCGGAGATCCAATCTGAAACCCCTAACAAAAACCCATGAGCCAACAAAGCCGATATCATCCTGCTTAGTGCCTCCATAACAATAACAAAAAGTAAAGGAGATAACGGATCCCCTTGTCCCAAACCACAAGTACTCGGGAAGAAACCCTCTAGGTTTCCATTGATCAACATAGAGAACCTTACCGTGGATATACACCAACTGATCCAAGACTTCCACCTTTCTCCAAACCCACACCTACCCAGTAGATATAGAAGGAAATCCCAATTAACATGGTCATACACCTTTTCCATATCTAACTTACACATAATCCCTGAGCCACCAGCCTTCAGTCTACTGTCCAAACATTCATTGGCAATTAGAACCGCACTAAGGATCTGTCTACCCTTAACAAAAGCATTTTAAGGCTTAGTAACAATCTTTCCCAAAACCTCACTTAGCCGATTAGCAAGCACTTTTGAAATAATCTTGTAAACTCCATTCATTAAGTTAATAGGCTTGAAATCTGAAATCTCACTTGCCCCAACCTTTTTAGGGATTAATGTGAGGAAAGTAGTGTTGAGACTTTTCTCAAATTTCCCAACTGAGAATAACTCCTGAAACACCTTCAAAAGATCTTCTTTAATCACCTCCCAACATTCTTGGAAAAAGCCCATAGAAAAACCATCAGGGTCGGGAGCCTTATCTTATACCATTTTTCTTACTACATACACCTCTTCCTCCTCGAAAGCCCTCTTCATCCTAACTCCATCCTCCGGCTTAATAGTGTCAAAATTCAAACCATCCAAGGTATACCTCCACCCCACCTGCTCAGTAAGAAGCTTTTCAAAGAAATTAACCACATGGTCTTGAATTACCTTTTCTTCTCTGCACTCTACCCTCTCAATTTTCAGCACCTCAATGTTATTATTTCTTCTATGAGAGTTTGCAATTCTATGGAAGAATTTCGTGCTCTGATCCCCTTCCTTTAACCAAAGTGCTCTTAACTTCTGGCGTCAAGACATTTTTTTTTGTAAAATTATCCTCTCAAGCTCTGCGACTAGTACAGTTTTCTGTACTTGCTCCTCCTCATTAAGTGGCCTCCCTCCTTGCAATCTTTCTAAATCCTTTATTTCCATCCACTTGGTGATTTTGTTCTCCTCGATATTTCTAAAAGACTGTTTATTCCACTCCTTTAGATCTCTTTTTAAGACTTTCAGTTTGTTCGCAAAAATGAAGTTGGATGTACCCTCGAAATGATACGAAATCCACCATAGTTTGACCCTCTCCACAAAACCTTTTGCTTTCAACCACATATTCTCGAATTTAAAGTACCGTTTACTGCTCTGAATGCTTCCACAATCAAGCAAAATAGGCCAATGATCCGAAGTTAAGCGTGCCAAACGCTTTTGCCATACATCCAAAAAATGGTTTGCTCACTCAGGTGAAATTAAGAAGCGATCCAAGCGAGACCAAGTCTGATTATTCGACCATGTGGCAGGGCCCCCAACGAGTGGAAGGTCTATCAAGTTCAGGTCAAATATACACTCTGAGAACTCTAAACTTGCTGGCCTCAATCTTCTACTTCCAAAGCTTTCACTTTGGAATCTTACCACATTAAAATTACCCACGATACACCAAGGAAGCTCCACCAACTATGTACCCCTGAAAGCTCATCCCACAATATTCTTCTGTCAGCGTCAAAATTAGGCCCATACACACCTGCAAAAGCCCACGAGAAACCATCGAACATACATTGAAAGGAGCATGCTACCATATATCTCCCTATATAATCCTCCACTTTCTCCACCACCCGCCTATCCCACATCACTACAATTCCTCCCAATGCCCTTGAAGAGGCCATGTATACCCAATCAACGTAATTACAGCTCCATAAACTCCACACAATCTTCCTATTGATCATCTTCAACTTTGTCTCTTGTAAGCATACAATGTCCGCTTTCCACTCACGAAGCAAATGTCCAATCCGAAGACATTTCTCTGCCTCATTTAGACCCTGGACATTCCAAGATACAATCTTAGGTTTCATTGGGGAACAATCAGCCTCTTCCCTTTCACCATATTCCTACTGGAGCTACCCATCAATTTCATCGACCACCTTAGTCTATTAAGCTCCCTACTGATCTTCGAGTCTCCCTTCTTTTTTGTTGATGTCCAGCTTCCATAGCTGTTAACAAGGCTATGAACTGCTCTTCATACCCCTCGCAGCTAATCCCCATGGAATGTTGAATCTCTTTCACTTTATCAATGACCCAATCTGAAACTTGGTTTGGAAAACAATAGTTCAAAGGTATAGGATTCCACAACCAGTTACTCTGACAATTCTGAAACTCTTTTCCCACCAAGATCTCCTCCAAACCGCAAGCCTCAGGGATGAATAATTCATCCTCCACCAAATTCATAAAGTCCTTCGAATCTTCCTCAACTTCAACCAACTCAAACTCCTCAAAAGGTTTGACAGATTGTTTCATCGGGGAAAAACCCACCCCACCAGAATTAATCATCAAGATTTAGGCCTCCTTCGACGGAGAAAGACTATCTCAAAATTCCACCAGTGCCTATTGCACACAAAACATCTGCGACGCCTCATCAACGGCATCCTCTACCTCCGTCGGTGATGTCTGTGCAAAGGCCGCCTGAGTCTTCAACATCCGTAGGCTATCCGGCACTAAGCCGAGGCTATGCAGCTCCGCTGGGATTGGGCTAGGGCTCACTACGGGATTTTCGGCATCCTCTACCTCCGTCAGCACTGTCTATGCAACGGTCGCCTGAATCTTCACCATCCGTAGACTATCTGGCACGAAACCGAGGCTGCACAGCTCCGCTGGGAGCGTTGGGCTAGGGCACGCTATCGAGTTTTCAGAAAACTTAGGTTGTGGTTCCCTGGGCCTTTGCCCATGAGATTGGGCCCTAGTCTGAGATGGCTCAGCTCCATCCGAAAAAAACTGTAGATTGGGCCGAAAAACTGACTGAGACGACCCAGCCCCATCCGAAACCATCTGTAGTTTGGGCCGAAAAACCGACTGAGACGGCCCAGCCTCATCCGAAACCATCTGCGGTTTGGGCTGAGAAACCTTTCACTAGCCAGCAGCCCACCCCTTTCTGTTTCTAATTTTCTGCTGGGCAGTGTCGTTTTGCCTTTTAACTCTCCCGTATCATCCATTTCCTTAAGTGAACTGACAAACTCCACTACCTCAGCCATATCTCTCTGCAACATGTACAACTGTCTCGGCATCTCCCGTAACGTCCTTCGGACCTCCCATGTCTTCTTACACTCCACTGAGTTCCTGCCATAGGGATGGCTCAACGCAACATTCGGTTTCAACAGCACTTTTCCTTTGTCAGAGGCTCTCACACAGCCATCACTCAGCCTTCCACCTTTCGCACCGCCATCACTCTGCCTTGCAACTTTCAGTTTCGTCTGAGCAAGAGCCTCCTTACACGACCTAGAATGGTGCCTCATCTTCCCTTTACCGACACTCGGTTGAACTCCACCAGGCGAAACACCCACTTTAATAACCTCCTTCCCTTTCTCTAACAGCACCTCCCTCATCTTCCTCCAACCCCAACCATTTTCACCTTCTGGGATACATATGACATTCCTCCGCCCCCCTGATTATACTCAGAAACTTCAAGATATCTCCCTCTATGATTTGAGCAGCGTTGGGCTATAATACTACTATATCCTTCTCTAGTTGCCGAATACACTTCCTTCTTCCCCCCTCTTAGGCTTTCCTCTAACACCTTCCCCAGCCACTACGTTGAAGAAGGACCCAACATCACTGCATGTTCTGTCTTCCATTTTCTCTCGATAACTCGCAATCCACCACCATTTTTTGACAAAATAAAGCATTTGGATTCAATCACAATTTCAATAGGTCAACCCATCTTAAAAACTACCAGTTAACGTATCAAAACATTAATGAGAGCTTAGAAGAATACTTATCTAGCTGTTAATGAGACCAAAGGCATGAGCCATAATAGGAAACATTTTAAGTAACTCGATGAGAGAGCATCGGTTTCAAACTATACCTAGGTATTTCTCTTGTACACAATATGTGACTCAGGTCATGCCTAATGTTGCTATCAATAAAACTTTCAATTACTAATAAAAACAAAATACTTTTTTCTGAAACAGAAGCATTAGAATAAAACAACACAAGCTTCAATAGACGTTTATCATACCCTATAGCGCACATAAATATCCAAAGATCAGTAAAGAAGGGATTATGAATTAGGCTAACATACCTAAGAACAGGCTACAGAGATAGCTTTCATATGTAAACTAGAGAGAAGTTTCAACACTATTAATTCCTTGTGCAATAGAACCAAAGGTAATGTTTGTAGCAAGGGCATTATTTCCACATAAAATGAAATAAAATCCTCAACAGTATTCAATTCCTGTACGTGATAATGCACACAAAAATGAAAACTTTGTATTACTGTGGGAGGAGGACGAGGACGAGGAGAGAGAGAGAGAAGAGGGAAGAAAGAGGCAAGGCATACCCTCCATTCTATGAGGCAGTCCCCAAAAAAGGAGCCCTCTGATGGCTTGGGTTTCACTTCGTCAAGACTTCTGTAAACATCGATTTCCATCTCTTCTACCCTCTGAGAGAACGTCTTGAACTACACCCTATGCATGTGCACACACACGAAAACCAATTTAGTTAACCTTTATACTAAATTAAAAAAAAAAATCATTCAATGAGTATTTCAAATGAAAAACGATATTTTGCTTTCCATAGAATAATTCCGTTTTTGTTTATGGTGTTTAGGGTTTAACTATTTTGTTAAGGGTTTAAAGAGAGCATTCTCAATGGATTAGCCAAAGTTAAAGGACATTTTTTATGAATGTAAGAGAAATTTGACTTTTGGCTATTCCATTCACATAAATTTTCACATTGGAATAGCCATTTTTTTATTTTATAACAATAAAATAATATAAGATGAATTTGACTTTAACTATTTACATTAAATTTTCACATTGGATTATCTATTTATTCATTATATAGTAATGAATAATTACTAATTTTAAAATTATTTAATTTTTTTAATTATTATTTAATTTTATTTTATCATATTTTACTATTCATAATATTATTTATTAATTAATAATCATATTCTAATTAAATTATCGGTTAAATAAATTATATTTTTTAAAGAGAAGAGAGAAAGACATTGATAGAAAGAAAGGGAGAGAGAAATAATTCATAAAATAAGAATTTGGCTTATGAATAGGAACATTCAAATTTGGAGATTATTTTGGATATAACTGTAGCTAAAAGCCAAATATTTAGAATTTGGCTAATCCATTGTGATCCTTTTTTGGTCTTTAATAGCTAAATACTCAATGGATTTAGTTTTTGGCTAATCCATTGAGAATGCTCTTATGACAAAACGGCGGCGCCCAGAGGAGCACAATCTGCTGGGAGAGGAAAAGGGAGAGAGAAATAAGTTTTGTGGTATGTTAGACTGAGAACCATGACGTAAATGAGGAAGAGGAGGAAGAATCCGGCATGGGCTTCTGAAATGGCGCAAGGTGGTAGTGGGTGCTTGGTCGGTGGGTTCTGGGTAGCCTGAGTGGTGCTCCGATGTTCCTTGGGGGTCGATGATGTGTTGAACGAAATCGCACCATAGTTGTTTGATTATTCAGGGCAGAGGGAGGGTGATGGGAACCAAGGTGGACCTAGTCTTAAAGATTCTTTGCAACTTCCAGATGAGTCATTTCAATAGCCACGAAGATTAAGGAAACAATGCAAGGATTGGTGAAATCTACTTGGATGAAACTAGCAAGAGCCCAACACTCAAGATGGGCTTGAAAGAGGGAGAACGAGTTTTAATCCATTTGATACAAGATGTGGAAGACACAACTTAGAGTATCGTTTGGGCCTTTTATTATTGATGGTTTTCAATTTGTTAAAATATTTATTTTATTAGTTTAGAATAAGAGGGCTTGAAGATTCTTGGTCCACGTATGTCTTATTTCTCATGAACTAGAGTTTTGGGAAGGCCTTGTATTGTGGCCAAGGGCTTATTTGGAAAGTTATATTTTAGAAACTAGGGTTTCAAGAAGTTATTGGAGCTCGGCACTGTTCACGTCCGAATCACTGTAGCGACGCACTATTCATCCAGGGGTATTTTTGGAACAAAGGGTTTATTTTGGGTTAGGGTTTTAATTAGGGTTAGCTTTAAATATTCCTTGTAGCCACATTTTATGAAGTTTATGAAATTTGATGATTTATTCATTGTGAGTTGAGTTTTACTCCTTTTGTTCTTAATTGAACTTTTGAACTTATCAAAGGTAAATCACAACCTTTGTAGCGTTCCTCCTTGTAATCTGGGTTCTTGAGACGAGTTCTTCAATGGGTCTAAATTTTAATATAATCTAGGTTCTTAAAACGAGTTCTCATCGAATCTAGATTCTCCATCCATTTACTTGAGTTTGGCTTTCTTGGGTATGTTTTCAAATTGATTGTGGGTTCAAGAGATTCCTTTTCCCTCGGGTTCATATCAAAGGGGGAAAAATGATGGAGGAGAGAAGAGGACTTACCAACTGTGTCCTCGAGTGATTTCGGCCAGAAGAGAGTCTTGGTTTGTGTTACCATTCTGATCTATGGGGAAAGGGGCTGAAAATCTTTTTGTTTTTTAATAACTTATTTCCATTCCATTAGACCAAAGATATACAAGTTGGGAGATCCTCCAACATTACAATATGATCATGATTGGAAAGAACATCTTTTCCTAACAAGTGGGCCTTAGAGTTGTCATTGCTCCTTATATGAGAAACCTTCCACTTAGCAAAGTTTTTTAGTAGCTATTTTGCTTCACATACAAACATACTTGCACTATTACATCCTTCTTTGTCCCTTTGAAGAGCATTGATGACTTGTAGAGAGCCCCCTTCAATGATCGCTTGTGTTAGACCAAGCTCCAATCGAAACTGTACTATTTGAAGAGCTCCAAAAGCCTCTGCTAGTAATGGATCAGGGAAAAGATGCTTTTTGGTCCTCATGGTTGCATAGACTTTACCAATACTGTCCCTAACTACCACTCCCACTCCAACAATGCCTTTTGCCTTATCTACAGCACTATCCCAATTCATCTTGAGCCAAGGTGATGGAGGAGCTTGCCATACCTCAGTAGAACTACAGGCACTACTAGTCCCCCTGCCTTGAACGGATTCCTCCTCATTCAACAAATCCAAAGTGCTTCTTGCCTCTTTCACAATAGCATTTGGATGAACAAAAACACCCTTAAAGATTAGGTTGTTCCTTCTCCACCATATCTTCCTGGCCACCATAGGAAACTCTTGGATGATCTGACTTTCCATTGTTTGAAATAAAGCTTCAAGTAGTTGCAGCATAGTTAATTGTGGGAGGTGGCATTTCTGTAACCTTTTTTAGCATTGACTCCACACATCCCTAGCTGACTCACATCCCCATATAGCATGAATTGAGTCTTCTTCCTCCAAGTTGCAGATGGGGCAAAGGGGCATTCTACTATTCTTTTCTTAAAGAGATTAGATTGGGTGGGAAGGGCGTCTAGGCAGGATCTCCAAAGGAAAACTTTGTCTCCAGGCTGCACTTTTAAGTGCCATAGCTGCTGCCAAAAACCCTTGAGGGAAGAACTACTTGAGGCTTGACTTGACACATGAATGCTTCTCTCAAGTTCCTTATGGTAGGCACTTCATACTGTAAACTCACCATCTTTTGTACCTTCCCAAACAAGTCTATCTCTGCTATTGAGGAAGGTTATGGGAGTTTTAATTATGAACTCAGCTTCTCTGTGATTGAATATCTGTTGCACCATTTCATGTTTCCACTGTTTAGTGATAGGATCTATAAGAGAGGAGATAGTTACATTATTTTCCAGCACACTAACAGTACTCTGGGCCTTGCTAGGATTAGAAGAGAATATCCATTTATCCTTCCAAAGTTGAACATGATTACCATTACCTATCCTCTAATAGGAACTTGCCTCTACCAATGGCCTAGCTGCTAAGAAGCTTCTCCATATATAAGAAGGTTTCGAGCCTAATTTAGGCTCTTGAAATGTGGAATTTGGATAATACTTGGCCTTTAATACCTGCGCAGCAAGGGAATCTGGGTGTTGGATCAATCTCCAACATTGTTTGGCCAACATTACTTTGTTGAAAGCTTCTAGGTCCCTAAAGCAAATACCCCCTTCGGATTTAGCCTTTCCCATATTTTTCCAAGATATCCAATGGATCTTGTGTTCACTGTCTGTCTGCTTCCACCAAAAATTGTTAATGACACTATTGATGTTTTTGAGCAAAGAGTTAGGGAGTTTGAAAACATACATTGTGTAGGTAGGAAGTGCTTGGATTACAGCTTTTATAAAAATCTCCTTGAGTGCTTGAGACAACATTTTAACTCTATGATTACTGATTTTTTATCTAATGTTGTCCAAGATTCCTTTAAAAGTCTTGCCTTTATTCCTTCCAACCACTGAAGCCAGTCCCAAGTATTTTTCATAAGACATGCCATTCCTCACCCCCAGCAATGGGCAAGATATATTGATGTGTTTGCCTTGATGTATTCTTACTGAATATGATAGAAGTTTTTTTCAAGTTTAGTCTTTGACCCGAGGCTGATTCATAGATTCTCAATAATCCAAAAAGTCTGACCTATTCAATGGCATTAGCCTTACAAAAAAGAAGGCAATCATCAGCAAAAAAGAGGTGGGAGAGTCTTAATCTGCCTTTGGCTATAGGGACCCCATGAATCAGTCCATTCCCTTCAGCTTTACTGAGCAGACTACTAAGTGCCTCAGCACAAATTATGAATAGATAAGGTGAGAGGGGGTCACATTGTCTATTACCTCTAGTTAGGTGGAATGGCTCTTGGGGGATACCATTAACTAGGATAGCTTAAGATACTGTCTCTATGCAATTCATCACCAACTCTATCCATTGATTGCATAAACCCATTTTGATTAGCACAACTCTGATGAAACTCCACTCAAGTCTGTTGTAAGCCTTGCTCATGTCTAATTTCAGTGCAATGTAACCCTCTTTGTTTGTCATTTTAGACTTCATAGTATGCAGGGCTTCAAAAGCCACTATCACATTATCAGAGATGAGTCTATTAGGAACAAAAGCTGACTGAGATTTAGAAATGATAAAAGGCAAGACAGTTTTAAGTCTATTAGCCACTACTTTAGAAATGATCTTGTACATAACATTGCATAATGATATGGGTCTGAATTTTGTGACTTTAGTGGGGTTCTTTTTCTTAGGGATTAAGGAGATAAAGGTATTATTAATAGCAGTGAGGCTGCCATTTGAGTTCAGTACATGTAAAATAGCATCACTGACTTGTTTGCCAATGAAGGGCCAATGTTTCTAGTAAAAGGCAGCAGGAAAGCCATCTGAACCAGGAGAGCTCAGGCCCTCCATTTGAAAAAGAGCCTCTTCAACCTCTTGTTGAGAATAAGGTTTTGTGAGAGTAGCATTTTGTGCTTCTATTACTCGAGACTCCATTGAGTTCAAACAATCAGATATGTTTTCTGGTGAGGAGGTGGTAAATAGGTCTTTGTTGTAGTCTTGGAAGAGGGAACTAATGCTCTCTTAGGATTGCACTTCCTGCCCACCAACATCCACCAATTTCCTAATCATATTATTTTTCCTTCTAAGAGAAACACATTGATGGAAATATTTGGTATTTATGTCCCCTCTCTTAGCCACCTTTGTTTAGCTCTCTGCTGCCATTTGAGGTTGTCTTCCTCTAATATTCTGTTGATAACCTTTTGTGCTTGCTTGACTTGATCATTTAGGTGACCTTTGTTGACTCTTTGCAGTTCAGTTAAGAGATCCAGTTGTTCAGCCATTTGGTTTTTAGATTTGCCCCTCACTTCTTTGTTCCACTGCAAGAGTTTTTGTTTGCACAGGTTAAGGCCCTCATTAACATCAAGCAGTTTGTTCTTAGCCTCTATGGGATTATGCCATGCTTCCTTCCCCAGTTTAAGATAATCCTCACTTAAGGACCAGCTTACTTCGAATCTAAAGGGCTTGCCCTTCCTGTTCTTTTAAGGCTGATTCCCCTCCATGGAAACCAACAGAGGGCAATGGTCTGAGCTCAAGGCAGGGAGGGTATACACCCTCGAGTTTGGGAAGGACTCAGCCCAAGAGGGATTACATAAGGCTCTATCAAGCCTTTCTTTGGTAAAGGCTGCCCCATATCTCCCATTAGTCCAGGTGAATTTATTACCTATGAATCCCATGTCACAAAGCTCACAGGCCTCAACAGCAGCTCTAAAAGCCTCAATCTGAGCACTTGGTCTCAAAGCCCCTCCCCATTTCCCTCCATAATTGAGTATCTCATTAAAATCTCCAACACACATCCACCCTTTGGAATTCTCTGGTTTAATGGCTTGAAGTAGTTGCCAACTTTCCTTCCTCTTAGTTGTGATGGGATTTCCATAGAACTCAGTCAACAACCACTCCTTACCCTCCTCAGCCCCCTTCACCAATAAAGATATATGGTACTGAGTATAGGTGTGCACTTCTCAGTTCCCTTAAGTGGTCTATTGTCAAGGTTGGGTTCAAACCTAGTCTCTTTAGCAACAGTGTTTCCATAACTTGATCTTGGGTCCACCACTCCAAGCATATCACATGTCTCTTCAACTGGATCTAAGAGTATTGTGGTTGACTTATTTAGATCTTCTATACTTTCCACTTCTAGCTTAGGGTTTGACTTTATCACATCCCCTAGGACCTGCACCTTTCCCATACCAACAACTCTTTTCTCGAAAGTCTCAGTTTCCTTAGTAGGCATCTGACACCACTCCTTGAAACCTGCTCCTCCAGTAGTGGTTTCCTCCCTGTCCTCCCCTTTCTCCCTCCATGGACATGTTCAGTTTGAGCAGCCTAGGCAGAACCTTCACCATAGCGTTTGTAATGTAGTTCACTATCCCTAACTATAGGAGCTCTTAGCCAGGCTCCATATTGGGTCTGTCCCTCCCCATTCCTACCATTAGAGCACGAAGTGTACGAGTGTTTGATGATCCCACATTTAAAGCAAAGGGATGGCAGCCTCTCATACTTGAAATACACCCATGATTTCTTCCCCTCCACTATTATGAACATGCCTCTTAGAATTATATCAAGCTCAACCCTTATTCTAAGAAACTTGCCCCACCCAATACCTCTTTCATCTACGTGGACTTTCATGACCCTTCTCATACTACTTCCTATCTGGTAACCAACTTCTTGGTTCATGTAGTCAAATGGAAGGTTGTAAGCTTGTATCCAAAATTCCTCTTTGTTGAACTACGCATCATTAATGGACATGGAACCACTAAAAGTCTGAATGCATAGAAGCCATCTATCAAATGACCACGGCCTGCCATTGATCACCCTCTCCATATCCTTTTTGCTATGGAATTCAATGAGAAATTTATTTGCACCAACTTCTGAGAACTGTAGCCAACTCTCACACTTCCAGACTTTTGAAATGGTACTCTTGTAGGCTTCCCTGTTGACTGTTTTTTCTGCTGCAATCATGACAAGTAAACAAAAGTGTTTCGATGTCTTAGTGGGCCCTGATGTTTGGTGTTGCAGAGCCAAACCTTCCTTTTCCTTCTCTGTGAGACATAGTCTCTTACATTGCTTTGACAGTTCCTCTTCCATGGTCAACCTCTCTCAGACCAGCACAAGCTAGCCTAAAAGACTCACTCTATTCTAGAGAGAGAACCTCACTTCCAAGCGAGGACCGACCTTGTATTCTAAAGTGGCTGAAAATCAAGTGTTTGGGGAAGGATCTCGAGTCAACACAATCAATTGTACTTGGATTTGTCTAATTCAACTAGTTCGAGTATAATAATGCTAACGGGTCGGAGCCGGTGTGTTGGGTTTGATAGCCCATTGTGAATAATAATGAGATTATTAAAATGAGATAATTTTTAAAAATATTGTATTTGAAATATCACATAGATAATTTTGGGTGGCTCTACTTTGCCATTGGGAGTTTCCACTATTTTTTAAAAAAAATTTTTTTACTTGTACTTTTTAAAATTTTAAAAAAAAAATTTTAAAATAATTATAATATTAATAAAAAATAATTACTTAATCATTTAAGTAAAAAAAAAAAAAAACCAGCGCAGCGGGGGGAGTAATTTTTCCGATATTTTTTCTCATTACCAAGAAATACAAGATTTGTACTGATGCAGCATCATCGACGCTGCTTGCTTAACCACAAAAATATTCGCATCTGTCGAAAGATAAATGCAATTTGGATATTGTAAAACCCAGAAAGGAAAAGATTATGTCCACAGAAGATATCCACCGAGATTCTTTACCGAAAATGTTTTTAATTTTTTTTTCGTCCACCCAGAAAACTACTTAAATCCGTCCTATCCAACTGAGTCGCAGAATTTCAGCATCAGCAATACATACATCAAACCATGACGATACATCCAACCTTTTACTATGTTTATCGCCGTCCTCGAGAGCCATCTGAATAGGGGATGACCCCAGCCCATCTGCAATAGCAAGCATGAATTTCTTCATCTCCTCCCTCACTCTCCAGTTCCACTGTCCCGCTCCCATCACAGTCGAACTTGTCAAAGATGGAGTCGTAGAGCTTGGTGAGCTGCTCCGGCGTCGTGGCCTCGTCGATGCCGAAGTGGGTCTCGATCAGCCTCATGGTCTCGAAGGCCTTGCGGAGTTCCACGCGAGAGAGGACGCCGTCCTTGTTAAGGTCAAGAACCGCGAAACTCTCGTCCACTCTCTTCTTGAACTGGGTCTTGTCGTTCACGAAGTCTCGTACGGTCGATCCGTCACTCAGCACCACACCCATCTGTTCCTATCTATTATCTCTCTGTTTTACCTTTTATTTTTATTTTTTAGGAAAGGACTACATTAAAATTATGTGCACTTTTCTGGAAGGCTGAAAACTTAAAAAAAAAATCTTCTAAATCAGAGGTAGCCGGAGCCAAAAATATGGTGGCGGCCATGGTCAACGGCGGCGAAAATTTTGTGAAGGTCCAAGGCTGACGGGAGTGAAAGGGCCGGGTAAAATGCATCGGTTCATGCGGGTCAATTAAACGGCCTTCTTTTTTACCAGCCCTAAGATTCGCCAGTATTTGTCGTGTTGAGAAGTCTGACCTGATCATAATACTCTTTTAATTCCGTTTTGAAGCTTAACGAAATTGCAAGGAGCGATATGGCATAGACGAGCCATCCAGTAATCTTGAGAGACAATGGAACTGGAATGGTAGCTCCAATAAAAAATGCCGTATATGTGAAGAATACGCCACAATTGACAACAGCTTTAGTTGTTACCATGTACTTGGGATTAATGAACCAACCAATGAAGAAAGAAGCAAATGCAAGTAATATTGCCATATTCAGAAAATGGAAGCCTGGGGGAAAATTTGAGTGAACTTGAACGTAGACAAGCGTTACATCGACAGCTGCGGTTAAGCAAGAAGGAAGGATAAGTTTTGCCCAGTCCATGTTGTGGCGTCGTTCAGGTTCAACCGGCCCCAAGCCAACTCCTGCCTCTATGTCCACGATTGGATCAGTAGTAGTAGAAGGTTTCCATGAACATGGAGTTTGGTGCAGAAAGTTAGAGAAGAGTCGGAAGAAATATGACATTCTCGATCTGCAATCGAAGAAGCGCCTGAAATTAAGGATTTTCCATTTACATCATCATGTATATATAGAGCCTTGTATGACGGAAGCAGACCACGTTATGTCGTTACGTTTTTTTTGTTTGATAGGGTGTATGTCGTCAAGTAGTTGTTTCGAGGGAAGTTGCCTAGTGCGCCAATTAGGACAACCAGTGGCGGATCCACGTTGACATGGCAAAACTTTTTGAAACACAACATACCTCATACATTTTATACATAATTCTATAAATATAGAAAATAACCCTTCAAAAAATTTATAATCTTCATATACTCTCTAAAATTTCAATATATCTAAAAATGTATCTCTCTAGTTTTTTTCTTATAGTCCCAAAATTCTATTTAATTTTTATATATTATTTATTTTCAAGGATGTGACTTCTTCAAAATTAAAATTAAAACTAAATTTAAGAGAAATAATAAGTTTATTAATAGGGATCTCAAATTTTTTTGTTATACAATATTAGACTTCTTATTATAGAATCTAAAGTGAAAATACAAGAAAAATTACTTAAGATCGATGATCTATATGAAAAATAATTGTGAGATTTTATCCTTTATACTTCATTGAGTAATAAAAGAATTTATTTAAACTTTCAATTATAACATTATATGTTTAATGTGATACGAAAATATCTAGATTTTACATGAAATTTGATAAAGTTGTTTACATACTAAAATAAAAGATGACATTCTAAAAGATCTCTTGATAGTTTATATGAAAAAAATAAATTCTAAATATTTCGTTACAAAAATAACAATAGATGAATATTATTTCATGAAACATTATTGTCGAAACATATATTAAGTTGTATTTTTATAATTTTATTTCTACATGTATATATATGTACATATAGCAAATTATTGAGATATATTTTTATATGTAGTTACGTTTTTATGATTTTTCAATCTCTTTTTAATTTATATAAGAAAAATGATGTTGGTAGTTAGGATGTGCAAGCTTCGTCCGCTCCCTTTGAAAAAAAGTAGGTAAATCTATAACACATGAAAAGAATTATTTTTTAATAGTAGACTCCATTCTTTTTTAAAAGAAATGCGTAGTGTTTACATGACACCCTACAACTGTATCTATTATTACTTTTTATATAAATATATCACATAATAAAAAAATTGGTCCACTCAACAAAATTGTTGGTTCTGCCGTTGAGAACAACTCAACTCATCAGATTTGGATTAAGAGATAGAGTTTGAAATGTTGTAAATTGAACATTTTTTATTTTTTTGAGCAGTGCTACTCTGCCACTTGAGTAGCACCGTTTGGTGTTACTGCTAGTTGCAAAAGTAACTTTTTATTTATTTTTTATTCACATATTTTTAATATTTTTAAAAAATAAAAAAATACACCAATATACTTAAAATCACTTCTTCATTATTAAATAAAAATTAAAATAATAATAATAATAATTTCACGGTCAAACCGAGCGGTTCGTTTGGAGCGGCATAATAGTCTCTTTTTTTTATCTTTTTTCTTTTGAGGAGGTTGTCCCACGTTTTCGGTAGCGACGAAAGCGAGATTGCCTCAATGCCATTGCCCTATTGATTGCTATCTACCTATCCCCATATAATAGCAAAAATACCAATAGCAAACTGAGAAAAGAGAAATTATTAATAATATAACAGCAACTTACAATGTTAAAAACAGAGAAAAATATCTTTTTTTTTATAATTTAATTATATATATATTATCATCCTACCCCATATAGTAATAAAAATACCAATAGAAAACTGAGAAATGAGAAATTATTTAATAATATAACAGCAACTTACAATGTTGAAAACAGAGAAAAATACCATTTTTTTTATAATTTGATTTTAAATATATATATATATTATCATCTTATAATATTATTATAAAATATATTATAAAAAAATTGGGTATGTAATTTAAAAAATTATTATTGCTTATTTATAATAATTTTATTTTATACTTATTTATAAATATATTTATAAATAAAATAAAATTATTATAAATTTTATACAATCATTTGTGGAACTTACATCTATTTTCTTTTCAATAATTTAAAAACATCTCATCTAAAAATTATCTCAATTTACAAATCTTATTACTATTAACAAACCATCTCAACTCATCTCATTTTATGAATCCAAACGAAGATGAGAAAACTAAAGTAGGCCAGGTTAAAGATGGAAGATGAGAAAACTAAGTTGGGCGGTTGGGTGTAACTAGGGGTGTAACCGGAGGTGTAACCGGTCTGATCCGGTCCAGTTTTAGACAAAATCTTAGACCGAACAGGTATGACCGATTTTACATTTTTTAAAACCGATTACGCACCAGTTACCTTTCTAAACCGATACTTCCGGTTTTATCGATTTTCGGTCTGGTCCGGTCCGGTTCGGTTTTCTGATTTTTTTAAGTGATTAAGAACATCTTTAATTATTTAGAATTTGCTAATAATATGTATGTAGTACCTAAAATAATTAATAACAATTAGAAATTTATATTTTTGGAGAGGGGGCCGGATAAATGGTAAGATATAGTTATTAGTCATGACCTTCATCTCATATAAGGACTTTGAATCTGGTCTTATATATTAGATAGGCAAGGGGAAGGCTTAAGCTACTATGCTCTTTGATACATAAAGCTCTACTTAGTGCTTTTTATCTTTTAGTATCTTTTATATATATATATATATATATATATTAGGATATATGGCAGTATTCGCATCTGCATATATAGTCACAAAAGAACTAACTATAATCAGGACTACTCCCTCAAATGTAGCCTATTTCAATCTAGTATATTTTTCTGATTATATTTGGGGATATTGCGTCTGCCACATTTACACCGTACCCAAAAAAAAAACAAAAACAAAAACAAACAATTGATCCCAATCTATATATGTTAATCCATATTCATCTCATGATGTAAAACTCAATTTCATTCCACCTAGAATATAATTATATTAATAGCATATGATCAAACAAATTACAAATGTTCATATTTAAGATTTTGGAAATATATAACATATTTACAAATGTTATAATTTATAAGTTATAATATGAAATTATTTCAAATATGATATATAATTATATTATATATATAAATTTCACATATAATTATACATTATATATAAAACTTATATATTAATATATATAAAATATTTTGTATAATTTTAATTTTGTATAAAATTTATATATAAAATATTATTTTTTATATATATTTTATTAACCGATTCAATCCAATTCGATCCAGTCCGAAAATTCTCAAAATTAAAATCGGACTGATTTAAAACCGATAAAACTAATCCAATCCAATCCAGTTCGGATCGATTTGCAGGTTTAAATTTATACCCTAGACCGTGTAACTCGAATATACCCAACACTTCATACATACTTCCTTTAAATATCTCATCTGTTTCTAGCACATTCTATTACAAAATATTACAGACAAGTACAACCTCCCACGTAGGACGATCGGGAAAGTAACCGACTACTGCATGTCCCCACCCCCACGTGGGACGATCACGTGGGACGATCGCTAAGCCATATGGTGTTCTTGTCAGTCCAAGCCACTTATATGGAGATGCCTTTAGTTCTGATTTTCCTCACGTCCCTTTGATCGGGAAAGTGACATACTTTCTTTATCCCACCCCCACGTAGGACGATAGCTAAGCCACTTATATGGTGTTCTTCTCAGTCCGAGGCACTTATAATGGAGATGCCTTTGGTTCTGATTTTCCTCACGTCCCTTTGATCGGGAAAGTGACATACTTTCTTTATCCCACCCCCACGTAGGACGATAGCTAAGCCACTTATATGGTGTTCTTGTCAATCCAAGCCACTTGTATGGAGATGCCTTTGGTTCTGATTTTCCTCACGTCCCTTTGATCGGGAAAGTGACGTACTTTCTTTATCCAACCCCACGTAGGACGATCGGTAAGCCACTATATATGGTGTTCTTGTCAGTCCAAGCCACTTATATGGAGATGCCTTTGGTTCTGATTTTCCTCACGTCCCTTTGATCGGGAAAGTGACATACTGTCTTTATCCCACCCCCACGTAGGACGATAGCTAAGCCACTTATATGGTGTTCTTGTCGGTCCAAGCCACTTATATGGAGATGCCTTAATTTGGTTCTGATTTTCCTCAGATTTTCCTCACGTCCCTTTCTCAGATTTTACATTATTGATCTATCTGCAGTGGTGAGTATTTATGGAGATGCAGTTCTGATTTTACATTAGATCTATCTTTTAAAATTTGGCTAATTGTATTTGGGCAAACTTATTTTGAGCGTTAACTTTGAAAATGGTTTTTTGTTGGAATGGGCAGGATAGCATTGTTAATATAGGCTACGATGAGATGCATGGTGTTTATGGCGGAGTTGCATCCAGAGGGTTGTCAGAGGAATCACTGAAAGGATGTTACTCTCTTTGCAAAGACTTTGATTGGATCTCACAATGTTCATTCGTGTTATATGGGTTTTCATTGAAAGGAAATAGAGAGGCTATGTAGTATTGGATATGGGAATCTGTTCTTGTATTTGCATTAGTCATTTATTTCATTCCTGATGGCATTTATTTCATGAACATGATCATCATGATTTATAGTTGCTCGCCAAGGCTAGGGACGTTTTTCAAAAGATGCACTCATCTGGTTAATTTCAATGGAACAGCAGGTGTTGAGCTTCATCCAGACGTGCAAAAGTCTAGATGAGTTTTTTGAGTTTTCCCAACGTCTATCATTATGAGTTTTTTGAGTCGGAAGAAAATGCTCCTCCATTCACGAAAATGCCCAATTTCAATTTTTTTTTATAGGTAAAAACTATTATTTTTATATATATCAATAGAAGTAATCAAGTACACTGACTGTATACAAAAAAACACATTGCTCTTATTAAAAAGTCCCTAATGACCCAAAAAGTCCATGAAAAACAATCCAAAATACACCAAGTCATACCCCAACCCCTTATTTCCCGTAAAACTCTACTCGAAAACTCAACCCCAATCTCTTGTTTCCCTCTTCAAAATGCCCTCCTTTAGACTTATCTTTAATTGAGCTACCACCCTTAGGATCGTAGTTGATTGTCCAAGAAAGACTTTGTAACTCTCTGCTTTTCTTGAAACTTGATTCAGTTTAAACAGCATGTATAACACCCCTTTTATGTGTTTTTCATAAAATAAACCTGACAAGAAATCTCATATTTAATAAATAAAATTAGAATTTATTTTGTAGAAAAAATTGTCTAATAAAATGTCTTCCAAAAAAAACTTAAATGAATAAACTAAATAAATTTATGTCATAAAAGCCATTTTATTCAAGAAAGTCTAAAACTAAATCAACTTGGAGAAACTTAAAGCTTTTTGTTATCCATACTTATGTCGAAAGTATAAATCATATCGTGGAAAATATGTGAAAGCAAAGAAGCTTGGAGCTTTTGACCAAGTCCAAAGCTTGAGCATATTTTGTTTTTCTGATTTCAGTCAATTGGGTCTGTTCTTTTCCTCAACCATCAGATATTGAATGCATATTTTGTCATGCTTCCACTGCAAATGAGTGCACCATCTCTCTGGCTATATCAAACCTTTAGGTGTCTTTGTGGATATGCTCAAGAATCAAGATTTTCCCTTTATTACCAATGTTGGTTGCTTAATCTCACAGCTTTAATGTATTCCTAATTTAGCTATTCACATGTGTATATAGGAGTCACTGGGTGATATCTTGTCAAGCACCAAAGCAACCAACATTGTTCGGCATTTTTTTCCATGTATACTAAAACTTGGGTTCACTTCTAACTGAGCAGTTGCGGCAGTCTTATTTCCAGATGAGGACAGTGGATACAAGCAAGGAACATCCAGGCATTTGGAACCGTTACCCCCCAACTGTCAGATTGGTAGCTGGGAATTGAATAACGCAGCCGATCAAAAATCATTCTTTGTGAGCCAAAAGATTGTTGTACTAAGCCAGCAATTGTCATTTAAAACTATTCTAGCTTGTTTCTTAGGAGGGTCCCTGAACCTTGCAGGGTCAGGCAGACTTTTCTATATGGACGAAGTGGCTCAGATAAACTGATATATCTATAGCTGAAATGAACCAAACAACTGAACAAAGCAATGCTCAAGAATGATGATTCAGATATTGAAGCCAAACAACTGAATCACCAAGTCAAACCTTCAATGGGGAAAGGAATGAGGCTTTCTATAGCTGATATATCCCCAACATAGCGACAGGAGCATCATATACCATTAATGGGTAAACAGTCCAAATGATTATCAGATATTGAAGCAAGCACTGAGGACCCAAGAGTATGAATATCAATTAATGATGAATGTCATGCATATTCTTAAAAGATATTTCAGGAAACAATACAAAACTATATAGGAAATAAAATTAAACGTGTCAGCAGCTGCACATTGTGAAATTCCTCTTCACGCAATGTAAAGCAAGTCAAAGCAAATCAATTTAGGAAAAAGAAAACGAAAGCATACAGAAACAATGCATCAGTTGTTCGAGGAGATAGTATCGGCTATATTGGGTCACTAAGGAGAGGGAATAGATTGAGGGAAGAGAAGAATGCCCTCGGATGGAAGAAAACTATCTCAAGCGCAAAACAAATCCCAACTGACCTGATCTATTGGAATAAAGGCAAGCAGGAGCCTCAATCAAGCTTTAGATGCTTAGGGAGACCACATTTTGGTCATCTAAAAATATGCTTTTGTTATAGTGTCATCAAAGTCCTTTTTGGTTTGAGGAAAAAAGTTATTTATAATTCTTTCAACCATCATCTTTTTTTCTCCTCCTGGTGTGGCATTAAGTCATTGTAAAATTATTTTTTACTTTCACTTATTTGTCAGCCATTTGATGCCACATAAAAAAAAATGATAAAAAGATGATAATTAAAAGAACGATGAATAACATTTTTCAATCAGGAAAGAGAGGGAGCAAGTGAGCAGCACTCCGCATATTTTGGCGTACACGGATGGATAGTCTCAATTGCTTGAAAACGTAAATTCTATTGATGCAGGAGATATATATACATTTTTCTTGTGAAGCATATGTGATACTATATATTATATTATAGTATATATTACATCGTCCTTTGTTTCTGGTGAACCCATCTCCCCATTTTCATTGTCATTATCTTCCTTTTCTTGTTGGCACGATGCTTAGCAGCAATCCTTAACTTCCTCTTGGCATTGCGCATTGGATTGACAACAGCCATAACCTTTTCTTCCTGTCTTCTCTTGTCCCGTTTCGCCTTGAGATTCTTCCTGATCTCGCTGTACACTTGTACGAAGTTTTGGATGCCTATAGTATTCTTTATAGTTTCACGAACTTCTTCTGCCAATTGCTTTATGTCATCTGCAGGACAAGTTAATGCCCGTTACATACAAACAACTCAACAGATTGTATGAGAAAATCATTAGGGTCATGAGATTGAGAAAGCTATTGGGAAAACTTAATTGCTATAATATTACATTATGAATGAAAATTCATGCAGTTCCAATAATCTCGACAGATGATGCAGACCATATTACCTCACCAACAAAAAAGCACGAGGAAAGACTGAAAAAGGATTCATGAAATTAATCGACTGTTATAGTGTGGAAACCAAACTCACCAGGGATCACTTTCCCAGAAAATCCTTCACAAACTTTATATAGGGGCAGTAGGATTTCGGGTACATAATGTAGGCAATCGTCCAGACTGATTTGTGATGATAATTTTGAAAAACAATTGAATACTATTTTCATCTGCATAAAGCAATTAAAATATCATTAGTAGCATGTATCTCAAGAGTGAAATGTTTCTGAAAAGGCATTTGAATCGTTGAGGAATTTTCTAAGAATATCTTCAACAAGCCTAACAAACTTTACACTACCACCTCTGGAAAACAAACCTGAACAGCCTCCATCTGAAGGGCAATCTTTCCCATTCTTTTGAGCAAATAAGAAACAATTGCATGTCGGATATCGTTGGATTGGCCAGGATCCTTTTGATAACTTACGCCAGATGTAAGAGACAAAAAGACGCTTTTTCCCTTTCTTGAATCCAGCAGTTGGAAAGCTTCAAGAAAACGGACTTGCTCATGCTGTTCAAGGGTAGACCAGAACTCCATCTGTGCCATTAAAGAATTCATTCCACAAATCGTGAAGACAAGATTTTGTGTTATAAGGTACGTGGAAGAATCATCGAGTTGCGTCTTCAGTTGGCAGCAGAGAGAAACAGCTATTATAAAAAGTCTACTTGGCTTCATAAGAAAATAAGCTCGTAATGATTTTTCTTCATTTTCTTTGGGTGCTTCTATTGCACTGGCAAAGTACAAGGCTATCAGGCGATTGGATATGTGGCGTAACCACATGTGTGGGTGCAAAAGCAACTCACAGATTGCCTCCCAAATATCCTGAAAATTGTGACGAGAATTTTTATTTATTTTTAAACATAAAGGAAATGAAAACCAATGAAATCCAAAATTTAAAAAAATAAAATAAATAATTCAGAAAACCCATCAAGAAGTTCGAAAAAAATGCAATTCAATAAAGCTAACATAAATCAAATCAACTCTCTTGTGGCCAGCCAAATCCACAAAACATCATGCATATCCAATTTTACAATAAAATTGTTTTAAAAAACAATAACACTAATCTAAAGACTAACAAGTGGTCACAACAGAAACTAGTCATATAGATGTTCACCATGACTAGGTCTGTTGGAGGACTAAGAATATGAGTTGTGACTATAGAACCAACAGGGAAACTAACAGAACTTTATTCTGAAAGACATAAGATGCAATACAATTTAGATTTTAGCACTAATAATACCAGCCAATAAGTCTAAAATCATGCATAACACGTATAGTGTTTGCCAATAGTTTGGAAGAACGAAACTCCCCCATTCCTTTCCCCATTGAAGGTTTGACTTGGTGATTCAGTGTTTTCTGACAGTATTTACACCAATAAAAAATGAAAAATGTTAAAACGTATAAAAACTCTCACCCTACTACTCTCACTGGCCACTGCCTGCCCATCTGGGGCCAACTGCAGTAAATGATCATTGGACCTACTAAGTAGGGAAACACTTAAGAAACTTTTGACAATTTGTTTTTTTTTTTTTTATAACCGAGGGTGTCCGGGCCAGCTTGCGCGAACCTCGACTAATCCCACGGGGCCTTGAAGTTAACGACCAAGTAAACCTCCAGTGGCCCTAAGGGGACTCGAACTGGTGCTATTGACAATTTGTAAGAACCAAAAACAAAACACCAAGTAAAGAAGGCATACCTCAAGATCACTTTGAAAGCACAAATCAGGGAACTGATGAAGCATCTTCTCCAGCATAACAAGGGAATAGTATGCCTCTCTCCAGAAAGCAACAGTAGGCTCCTCAGAGAAATCTAGTTGCCTACAGGTGACAGCACCAATGGCAGACTGTAAACTTTTTCTTGTCACCGACAATACTCTATTAACATGTCTTTCAAATCCTTTCTTCATTACCTCAACCAGAAATCCCAGGACCTGTGATAGAGACCGCAACACAGAATCTTAATAAACAGAAAAATCAGATTAAAAGAGCAGTTACAGTTATTAGGATTTCTATCTAGATTTGAGGTATATACTTCTTGATGCCTATATCCCAACCAGAAGTGTGGGACTTAAGCAGTGCCACCTATGATAGAATGGCCCAGCAAGAATGTCAAGAATTTCAGGGGAGGCAAGGTCATTACCTTTCTACAAGGATTCACTCTTTTTACAAGGTCATTACCCATCGGGACAGCTTCAGTTTCTGTTGGAGAAATATTTGGAAGAGTAAGGCACTACTTAAGGCTGCTTTTTTTTGTATGGAAAGTTTCTTTGGGGAAAATCCTTTTTCTTTTTTGATTGGCACCAAGTGTCCAGCAACAGCGTCCCAGCTAATCCGGGGGGTGCACAGGCCCTTGGCAAGGAGTTTCCCACAAGTGCACCTCGGGTAATTCAAGGGGAAAATCCCTCAGTCCAATGGACCCTAGAGATTGTTTATACCCAAGGAGATTTGAACCTTAGACCTGGGGGGAGCATACCCTCAAGCCCAAGGCCTTTACCACTTGAGCCAACCCCTAAGGGTTTTGGGGAAAATCCTAACCATGGACAACTTACGAAAACGTCATATTATTGTTATAGACTGGTGTTGTATGTGTCAAAAAAGTGGTGAGATATTTTACCACTTGCTACTTCATTGTGAGGTTGCTAGATACTTATTGGATGACGTCTTCAACAAGGATGGGGCTAGCACGGGTTATGCCTAGTGGGAAGGTGATTGATTTGCTTGCTAGTTGGAGAAGTCTTTATAGAGTTCCAGAAATCGCAGCTATTTAGAAGATGATCCCTATTTGCCTCATGTGGTGCATCTAGAGGGAAAGAAATGACCAAAACTTCAAAGACAAGGAGCGTTCCCCGATCGATCTCAGAAGTTTCTTTTTCAAGACAATATTCCTATGGACAATTGTTACAGATTTCAATGGGCTTAATTTTCATGATTTTCTTCTTTCTATTTCTCCTAATCTTAACTAGGTGTCTCTCTTGTATACTTCCTACGTATTCAGGCTTTGCCCAGATTCTATTAATAAAAAATTTTTACTTCTAAAAAGATAATGATCCCAATGGGGCTCCAACTGTGACTAGTCCTTTTAGAGTATAGGTCCAGATGTGGCTTGGGCCTTCCCTTGGACAATACACCACAGTCCAAATCCAAGCCATATAGCCTATAAACCCAATCCTATAGCTGAACCGGTTGAAATGATAACTTTTCATTTGATATTTGTTACTGATCAGGTAAAACTTTGCATATTTGACTTTGAATTATCTACATACTTCACGTTGGAACCTTCTTTAAGTACTAGTCTCCCAAGTTTGACTTTTTTTGTTTTGACTTTTGTGTTTGAAGTACAATGTCAATTTTAATCTTTCATAGCCCATTAATATAATTAAAATTGTGGTTTTCTAACAATGTTTTTTTTATATAAGTAATTTCTCTAACAATGTTAAAGAGAGATTCAAAATAGATCATAAACGTTATTTTTATGACGAGACTCAAGACATAACTACCACCATAAGTGAACCTAGCCCAAAGATTAGTCTGACCCAACTCTGCAAACAAAGCTCAAGCTAATCTGAGATGCAATCTTGGATCGAGGTAAAGTTATGCATGTGGAAGTAAAGCTGGACTGGGTTAGGGCTTGGGGTTTAAATGGCATGACCCAAATGGCAGCTACCCCCAAGTTGCAGCCCTAACCTTTTTCTTTTTTATCATGGTTTTCTGTGGTCATTGATTCATGCATAGCGTCGCCCAACAAGTGGCAGATTTTGGAGTCTCGCTCATAGATAGAGGAAGAGTATGCACATTAGCGTGCTATGGATCGGATCAGATACCCTTTGGGCAACCAACCAAACGTTATAACTAAATTGGCATTCAGCCCTACATAGGAGAGTTTGAGTGGTCCAATAACTAAAATCTTAAATTCTTGCCAACTAAGCACAACAATGGCACGAGCTACAGGCACCCGGAGGCCACCATTTTCATGATGCATTCAAAAGCATATAATCTCACCCACTATCATTAACTATATACAACTTTACATAATCACGGAGTTTACCCCGCATTAAAGAAATAAAAGTATCAGTGGGAATGGTGATTTAGACAGACAGTATTTAAAGATAAAATTGTTAAAATAAAATTTAGTTCTTGCCATTGGCCATTTGTAGATATTATGTACCTAATATCCTGATAACACTGCAAATTTCCAGTTGATTCCTTCTACCAACAGAAATACCCAACGTACATAAACATACCCAGTGCAGGGTGACAACCCAAGTACATGGGAAGTCTAAGGGAGAACGCTTAAATAGGGAGAAGAAAAACAATAAAAGTCCATATATTCTAGAAAATTAGAAAAATGGGAGCTGTTATGACCAGCCAACCAAACATAAAAGGAGAAATCACCTTATATATTTTTCATCTGGCTTCAATGATTATTTCTACTGTAATACATGAAAGAAATGTTATGCCAGAAAGTAAAAGCAAGATGTACATGTATGACAATAGGGCTGTAAATGCAGAGTCATTCATGAACAACTCACGTTTGACTTGTATATACTCGATTCAAACTCAATTAATATAACAAATGAGTTTATCGCAAACATTAATAATGGTTTTTAACTTGTAACTAGGTGTTCTCTTTGTATATCTCGTGTACTTGGGCAATGCATTTTTCTTCCATGAATAAAATTTTATTTTACCAATAAAAAAACCAATTAATATTGGTTTGAATATTAAATGATCCAAACCCATATAAGCTTGGCTCAACTCAATTTAGGCTCATGATTCTTGCATAAGCTTGACTGGGCACGATTGAAGTCATTTTAGAGCTAATAACGTGTTTGTATATATTCTTTATTTTATGTCATATATCATAATATTATCAATTTATGTATGCATTACAATTCAACATGTTATAGGCTTTACATGTTAGTTGTTATTATATTTATTTAGTTATATATCTTAGTTTATTTATAGTTTACCTTACATAATATGTTTAGCTATGTTATCAAGGCATGTATAGATTATATAATTAGTTATATATTTAGTCATTTACTATTAGTTTAAGTTTATTGTAAATTATATGCTATCTAATTGACTCATGTATTATTATATCGACTAGTTATAAATCTTGTTAATTCAGTACTATATATAGATATAAAAGGTGTTATATGATATATTTGTGCATTGTCTTGTGGATTATATACTAATATTATGTGTATATAGGTGTAATACATGTTTGTGAATATTACCCAAACCAATACCATCAACTTCCATGTTCTTGACCTCCATCATTAGATCAATTGAATTTCAAACTAATGCAAAGGCAGGCACAGAGAGAGAGAGAGAGAGAGAGAACCCTGGTTGGAACATAAAAGGTAAAGATGGAAAAAGAATGAGCCACTTAGTCTGGGGCTTCACACAAAGGCACAAGTTATATGGTGGTAAGTACAATCTTTACATGTGTGTGTGTGTCGCGCGCGTGTGTAAACATGCAGATATGTTATCTTCTTCTCAAAGGAAAACAAAAACAAAAAAACACTCAAGTATGAGCTCCAAGATGAAATCTAATTCATTCAAAGTTTTTATATAACTAAAGGGGGTCGTCTCACTTTAATAAAGAGCATGGAAAAAGAATGAGCCACTTGGTCTGGGGCTTCACACAAAAGCACAATTTATATGGTGTGTGCCGCGTGTGTGTAAACATGCAGATATGTTATCTTCTTCTCAGAGGAAAAAAAAAAACTCAAGTATTAGCGCCATGATGAAATCTAATTCATTCAAAGTTTTTATATAACTAAAGGGGGTCGTCTCACTTTAATAAAGAGCACCCTAACTAATCTCCCCACCTATTTCTTATCTTTGTTTCCTTTGCTGGCAGGGGTGGCGAA
Organism: Cyclocarya paliurus; assembly: GCA_029856935.1. NCBI lineage: Eukaryota > Viridiplantae > Streptophyta > Magnoliopsida > Fagales > Juglandaceae > Cyclocarya > Cyclocarya paliurus. Next base: position 15,443,923 of record CM056958.1, read on the forward strand.
TAGGATTGAGAAACTCTTTCGGGCATTCTAATGGGGGGGCATGGGGGAGGAAAAGAAATTCCATCTTGTTAATTGGCCCACCGTATGTTCCCCAATTTCGAATGGGGGCTTGGGAGTGAGCAATTTGAGAACCTTCAATAAAGCTTTATATTGGGGAAATGATTATGGAGATACCACTTGGAGGGGGAGTCATTGTGGAAGGAGATTATTGACGCTCGACGTGGAAGTGTTTGGGGGGGTTGGTGCTCTAATGGAGTGAGGGGGGCATATGGTGTGGGCTTATCAAAATTTATACGGAAGGGATAGCCATGCTTTGAAAAACATATCCGTTTTGTGGCCGGAGACGGTACTAGAATCAGGTTTTTGCGGGATTTTTCCAGCACTCTATCGTATTGCTACTAATAGGGATGCTTCAATGGCGGATGTGCAGGTGTTTTCCCACAGCTCTTACCAGTGGAATATCCTTTTTAATAGGGACATTCATGATTGCGAATTGTCCACTGTCTCAGATTTTTTCAGATTGCTATACTCCACGGGACACCTCACGGCACAGAGAGAGAGAATGAAGTGGAGGTTTAATGACAGAAAGAAATGTACAGTCAGGATATATTACAAATTATTGACATCAAAAGCTAACGCTTCCCTTGGACGAATATTTGGAGGTCTTGTGTGCCTTCTAAAGTAGCTTTCTTTGTATGAACTGCTGCACTTGGGAAGATTTTAACCATGGACAATTTGAAGAAGAGGGGATGTGTTGTGTTGGATTGGTACTATATGTGTAAAAAGAATGGAGAATCAGTGGATCACCTCTTATTGCACTGTGAGGTGGCCAGGATGCTGTGGGATGAGATCTTTAGAAGTGTTGATATTGCTTGGGTAATGCCATCGAGGGTGGTGGATTTATTGGGCTGTTGGAAAATGATTCAAGGCTGTCCCCAGTGTCGGCAGTGTGGAAGATGATCCCAATGTGCATCACGCGGTACATTTGGTCGGAAAGGAATGAGAGTTGTTTTGAAGACAAGGAGCACACAATGGCAGAGCGGCAGAATTTTTGTGTACACACTTTAATGCTTTGGTTTTCAGCTATTGTACTAGATGGGAACAATGTGCATGACTTTTTGTCTTTAATTTATCGTTCATAGAATGTATTTAGGTGTTCGTTTGAATACCTCCTGTGTACATGGACTATGCCTATTTCAATCTCATTTATAAAATTTATCTATTACTTGTCAAAAAAATTTATTACATATTAATTAGTGGAAATATTCTAACCTTCCCAACAAAATAATTGATTTGCAATTGAGCCGAACCAAGCTCAAGCTCAACTTGTGTGCTTTGTTTCTTGAGCTTAGTTATTATCAATCGAGCCAAGTTCAAATAAGAGCCCTTAAGCTCAAACCACTATTAATGTTATCAAGTCGAGCACAAACATCCACTAATCAGCTCAACTCAGCTTGATCGCAACCCTTTGTGACAGGAATTATAATCAATGCAGGTGAGTAATCCTCTCAAATCATAATTTTCTACCACAGAATGTAATTGAGAGATCATTACCTGTGCAGCAGCACTCCACAGTTGCTGTGTCTCTTCTGAATACCAAGATAATGTGTACTCAAGAATTGAATGGAGTGAATGTGAGCTTACGCACCCAATGAGCTTCTTTATAGCTGCCCCAGTCATGGAACGAACCCTACCATCATGATCATTGGCTAAGCAAACCACCAAATGTACAAATAACGTCTGTGATTGCTCATCCACATTTTTTCTTGGAAATTTGACAATGATTGCATGAAGCATTTCAAGCACAGCTTCTCTTCCAGTTGAATGCTCATATCTGCAAGAGTTATTTAGTCACTTTAGGACATATAAGAGAATTTTTAATCCAATTTTTTTATCAGTAAATAATAATTTTATTGTTGATGGACATTAGGCTTTTTTCATCCAAAATTTGATCTCAAATTCTTGCCTTAGATTTGAAAGCAGAAAATCTAGATGTTGCTGCAGACGTTTCACAGAAAGCCGATAATCAAGTAAAAATTGCAATAAGATTTGACTGCATTTCTTGCGAATTGAATCCACTTGACTAGTCACCATCAATTCACCAACTTGAGTCACAAGATCATATATTTCAGCAACAACAAGCTTGCGGCTAACAATTGCCTTTAAAAGTGAAAGGGCAAGATTAGAAGGATTTTTTTCAATATCAACAAACAGGGGAAGCTGAATTAAATGGTGTAACTGATCTGATGAAAGGGTGATTCTGGTGCTCCGTAGAAGCACAGCCAACAATCTCAGACATGACTGCATTAGAAGACTGCTGGAAGTTACCGAATTCTGTGCAATAGCCAAGACTGCTTCCTTTATTTTATCAGCTTGGGATTCAAGGGAAGGTAAAGGCAGCCTTACCAATGGAGTGAGGCAACTAAGGGATGCAGATAAAATATCTTCATACTTAGAATCCAAGCAGTTGACAAGAAGCATGACAAAAGGATCCAGCATTGATAACCCCTGTTCACATTTTCCCAGTTTCAAACTTTTGATACGTTTGTGCAATATCCTGAGAGCAAACACAATAATAAGATGAGAAGATACATTGAGAATCCGGCCCGAAGTTATTCTTTTTCCACGCGAGTCATTTCTATGATGTTTCTTCGCCTCTGTCACTAATGAATGTTCACCCTGACCATTTTCGTCTTTTATACCATCTTCAATAAGGCCATATAAAAAGATGAATAGGCCAGTCTCATCTACAGATGGATTACGATCAATACCAACGGCTATGTGATTTAACATCCTTTCCAATTCAGTTTTAACTTTTGGTGTCAGCTGCTTTTGCAAATGTGTTGTAACAGGTGCAAGAAGCTTCAAGGCATGGGTTTTGAATGTTACGCTTTCGGCTATCAATTCCAAGGTTTTCAAGGATTTTCGCGTCTTAGTCTCTTTCATTTTTGAAGCAATCTTTTCCACCTCTTTTTGCTCAGCAACATCTCCGAGAATATCATTCTCTACTACAGAGAGAAGATCTTCCAAACAGTAATCCAATTTCCCACTAACAGGAACTAAAAGAGACTTGGACAAGATGAAATTGAGTGTATAACCCAATACATGCAGCTCATATCCTCGTTTTAAGGTAGATCGCAAGACCCTGACAATAAACTGCAGGTATTCCAGCCCAAGCTCCTTCAAACAAGCAGCCAAAGCAGACCTAGCTTCATCACGTATGCTTTCCAAACGATTCTTTAAGAAGTTTGAAATGCGATGTATAATACTTGGAAGCAAAGAGTCCATTATGTCCTCAGGAAGTAATTTTAGTAGTTTCAGAGCAGCCAAACTGATGTTCACATTGACCTTATCAGAATCAGAATTCAGTAGCTTCTGCATCTTTGGGAGCACTGTTTTACTAAGGGATGCCTGTATCTCAGTTACCATAGTAGAAGTACTGCACTCCTGTAATATAGCTGAAGAACCCCTACTAATGGTCCCATCACCAGTAACATTCTCCAAAGATTCATTCGCTTTTCGGCTGTTACTAATTTCTGAAAAATGGAAATTGTCTAATATAGAGCAAGTAAGTCTCAAAAAGAGCTTTTGCTTGTCAGGATTCTTCGTCACCCCTCGAAGGCATCTAACTAATAATCCATAGTATGAATTCCATTCCACATGACCAGAAATTGAACCTAGGGCCTCTATGCATGCAGCTCTAACATTTTCTCCTTTTCCTTCTTGTGCATCAAACAACATACTAAAAAAGAGAGGCACGAACACTTTATTCATGATTCCCTGAAGCAATAACAGCATAATAAATTCAGTAGCTTGGCAGTAGAGTTAGAAGAAGTGAGAACAACAAGCAAAATAATATAATTACCTCTGACATGTTGCCTGTACTGATAACATTTCTAAAACGAGACAATGCCCTTGCTCTCCTGTGACTCTGAAAGAACAATATGGACATATCAGGTGACACAAGTACCTTGTCAAATGTGTTCATTGAGCTCCAATTGCTCGGGGAAAAAAAAAACTAATGATGGAAATGGTTCTTAATGGCTATATCAAACCAATAGATTTTGTTCCAAATAGAAAAAATCAAGACAAGAAAGATGCATCTCTTAATGTTGGAGAAAAGCAATGCAAAAAATTACCATCATTTTGTGAAGTCCTTTCAATTATAAAGAGACGTTTATTATAGAGAATCTAAGACAAAAACAGCTCTAATATTTTTTTTCAGGTAAATAAACAGCTCTAATAATATATGTAAAACATGAAATGAGTAGTGTTCAGAAAATGATAACCATAGAAACATGTCAAACCTTAAAATGATGACTATAGAAACATGTGAAGCCTTAAGCAGGATAAAACACAGAAAACTCACTTGTAAATGAATAATATTGTTGAAAAAATCGACTTCAGCATCTTTACTGCACAGAGCCCTCAATGAAGTAAGATTTTCTACTTCTTGAAGTTTCAACACCATTTCTCGTAGTAAATCTATCCATTCCTGAAACCAAATCAGTCTAGAATAAAAACCATGCCAATACAAGAGAGTTCACTTTTGCAATTTCAGTTAAATCATTTAATTATAAAATCATTTAAAAAAATCTTTTTCTTTTCAGACCAGGTGAAAATAAGAGAGTTTATTAGATCAAATTTTATTACATCATGCATACAAGCAGCAACATAAACATATGTGTTAGGTAAGCATGTCTCTCTTTATAAGATGGCAACGGGAACTGTATACCTTCTTGACAGTAGTTTCTCTGCTCAAAGTAGCCCCCATATGTTTCAAAAGGAACTTGTTTATTATACGCTGAATAGATGCTCTTGTCCAACAACCATTATCATGCATAATCAACTTAGAAGTCATTTCTTGCTGACCTTTTCCATCTTGGCAAAGAATCAGGGCAGAAAACTCAACAAACGAGAGCAATGACCGATAAGCACTATGCCTTAAGATCAATTCTTCAGAAGACATGTCATATACACAATGTGATAAAATGACCAGTGCATGATCCTCATGAATAGTATAGAAGAAATTGACGCAAATCTTTTCATAAGCATTTATTATAGTGTCATAATCAAGGCTACCCAATTCAGCAGCAGAAGTTGCGTTCAAGTCACGAACAAGTTTTGCCTGCATTCCAATCATGAATTAAGAAAACAGAGAATTGGGATTCAGAAATCAATTAGGATCAATCAGAAGCAATACTCAAATACAATACCATGGACAGGATAGTAGGATCAGCTTCCGCAAGAGAATCAAGAAGATGACAAATAGACAGTCGCATCTCCAATTCAACAGAAGCAAGTAGTGGGGAAACTGCCGTCAAAACCTTTTTAGTACCGTCGCTTCCTAACGCTGGAACAATTTCTTGAATGACTTGCACAGCTTCAGAACACAGATCTGCAAGAAATTACAGAATTTCAAAGAACAAGCAAAGATTGATGATGGTAACTACCAAAATTTAAATTTCCAGAGTTATACTTACGAGAAACCTTAGCTTTCTTCGCTACAAATGGGAGCAAGACATCTACAAATTTTCTTGCTAGCAATGGGTCCTTTATATACTTTGATAATAACTTGAAAATTCTTATGTCCCTCTCCCCAGGGCATTTGACCAATTTCCTGGTAAAGAAAAACAATGTCATAAAGGGGACTTTCCAATCTCGGCAAGTCTAAAAAAGGACTGCATCAAAAAGAAGCTTCTCCTTTTTCCCAGAAATACTAATTTAACAAAAAATTAAACTTCTTCATATACACATAAGATATATTTGGAGTGGCAGGTGCTGACTCCAACAAGAGCTCACAGAATTGTTTTTGAACTAGAATTGTAAAGTTATCGTTTTAACTAGAATCATAAACTGACTTAATCACAAAGAAGACCATACATACCTCTTTGTTGCACTATCACTTTGAAAAAGGCAATGCAAGCTGCAGATAAGTACCTCCAGGTTTGGAAGTAAAACTCTTTTTGTACTAGCATCTTCATCACTCAACTCACTATCAAGATTCAACAGGTTCTCAACGAACTTAAGAACACATGAGACAATAGCTTCAGAAGCTGACTTAATACTCAGCATTGAAAATATATCACAAACAAGATTCTTTTCCCTACTCAAGAGTGATACAAGCCTGTGGCTTCTACTCATAGCAACAAAGCAAGAGAACAGCGAACTTGGTTTCTCACTGCTGGAACCTTCCTGTTTGAAACCATCAACTAAAGGTTTCACAGATGTAAAGAATAGGTCCCAGAACTCACAACCAAATTCGTAATCTTCATACTTGTCAAGGAAAAGAGAGATGATTTTCAGGCATAGAGACCTTAAATCTTTGAACTGCTTCACAGTGCTGCTTGTCTGCATGTTGGCTTTTCATCAGTAAGTTGCCATATAATCATCTACAACTGAACTAAAAGAAGTACAGGATTTCCCTTGAACTCTTATTCCATTAGCTTAAAATGTAAGGCAGAAATCAAATGTATTGGATTTGAGGATGCTATTCTGAAAATTGGTAACTAAATGTAAGGATAAAAATTATAATAACAATATTTGTGGTTGATAAATAAAAATTAAAAATATTGTAGCAGCATTTTCTCTATTTATTTTCGATCGATTAGGGTAGTCGTTATCAATCAACTATAACAACAAAGAGTTTAATAACACTTGAGATTCCACATTAAGCATGATAAACACAGTACCGTGACACGACTTGCCGGTGCACTGTCTTTATTCAATAAAGTTAGGTCAGCACAAGAATGATCATCGCGTGAGGATAATCCATCGCACTTTGCAGCATCAATACTTGATGTGCAGCTTCCCAATACCCGAACAACACATCCCATTAATAGATCAAGAAAAGGTCTGATGTGGAATTCATCAAAAACTCCTAGGATATCTTCAATCACATGCATAAAACCGTATCGCTTCTTCCAAGACAAGGCTGTTATATTATCCACAGTGAAATACTTCAAGAAACTAAATCCTTGAAATTGATCCATAGAATTTTCGGGTGAACTATCAGTATCTTCAGAACTAATTTGCAATGGCTTTATCAACAATGCGAAGAAAAGTGGAAGCTCCAAAACATCAAGTTCAGCAATGAAACCAAGAACTGCCTTTCTGTGATGAACACTTGCATTCTGCACAAGAAGTGACATTATACTAGGTAATTAAGGATGTGATGATGAAAATTTAGGAAGAAAAGGTGAAGTAGAAAACCCTGCAGATGTAAACAAATTAGTACAAAAGAATAATTATCTTATAAATTCAACTTTCATGTACCTTTCGAGAGGCAAGTGTCTTCAATTTCCTAACTTTTGGCATTAGAAGGCGGATAACTATAGGCACAACATAAGGTCTGTGCTGTTCTTCAATTAAATTAGATTCTTTTGACAAACTCCAAGTAGTCAGTTCTTCTCGCAGATATCTAACACTAATCAAGTTCCTCAGATGCTGATCATAGGGAAGCAAGAAATCCTCCTTCCAAATTAACAGGCAATCAAGAACCTTCATCTGTATTTCAGCATCATTTTCATCCAGAAGCCTAACAGAAACATCAAAATATTTAAGTACAGTAAATAAGAACTCACTGCACTCAAACTGAGACTAAAAAAAGAAAAGAACAACTAATACAACAAGAATAGATGAGCCCTAAGTAAAAAATACAACCCATCATCCGAATAATGCACCAACCTATTTTGCAGAACTTCTCTAAGAAATTGACTCTGATAAAAAGACCTAGGGTTGCGCATTATTTTCAGCAAGTTTAACCATTCCTTAAGGACACCCTTCCACTCTCTGCCTTTACAAGCACGTGAATCGAATAATCCCACACTGCAATACCAAATGAAAAAGGCAAACCAACTTTTAATGAGATAGTTCACTTGAACCTTTACAAGCACATGAAGTAGGCAAGTAAGTATCACCAACAAAAGACACAAGATCCAGCAGAACGCTACCTTATAAGATCATTGAGATTATAGCCCAGAAACTTTAAGAACAAAGATATAATCTGTTGAGAATGGGATTCGACAACATTTGGAATCTTTTGCAAGGATTGGAGCAGCAAGGATAATACTGTTGCATATGGAGTGCTATCTGATTCCGGAGTAACAAACGAATAAAAATTCTGTACAAGATCTGGAAAATAAAACCACATCAAAACAATAAACTTCCAACAGAACTCAGTTTGAAGGAAGATAAACTAAGAAAATAATAGCTTTGTTGCTCTAAAGCATGCGCCATAGACCAAACCAAGTCAAGATAAGAAACTATCACTAGATCAAAATAAACAAACTAATAAATAATAATAGCAAAAACTAAAGTCCGGTTCCCAGCAGGTAGGGTGCTACTAAAGTCACATCCAGGGAGAGAAGCCACCTTTGGTTGCCCCCATCCTTTACTTTTATTTGCTCATAAAAAATTATAATAGCAAATATTGTCACATACCACTTAACTCATCATGTAACTTAGAGTTCTCCCGGTCTTGTTCCTTAGATGTATGAAATATCGATTGGTACTGCTCAAGACAAGAAATAAATTCATCCCATACAACTTGAACATGCTGGCTCAACAAAACTGCAAGGCATTCCAATGCCGGATTCCAAAGATAGCTAAAGCGGTTATTCAATACACCAATTATCCCATTTAAGACAAGGGGCACATAGGCTCGAGGTACCCTGCCAGCAGGAAGACCCATCTGTATTCTGGAAATCCATAGGATAACTTTCCGGCTTGTAGAAATTGAAAGAGAAGTTTCCTCGATTGAGAGAAGTAACTGGAGAACCTGACATTTGAAGGAAAATCAACCCAAGATTTCATAGACAGAGCAGGGTGTCAACCAACAGGAGCAGCAAGAATATAGAGAAACATACATTAATGCCCTGACTATCCACATGGGATCCCTGAGCAACTTCAGATTTTGTTTTCTTCCCAACTGCTTGATCATTTGTAGAATCTACAGAGCTCAGAGGTTCATAGTGGCACAATATTCTAAGAGTTGAACAGCGTATCCCCTTGTTAGAGTGGCGCAAATTATCAGCAAATATCATTACTGCATCCACAGCCTTCTCCACAGAAAGTTCTGGATGATACTTCCTATTGCTACTGTGTGCTTCCACTGTAGGCCTGTGATTTTTCAGTAGCAGAAAGTTAAAGCAGAGTTTTTAAACACAGACAAGAACCTACAGATATTAAAATTGGCCAATAATAAGAAACAAACTCATGATGTATGTAACACTTGACATATAGGTCAACTTACCCATAGACAATATCCAAATAATCAGCTACAGCAGACAATACTTGTGCAGATGATATGTATCTTTTTGCCAGATACAAAAATTTGCTTGTTTCTTCAGGCTGGGATTTTTTACCATGATGTGATTTGTTATAAGAACTCAAAGCAGCACCAATTACACTTTGCCATGTTTGTTTAGGAAGACCTGCTACGTAGCCTGAAAAAATAACAAAGATTAACACACTGATGAGTCTCATTAAGTGCATGAACTCTTTATGCAAAAAACCAAGAGAGACATATTATATACTGTCATTACAGAGACATGGGAAAGTTATACCAGGGTTCAAAGTGAGCAACAAATTACATCCAAATGATAGAGAAGGTGTCATACCTGCTTCAATCATCAGTAGCCGATCAAGTGCATCAATCAAATCTATTAAATAGGATGACATCTCTGGGATATCAATCATACGGGGATAGCAGCTAATCACTCCCCACAGCAAAGCTAACTCAGTCTCATGAAAATGAATACATGATGGATCCCCATGCACAATGTCATTTATTGCCCCAATCCAATAGCAGATAGCTTCCTGCAAAAAACTCTGAATCTTTGAAGACACTTCTCCAGATGTTCTGCCTGAGAAGTTGGACCCTTGCACTTTTGCTTCCATTATCTCACAGAAGGACAGTAATAGAAATAAAACCTCTTCTTTTGAAGTCTCTATCAAATCACTCAACGCACTGAAAGTCCAATCAGAAAGGTCAAGACCGTCCCAGAAAACAAACCATATTGCATACCAGATTTTTTTTTTTTTTATAAGTACATATCGGCATACCAGAAATAACATTACCTCAAGATGTTTACTCTGAAAATATATAATATGCAAGGGTCCTTTTGTAGTAGTTCTCTAATAAAATTAAGCAAGCTGCAACATAAGCCTAACCAATGTCAAAACTATTTTTCTTATACAAGTAAAAATGTGCCAATAATGGGGAAAAACAAGGGAGAAAATATGTGCCAGAGAAGTATGTTTTACCTTGAGCTCCTTAACCTAAATACAGGAGCCCATTGCAATGAACAGTCAGAGATGGCTGGCATGTTATTTTTATTGTGGAGGCCATTCAGAATACATAACATCAATTCCAGAATCTTATCAACAGCCTTGGTTTGATGCTTCTCTGCCTTTATAATGCCAGAAGACATGACAACATTTTGCATAAGAAACCCCGCATGATCAAGCAATGACTGGTAATCTGTTCAACATCATAGCAGTTTCGCTTGGAATATAAGAACTACATAAATATGCAGCAAACAAACAAGTAAAATAAAAGGTGTGGCTGTAAAACAAGCCAAGCTCAGCTAAAGAGCAGTTGGGTGAAATAATGCTCACAGAACTTCCTAATCAGTTGAAAAAACTAAAGGAACCAATCTTTAATAGCCTATTATCAGCTCCAATCAACGTCTAACTTGAAAAGCCAATCTACTTGAGCTCAACTAAAAAACATTTTTATGAAAAGAAGATTTTAAATTTTTTTCTGATCATATGGACTAGCTTGTTTACAGCAGTTCCCAAAAAAGAAAAAGTAAATCCAGATAATTTATGACTCACCATAAACCATTCGCCCATTATGAATCTGAACGATGGAAAGAAGTAGCGACAGGAGGTAACTTGAATGCAAAATGGATCCACCAATTACACAGTTAGTAATTTTTCTATATAAGTATTTCAACATAAAATCCAACTCCTTTGCCTCTATATCCTCACAGAGTCTTTGAAACGCAGAAATAACAACTTCAAGAACAGCCTCTGAACCTGCCCGGGGGGGTCAGACATAGAAAAGCTTAGAACCATGAACTTCTGAAGGTATCACAACCCATAGAGCAAGTTAAAATTCAACTAAAGTTAGCAAACAGGTTAATGCAGTATACATGTATAGCAAGTGGAGGAGAAGAATAATTTAGATTTTCATATGGAAAACTCGGAACCTGATTAGGCAAACAGAGAGAATGAAGGAAGGCAAGGAAAATCACTCAATAGAGGAAGATCAATCATCTACCAAAACTTCGATAACTACACTGACACTATTATAGTTCCACTCGTACAATTTATACTCTCATCTCAATCACTCCAAAACACATTAATTGTGCAAATGATCGAACATTCTACTCCACAAGGCACACATATTGTTTACAAGCGCTGGTTTATGATCATGCTGACACCACAATAATTTCTCTCCAAATCAAAAACTAAGTAACAGTAGAGCAAAAAGGACTCCAAAAGTAAAATGAGTTACCTTATCTATCATAGCTTTGTTTAGAACATGAGACATGTTTAACCGCAGCAGTGTATAACATGTAGCTACAACCACTAAATTAGATGATATCTGTACTTCTACAAAGCAGTAGTATCTTCTAATTTCACTTCAACAAACACATCAATCACCTCTCTTGTTTTAAATACATAATTGAAAAATCTGAAGATCTTTAAGGCCAAATCTCTCATACACCAAGTTTGTTCAAACTTCAAGTGCATAAAACCCTACTCCAAAAATTTGACAACTCAACTGAAATAAGAATCAATCCCAGTGAGCATGATAGACAAGGCCAGAACTAGAAATCAAATGAGTTTTTCAGAACACCAGGTCAAAACAGAGTTTCAAAAGTGGAGTAAAAGTGGTGCAAAGTATACAGAGCTCCCCTCATACACCCAAGTACAGGCACATAAATGTGTGGATAGATATTAGACTAATTATAATTCTGCTGAGTAATTGTAAACTGACATTCCATACTTACAAAAGTATCTAAAGTGGAGTTTACACTATAATCAATTCAAAAAATGTCTTCCATTGGGTGTATCTTTTAAGGCAATGTCTATTTGGGATATTATCAATAGAGTAGGTGAAGCATCGACAGGCTGGATAGAAAGAAATTATAACTAAACTCACACACGCAAGCAACGTAAGTATTGTGAAGCACATGGATTATATTTTACACAATAATCGGTTATAGCATGATAGAATTGTATCATATTTAGGGAAGAAACGAAAGTAAATTGTCGCAAGAATTCATGGGATTATGAATATTATAAATTCGCAATAAAATAGACCAGTGAAATAGATGCAAGAAATTTCATTTCTCAATACCCAATATCGCACTGTCCATCAATAGCTGCGATACTCGTTCTGCTCTTGAATGGAACCTTGATGAGGCCCCTCTCATGACATAACATAGTAAAGCACTGACACCAAGTTTTCTTGTAGGCAATGGTTTCTTCACAACTTCACTCATTATCCTTTTAATACCTGTTAAAATCCCAGGCAAACCCCATCAATAATCCTCAAAATAACTCAAATCTAATTGATTGCAGCTTTGGCTATGCTATATACCAACAACATGAGGTCATCTACATGCATACTATATTTACCAATTTGGGGCATAGTCCTCCTCTCAAAAATATAAAAACTAAAAAAGGTAATCCACATGCATACCATTTACCAATCTACAACAGTCAAGGACCGAAAGGAGAAATACACATGCAATCTGTTCATTCAGCCTACAATAAAAGTTAATAAACCAACCCTGCTCCAACTCCTTGATGTCATAGCTGCACCAATGTGCTGCAATAGCTTGGCACATGTGAAAACTATGCAAGCCACACACACACACATACACGAATGAAGAACAAGGCAGGGTGGATGAAAAAATGAAGTGAGGGTAAAGCATCATGAAAATTATTAGATAAAATCAACTCAGCATTCATATGGTACTTGGATCCAAAAAAATAAAAGAACATTCTAGAAGTGCTGTCACCATATGAAAAGAATGCATCAACATGAAAATTGGATGCACCACATCTGAAAAGTCTTGAAAATGTCCATGTTCTTGTGCACAAGAAAAAAAAAAGGCCACAGAAGATGCAATGAACACACTGTCCAGAAATATAACTAACCAATAATTTTACTCCAAACCACATTGCATAGAAAAGGAAAAATATGACCTACATCAACTGGTTTTCTAGCTATGAACCAACTCAAATGGATACTAATTACTGTTGAAGGATGGGTTTAAAATCCAATTAGGGCACGATATGGGACAGTCCTTGAAAACAGCTTTCCCAACATTATTTAGCGTCTCATTGTAAGGATGCATCCGTAGCAGAACTCTCACAGATATACAGATATCAAAGAATGGACCCAAATGGAATATCACTTTTATTAGAGCAGCAAATGATTGATAAGCGGACCTTGGAGGTCAAGTCTTTCTAATACGCGCTCTTCCCCCAAGATGGCCCCATTTCCCCTGAATGGAGATTTGGAAAAATAAGGTACCGTCAAGAATACATTATTTCTTTGGCAATGTCATGGAAGATAAGATCTAAAGGTAGATAGCTTGAGGAAGAAGAAAGTCATAGTAATGGACTGGTGTTGTACATGTACGAAGGTTGGTTAAAGCATCAAATCATCTCCTGCTTCACTGCAAGGTGGCTAGGGATTTATGGGCATCAATATTTCGTTGTATTAGAATTGAGTAGGTAATGACCTCAAACAATAGTAGATTTGATGGATTGCTGGTGAAGACCCATTAGTAGCCATATAAATTTAGTTTGAAGGATGCTACATTTTGTGTTTGATATGGAGTCTTTGGCAAGAACATAATGCTTACACTTTTGAAGATTGGAAGAATATCTTCTTCTTTTTTCTTTGATAAGTAAAATTATTATTATATATATATATATCGATAGGAGTAACCAAGTACACTGGACGTATACAAGAAAACATCTAACACATACTAGAGAGCCCCTAATGACCCAAAAAGCCCATGAAACCTACCCAAAATACACCAAGCCCAAATTGGAATGTAACACACCTCCCCAACCACAGCTCCTTGTTTCCCATAAAATTAATCCTCTACCCGAAAATCCCACTATGAGAATGTCTTCACAATGCCCTCCCTTTAGTCTTCCCTCGACTTGACCTCCCTTAGCATCATAGTTGATTGCCCATGAAAGACACTTTAACTCCCTGCTTTTCTTAAAATTTGATTTGGTTTAAAGCATGTGGCTCGCCTCAATCGTAGTGAGTAGAGCTTTAAATTGGTCTTCATATTCTCCACGTGAAAACCCCAGAATTCGCTAAAACTCGTTAACTTTATTCAAAACCGAATCCAATGGTGAACCCACTATATCGTTTTTCGGAGGAATAGAAACCAGGGGAACGACATAATCCCCAGCCACAGTACGCACCTACACTCCTGACTCTAAACCTTCCCCACACGAGGCACCAACGACAAACTGATAATTTCCTTCCCGCCATATGGTTGCTCGACAGCTATATGATTGTTGTCCATTATTTTTGTCACCATTACAAGTTCCTCCCCTCCATCAACATTGCTTGTATGTGCTCCACCCCCCGACGATCCTTGTCGTGCCACTTTGTCAGACCCTACTGCTCCTTTAGGAGACATAGAACAAGTAAGGGAAGCACTACGTTATCCCGTTTGCATCTTCTAAAAGAGGCTCGACTATTTCTTCCAAAGTACTCAAGACCCTGGAGGGACCCCCATCTTTAACTAAAAATGAACTCTGGACAGAAATACCAACCCCATCTGCAACTGGTGTCTAAGGCCCTACTGCTCCCTCAAGAGGTAGTGACATTGGCATGGACAAAGATGCCAACGTCCAATGACCCTATCTGTGACGGCGTTGAAACGCCCTTTGTTGGCACACTTGTGGCCTTCAAACCCGAAGGGTCTACCCCCACCCTCCCTCATCCGTTCTCGACCCACCACCAAAATCCATGACTAGGTCCAGCCCTTTATCCACTTTAATCATCAGATCTCTCACATACTCCATAACTCCCTTCAATTGAGCTTTGACATCCCACAAGACCCCCTTCACTTCTCCCAATGTCACCTCACAGCCTTTGTCTCCTACAAGTACCTTACCCTTTCCTTCTGCCGTTGAGCTGATCTCGGTAGGACTACCCCCCAGTGACCTACACACCACAGCGTACGAAGCACCTTTAACTGAGGAAGGCCGTCCCACTGCTTGCCATCAACAAAATCCCAATTGTTTGCATGCTTCAGGCAATAACACTTCGAATGAACTGCAGAAATCCTTTCCATCTAATGCCATTTGCGCCCTCCGGAATCACCAACAAACATTTCATCCTTCCATTCCAAAATTCTGAGAGTTGCAAAAAACTGCCCCTTGCATTAACATGATGTTGAATGATAAAAATTCCACTACCCATCCTTAGAGCACTAGCATTGGACTCATCAAATGAGTCCAATGTTTAAAATTTGATGAATTTCGCTTAAAAAAGCCGGCATTGGATTCATCTTTCACGTATTTGTGAAGCTATGAGCTACAGTTCTTCCTCGTTTATCTTTAAATTTGAAGAACGACTGTAGAACGTTCATCGCATTATTTTATTACGAAAATGGTAAGTTTCGCACTCAATCTCGTTTTTTTCTTTCTCTTTCTCTTCCGCTTCTCTGCTTTCTTCCTCACCCCCAAATCCCGAAAGCCCTATCTAAAGTGATTGTAACTCTTTTGCATAAGTAACTCTTTTCTCTAAGTAACCTCTATCGGCTAGTGTCGGAGATCTGCAGAAATTCCGCACAAATTTTCCCGAGAAAGCATTTTTCTGTTAATCCAAACACACACACAAAATAATGAATCTATTCAGATTAGCCGGGATATGACCCATTTGGTCAGCGTCGTCATTTTGCTCCTCAAGATCCACACCATCAAAGCCTGTGCTGGTTTGTTCTCTCTCTCTCTCTCTCTCTCTCTCCATATATACTTATCTATCCAATTTCTGTTTGAAGTATAGTTGATTTTATTTTTTACCTATGTATGTAATAGATATATATATATGTATATAAATAATCATGAGTTACATTTTCGAAGCTATGTTCTTTGTAGCTTGTTTGCTTGCTGAGAAAAAAGAAGGAAACATAAAGAAAACTAGTATTGAATGTAAAGTAATTTTATCTTGTATTTAGTTTGGTGAGAGAGGAGTTGGTTCACTTCAGCTGAGCCAAATGGTTGGATTGGGCTCAGTTAAGCTGGGGTTTCTGGTTTCCTGGGTTTCGAATGGTGGAATATCCTTGTAAAAAAAATGGGCGGAATACTTGATTAATATTTTTGGATTATTATGATTTGTCCCAAACAGGGCTCGAGGGTTTGATATTATGGTAATTTAAGGGTAGGGTAGGAGACTGGAGGAAATTGTAGTTATGGCATCACCTCACGTTTTCATCGGTGGAATTCTGTATGGATGAAAGTATGCTTAATTCATCCATTCTGATCCTTAAATATCATGTTCTATTTTGAGTATGCAATGAGCGAACTGTAGGCTTTCATATTTTTCTTTTAATGGAACTATGAATTGAAGTATGCTTATTAAAACAATTTAGCATGATATTTAACGTGTGGCATTCAATTATTGATTTCTTTGGCATTTGGCAATATATTTTGGGTGACTTTCATGTGTTATATTTGTAGAAAAATGGTTTATATGGGGAAAATTATACATTTTTTTTTAGTTAAATAGATAGGCAAAACTCATAAAAATAGGATGTAACCCTTCTCTGAATTGCAAATGTATATGTTTGTATGTGCCCTCAACATGTATTAAAAATTTTATGAGAAGATCCAGAGAGAATTTTGTGGTCTACGTTTGTCTTAGAAATTTTTTTTTTTGATAAGTTTTTTATAAGTAAAAATATTGTATATATCAAAAGGAGAAACCAAGTACACTGAATGTATACAAGAAAACATCTTGCCCAAAATGACCCAACAAGCCCCAAATTACCCAAAAATCCCATAAGAAAATCCAAAATACATCAGACCCGACCCCAACCTCTAGTTTCCCATAGAACTAAAACTCTACCCTAACACCAACTCTAACACCTTGATTCTGGTCTTCACAATGCCCTCCCTTTAGACTTCCCTCTAATTGAGCTACCACCCTTAGCGTCGTAGTTGATTGTCGAAAAAAGACGCTTTAACTCCCTACTTTTCTTGAAACTTGATTTGGTTTCAAGTGTACGGCTTGCCTCGATCGCAGTAATTAGTTCTTTAAATTGGTCTTCACATCCTCCATGTGAAATTCCCACAAACTGCTGAATCTCATTAACTTTAGGCAGAATCCAATCCGCTATTAGAGGAATAGAGACCAGGGGAGCCACAATATCTAACTGCAGTCCCGACTCTAGACATTCCTCTACATATGGCACCAACGCCAAACCCATTGGTTCTCCAGTAACTCCATTGGTTCTCTCCAATGGTATCGGGGTCCCTATTGGAGAATCTGGAGCTACAGCAAGTCCCTTCACTTCTGGGGTGATAGAGGATCCTACATCTCTCTTAGACCTCGGCAGTACACCCTTTTTCTTCAACTCTAACAAGGGAGCCATAGTTTCTTCAGGGACCAAGGGTGTAATACCAACTATCGGTCTATCATGTGTTACACGAGGCGAATGACATTCCATTACTGATGTCTCAACACTGATACCGGATGTAGACCCCGCTTCAAATATTCCAGATTTCCTTTTAACCCGCCATACTCTCCTGGATCTGGTTATAGGGACCGGACCGAATCCGATTTTCCGTTTTCCTTCTTTTAAAGGGTTCAAGCCCGTCTTGTTTCTTACAACCCTATTGTCTCCAGCTGAAAGTAGGTCTATTTTCGTAGACAAGCAAGCTATTGCTGCTTTCAACTCGACCAATTGGGTTTCCATCTCCTTTAAAAAATTATGCATCTCTACAAGCGGGTCGTGAGGGATGATTTGCAAACCCCCCTCATTCTGAACTCCTGAGGCATGATCCGTCTTCAAAGCGGTTGCATAGGATCGCCTAGACACCGAGGATGTACTTGGGTCTTTCCCATCCAAGCTCTCTTCCACGCCACCTACATTTTTGCTATAGCCCCCCTGCATTTGATTTGGAGGGACTGGCCCCCCTTCAGCACCTCTTTGTCCATCCACAGGACTGGTCTTGCCATGGGAAAAGTCATGCAGTACCTCCCCCATTCTTCTCCAGCCACTGCCCCCCTCCTCAGGGATGAATATAAAATTCCTCCTCCCACCACCACCATATTCCTCCACTGCCATATAACTTCCTCGAGGATTCGAGCAGCGATGCGCCGTGAAAGTACGTCTGCCTTCTCGGACAGTGGAGTAAAAATCCCTTTTCTCATTTATGCACACAGTCATGGCTTTAGCCAGCCATTTTACTGTTGTTGAACCCAGAACCAATTTCGAAATCACCCTTCAACTCCTTTCAGTAATGCCCAACATGCTCCCCTCCTTCACAAATGTAAAGGATTTAGATTCTATGACCAACTCCATAGAAAGACCCATATTGAGCCCAACAGCCCCAACACCCAATCGGCACCTGTTCAGCAACCCAACGTCATCTCCGGAAGAAAAGATGCGGTTGTTGGGCTGTCACCGACTCACCGTAACCCTCTGAGACAGCAGCACAACCACCGGATCACTTGGAAGGCGGCAGAAAAAGACCCAGTGAAAAACCAGGTCGCCGGAGGGATGATTGTCGCCGGATGGCCCTCAGCAAGGTCGCCGGAGCCCGTCGGCCTTGTCTGTAGAGGTGGTGAGGATACCTCGCAGGCAAGTGTGTTTGGAACTCACGAAACGAGTAGATCTCGCGAGAAGGAGCTGTTCGCCGGAGAGAACCGACACCGGGGGGCCCTCAGCGAGAATGCCGGGGTCCGCCGGCCTCGTCTGTGGCAGATACCTCGCCGGCAAGTGTGTAACTCACGAAAGGAGTAGATCTCGCGAGAAGAAGCTCTTCGTCGGAGAGAACCGACGCCAGGGGGCCCTCGGCGAGGACGCCAGGGTCCGTCGGCCTCGTCTGTGGCGGAGGTGAGATGCTACTCTCCGATCGCCGGTGGGTAATGGGTGGCGGCGCTGGTAGATGTATTAGGGTTTTAAGCTATTCTATCGTCTACAGAGAGAACTGACGCGCTGGACAAGAACAGGAGAGAAAAGTGGTGCTTTTAGGACAATATAAGAACTTCTATAAATATTTGCATGACCAAAGACACTCAATAACATTCTTACTAGTATTGAAAACAGTTGGATTTGAGAAAAGACTCTCCTAAATAAAAATTTAAAACAAGGTTAAGTTAACACCATAAGGGAATCCAATGGTTGAAATTTTTTACTTGAAAATTAGTTTTAGTTAATTAGATGAAAAAAAGAGAGGTAATTGTACATTAGAAGTGTAAAAGAAATCTGATAATACCATGTCCTGAAAGAGAAAAGAGTTACTTATGCAAGTGATCTGAATTGTTAATGTTAAGTTAGATTGTGTAAATCTGGGTTGCTGATCTAAAGTGATTGTAAAATATATTGAGTTGATTCTGAGTTCATGCATTTGAGTTGATTATAGTTCATGCATTTGAGTTGATTATAGATGCTGTATTTTTTCTTGGAGAATGGTATTATAGTAAACATTTTGCCTTTTATCTCCAGAGAGATCTGCTTCATTGTAAAACTGGTTTGACATTTGCAGCTGAAAAAGAAATATTAAAACATTCCTTGTTGCAAGTTTCTGCCGAGAGAAGGAACCAATAATTGCCAATTCTGGTGGAGTCTCCTTTGACACCTTATGGAGGTGTGTAACTGGCTGTAGAAGTGGCTTGTAACTGGATGTTTTTATGTCCAACAGATGTTTTGTATAGACTCAAATGTTTTGCTGAACTTGGAAATGTTGGAAATGTTGCTGAATGAACTACTCTATATATATGTTTTGTTTTAATGAACTGTTTCGCTGAAGTTGGTGGAAACTGGTATAGATTTTCAATGTTGCTACTGAAATATGTTGGTACTGTTCTATGATATGTTGGTGGAAATGGTGGAAATTTGTACTCTTTTATGAATTGTTGGTGGAAATGAAGTTTTAATTGCTCCCAGTTGGGTCAAGTTATATTTTTTTTATTAATTAAATTATTAATTAACATATGGCTAGTATAATTGCAACATATGAAAGAAAAAATTAAAAATATTATTATTAAAAAAATAATATTATATTATTATTTTGATGAATCCAATAGCTAATCCAATGTGGGATTATGGATAGGAAGGTTTTACATTTATGAAAAATATGTAATTTTCATCAAATTTTGAAGATGAATTTGATGAATCCAATGCTAGTGCTCTTAGCTCTCTGAAGAAACCTTCATTACAATTAAGTTCTAAACAATCCCCAATCCCCAATCCCCTTAGCCACCCATGAAGCTGCCATCCCACCTAGACACATGAACTTAACTATCTTTTTGCTACATTTAGAAATACGAAAACTATTTCCTCTCTCTTTCGTAAAAACAAAATTTTTTATTCCACTTTCAACCACCTCTCGCCTTCCAACTAAGACGAATCCACATCGCGCGTCGTCATCGTCAAATCCCAAATCCCAGATCAGAGATAACCTACTGCTCCTGCTTCATCCTCTTAAGGAAAAAAGCATATATGTGCCCACTACAAATCAAAGGCATAGACACAGAATGGTTTCCTGGTCGCCAGAGGAAAACCAACAATGGATCGCTAGAGTCCATCAATCAAGTCTGTGGTGGTGGAGGCAAAGCCTTAGGTCGCAATGCCCCTTAACTGTGTTAACAGAAAAAACAAAAGAAAACTCCCAATCACCAAAGGAGGACCAACGTTGGAGGCCCCACAATGGAGTCGCTGGAGTCCGTCGATCAAGTCTGAGGCGGTGGACGTGGCAGAGGCAAAGGCTCAAGTCGCAGGTCGCTGGAGGAGGACCGACGTCGGAGGCCCCTCAATGGAGTCGACGGAGTCCATCGGTCAAGTCAATGGCAGTGGCGAAGGCAGATGCGCGGCAACAATCGTTGACACCTCCAACAAAGAGAAATAATTAAAGAACTAGTTCATTGGAGAGGACCAACGCCAGACAGCCCTCAGCAAGGATGCCAAGGCCTATTAGTCTCGTCTGTGACAGAGGTGAGGTGTCACTCTTCGGTCGATGGTCAGTGAGGGGTGGTGGAGGGATGGATGTGTTTGGGTTTTCTCTCGCTCATTATGTTAGGGTTTTCTCTCGCATCTGTTAATATGATAGGATGACAACTATTCAATTTTACTTGGAAGGATAGCGTATGAGGTCAGAGTCATTATGCTTAATTCCTTTTATGTTTGGATGACAAGGTACAATATTTTCCCCCCTCTAGCTTTTTAGATTTTATGAAATTGCATTCAATAATAAACTTTCTACAAAAGTGCATGCAATAGTAAATTCACCCACAAAGATCTTGAATTTTTCCGCTACTCTTCTTCTATCCCACATCAACTATACACCTCCCAAACAGCCAATTGAATCCAAGCAACATGAATCAACATGTTGGCTACTCTAGTGTATGATATTGGGAGTCATGTTCTTCACTCTGGAGAGCCTTAATCCCTTCATACGAGTTCAACTTGTAGTTACAATTTCTACATCATAATTAATGGAACAAGTGAACCCCTTTAACTCTCTTTGATGCATCGAGACATCAACAAGCATGAGCTCCTCCTCACCCTTCACATGAAACCCCAACCACATGACATAAAGTTTTTATTTCTCTCCATACCCAATGAAAGATTCCCGACCTCCCACTCTCCAAAGGATAGTCGACCTAGCAAGAGGCTCACAACACAAAGGTACATCTAGTTCCCTATATTTTCCATAGAATAACATAAATCTGCCGATTCGAACTGTTGTTACAAAGGTTCCCCCATATTTCTTGAGTCCTCCGAGACACACAAGATCTAACGGGTGCAAGGTGGACCCCCGTACCTGGCCCGCCTAGCACATCTATTGGCCCCACTAGGGCCAGAGCAGCAACCAACCCACTCTGAGGACAAGGGTGGACAAGGTTAAGACTTAATTCTAACATACAGGTGGGTTGCAAGCAGGTATCCCACCCGTCCACCCAACACATAAAAACCAAAAAAACCCTAACAACCACACGCCAATTGGCAGCCACCTTCATCCTTTCTCCTTCTCCACTTCCTCTTCAATTTCTTCCTCTTCTTCTTCCCCTTCTAATACCCCTTCTCTGCTTCCATTTCCCCTTCCCCTTTCTCTTCATCTTTTTTCTTCTTCATAGTCACAAACCCATGGTAGTGGGTATCTACATAGAGAAGACCCACGACCACGACCACGACCACGACCATGCATCTAGAGCTTCAAATCTTTTGGAAAACAGACACCACTGAAGATATCACCAATTTCACTTTTAGTTTTCTCAAAGACAATGGCCAACAACCCCCCAGAGCACTCAGTGACATGAATCCCTAGCACACACACACACCCCCCCCCCCAACAAAAAAAATATTTATTTCAAAAACAAAATTGGCTTCGATGAACAAATTGACTTATCACTCTATTGGAAAAGACAAGTGCTTTGTTACCAAAACTGAATTTGAAGACCATTGTATACTATATTTGCATGGAAAAAAGGTACGGAAACGTGGTCACCCCGGAAGAGAATCATCATAAATTCTTGAATAAAAAACAAAAGGTTATTATAAGTTTTTCCCTCACAATAATATTGCTACCAACACCATGCCATTCACAAACATATATTTTTCAATAATTTAGTTATTCACACAAGTCCTTACTGGAGACCACACTAAAAAGTTCACTAGTTCCCAAACAAGAAACTCGCAAGGATACAACAAAGGAATGGATTCCCCAAAGACAAAATTAAATAATAAAGCATGATCATACCATACTGCAACTGCTCATCTGGCGCATTCCTAAACAAGAATGATAATGCCTCAGCCATAAATTCTTGAACATAATCCTTGGGATAAAATCTTAGTTTTACCGTCACCCTGACAAAATTTGAGACAAAGATGTAAGTAAATATCTTTGCTCATGCATAGGTAAATATATATGAATGCCGACTCTTGTACCTGGCAAATACAGTAATACAAATGATATTTGAGAAAAATGTACCATCTCATTGTTTTAGAAAAATCTGAAACATGTATCAGCTAATACCTGATATTAACATTATAGGAATATATCCCTTAGACCTTAAAATAATTTGTTTAGTCTTTTATACATTCTTTCAAAGCATATGTTCAATTTACCTAATAGTTCAATTCAAACTTAATTTCCATTTCAAGTACTTATTCTGGTGATGACTTGTGGTGAAAATTTTTTTATCAGTAAACAAGAATTTTACCAATGATACACGGGACATATACAAGAACAACACCTAAGCATGAGTGTCAAGCAATGCAAGAAAATCGTGGCCTTTCAAGCCATTGAAATCTATTACAATCAACCAATTGAATAAAGTATTCAAAAAAGAGTTCTAAGCTCATCCATTGACCGCTCACGATCCTCAAAGAAAAAAATATTTTTTATAGTCATGTGCTATATATCTTTTGATACATAGTGAACCAGACCAGCTTTCTGAGAAAAAGAAGAACATTCCTCTTTTTTTTTTTGGGGGGGGGGGGGGGGTGTGGGTGCGGGGTGGAGGGGGATAAGTAAGATACTCAAACTAGCTCCTTCAGTTTGATTTAAATCTTTTGGGGCAGACTTTTCATTCTCATATAGCATAGCATATAAATGCAGTTTACATAATTATTATAATTATGATTCCATTACCTATAACCTCTCCATTTTGAAAGTGAGAGATTTATAGTAATTGCACAAGATGACAATTATACTGACAAAAGAAATCGGACTATGTGACAGCATGACCATGGTGGAAGGGGCAGTGCTAGCAATAGCAACAAATACGTGACAAAAGAAATCAGAATGATATTGCTGGATTAGAAACATATCACCTAGACAAAATATCAAAAGAGCTACCAATTACCTAGACCCAACCCAAAACTACCAACCACAGAAACATGTTTCATTTTTGTTTCAAAATGGGACGTTTCACTGCAAACCAAAATATATTTGTTTTGCTCTAACATAAATCTCAAATATTGTGGCATGAACAGTTTGCTATCACAGAATCATTACAACAAAATTACTAAAATTCCTAAAGCAGCATTCAAAAGTACTTACTTGAGCAGATAAACAAGGTCTCGTATCAAATACTTCTGTAAATACATCATAATATATGACCACGATATAAATATCTGCATGTCAACAGCCACACTTGGAAAAGTTTAGATTGAGGTTGAGGAAGCTATTTGAAAAAATTGGAAACAGAAAAAATATTGACAACTAAAGAACACCACAGAAGCCATGGATTGGACCTGTTCAATAATCTCTGGCTCCCTATCAGCACCACTTTGTAGGAGAGACGCTAAAGAATCAGCAATCCTGGGCAGAAAGCTGTCAAAGACCACATACATGCGAAACAAGTCATAAATGCAAAAAACTGTCAAGACATGGCATACGCAAGAATATGATAGCCTGACAAGAAAGAATTCAAAGAAATTTAATAGGGTGTGAGGCTGGTGCATCTCCAACAATAATAGAGGCTAATTTCTCATTATGTACAATGTTAATAAGTGCAGCAAATAGCAACCAATAGTGCAGGATTCTAAGGATAGAAGGGCCCAAGAATAATTTACTAAGAAAAAGAAAAAAAAAAGCCTGAGAATTAAATCCAAAAAGAAGGAACTCACGGGATAAAATCCACCAAGAGATCTCTAGATAGAACAGCAATTAACCTGCATGAGCATAATTTGGAACTCTCAACATATCTCATGTTAAAGAAGAAAAGCATATAGTTCATTGTTAAATTAAAAAAACAATAAACAATACAAATTAAAAATTCCTTCTTAAATCACTAAACTCTTATATAGTTCATTGTCGCTCTTGAACGATCAAAATACAAATTCTTTTTCTATAGGTAATAATAGAATTTATTCCAAGTAAATAGGCATAGCCCAAGTATACAGGATGTATACAAGTGAGTACACCTAGATACAAGCTATAGAAAAATAGAACTAAGGCAAAACACTACAAATATTCCCATCTCTTACAAGGTTCTTCACCCAAATTATACATATTCTACAGATATTCTATGATCAGGATGTCAGTTTATTGTTATATGAGTTACAGCTTGCAAAGATTTGTACCAGGCTTAGTAGCCAGAAACAAAAAATTAGTTGATATTCAGATACCTACATAAACTGATAGCATTGATCGCTAAAACCTCATCAAAGAAGTATCAAATCACTCATTCCTGACCCTCTTCTAATTACTTTCCCTGACATGATGTTATTGGTATGAGGACAACCCAAGTTAATAACCAAGATACTCTACCTACTGAACCAGATTCAACTTATTTCTGATTGATTTCCATTAAAATGTGCCCACATAAAAAAAGTAAAAAAAAAAAAGGACCATAGAGAAACACAAGCGACAGTATACCATATGGGCATAAGAATTGTTTTACTGGATGCTAACGAATTTTTTTCTGGGCGTAAGCCTCCATGACTTCCTTCAATCGGTTTCAAACTCTAACTAGGTATTTCTCTTGTACACGACCTGTGACTCAGGTCATGCCTAATGTTGCTATCAATAAAACTTTCAATTACTAATAAAAACAAAATACTTTTTTCTGAACAGAAGCATTAGAATAAAACAACACAAGCTTCAATAGATGTTTATCATACCCTAGAGCGCACATAAATATCCAAAGATCAGTAAAGGAGGTATTATGAATTAGGTTAACATACCGAAGAATAGGCTCCAGAGATAGTCTTGCTTTCATATGTAAACTTGAGAGAAGTTTCGACACTATTAATTCCTTGTGCAATAGAACCAAAGGTAATGTTTGTACCAAGGGCATTATTTCCACATAAAATGAAATAAAATCCTCAGCAGTATTCAATTCCTGTACGCGATAATGCAATCAAAAACGAAAACTTGGTATTAGGGGGAGAGGAGGAGAGAGAGAGAGGGGGGAAGAAAGAGCAAGGCATACCCTCCATTCTATGAGGCAGTCCCGAAAAAAGGAAGAGCCCTCTGATGGCTCGGGTTTCACTTCGTCAAGACTTCTGTAAACATCGATTTCTATCTCTTCTACCCTCTGAGAGAACGTCTTGAACTGCACCCCACGGACGTGCACACACACGAAAACCAATTTAGTTAACCTTTATACTAAATTAAAATAAAATAAAATAAGTCATTCAATGAGTATTTCAAATGAAAAACGATATTTTGCTTTCCATAGAATTCCATTTTTTGTTTATGGGGTTTAGGGTTTAACTGTTTTGTTAAGGGTTTAAGGACTTACGACAAAACGGCGGCGCCCAGGGGATTTGTTGAGGGACTTCACAGCCTGAGCATGCGACGTCGTCGCCATAACTTAGCGTTTCAGTATCACAGACGCCCTGATTGACAGAGAGGAACCTGCGGCACAAGCTGCTGGGAGAGGGAGAGGGAGAGAGAAATAAGTTTTGTGGTCTGTTAGACCGAGAACCACGACGTAAAGGCGGAAGAGGAGGAAGAATCCGGCGTGGGCTTACCGAAATGGCAAGAGGTGGCAGTGGGTGCCTGGTTGGCGGATTCTGGGTAGCCTGGGTGGTGCTCCGACGTTCCTTGGGGGTCGACGACGTGCTGAACTGTGACACAGCTGCCGGTGATAGCTTGACCAAGGTGAGGATGCGGCGGCAGCACGGTCGAGAGGCAGAAGTGAAGTTTGAGAGAGTTTCTGAGTGAGTTAGGGTTCAAGTGGGGCAGTCGAGAAAGAGCGAAGTGTGCGTTTGAACGTTGAACATCGCAAAATATTAATAAAATATTATTTTTTAATAAAATTATTATTTTAAAATTTAAACAAATTAAATTATTTATTATATTTATGTTAGAATTTGATAACAATGAGATAAGTCTCAGTTGAGTTGTGGGCGTGCGTCTGAAGTGAAGTGAAGTACAATCGTGGGCTGAAGGATTTCAAGTGGGCTGGGCTCATCAACGTGGGCTTAGAGGAACTATTCCTGGGCCGTATAGCATTGGGTTTTAATCAATTGTTTTGCTTCTTTTATTTTGGTTGTCCGCTGGGTGACCCCAGAAAAGTCTAGTACAGGCCCTTGGCCTTTTCCTTTATTCCGTAGGGTTCCTGCTTATGTAAGGGCGCCGCTATGCCCATTTGTTTTCATACAAAAATTCTGAATGAAGCTTCAGTATTTCTTCTCTTCTTTATCTGTTCGTATCTTCCTGCTTGTTACATGAACGAAATCACACTGTGGCTGTTTGATTATTCACCGCAGAGGGAGAGGGGAAAATGACAGAGGAGAGAAGAGGACTTAACCAACTGTGTCCTCGAGTGATTTAGGCGAGAAGAGTCTTGGTTTGTGTCACCCTTCTGATCTAGGGTTCCCTGGGAAAGGGGCTGAAAATCGTAGTATGTTTGGGCCCTTGGGGAACTAGTTCGAGAAGAATAACGCTAAGCGGCCGGGCCTCCGTGTTGGGTCTCGCCTCTAATAGCCATTTATCTTTTAATTGTAAGTGTATTGGACCGGAAGTTTGTTCTCGGGCCTAGAGTCCAGTATTGAGTCAGTTGGTCTTATTAGGCAATACCCTAGTAATTGTCAAGTCTAAAATTTAGTTAAAAGTTGAAGTTTTAACTAAAGTTAAAATCATTAAAGATATTAATCCATAATGGATTATCCATGTTAAAGTCAAAATAATAATATAATATTATGTATTTTAATAATTTTTTTTTACATTTTGTAAATACAATCCATATATTAATTAATAATTTAATTTTTACTTAAAATTATTGTTTCCTAATTGTTTTTTATATCAACATAATTATCCAACATAATATAGCCTTGTTTAGTAATGAAAGTTTCAAAAAGAATTTAATAGTCTTGTTGATTATTTGTGAATAAAATATAATTTTGATGGATGAATAGTGACTCTCCAACTTTGAAAATTCCTTCAGAGTTACATTAGCTCAAAATATAAGCTAAACGTTTTTAGCTAATTCAATGCAGGTCATTTATACAAAACTTAACTATATTTTAAATTTCACTAACATTTAGCTAATTCAATGCCAGGGCTCTTAGTACGTTTAGCTTTTTATTTGTATCGGCCCATGGCCATAAGTTATGTATGTTGCACGCCTAACAGAATATATGCGAAGGCATATCTTGTAGTGGATTATTCTTGAATATTAATACAATTTCATCTTTTTCCTTCTTCTCTCTTTCCTCCCATTTTTCCTAGAGAAGATCCTGTCAAAGAGAGCAATCTATTCTTCCCATTTCATTTCTAGAGATTTGTTACAGATTGATGTGGGAAGGCTATAGGGGTGCTGTGTAGAATGGAAGTTTTGCTTTTTAGAGGTGAGGGAGGAATAATGTGAAGAAAATAGAGGATTTAAGCTAGGGTTTTGAAGCATGAAGTGTAATTATTCCTAGCTTAAATCCTCTCTTTCACATTATTTTTCAAGTAAGACTAGATACAGTTGTAAAGTACACTACCACCACACAATCTGTTGACAAATAACGGAGTCCATTATTAAAAATTAGTTTTTTTCATATAGATCTCGTATTTACTCACTTTTTTTCAAAATGATTATGCAGTGCTTGTGCACTCACGACTATAAATATTATTTCTATAACTATAACTCTAAACCCTAAGTTTAGATTTAGCCCATTTCGTGTAAACAAATTATGGAAAGAAAAAGAAAATGTATAGACTCCTTTTCTTCAGCGGGCCAAAATATAATTCCCATTCCAAAATGTTGATTCAATCTAGATTCAGAGTCCTATACCCATTTTTCAGCTTATACCCTTTTTTTTTTTATCCTTTCTCTTCAAATGAATTTCATACATTCAATCCATTCCTTTTCACGTGAAAATGGAAAGGAAATGTTTGGATAAATGATTTAAAAGGGGTGTATCTCAACATCAATTTAGGGTTAAGAATGGAAGGAGATAGGGGAGGAGATGGAGCTCGAAGGAGAAAGGTCCTGTATGAATTTGAAACACACTATTCGACAAATAATGAAACGAGGCGTTTCATTTTAGGCTTCGTTTGGATGCCGAAAGTAGCTCAGCTCAGTTCACTTTTGAACTTCATCTGCCATCCAAACACACTTAGAGTCGAGTTTCATCCTAAACTCATTTCTAAACTGTAGATAGATGGGACACATCCTGACTTTCGGCTGCTTTTCGTTGCCCACGTTTTGACCATTGTTTTTAGTTCAAAAATTGGCTACAGCGCATGCAAATCTTTTTTTTCTTTGTTGTTTTTGGTGCCAAACAACAAACAATTTCAGTTTTGCTTGTCAGGTGAACAGTATAAAATAATGATGGACCTATTTTTTTTACAACTTCTCATAAATATATCTAAACTCATCTTAACATCCAAACACATTTTAAACTCATTTTAGTGGACCCCACCAAACTCATTCAATAATTTCAATTCACTATTATTCATAAAAAACTCAACTCCGCTCAACTTAGTTCAGCATCCAAACACAGCCTTAGCCTATCTCTCTCCGCGTCCCAAGAATTCCTCTCTCATCCATGCCTTGAAACGCCGCACTTAATTTTTTAGTCGGCATGCCAGCTTGAGTTCGTGCGCGATTCGTCTGTGAAATGAACTAAATCTAGACTTTTTCTATGATCAAATGTGTCAAAATTTATTTATCAAGAATAATATATATTATGATTTATTATGTCAAAAAAGCATTTATCATTTAACTTTTGAAATTTCAAAAGTTTTTGGTGAGACTGACTTGCCGGAAATAATTATTTCCAACACAAAAAATCGCCGCAAAAGTTTCTCCTTGTCACAGGTAGGGGACTCCTCCACTTCTAGACTCTGTTATGGAATTTTTTTTTTTTTTCAAGTTGCTTAATAATTTTAGATTTTAAAATATGTTCTTATTATGATTTTTTAATAGATTAGTTGATGGGGAATCAAAATGACATGTGTAGGCTTTTGACAGGTAGAATCCGCCATATTTATCACTAAAAAATTACCATGTTTTTTCGTGGAGTGAACTATTCACGAGTTCTTAACATCTAAACATTAATTTTGCAAAGAGTAAAAACCTATGGAATTTTTATAAACGATCAAACCAAAAGGAGATAGGTGGTAACTGGGCAAGGCCTAGATAAAACCTGTAGTGGCCTTGTGCTAAAACTTAAACAAGGAGAAGTTGAATGGTCAAGCAGCCCAAAGCTCCTCAGTCCAGCCTACGGACTACATATTCAGCTTTACCACAGCTTTGGGCTCCCAAATGTTTAACTCTCTAATTTTTAGATGTTTTCATTCCAAAGTTAAAACTCACGTCCTAAAAACTTAAAAACAATATGTGTTAGGTTTACAATTAATCTTATACAAATGTTTATATGTTGACGTGATTTAATATAATACGTCATATTTATTTTATAATAAAAAGAGTTTTGCAATTTGATAGATCATATTAAACCACGTTATAATGTAAATGTTATAGGATTCTAAATGAGTTGAGTTGTAATTGAAAATTCCGACATTCGACTCGAGTTTAATGAACATATCTTGGACTAATTTAAACAAGTCCTAGAAAAGAGTTAACAATGTAGTTATGCCAAGGAGAAATATCTTCGGGTACAAAAATTCTATAAGCTTTCATTTACATTTTGCAACAAGAACATAATTCGCAAAAAAAGAGACAACAAGTTCTTGTTGTACTAATTTTATTTGATGGTTGAAGGTTCATATATGTTGGTAAAAGCAATAATTAGTGCAATGCCTTTAATTCTGATGCACCTTCTTGTTTGTTTTTACAACTCTTTTTAACTCATTTAACTTATTTTATCTAATCATTACAACTTTTTCTAATTCTTACATAAAATAAAATAAATAATTTAATTTTTTCAAATCTCAAAACAAAATAAAAAATATTAAAAAATATATATTTTAGTAATATTTTATTCAATTTTAAATTTTCATCTCATCTCACCTGTGAAAACAAACGAAAGTATGAGCATTGCCAAATCCAATTATGAACAGTAAGTCCCTAGTTAAACAAGTAAAAGTGAATTCTACACATATATTGAACATATCATACTGCAAACATCCGTATATACACTATATATATACAAATTAAACAGATTTTTTAGTATTTATTATTGTTAGAGGCTTTGTTATATATCAACTACTATTCACCTCACATCTGATAGTTTTTTCTTCTTGTTTTCATATGACGTGGGGTATGGATAATGAATAGTAACTGACGAAAAGATTAAATCATTTTGGAATTCAAAGTTATGTGTCTTCCCCCAACCTCTTACGGTTTATTGTAGGATGGTCGTCAGGAAAAGCTACAAAACAGTTTTGTGGGTTTCTTTTTTTTTTTTTTTTTTGAATCAATTGTGGGTTTCTTCTGATATACTATAATCCAAAGGACCTAAGATTTAAAGTGTATGTGGATAAAAAGAAAATATATCATAAGGTTGAGGTGTAATATGTGAAACTGAGAATGACATATAAATGGTGGCTACTGTTCATGAACAGTGAAGAGTGTTTCCATGGACCATGCCCATCATTTTCCTATCCTGTTGGGAGCTTTTGGCCTCCTTAAAACACATCTCTGGCCACTCTTATCAAAGCAGCTAAAAAGAAAAAAAAGGACAGAAGCATATCTTCAAGCTGGTGGGAGGCCCCCTTCGATTAATTCCACCTCACCAACCGGCCTAGTAACAGTAGCAATAAACAAAGACAGAAGTACAGACAGACAAACACAAAAGTGACCCCCACCATCCATTGGGGTGTCTCATTCAGTGCCACACATTAAATGGTTATTTTAAAAAAAAAAAAAAATGGTTACAATCGTAAATGTATAATATTATTTAATTATTTTAAAAAAATAAATAAATATAAGATTTATATGAAAAAATTAATTATATAATACTTACACATTTTACAATTTTATATAATATTACTATTTTTAAGAATCCCACAAAAAATCTTAATGTCAAATGAAACCTCACGCTCAAAAGAAAGAAAGAAAAAAAAAAAAAGCCCAACTCTTGAGAGAGTAGCAACTATGACCATACCTAACCCAAAGCCAACAGAAAAACAAAGTGGGATCCATTCATATATTAAAGGAGAAGGTGTCATAAAATTGCAACTGTGTGCTGGGGACCACCACGTGTTCCATATATATGAGAGATCTTCTTCTGTCCCCTCAATCAATCATGAGAGAGAGAGAGAGTTTGAGCTCATTTCATGGGAGAATTATAGCAAAGTCTACATTGGAAGAGAGGAACCTTAGTTGTAGAAAGTAAAGACAAAAAGTGCCTCATTTAGGACTGATTTAGATATAGATATCTACCTCTTATTTTAATATTTAAATATCATAAATATAAATATTTTTTATTTTTAAATTTTTAAATTTTTTATTTAATTATTATCAAATTATTATAATTTTTTTCAAACTTTTAAATAAAACATAAAAAAATAAATCAATTTTTTTAAATTTTAAAATTAAAATAATATTAAAAAAAATATATTCTAACAATATTTAATTTTATGATATTTTTATTCAATTTTTTCTCTCTCATTTTTTAAAACCCAATAAAACATTTTACCTCAAATTATTTCTAACTCAACTCATTTCAACTCAAATATCTCATTATTATTGATAAACCATCTAAACTCATTATTCAAATAAGATCTTAATACTACTACAGCAGTACACTACTCGTGTCATTAGTTTTCTCATATTTTTATGATGAAAAATGCTACTTTACCTCATGGTTTTGTTCTTACATTTTAACTGCTCATATTTTTTTTAATTAATAATTAAAGAAGAGTTTATTAATAAATTGGCATATTTAAAAAAAATACTTTAAAAAGATGTTTAAAAAGTATTTAAAAGAAATTACAAATGCATTAAGGCACACTGGACGGATAACATTGTCCTTTTACCGTCCCCATACTTATAAAATATACCTAAACTTTGAGCATGTAGGTAGAGGTTCAATCAAATACCAGATTCCAACCTAAAGAAGCTGATTAGTACAAGTACTTATGTAACCATCTACTATCTGATTAATCTGCAATGTTTCTACAATAATTCTTCTCAACCTCCCAACACTCCACACTCCATCTTTTTAAAAAAAAAAATTTTAATTTTTTTATTAAATAATTTTTATATGAATAGTGAATAAAAAATTTGAAATAGTTAAAAAAAATAAATTCAAAAAAATTTTTAAAAAAATATTAAAAAATGTGGAGTGTGGAGTGTAGATGAATAGTAAGAGGTTGTGTAGCAAAACCCATGTTTCTATCCCTTCTTTTTATGTTTCAGGATTTCTTGATAATGCTTTTCTGAACATACTTCCATTGTTTTAGAAGAATATCATTACAGATATCCAACCAGTTGAGTGGTTTGGAATTAGATATGAGTTGAGATAGTTTGTGAATAGTATAATAAAATATTATTAAAATATTATTATTATTTTAAAATTTAAAATAATTAAATTATTTATTATATTTTATGTAAAAATTTAGAAAAATTATAACGATAAAATAAAATAAGATGAGTTAAGGTGGATTTTGAATTCAAACGAAGAATTCTTAGATCCAACAACTACCATTCTTTTGATATTCATTCCCATTTATCACTTTATAAAATCATAACTTAGTTTCAAACTTTTAAACCGATAAAAGGAATTTAATTTTATTATGTAATTTATATCTTAAGACATGATTTTAAATAAATTTAATTAAAATTTTTACTCTGGTAAAATCATCACTTGATTTCGTAGGCTTGCTCAAGATGAGCGAATCCTTATCCAGATAGGGGGGGTGAACATTGGAGGCTCCGATTTGGGTGGCTGAGATGGAGAAATGAGAGGTCCACACCTATCTTGGACCAGTGATATTACTAATTCTAACAGTACTGTCGCCACCACACTGGCACTTTTCATCATTGTGTCATATTGTGGACACATCGACAATGGCAGTGTTTTGTCAACTATACTGCAATACAACCCATGTATACCACTTTAATTTATAGAATATAGGCTTGGACAAGAGTTTTCCTACATAATTTTCTTTACATTTTATATTTTATATTTTTTAAAATTTTTAAAATTTTTAAATTTATTCTTTTTAAACTATTTTTAATTTTCTCTTCATTATTCATATAATAAATATTTGATAAAAAAATAATAAAAATTAAAAAAAAAATGATGTGTGAAAGTTGTATGAATAGTAAGAAATTGTGAAGATTTTTTCTTATATAAGAGTTTTGCTATGCTGCCGCCAGTGACCGTTTGCGTCTCGGCAAAATTCTATCTTCTTAATTTTAATTTTAATTTTTATATTTTTTAATATCTTTAAATATTTTTAAAAAATAAAAAAAATATCAAGACACTAATAATCATTATTTTAATTAATAAATAACAAAATTAAATATATGAGGAAACAAAATAAAAGGATATACTAACATATTTCTTTATATAATTATTTGCATTTCCAAAACTTGGTCGGCAATGGACACATTTATAGGTGTTTTGAAAAATATTTTAGTTATAAAGAAATCTGATATAAATAAATTTTTAAATTAATATGGTTTGATATGATATATTATATTATAAAATTATTTTATTTTAAAATAAATTTAGCATATCATATTAAATCATGTCAATTTATATATTTATTTTTACAAAATCTTTTTATAATTATAATACTTCTCTTATGATTTATCAATAAGATAAAATTTTATTATAACTGAATTTAGCTTTTTAATTTTCTTTTTACAAATTATAATCTTACTATATTAGTGACGTGGTGACTTCCTCCGCAACAACTTACTAACTAGTAAAAGGACCTTTCATATAATCCACTAGTTTGGCTAATCTAAATTATCCAACGACCAACTATTCCTGTTCGTTCACAATACTCATTTCAAAAATTCTAATTTTTACAATTCCAAATAATATTGGTAAAATGCATCCCAAATTTACATTCAAAAACACAAATCATTAGAAAATATCCCTTCAAATTTTGAAAATGTCTCTTGAGCACACATTAATATGAATAATGGTTTCTATAAGTTTTGAATAGATCAATTTCGTGCAGTCTTTTTGTAAAAAAATGAACTCCATCATGAAAAGTATAATTTTTTTTTAATAAGACTCATATTTTACTAAAGGCTTGCACGAGATTTATTTATTTGGATCTTATATCTAACCCGATTGAACATTTAATAGTAAAGGTAAAAATAGTCAAGAAATCAAAATTAATGATTTGATCTAAGAATTTCTCTGCTGACTTGATTGACATGTATTTTCTTATTAGTAGAGACACTTATTTAAATTAGGTTGGTGAATGAATGAATCAGTTAGACTCGGTTTGGATATACAGTTCAGATGAAATGAAATGAAATATTTTAAATAGTAGTGAGATTTTTTTAGTTAAGATGAGATGAGATAGTTTGTAAAAAAAATATATGTTTGGATAGTGAGATGGGATGAGATAGTTTTGATTTTTTAGAATTTGATAAAGAAAAATACTGAAACCATAATTGGGTATTCCCAACTGGGATCTCGACTAGTTTTTTTTTTTACTTAATAATTAAGTAAGTTTTTTTATTGATGTTGTGAATTTTTTGAAAAAAATATTTTAAAAAAATGCAAGAAAGAAAGCAAAAAAAAAAAAAAAACACATTGGGCAGATCCCAGTCATGTGTGGGTCTAAAAGCACTCTTTAATAAAAAAGTGAGTCGCACCAATGATTAAGTAATAATTATGAGTATATTAATAAAAAATAATATTTAGGAGTAATTAAAAAATCTATCTTAAATAAATTTAAATCCCAAAATATATTAGAAGTTTTAGGCCGAAATTTATAATTTTTCATTTTTAAACGATATTTTTATCTATTTATTTTTCTATACATAAGAAATTCGTCATTTTTTATTCTAATTATGGATTATAATAATTTTGATTATTGTTATAAATAAGTATATGAATTATGTTGTAGGTTTGCTTTAAATAATTTATTAATTTTGAATTTTCTAATAAGACCCCAAAATGCACTTCTGTTCAATACTCACAAAATTATCAATTTAAAATATATTATTCTAATAATGGCTTATTGATTATTCTATTTTAATCACAAATAGATTTTTTTTTTACTGTGTGATTCTTTTTACTGTTTATGTAATAAAGTAATGAGATATGTATGAAAATTTAGAGATATAAAATTAACTGTTTGGATAGGCAAAACTATCTCATCTGTACAGACCAAATGAAATGTACAGATGAGATAGTTTTATCTCATCTGGCAAACCAAACCAGGCTGAGTATTTTGGGAGTTGGAATCACTTTCTTTTTTAACACATTGGGTCTATGTTTAATGTTGTATTTGAATAGTGAAATATTCTCAATTATTTTGTAAATAGTAATAAAAAATAATGATAAAATATTAAATAATAATAAAAAGTATGTAAAAATAATAAAAAATAATAAGATATTATGAAAAAAATCAGTATCTAAACTATGCATAAATGAGAATATAATTTCTTTAATGGTTAATTACAAGAAACTTTTTTAAACTCACCCACGAAAAAATAGTTGTCGAATTAATTATGAGAACTCATTTTGACAAGTCTTTATATAAACCTAAATATATTTATTTTTTTCAACTTACGAGTCAATTTAGAAAATAAATAACTTTTTGTAAATTTAAGAATTTGGAATGGGAGAGATATGCATGCACTCCAAAATGAGTGGATGAGAGGAAGAGGCAAATGGCAATTGCTGTGGCATGATTTGACAGTATTGGAAAGAGGCATAAATGGCACATGAAGAGTTCATCCATTGGACAATGAATGAAGGATATAGGAGCCAGGAGGATCCCTGTCCCATGAATCAAACGTTAGAATTATTTATGTCTCTCACTGCCACGTGGCTCTTCCCCTAGCTTTTCCTTAATGCTTAATAATGCCCTTTCTTTTCTTTATATTTTTTAGTTTTACTACAAATTAGTCGCCGTTCATATCATACATTTTATATTTATAGAGATATTTTTTATAAAATATATAAATATTTTTTATAGGATATAAAAGTTTGAGATGGTGAATAATAAATTATAATAAGAAGAATTTTTCTTGCCCTTTGACATTCTTCATGAGTATTATTCAAATGCCAACACTGTGGCTTTCAAATCTTGTGGAAAAAGTTCAGATGTATAAACATGGGAAAACACTATTCCTACGAGATACCCACCGAAATTTTGTACTTATTTGTTTTTTTTTTTTTTTATAAAATCTCTTTGTAGATCAAGTATTTTAATTTTTTTATTAGGATATACTACACTGATGTAGGTATTGGAGGATGTAATATATGGCTCTAAAATTGCCTCCAAATTCAATCATTCAACACATGCATACATAAATACAAATATTGAGGGAGAGAAGTATTTCGGATTTCGAAGTCATCAAATGTTTTCGCTGAATAATATTAAATATAATCATAAATTATGTAATTACGGCACTTTCTTTTCAAAAAAGAATAAAATTTGTTATTAAAAAATTAATTTATTTATGCAATTCTTATATTTATTATTTTTTTTAAAAAGAATTTACAACACTTATAACAATCTATAACTTGCAAAAGAAACTGGGAATTGGGATCATTAAAAAGTAATGGGATCAGCACACCTTTTGTCAGTAGGTTCCTTCCCCACTTGTAAAAAGCACTCTGTACAATGTCTCCAAAATGTGCACATGCATTTAACGACCAGTGAAAACCCACTTTTGCTCGAGCTACGAGGTATCATACATTATACATACGGCCTTTAGGATTATAGGAATCACCGAAAGAGATAAACATCAAATGGTCCGTCAGATATTTTGCTGTTGGATCATAAGAGTTACCAAAGTAATAAAGTATCAATTGGTACCATGAAAGTTCAGAGAGCCTAAAGGCTAAAACAGAAACTATAAACTTGACTCTTATAACTAAGCAAAACACGAAGAGTTTTTGGGAATCCCACCACAGACAAGGCCAAACGTGACATATTGCTGGAAAACATAAGCAATGGGAATTATCATTTCTCAACATATATAGCCAACATAGTATGGGAATGACCTATCGAAGTCAGGAATAGTCGAGTCTTAATTGCATTTTGTCACAAACCGCATTTGAATTATAAAAAGAATTCTGAAAACCACAACTGTTACGTTTGCCTGTCCCCTTCGATTCGGAGGGGGAAAAAGGCTAGGTTGGTGCAGGTGGTGGCTTCGCCTGGTAAAAATATTGAGCGGTGCTTGTGGCAGCTGTGGCTGATGAAGTAAAACACAGATTGTGGGCCATTGAACTGGGAGGAGGTTTTGCCGGAGGAATGGCAGCGGAGCAAGGGGTAGACAAAAATGAGAATCCTGATGATGCTGCAGTAGAGATCAGTGGCATTGGGGGAGCACTGACTTGGCCATGCATTTGCCATGCCCAATTTGGGAGTCCTTGTGAAGAACCTAATGCAGTTCTCTTGTTTGTTGCTCTTTCCTGCAGGAAAGATCAAAAGTTTAGTTAAAATAGATCCAAAAAGGAGGTTTCATGATCAGTCAGGGGAATCCAAATAGTGTACAATCAAGATCTTAATTTTTCTTTAAATGGATGGTTTGAAGGCACCAAGGACGTCATAAATGACAGAAACCAGCCAAAAAAATAACTGTATCAGTGAAACAATCTAATTGCCTCTGGCCTGGCACCCTCTTCCAATATACATCACCTAGATCTGTCCTAGAAAAGGATTCAACATAAGATATAACACTGTAAACGAAATTCAGTGATCTATGGGGTTTGGTTGCAGTTTTAGGTTACTGCCACAAAACACGTGCAAAAATATTAAGGAAAAGAAAGGGATGGTACCTAGTCTAATGGATAATTGTTTACAGACTATGAAGGTAGGAAATAATGAGAAGTTGGTTCTTTGTCTAAAAGGTAATTGGTTCCAAACTATGAAAAAGGAAATAAGTGGACAAATTCACCTCATTAGGAAAGAAGCTAGGATATAAACCCTTCATTAAGGTTGACTGCTCTGATGTCATTACTAGCCCTTTAAAATGTGGATCTGTTAACGTTGAGTGCACATGGTTCTTCATCTGCAAAAAAGCAGGACGCAGTTAGGATGAAGTATAGGTAGTTTTAGAAATTGAATATGGATGAAACGAGTCATTATCATCCAGCATGTGTAAGGAAAACTTAAAATGGACCAACTATATTTACTACAGCAAGCTAAATTGTAGCTTTTAAGTCCTTCAACGAGGCTCGCAAGATTTAGTATTTGAACCTAACTTGAGATTCTTAAGTACATCATCAGCAAGCTAAAAATATGTTTGAATTTACCCTAGAACTCCTTTCACTATGCATGTCATAAGTGCCGGAGTGGAACTGAAGACACCCTTCAATCTCCTTTGAACCATTACCAAGTGAAGGAGGAGACATCCCCAAATTCAGATCAAGATTGTGGTCACCGCCTGCACCAACACACATACAAGCACAAATCACAACAATAATGACCACTAGCTCCTCAAGAAGTAACATACATGTAAAGCGCATACAAGAATAGCAACAGCTATATAAAATACCTTCATTACTGGCCTCAGAGATCATCTCCCCTTGATACGCACTCGGTTCAAAGTTGGTGACCGCCTCCCTTCCATTACATTTGATAGCTGCTTTGTCATAAGCCCTGGTTTCCATAAAATCAAAAGGGAGACACGTGTTGGAGTGGAACCTAATGAGCTTGATAATTCAGGGTAATAAATTCAGTGCAGGTAGAGAGTAATTCATGATCATTAGGACCTTGCAGCTTCTACTTCGCTGTCGAACAGCCCAAGATATATATACCTGCACGCAAGCATCGTAATCTCCGTGATGAAAACACCATCCCCAATCATTTCTTTGAAATAGTCATCGTCTTAGATTTGTTTTTCCCAACAAGGGTAAAACAAATACAACCAACCAAGAATTTAACTAAGAATTGGAATCAACCATTTGAAACTTCTAATGTCTCTACTCTTAAGCATAAAATAAGCTTAAATTTAAATTCCATAAATGTTGCCTCACTTTTTCCCAAGGAACTGCCCCATTCGAGCTTCCCATCGTCCACATTTGTGCAGTGTCACTCCTCGATATTTTGAGCTCCCCCTTGAGAACCCAGTGCTCTGCCGCCTTAGTATGTGCACAAATTCTTCCTTGGCCAGATTCTTCATCTGTCCATTGATAGCAAAATACGAAATAACACAGCTTACAATTTCATCATTTGAAATACTTTTAAAAAATCATTATTTGAAGCATATTGATTCAGTTTGATCGAGGCACGCATTATCCAACCTGCTTCATATCATCATCATAATCACTAAGATTGAAATTGATGTCAGCATCAACCCCCCTAAACTTAATAGCAGCACGATCATAGGCCCTGAAATTATGAACAACACCAATTTTAAGAATAATGTAATTCAAAACAGAGTCAAGCTCAAAGGTAAAATACAAGCTAAAGTAAGAGACGACCAATTTTCATAAATGACAACTTTTACCTAGCCGCAGCATGAGCAGTGTCAAATCCACCTATAAAAATCCAAACACCAAAATTTACAAAAATAGAGTTATATATACTTTCCGCAACAGTAGAACTCAAATCAATGAAACAAAAACATTAAGTCCATACCCAAATACACTTGCTTCCCACAGTCCCTGCACCAAAAGAAAAATTGAACAACTAAAGGACTTAGATAGAAATTCAGCTCAGCTCAGCTCAGCAGTATTAAAATTGAAATCAAATAATAACTACTTTTTCACGCCGAGCACACATAGAGAGAGAGAGAGAGAGAGAGAGAGAGAGAGAGAGAGAGAGAGAGAGAGAGAGAGAGATCCATTCAGACTGCAATACAGTTAAGCATAGAAGCACCTCAAACTAATAAATGAAATTCAGACTCAACTAAGCCAAAAATAAAAAACAGCAGAACTAACTCAGAATTTAATTCAAGAGCAAACAAAAGCATCGAACTTAAATTAAAAAAGAGCATCCAAATTTAGTGAAATTTTTCACTGACCAGATATGGGATTCCCATCTCCCAGTCCTCCTATAGAACGTGACACCTCTGTACTGCGAGCTCCGAGACCTCGGTCCCCTCCTACTCTTCTTCACCTGCTGCTTTGGTTGCTCTTGCGGTTGCTGAACCACTCTCACCTCAGCAGACACACCGCCCTGGTCGAACGACAGGTCGATCCAATTCTTCTTCGACGAAGAAGAAGACGAAGATTGACCCTGCCAATTCATAACATCCCCGTCCTTCCCTTCGCTCACAGGGAAGAGCTCCTTGGTGACGACGTCGTTCCCGCCTCCGACTTTTAATATACCGAAGTTGAAGGTGAACAAGTCCCTGGTGGCGCGTGTGGAACACGAGTCGTCCTCGCACGCGTCGGCATTGACGATCGAGGAGTTCGAGGTCCCCGATTCGTCTAATTGGTTCCCGGAAGAGCCTTCGGGTAATTTATCGAGGAAAGTTACCGATTCGTCTTTCTCAGACGAATCCGCCAAGACCACATTCAGATTAAGATCCAGCATCGCGCTCTTCGTCTTCGAGATTTCAACTTTGATTCTAGCTTAAAATAGAAGTTTGGCAACCACTTATTAGCTTAGAAATGACTACTTACAAACACTTGAGCAACGAGTAACGGCTTTCGAAGCAGATAATCGAACGGTGTAGATCTATGGGATCGGAAACAACCAAGGGCTACAAGGAACGCGATCGGAGCTCAGAATTCCAAGGAAGAGAGACAGAGACAAAGACAGAGAGAGAAAGAGAGAGCCAACTCGACTTCGTTCAGTAAATAAGAAGATTGAATAAGAAGCTCGTTTGCTATCGCTATGGCCACCGGAAAAAGCAGCCGGAGAAGCTATCAAGGAGAAGAAGATGCACTAGCATTGAACGCCTCGTTTAGAAGACGAGGTTTAGAAGACGAGCACGGTAAGCATTAGCAAGTTGCATTTGCCAACTCCTCGGCGATGTGTTCGGCGACGGAGTGAATACATCGCCGACTAACAGATTCCATAGCAGAGAGAGAGAGAGAGAGCGGAAAGAAGGAGATGGGACGTGTGAAGGAACATTTCAGACCCATTTCAAGGGGGACGGAATATATAAACATTTTCTCTCTCATCATGGCCACCGGTTCGACCGGTCACTGGTTCTTCGTATCGGCAAGTAGATTTTTTTCTTGTTCAATGCTTTATCGTCCCACCATCGCCCATTAGGCACTAAGTTTGTTACATTTTATTGAAGAATAATCAAATTTTCTCGCTTTATTTTACTTCATTTTGATTGTTTATATATTTAATTTTTTTTATATATATATTTTTTTATTTTATTTTTCTAGGCAAGTATAGTATACATAAAAGATAAATACAATGTTTAAAGGAGATCATTTTCACTATCAAGATATAAGAAGCATTGCAGAATAAAATCTAACGGTAAGCTCCCAAACACGAGATTGGTAGCTACCCATTGCATTATAAAGTATACACATCAATTTTGAGATCGGATAGATTTTGATAAAGAGAAAAAATATATGCAATTATAAATTGTATAATCGTCACGTAATTACTTTAATAAAAGTGAATAAAATATGAGATTTATATAAAAAAATAATTTTTTAATACTAAAATTTATCATTTTTTAAAATAATTATATTTACGCACTTAACGGTTATATATAAAAAAATAAATAAAGATAAACTAGAAATTAGTATATTTGGTGACTTTAGGAAATATGACGAATGTATGCAACAATCAACAATCAGAGAGATAAACTAGAAAAGAATAGAATCCTTGCAATCTATGGATGAGAGTACCACTTTGATATTATTTACTGATTAAAGAAGTGAATATTAGTATATTGATAATTTTTTTATATATTTTTTAAAAATTTAAAAATATTAAGAAAATATGAATAAAAAAATTTAAAAATAAAAATTTTACCTAAAGGCACGCCCAACTATCACTGTTAGGCGGCACCCTAACAATACTCTTTATTCAAAACTTTACTATTCATCAACTGAACTCAAAACACTATATTTATTTATTTTTCTTAAATTAATTGAATCATTTTACTTATTATCCATATACTACACATTTAATAAAAGAAAAAATAAAAATATTAAAAATAAGTGATGTGTATTGTGTGTGGAAATGATAAATAGGATTTTTTTTATTAATAATTTTGTAAGTTACTCATCTAAGTATCCAATAACAAATGAAAAATCTGAAAAAAGAAGAAGAAGCAGCTTTTACCCTCTCAACCAGAAATTATCATATTAATCTTTTTTATTATAATTAAAATACACTAGTACACACGATCAAAATTTACAATTTCTTTGGGAAAAAAAAAAATTAATAGTGGTTGCTGGCTGTCGGATTGTAGCGAACTCCGACAATAGATCGCCGAATTTCGGCCAATTCCAATGACTTATCAGGGTGGCCGACCGAAATAAAAAAGAGTTCTTAAAATAATTAACTCTAGTACTTTTGAGAGTTTAAGGTTTAAAATTTAAGGTTTACATTTTTTAAAAATATTTTAAAAAAAAAAATAATAATTCAAGTATGATTTAGTTGAATACAGAAACGATTTTATCTTATCATTACAATTTTCTTAAATTTCTCTATAAAATATAATAAATAATTTAATTTTTTTAAAATTTTAAAATAATAATAATATTAAAAAATAATATTTTAATAAGATTTTCTTTAACTTTCAACTTAGATGTTAAGGGATTTATGATTGAAAAGTACACATGAAGTACGCTACAAAGAATGTAAAAATTTGTAAAGAAAAATATTCTATAAATTATATATATATATATACAAATGTGTGTATATATATATATATATATAAATTATACAAAGATTTATATAACTCAAAATTTAGTAGTTAAGTTATTTAAATAAAGTTATGAAATGTCATATAAATAAGCGATTTTATCAAAATTAATTAGCTCTCTAAAATAAAATAAAACTTCAACAATCCTTCATCCAAAATAATATAGAGAATCCTAATTAAAAATAACACTCTCAAGAATACGATACTAATCTTGTCCCATCGTGGATTTTAGTAAGTATTCAAGAGTCATGATTGGATGACTCTTAACACTTTATTATCTTCTTATTTTCTTTAAATTATTTTGTTTGGTGTAATATCTCAACCCACTTTCCCAATTTTGAAGTTCACTTTTCTCCTCTATTGGCTGAAAATTACATTGAAATCGAATAAACTTGAGTAGATTTGTAATTGATCACGTGATCCTTCTTTTTCTTTGTTGGGGAGATAGAGTCGAAATGCATTGGAAGGCATATGATTTCATATCCACAAACGCATTTTTTTCATTGAATAAATTTAAAGAATGAGAAAGAATAGATAAGATTTATATTTAGAAAAACGTTTTAGTTACAAATGGATTTAATAAAAATAAACTCATAAATTGATATGATTTGATGTGGTACGTAATATTGTAAATTTATTTTTATTGTAAAGTAAATTTAACGTATCATATTAAGTCATATCAAACCAACCACGTCCTAACTAAAAATCACATATTTATCATATGAGTAATGTTAGGTACAAATTTCAAATAGACAAACACTATATAAGTCATTTGTTAAAAAGTAGATTCTAATAATAAAGAATAATTTTTTTTACAGCATTTTAGGTGATGTCTACTTTTTTAAATAAAATTTTATATAGAATTTATCTATTTAGAATATGCACAAATCATTTCTCTTATCA
Organism: Cyclocarya paliurus; assembly: GCA_029856935.1. Lineage (NCBI taxonomy): Eukaryota > Viridiplantae > Streptophyta > Magnoliopsida > Fagales > Juglandaceae > Cyclocarya > Cyclocarya paliurus. The sequence goes on from CM056958.1 coordinate 15,488,906, forward strand.
TATATACGTAGAGAGATGTCATATCCAGAAAAGTATATATTTGAAGTGACATAGTGTGATTCATCGAATTTATTTTATAATAAAATGAATTTTTCAATCTGAAATATCACATTTTATTACATTTGAATGAGAAATGATATTTACATTTATTGAATGCATAAATATTACACAATCCATTTAGAAAAATAAGTAAATACATAACTCATATGAAAAAAAAAATTAATTTCTTAATATAATAATTTTTTTTTAAATATTACACGACACTTATACACTTCACAACTATATTTAACATTACTCTTATTTTTATATATCCAAGATGTCACCAAAATATTATTTTTTTTTCAAAGCCATGAAGTTGATATCCATACTTAAAAAAATAGTGAGAAATTCACGAAGTTTGGATTCATTAACATGCGCAAAATGTGCAAACGCGTAAGCCATGACAACAGCACGAACTTAATGCATAAAATATTTGTTAAAAAAACATTTGTTTTCTCTTAAAATTAAAGGGCACGAGTCATTTAAAATGCATGTAGATTCGGCGGGTAATAGCCCGTACACGTTGGTACCTGCCCAAAAAGGGACAGCTGTGGATTACTCTCTGCCCGAACTGCCCCATCGGGTCAACAGTAACGAGTAACAACGACGACCGTTATATTATTCCCCCCTCAACCCTTTTCTCGTCAATTAACTAATTTTAGCCAAGAATAAGGAACAGACGAGGATGCTTGATGTGTATTTGCGTAATTGCCCCTGTGAAGTCTCAAAATCCCCAGCGTGTTCCCTGCCGTCCAAGTCCTCCCCACATGTAACACGTGCTTTTCGTACTCTTTAATCATAGTTCTGTCTGTGAAGTTATAAAAGCACCCTCTAAAGTCAACAGAAATTTACCATACCTCTGTACACACACTTGGCAAGTTGGCCGCCCAATTGGGGCACAATAAACATATGCCCTATGATTTGTACTTATTTTAAGTTTTTTTTTAACTATGTTACAATTTCGTCTTTTGGAATTGTTACAAAACAAAAATCATAAATTCAGTTTTTTTTTTTTTTTAAGTTTACTAGAAAATGTCAAAAAGTTGTTCCTTAAATTTGACCGTTTATGTATTTTAATTTTTTTAATAATTAAGAAAATGACTATAAAAAATGTATGTATTTTTTTAAATATTTAAATATGTTTAAAAAATATTTAAAAAAAATGTAATAGACCGTCAAAAATAATAAATTTACTAAATGCATCATTTTTCTATGAAAGCACTTATGGATCGTCAAAAATACTTTTTAAACTTCCATACTAAAAAACAAACAAACACCAAGTCTTCTATCCGCCAATAACTTTGATTTCTATTAATCTAACCATATTTTTTGTATTGGTTTCCATAGTCTTTACAAAAATTTTCTCAAAAATCCATTCATAATCAAAGGAGGAAAAAGAAAGAAGAAGAATGTGCATGTAAATGCTAGAAGAATATGACCTAAGAAACATCAACATCTATATAATTTTGCAATACATCTCCATATATAATCTCTCCAACTTTGGGTACATATTATTTGGTGTATAGCATCGAGCCACGTGGAAGATGCAATTAGGTAACTAAAAATAAACAATTTGGTTTGTGTGGAAGAGAAACTACCACGTTGCTTAAGGAACCAATTATGGAGCTTTGATTTAATAATAATATATATATTATATATTATTAATTGAGTAGGAGAAAGGACATGTCAGCTTGATCTGGCCATATCTAGGAATCATGAAATCTAGAAAATTTTAGCATATTTCTGCTCTACCATATGCTCCTTATCCATTGCAGTATTTGTTGCTTTCCGGTTGGCTTTTCTGAAAATCCGAAGTTTTAATTATAATATTCATGTTGGGCCTAATGTGGAAAAAAGTTGTCAATCTTATTTATTTTTTATTCATGATTTTCTTAATATGATGATGTGGCATTAAATAATTAGTATACAAATAAAATTACAAAATAATAAATAAAATGATAAGTATTACTCGTGAATAGTGATAAAATCTACTATATTTGAATTGAGTTTTAAAATATTTATTAATTATTATATATTGTTTGAAAAATTTATGCGATTATAATTAATTATGGATAATAATAATAATTAATGTGTCTATATTGGCCCATTATATCTAAGTCCAAGTTTCCAACAATTCAAACAAAATTCCCATTATTTTGCTAAATTATTTCTGACTAGGATAAGATTAATGCGTGGAATTAAAGGTTGGAACCAGGTATGCCCTTGGTGGCCTCTACCCCCAAATTTTTAATTTTTTAAGATTATTTTATGGCGAATATTTTATTAAAAACATCCATTTAGAGTATCCTTAAAGAAAATTTATAATTTTACCTCTAAATTAATCGAATCTTCTGGTTTTATTCTGATTCAAATAAATCATGATGAAACACGTGCAGTTGCAGCATCTTATAAAAACTTTCAAACAACAGATATCATGATTTTCCATGCATCATGCATCTTGTGTAATTATTTAACCTACCCAACGTGTTGCCTGCTGGTTAGTCAAATATAGACACGTCTTCGTGCCCAATCCCTCTCTCTCATACCACATATTCATAATTTTAAAAATATTATCTCCATCGTCTCTCCGTTAATTATTATTATTTTTTCTTATTAAATATATGATATTTGAATAATAAGTAAAAGAATTCAATTAATTTAAAAATAATAAGATTAAAAAAATTAAAAAAAATATGATGTATAAAAATGATAAATAATAAAATTTTTTAAAAAATTAACTTAATTTTATATAATATATTATATCTATTTTATAATAAAAATAATTTTATAATCTAATATACCATGAAATCCTTTTGGAGTTAAGTGATTTCTCTTTACCTAAATGAGTAAGGTTAGTATAATTTTATAATGTATAAATTTTACATATTCTTTTTTTTTAAAAAAAGTAAGACTCACTAGTAAATTCTTTTTTTTTTTATGTAAATATCATATTTAAAAAAAAAAAGCGTGAGAATTGCTTTTAAAATGGTAGAAATTATTTACTTTATATAAATATTCCACGAGTGTGTTTATATATATGATACACCTCCATTTGACCGCTTGCCAATTTTTAAACACTACTATATCTACTCTATTTGATACTTCTATTTGATCGCTTGTCAATTTTTTTATTTAATAATTAATAAAATAATTTTAAGTGTATTGAGATTTATTTATTTATTTTTTTAAAAACTTTAAATATATTAAAAAAATATAAAAAAAAAGTAAATTTTTTTTTTTTTACGCTGAGTGGTACACCCAGCGATCAAGATGGAGGAAAACATTACTGGTTAGTCAAATATAGACACGTCTTCGTGCCGAATCCCTCTCTCTCTCATAGCACATAGTCATGATTTTAAAAACATTATCTCCATCGTCTCCGCACACCATATTATATATAATTAATTTTTTTTCTCTTATTAAATATGTGATATTTAGATAATAAGTAAAAAAATTTAATTAATTTAAGAATAATAAAATTAAAAATAATTAAAATAAAAATAAATAAAAATAAGTATAATATGTGAGAATGATGAGTAATAAAACTCTTCAAAAAATTAACGTAATTTTATATGATATGTTATATCTATTTTATAATTTTATATACCATATTAATTTTGTGAAATCTTTTTTGTAGTTAAGTGATTTCTCTTTACCTAAATGAGTAACGTTAGGTATACTTTTATAATGTATAAATTTTACATATTCTTTTTTTAAAAAAAAAAGTAAGACTCACTAGTAAAAAGTATATATATATATATATATTTTTTTTTTTATGTAAATATCAAATTTGTTTAAAAAGAAATGCATGAGAATTGCTTTTAAGATGGTAGAAATCATTTACTTTATATAAATATTCCACGAGTGTGTTTATATATATATATATGATAAAGTTTTGAAAAACATTGCTATGCCCACTCTATTTGACACGTCTATTTGACTGCTTGCTAATTTTTATTTATTTTTACTTAGTAATTAAAAAAATGATTTAAGTGTATTGAGATTTTTTTTTATTTTTTTAAAAACTTTAAATATATTAAAAAATGTAAAAAAATAAAAAAAATTACGCTAGACGGTATACCCAAGTGAAGATGGGGCGGCATATTAACCGCACCCGTTTTAAAAAACACTATTATGGTCACTCCACATCTCCATTTGGATTCTTTTTAGATTCCTTTTTATAATACAATAATGGGAAATCGATAGCTAGCTGTACTTCACTTTGCTTCAACCCTTTTGAACCATGCCAATGATTCTTGAAGAGTAGCTTCATTCTAACACTTGACCATGCTTTTTGATTTACCCATTCAATAAAATATAAAAAATGATCTATGAATAATATAATATTGATAATTAATAAGCTCAATGTCTTACTTTCAATTGAGATCTTCGAAGAACATATCTCTCAATATGTCAATTATTTGCAAAACAATATTTTTTTATTTAAAGGGCCCCGTAATTATAAAAAAAAATTAGGTGCACCAAAAAGTGGTCATTTTCATGATATCTCCTGAAATTAAACAAAAAGAACAAGTAGACCAAGATTTTTAGAGTATTTAAAGGAAACACGATTATTTAGAAATAGTCAAACATGGCCTTTTTATTAAAATAATTATATCTTTATGAGTTAATTATATAAATATAATTTATTTAATTTACTTTTGTTCAAATGAAGATAAAAAAACTCAAAAGGTAATTTACACGTGGCAGTGGAAATAAATCAATAAGCTTCCCTCTTAAGGTAATGTTTATATAATTAATTGATTTGTGTCTCTTGCTGGTAGGAAGAGACACAAATCAATAAGCTTCCCTCTTAAGGTAATGTTTATACCTTAAAAAATCCTTTTGGTTAACTTTAATTTTCCAATTCCGGTAACTACGGACCACTATCCACTTACCCAATTCTTGATTGCGACTTTTCGACCGGCTGTAACCGGTTACCCAATTGAGATCCACCCACAGCTAGCTGTGTCTTCTGCTGCTTTTTCGATTAGGATCTCGTTGATTTTTTAAATCAAATTAAGGTTGGTTCGGATATAAAAAAGTGTTTTATCATATATTATATTATTATTATAATTTTTTTAATTTTTATATAAAATATAATAAATAATATAATTTTTTTAAATATCAAAATAATAATAAGTTTAAAATATATTATTCTGATAATATTAAATTTAATTTTAATCTCAACTCATATCAATTCAACTCTTGTCAAAACTGGACTTAAAGTTTAAAAAAGAGATAAATAAATAAATAAATAAAATAGATATATAATATTTATAATTGATAATTATTTTACTAACATTAAATAATCAATAAATATTAAATAATCAATTTTAAGTATTTATCTCTTTTTCACTCTAAATTTTAAATTCATTTATTTTCATCCTCATCCCTCTTTTCTTTCAAATTTCCCACAATGTCCAGCTAGGTGGCACATTTAGGAAATTATATTATTTTCATTGTAGTAGACTAGTAGTGAGATCTTAATAAAAGTGAAAGATAATAATTTAGAATAATTCTATTTTAAAGCCTCTACAGTCTACACCACGTATTATTTGTCTAATATAATTTAATTTAAAAAATAAAATTTAAAATTTGAATCTTATAAATTATAAATTATAAATTAAATTAAAATTTAATGTGCAGCGTTTGGTTTTCCTATGTACTGGTGAGTGGTCTCATCAAATCTTTGGCTTCAAAATTTTGGTTTGTTAAAGTTTCATTTTCATTAATTATTTTTTATAATTAATTATTATTAAATTAGACCATCTTAATCTAATAAATACATAAAATATCAACCTTATCCTCTTATTAAAAAAATGAAATAATTGTCGGAAGGATACGTCCAAAACACTGTTGATTTAATTACATGGCCCCACGTGGTATCCTTTTTGGTGGGTATATTAAATTACTAATAAATCAGAATATAATAAAAGCTTTTTTATTTTTTATTTTTTTTCAAACATTAAATAAGAAAGAAAAAGTACAACTAGGGTTTCCTTTCTGGTGGGTATAATATTATTGTCGGCAGGCTTGTACGAGGTTTACTTCTAGGGAGACGTGGACTCTTCTTCTCCGTTTATACAAAGTCCTCTCATATTATCACATGCTCCTATTTTTTTTTACGATTAATAATATCCGCACATTATTTTTGACAATACTTTTTAAATTACATTTAGGGGTGTATAGAAATTACAGGAATCGGCCGTAAACTGATCAGATCGACCGTCGGAGTACAGAATCAGCCAGAATCGATCGGTGGGCGAGAGAAATTGAGAAAAAATTGATATCAAAAGTTCGGCACCAACTTGAACCTCTAAATATATATTTATAAAATTACGCTATTTCATTTAAATGAATGAAATAATATCGTTTTAAGACTAAAAAAATATATAATAGAACGGCGCTGTTTGGTTTAACATTTTAAAATGAATTAATAACTCCATTCTTCTTCTCTCCTGTATCATCTTCTTCCTCTCGACTCTTTGTAACTTTCTTCTTCTTTCATGACAGACGACGGCACGACTCTTCTTCCATCTTTCTCAATTTTTCCTTCTTCACAAAAGGCACCGACAATAAACCGAAAACCTTACCGACTCACGTCGAGACCTGATATGATTGGTTTTCTCTTTCCAAATCCACAGTTTTTGCCAATTCAATAGGCTCATGTTAGACGTCTGTGGTGTCTCGATTTTGCGCCGAAATCGATGTCGAACTCATTAGTATACAATCCTAGTTACATTATTGTAAAGTGAGGTAAGATAAATTTGTTTTTATAAAATAATATTATTTTTGTAAGATATTTTGCAATAATACTTTTATTATAATATGATTATGAAATGTGTTTTGAAAAGTATTGTATATTTATAATGTTTTTTAATATTTTCTAATGAAGTGAAATGCTGAAAACTGTTTATCTTTTAAAAAAGCTGTTTATGAATTTGCCATAGGTGTTGCAATTTGATTGGTTTTAACCCGACAACTGATAAGCTAATGCTGCGTATCATTTTCACAAATCTTGAAAGGAATGACCACTTTGGTATGTGGGGGATCACCTTTTTTTTTTTTTTAATCATAGATTTTGTGTAATTCTTGGGATGGTTAAATTTCGTATACTTTATTTAAAAAAATTGATAAATTTTAAATTATATAAAAAAATATTTTTTAATAATAGGTCTTATTTTTTTTAAAGAAAATACGTAAAACTTAAACCCTAAAATTACTGTATCTAGGATATTGCTCAATTCTTTTAAAATAAAGTTGATCCCAAGTTTCATATTTATATACTACTCACATTTATCCCAAGTTGCATAGATAATCCTTCATTATGACGCATCATTTACTAGTGATTTCGCTCAAATTTTAATTTAGGTCCACTATTTTAAGTCAAATCATATTTCCAAAACATGGTTTCTACTTATTCTATTTTTCCGGACCTTCTTTTTATCCAATACGCAGTCATGTTTTGGATATAATATTTTACGAGTAAGAGTCTGGATTTCATGCTTCCTGGTATTTTTTTAATAAATCATGTTCCGCTACATGATTTATTAAATAAATAAAAAAATAAATTTAAAAATAAAAAAATGTTCTAAAATATAAAAATAGGAAAGTTGCAATTCTAGATTCTCTCTATCAATTTTTTATTTGTATTTTTTATTTTTTAATAAATCACGTGACACTATAATACTATATCAAGAGAATTATCTGAACGTTAAATTTTAGATGACGTATTGTCAAATAATTGTTAGGATGCGTTTGGATGTTGAAGTGAGTTGAGTTGAGTTGAGTTGAGTTTAGATGATAAAATATTGTTAGAATATTATTTTCTAATATTATTATTGTTTTAGAATTTGAAAAAGTTGAATTGTTTATTATATTTTATGTTGAAATTTGAAAAAGTTATAATGATGAGGTAAGATGAGATAAATTTAGTTTGGAAACCAAACGAAGTCGTAGTGTATCATTACTCATCCATGTATACGTGTGCGCAGCCTCCAAAAAAAGAACGAGTTGCATCACTGCTATGTCAAAATAAAATTGTATTTTTGGGGTCATATGATTCTGGCTTGCATTAAACAATTTTATATGTGTGAACAAGACATCCATGAAAATGACTATGGTTTTCTTTTACTAGGAAAAAAAAAATAAATCTTTTGGGACACCATCTTGTAAAGTTAAAATTCACATGAAACATATTTCAAAAAAAAAAAAAAAAAATCACATGAAACACGATCTAGAAAAAAGTTAAAAAGGAAAATAATATGAAACATGCCAAAGAAGTTAATAACATGAAGAAAATGACATGGAACGTATTCATTTGAATTACAAGCATGCAAAAGTACCTTCGATACACAATGCTCATGATCTTTAACTGTAGCATTAATAACTGAATTGTGGGTTCAAAGAAAAAATAAATAACTAAGTTGTGGATATATATACTTGAAAGATCGATTTTAAACATTCACTACAACAAAAATCATTTTTTGCAATGAAAAAAATCATTGCAAAAAATCTATTTCTTGTTATAAAAAAGTATTTACAACGATGGCTTTTTTCGTTACAAATAATAACTTTTAGTCACGAATTTTTATTGTTACAAATCAATTTAACGTCGTCGCTATTATCTTCACGATAATATGTGTCCATTTGTTGCAAAATATATGTTTATTTCTAACGAAATGTACATTTTGTTTTGAATGGAATATAATGTTCTTGACCATCAGCCTTTTAATACAAGGTCAAGAGACAGTCGATATTTAAAATTCATTTTACTTGCAAGTTAGTGTGCAGAGATATTTATAACTTCACATTGCTAAGTTGATTCAATACTACAAGTTTAGTTTTATATTTTCTTCTCATGAACTAATACTTCCTTGTCATTTATCTTCTAAACTTTGCCTAAGTGCAACTTAATTTTTAAATTAAAATTTTCAGTGTTTACTATCCAAATTTATCGTTAATTTTTTTAAAAATATCTATAAAAAGACAAAAATGCTGCTAAATTAGCAGGCATGCATTTCAAAGAAATAGGGATATTTTTATATATGTGTAGTAGAGTAATGCTAAATACAATTTTAGAGTGTGTAAGTTTTATATATTCATTTTGAAAAAAAAATGGGCTCCACTATTAAAAATGTGATCTCAGATTTATCTATTTTTTTTAAAAAGAAATGCGCGATATCACCTACACATTTTGTGACTGTATCTAGTTAGAAAGAATAATTAGAGACAATCATCATGAGATAATAACTTATTTTAATTTAACAACAAGAAGTACCCATCAAGTTGAAAGAATCCAATCTTTTGTTTTTGTTTTTCCCTTAAGAAGCAACGTCGACTCCACCCAATTGGAAGAGACAATTTTGCACCTGAAGATCAAGAATATATACAAGATTAATAATATTATTGTGTAACACTCATGATAATTTGCACTATATATATATCTATATAGCTTTGCCGACTAATATTAATGAAACTTTGAAAAAAAAAGCCCATAAAATCCATATTAAATCTTTGACCGTCGTGGCCAATTGTTGATCTTCATCAGAGAATTAATATAATATTTCGAGGAGATTAAGATGCCATCACTAATAATAATAAACATGAAAAACTGAATCCGAACGTAATCCTCATTCATTATGGTATTAAAGATTTTCTCGTATTTGGCTCAAAAGCTCTGCAGTGTCACAGATATATATTAATATATCAGACAAGCTTTGGCACTCGGTCTCTCTCTTTTTTTTTTTGGCATTGTGTAGTGTATCAAAAAGTCAGTGGATGATCCGCATCTCAAACACTCATAAACAGCTACATATAAATATATATATATATATATATATTTATTTATAGATATGTGGAGAGAGAGAGAGAGAGAGAGAGAGGAAACCTTAAAAGGCATCAAAATAGTTGGCTGCATATATGTTGTCCTGGTGATCAGTATGATCTATTCTTGATAAAATTAAGCAATTAAGAATTAGCAACACACGAGTTCTCAGACGTTGTTTATTCATGTTCATCACATTCTAAATGCACCATCTTTTCCTCGGTTCCCACAAACTCAAATTAAGAATAAATAAGCTACACTTTGTTTTGGACTAGTGCATGCTAATTAATAAATTCTTATTAAAACACCCCAATATATATATAATTTAATTTGACGTTCATGCAAGGGAATTGCCAAGAACAAACTCATGAGGCCATCATGTTTATATTTTAATTCAAATTATTTCAATACTATTCACAAATATTTTCACTACTATCTACACAATTCTTATTTCATCTCATTATCCAAGCATGCCAGGCAACTCATGTCAATCTAGGTGTCATAGTTCAAGTTTATAGATAGGCTTAATGTTATTATTCTCTCTCTCTATATAATTATATAGTCGTATCATAACTCAACACGTTATGAATATATTGCATAAACCCGAATCATTACGCATAAATTGGATTAGCTAGGTGACAAAGTTGGATGTTTATTTTCAGCGAAGCCCTATTGGCAATTGGCAATGACATGTGATCCATGTTGAGCATGATCGATCGATCGATCACTTTATAATAATGTCCCGAAGAATAATGGCCGTCTCACCTACCAATCAAGATGGCTAATGCGAGCAACTTATCATTAGATTTCCCTCACGATTTTCCTCGCTCCATTCATCAAAACCCTATGGTAATGATCATAAGCAAACTAGACAAAAGAATTAGAAGAGGAGGCCATTTGAGTCATGCTAGTATTACTAAAATGGGGAATAAAAAATAGAAAAAAAAAGGTGAGTCAATATAATATCTATATTTCTGTAGGAATTTAATGCATATTAACCTCTTCAATTTGTTCGTACTAGTGTTTTTATTTTCTCCCTTATTTGTCTCAATTTCTTTTTTGAGTTACTTTATTTTCAAGTCAGTGCATAGAACATATCATCTACATTATTTTAATAATAAGATTTAATTTGTAAGATTCAAATTTTAAAATTTATCTTTAAAATCAAATTATGTCATATCACTTTAATGTGTGCACTACGTACACATTGTTAATATATAAAATAAAAAATAAAATTTACCACTTGTCCCAAAAGTTTAAATTGATGTAAAGATGTAGATTTTATTATTTATTTTATATTTTAATACACAACTTTTTTTCTTCTTTCTGTAATAATTCACCAAATGCATGCTAGAACTTAGAATATTGCCTTCAGGCAGAGATCATTATTCCACCAAACGGGATTTTGTTGTATCTTTTCAATTTGTTCCCTCAACTTTCCACGATTCCTAGTTTATAACAATCAATTGGCCTAGAATTCTCGTCTTACAAGTTAATTAAGGAGGACTGGATGATTGTGTTTTTCTTTTTTAATCTCGCCTTTTCTATGCATGCATTTGCTTCTAATATTATGATTGGCATATATCAAGAACATGAACAGCATGGGATACTCCACTAGGCCGGTACGTAAAAGGAATAAAAGTTGGCAAAGTATAATCTCTGCACTTTGGTCCCCGTTTATTCGACAAACTGATGGTGTTCTTGTTTTGATAGGTTTAGGCAAGTGGATGCATGGGGTTATTTGGAAATGCTTTTGATCTTTTTACAGAACTTGAATTGCTCATGTTTAGGGAAAAAAAACAAATGAAAACTTGCTCTTTCTAATGCATGAGAAGAATCATTATCTTGATTTGTCTATAGCTATGTTGGTAATAATTACTTCGGGTGAACATGATGGTATATATACATCATGTTTTGAAAGCCTATCAGTGTAAGCATTTGTGTAAATTTCCACCATTCGCTTGCTTATCCTAACCTCTTACGTGTAAATCTATTTACTAACACAACTAAAGAAGAAAACCGTCGTATCAAGTCGACAAGCTCCAATTTGGCCCGTCCTCTTTTTTTTTTTTTTCCAAGTTTTGAATTTCTCTTCAATGGTGAAAAATTCCTTTTCACAAGTCTCTGGTCGCCTTCCAAATTTCTTTCATTTTCCCAAAACAGGATTCTCAATTCGATAATTTTACAACCCCTGACTTGACGCGCCGTTTTCTCTATTAAGATGTTAGTTTTCGGCAAAGTCTTCAACATGAAAGTTATAGGATTTTCTCCTAACTTTTCGTAGACACTGAGATTACCCATATTGGAGTTCTCTAGCAAAAATTATGTTCTAAATACTGAAGGGTATTTCAAAAATTTTGAGAAATGAACGTTTCCTATTCTCTTGATGACTTATTTAATTTCTATGACTCATTCAATTTATTTATTCCTAAACAAAAATAAATAAAAATTCTAATAAATAAGAAAATAAAACACAAATTAGCATAAAATTAAGAATAAAAGTATGACAAAACTTGTATAGAAATTAAGCACATTAGAGGCCTCATCACGGTTGTGAGATCTCCCTTGATTTGTCACCAAAGTATAATGATTTAAGATAATTTCCTCATTACTTGATAAAAGAAACATGCCAACCCAATGGATGTTTTGCAGGAACCCCCTTCTCAATATTCCCTGAATGATGTATATTACTATATTAGCAACAGCAAACTCAATAATGCGTGATATATGGGCATTGTACATTTTGAAGGTATATCTGAAGTACATGTGGAAGAGATCTGAAAACATAGCACTGGTGGCAAAAGGAACGTTTTAGCCAGCCCTAAGTGGAAGGGACAAAGGCTTCGTTGAATTGATAGTAAAGGTTACTATGAGCTAATCAACATTAGAGAAATGTCTAGAAAAGGAAGGTTAGAGCACATGCATGACCCTTCATTTCTGTTTTAGATGGGAGATATGGCAGAGAGCTTTGACAATGAACCCAATATATATGTCTTGAGTAGGCAGTTCATCCCAAGTCCGCCCTCTGACCATTCAGTTGCACCCTAACAGGTTCTTCTGGTAAATCATATGGAGACAGTTCTTTTAGCTATATATTGAAATAGAAATGTTTGTGAATTTCTTCCTGAAATGCAGAGAGAATTTTCACTAATCTACTTTAATATTAGAAGAATACTCAAGACAGTTCTTTTTGCTATATGTTGAAATAGAAATGTTTTGACAAGGAACCCAATATGTCTCGAGGGAGAAATGCTGATTATAAAGGTAATGCCTGAGGTCTAAAGCTTGATTCAACTGCTAAACCAGGTATCAATGACTAGCAACTTCACATGATGCTCGAGGATTGAAACCTTGATTCTTTGCAAATTGGTAATATTTTAGACACATTTCAGTAGTCTTTTTGATTAATTATTAAATAAATGCTGTTTCTAGGAGAAAGGAAGATCATAAGACAGCACCAGACATCTAAAGTAAACAATTCAACATTTGATAACCAAAAGAAAAACTCTCCATTTGCATCAGCTAATTGCTTGATAGCAGTTGAAGATCATCTTGCCAGATTGAACTTTACCAAAGCTGGAGAACAGAGAGACTCCCAGAGAGAGTGCACAAAAAAGTGATGGTCCAGCCAGGTCAAATCCACCGGGTCTTTATTGGGTCACAGAGGCACTGACCCGTTATCCCTCCACCGTCAGGAGCGGGGGGTTGTCGCTGCTCTGTGAAACCAGCCTCACGCTTTGCCCCCAACCTCTAGGAAACACGTGAACCGAGGGCCTTCGCCCAGATCACATGCCTCATCTCTTGACTTGGAGTGGGCGGGCCAGTATAAGCCATCGGGGAACCCGACCTGGATGGAATATGCCGGCGTCCCATCACTTTGAAGCCCCCACATGGGAAACAGGCTCGCGTTGCCAAGCCCGGCGAACATCACGACCTCTTTAGGGTCTTATAAAGTACGGATTTATCTTGCTTCTCATCGATGTGGGACTTAGTTTTGGACATAGAAAGATTAGGATCAGCGCAGCTGCTTACAAAATAGCACCATTGTTTCATCAAACATATATCCTCTCTCTTCTTTCTGGTCAACTTCTTCGATTTTGCAATACAATGAAATCTGGGGCCCTTTTTTCATCTCATCTGTCTTCCATTGTTTCTCATAAATAATAATTATAGAAAAAACACCCAAACAATTATTCATCACAATTATTCTCGTCCTTCCATTTTGTTTTACAGACACATAATAATTTTTATAACAATTGAGACTATAAACTTCAACCAGCATGCAGGGTTTGGAGTGGTGTTGCCAGGCCAAGCAAAGGATGCAACACAAAGTAATTTCTGCAAATGAAGCATTGAACAGAAGGGACATTGAAGGGGAAGGAATCTCTTAAGAATTGCTGTCCAAGTTCTGTTAGTCAGGGCAGTGAATAATGTTGTCATTGCTTCAGATGAAATGCAGGGTCTTCTCCCTCATGAAGATTCTCTTCTAAAGAAATGTATTTTAAATTACACACACTCACTTTGAGAGTTGTATGATTCCAGAAGATGATCAAGAGGTTGGTGTCATCAGGGCGGCTGCTAGTGTTATGTAATCAATCCGTGATTAGTTATAGAATAAGATCAAACTATAATATGAGCAAATAATGTAATAAATGGTGGGATTTAAGTCATTAATGTAATAGAGGTCAAATAATTTCTATGTAAAGCACTTGGCTTGGCTATCTCTATAAGGAGCCCTCTGTTTTATCTACCTAATATTTCGTCTTGTACGAGTTGGACTTTGGAGGACCTGCTTCCTCGAAGCAGCCAATTCCATTCTTCTCCAAAATAGCCAAACATAGGTCCTAAACCTTCTTATCAGTGTTAAAACTGTCTGACTTGGGTTATATGCATCCTTTGCATGGTGTTTTTATAGATAGTTATATTTTTATGATTTTTCGTTATATTAAGATTAAGATCTATCTCTTTTTGTTTTATATAAATGTGTCACACGGTAGACAAGTTGGCCCCCTCAAAAAATTGGCAACGAAACAGAGGTGCTTTTCTCTTTCATTTTCTTTCAAATTGCTATTTTATGCCATGTTGTAACCAAAATCAGGTTTCTATAGAATTTTTCTTCAACACTAGTATATTTTTGGGATCAATGGTTTGTTGGGAGTCTTTTTTTTTTTTTTTTTAATGAAACTTCCATTCATAAATTATTCAATACAAGACTTATCAAAGATAATGAAAGGGAGGACCTCAACAAGTGCCTCTTCCATCCATACAAATTCTGAAGTTAAAGAAAGGCCTAATTTTGCAACTGCATCTGATACTTTGTGGCCATCTCTGCCAATATGCTTTAAAGACCGGCCTTGATGAGAAGATATAATAAGTTTGATGTCCTCGACAACCTGACCATCCCAAGAATAATCAATCGAACTATTGTTTACTGCATCCACAATCAACTTAGCTTCTCCTTCCTGTTCCACATTCCTTAAACCCAATTCAGTACAAAAAATAGCAGCTCGAAGAAGAGCCAACCTTTCTGCTACCAAGGCTGATTTAACAGCAGATCTCGGGGCAGCTAGAACTGCATGGACTTCTCCTTTATGATGCCTTACCACAACACCCGCAGCCATCAAATCCTTCTCTTTTATCTAATGTAGCATCAACATTGACTTTGAAATTACCAGCTTGCGGGGGCTTCCATAGTTGTCTATCTTGAATAACTGACGCTCTGTCATGTCCATCAGTTAACACAACCTGATGCAAATGAGAATAGTTTTGATGCCACTTCTTAAAGCATATGTATTATATGTATATATATATATTAGTTAGAGCACCCACTGATATATAGCTTGGTACAATTTATCTGATTAACAAGTTTTAAATTCCAGAGGATTGGTATGAACTTAGAATATGTTTACCATTTCCAAAACTAGCTTCTATTATATTGACTAATCTCATGGCTCTACGGGTTGATAAACACAATTAAAGTGAATAAAGCATAAATTCTTCCAATACTGTATCCATAGTTAAATCAACCATATATTTCATAAATTAACCATGCCCCATTTCTAATGGCTAATTAAGATTGGTTTCCAGCAAGTACTACATTCATGTGGAGAAAATGGCGTTAAGAACAATATTGAGCCTTAGCGTACTGCATGCTTTACAAAGTTCAGTTCACTTCCATCTTAGCATTAATTACATCGAGCATATGTAATGAAAATGCATGGGGTCTTTTCCCATGACGTTTTGATGGTTTTGCTGTATCCTATCCCAGAAATCCCTGATGTATCTTCCAGCTAGGGAAGTTCATGATGAGTAGCATGCATTGTCGCCTCAGAAACACAATCAGTTTATTGCTTAAACACTTGCAATTCCCTTAGTCAACTTTTTAATGATCATCTGATCTTTAGCTACTAGCTTGGTAACTAATTGGTCTCGATCGTACTCATATCGTGTGCTAGTAGTACTACGTCATCAAGTATCAAGTCACATAATTGACAAAATTTTAGTAACTATCGATACATATACATGATACATGCATGCACCCATGGCTACCTTATTTTTTGAATTACTGTATACACACACACACACACACACACACACACACACATATATATATATATGGTTGGCACAAAGGGCTCGTACTTGTTTTTATTGATACTAAATGCTAAAATGCCTAGACTTACTTCTTCAGTACTCATGATTTGGAAATGACTAGCATCATATTGTAAAATTATTTACTGACCAGTTAGCTTATATATATTCATGCACTGCTTGTTTTATGTCTAATTACTTGCATATTCTTTGTTATAACTTGTTTCTGATCACTCATGTTTCCGAGTTAATGATGAATGATGGGGGTTGTTTGAATATCATACATAAGACTGTTGACTTTGCCTCCATACAATAAAAAATGGTTGTCCCAATTGTAACTGTTGTTTGAGATGTCTAGAAATAAGTCAGTCATCTCCTTCCATGTGTGGATCACATCCATGACAGCCACCTTGTTCTGTTTTGATCACCCGGCAACCATGCATTAATTGAGGTTTTAGGATATGCGGGGATGCATAAGTTATGTAAATATTATTCCCAATGTCATATGCAAAGATGTGGAATGAAAAATCTGTTGCAGCATATTCATTATATAATTAATACAAAGAACTCAAAAAACACCTAACAACTTGAACTGTTATCTATTCTAAAGCTAAATTACTAGAATCTGAATTAAATAAGTATAATTACTATATATTGCTTTTGTGTCAACAAACTCTTGCTGACGTGTATAATTGCTAGAATCTGAATTAATTACATTGCCAAGTATTGTGGAAACAATGGGGGTGATCTCCAAGTAAATGATGAGAAATCAATCTTGTTAGTATTGGTGGACTCGTTGTACCTATAGGTTAAAAATGTTGCCCCTACCACATGTAAAATTTAGTTAATTACAATAAAAATAAGTTTAATAATCTAAAATTTTATATCAAACCATTTAATTAAGTTTAGAACGTTTTATAAAGTAATGTTTTTTTTCATAGTCCAAACATATTATATAAAATTGAATAATGCTATGTATAAGTCCCAAATAAACAAGTCTCATGAACTCCTTTATAAAAATTTGGGTTTTGCTAATAAAGAATATTTTTTTTTACACTTTTTTACAAAAGCTAGCTTGCGTGAAATTTATATATTTGAGGCTTATACAAATGATTTCTATTATAAATTAGAAAAATGATATATTTAGAATCTTATAGCGTGTAATTAAACCCCACACACCCCTTTTTAAAAAAATAGATAAATATAAAATTCACATAAAAATATGACTTTTTTTTTTAATAATAAACATCATCCTATTTAAAAAAAAAGTATGCGATGCTGTATGTAATATTTACTCTATGAATTAAGTTAATTATCATTACTAGATCATAATGATGATCGATCTGAGCTAATTGCTATATTCTCGACCAGATGATCTTAATTAATTAATTTCATGCATGGTTGCCCTAATTGAAAATGCATATAGAGAAACTAATACTAGTGCTCTAAGCATTTTGCGGCCTTCTTTTTTACAAGTGCCGGTGCTTATCAAATGCCAGCAATCCTTAGTTTTTTTGTCGCGCTGTCTCGAGATTAATTTATATGCATGATCATCAACCTAGCTAGCTAGCAGATCTTAGCTAGTATTCCAATTAATATCACGTACATGAAGTACTGCAAACTTCACAAGGCTTTATGATTATGATATATATACAAATATCCACCATATTATATATGTATGTATAATATATATAGTTCATTAAAAATAAACATGACATGCATGCAGTTACACGAGAGAAGAAAAAAAAAATAATGTTTCTGATTTTGCTTAATTGGTGGCATGCATGCAACTTAATTGAAACGTACATGGCATTATAGCAATTTGCTCCCATAGGGCAAGCAGATCGACGTGGCTTATACAGTTAAACAGAGAAATGCTTTCCTTCTAAATAAAAAATAAAAAAAATGAGCAGATCAAATGCTTTCAACATACTAATTCTACTAAAATCATGATATATATATATATATATATATATATCTATATATAAATGGATATATAGTAATTAATTAGATGGGGTTTAATTTCTTTAATATTCTGGGATTATATATAGGTGACATGGCTAACCCATTAAACATAAACCCATTAACTAATCATCCGAAACAATAATCTGGAAACAATAAGGGCAAAATGGTAATAGTACATATCTATTAGGTTAACCTAGATATAAATATATACTATAAGTCTATAAGAGAGCAAAATAAA
This sequence comes from Cyclocarya paliurus, assembly GCA_029856935.1. NCBI lineage: Eukaryota > Viridiplantae > Streptophyta > Magnoliopsida > Fagales > Juglandaceae > Cyclocarya > Cyclocarya paliurus. The sequence goes on from CM056958.1 coordinate 15,507,565, forward strand.
AAGAGAAGAAGAACAAAATAAAAAGAGAAGACTATGCGGCGACATTAGCTTATAGAGGAAAAATTGAGGTACGCGTGGACGAGGCAAGGTGCGACGGGGCTGGGCTGAACGGCAGAGATGCAGTCGAGCTGAATGGCTGAGCAGTCGAGCTAAATGGTTTGCGGTGGAGATGCAGTCGAGCCGAACGTCTGAGCACGAGAGAGACAGAGAGAGTGATGAGCGAGAGAGAGTGAGACGGAGTAAGAGCTCGGCTTGAGAGAGAACGAAAACATTCCGAGAGACGAAGTGGAGGCTTGCGACGGTCAGGGGTGGCTTGGGGTGTCCGACAATGATCTCAATGTAGGTGGTAATGGCGTGGAGGAGTTGATGGCTTGAGGAGTAATGCTCTGTTTTCGGGGGCCAAAACAGAGATATTCGAAGCTTACAAAGGAGGCCTCGGGGACGCGTTGGGCAGTGGTTTCAACTGGTAACAGCTGAGCAGAACGCAAGAGGGTGATGGTGATAGTTTACGGTGGCTGGGTTGGTGTTCATCCTCTCGGTTTGATTCGATAAGCTAATGGGTTTGCAGAGGTGCACTAGCTTGGATTGTGGTTCTCGGGAGGTGGATTTGTGGCGCACTGCCAGGTGAGACTTGGGCGATGGTGGTGCAGGAGCCGTGCGGAGGAGCTGGGACGACGTGGTTCTCTCGCTGGGTTTCAAGGTGGAAATGCATGTGCTACGAGAGGTGGCCTTGCCAAGACTATGGATGTGGAAAGACTTGCATTGTGGGATGAGGAGGAGATGCAGTGGTCAGTCTGTGCAGCGGCGCTGTGCTACTGCTGGGCTAGATCGTGGCAGTGGGGATGCCGTATACTCTATGTACAATGCATTCGTCTTTGACTATTTGACATTGGATTTAAAAAAAAAACACATTCTAAAGGTGCAATGATTAAAGCAGAATGTGAATGATGATTTGCCCAAAGAAGAAAAACAGTTGCTGGGAGGGAATTTGTTGTGCATGTGGGAAGCTGAATGATTAAAGAATGTCAATGATGATTAACCCAAAGAAGAAAAATAATTGGGCGGGAAATCACTGCATATGAGAACCTCGTCGAATTCTAAAAAGTAAATTATTAAAAGGGATACAAAATTAACAATTAAATAAATTTAAAAATGAAATGATTAAAAGAGATGAAGCTGGTCAAAAACTCTAAAAAAACAAATGATTAAAAGGATAAAGAAATAAACAATAAAATAACTTTAAAAATAGATAAAGAAATGAACAATAAAATAACTTAAAAAAATGATTAAAAGGTATAAAGAAATAAACAATAAAAGATGTCGTTACATTAATTAGTGGTGGTGTTTAGATAAATGCCGTTAATATATTTAATGTGTCACCAATGTAATATTAGTGGCGTTAAAATAAATGCCACCAATTTATATTATACACTGGCAACATATTAGCAGCGGCGTTTATTGTAACGTCGCTACCTGTATTAGTCATGGCGTTTAGATAAACGTTGTTAATGTATTTAGGCCCCGTTTATTTTTAAAGATGAGATGAGATGAGATTTTTTGAGATATGTGTAAATAGTATTGAGATATGTTGAGATTAGATGAGATAAGATAAGATGAGATGAGATGAGATGTGTGTTTGTTTATAGAGATGAGATTAGTTTAACTTTTTGTGAAGTATTTATTGTTTTGGGACCTACAACCGTATATATAAATAATTTGTTTCACCTGGAAATGCGCGGAACCCAATTCTTTTGCCCGCGCATGAACAGTACGCTTGAGCATATCTGCACAGTTCAGGTTGCTCTTGGGCCGAAATGCATATTTTTATTTTTTGTTTTTTACTTTTTTTTCAGCATCCTTTATTAGTCAAGTGCGTGTAGTTTATTTTCAAAGCAATACGCAATACTTTGCATAAATCATTACAAATATTTGTAAAAAAAAAAAGTAACCTCATTTAAAAAAATGATGCTAAAAAATTTCGAAAATATATTTCTTTTAGCAAAGATTTTACAGAGTCATGAGTAACAACTTGTAATGATTTTTGCTACTCATTATTACGATACTGTACACTCATTAAGATAAATTTTAGCATAATATTTAATATTGTTCTTGTGAGATTTTCTATACATAAATTAATGTGTTAATACACTCATTATGTGTTAACCTATTTTAATTTTAAAATAATTAAAAATACCAATCCTGTTTTTGAGATAATATCAGTATGTATTAATCCTGCAAGTTATGAAAATAGATATAATTAAAAAATATTTTCATCAAACTGGTGAGAATATAATTAGCGTGTATTTTACCAATTTTTTTGCTATGATAATTAGATCATAATTCACATTTCTTACACTATTATATATATATATATAAATATATATATATATATATATATATATATACTGGTGAGACACACAAATAATTATATTCTCCAATTATAATAACCTATTTGCATAAAACCGTTGAAGGAATAGATGCGAATATTTTTGACTTGTTCCTGGACATTGGGTTGAAACGGTATTTTTTTTTCCTACTTCATTTATCAAAGACAAGTTATTATATCAGCTTGCAACCCATTAGAAATGTTTGTTAAAAAAATTAAATACAAATTGATTCAAGAAATACATTCCTAAAAGATAACAAGTCGAAATTTATATTTCAATGAAGGCTTATCCATTAACATAATTCATCTACCATTTCGGAGTTAAATAAATAATTAAGTAGGATGCAAATAATAATATTGAGCAATCCACAACGATTATCGTAACATGTTTAAATTCATCACTCGCATAAATTACTAATGTTGTCCAAAATAAGGCCAATTTTAGTGCCACACATTAAAATAACAATATTAAATACACGCTGATCCTTAAATAAAACCATCAATCACCACCTTTTGCTTCCCACATAGAGATGGAAATCTGATCTCTAATTGCAGCCATATTGTTTTGTGTTTCAGGCGTCAAGTCTATATTATGAGATGAGGATGCCCCGTCACCAACTGTTGGCTCAATAACTGGTAGCTGCATCGTATTTCACTTTTCAAATATCCAATCATCGGGAGTGACCATTCTAATAAAGTTGTGCAACGCACAATATGCTGTAATGATTAGTGATATGAACCCGTAGGAAGGGAATCCCTTGAACCCACAATCAATTTGAAAACGCACCCAAGAAAGCCAAAATCAAGTCGATATATGGAGAATCTAGACCCGATGAGAACTCGTTTCAAGAACCTAGATTATATTAAAATCTAGACCCGATGAATAACCCGTCTCAAGAACCCAGATTACAGGGAGGAACGCCACAAAGGTTGTGATTTGCCTTTGATAAGTTCAAAAGTTCAATGAAGAACAAGAGTAGCAAACTCACTCACAAATAACATTCAAAATTGTCTCATCCTTGAAATGAGGCTACCATGAGTGTTTTAACCAAAACCCTATTGAAACCCTAACCCAAAATAAACCCTACTTCCAAAACTACCCTCGGATGAACAGTACCCGCGGCTACTGTACGGCGCTATAGTGATTCGGACGTGAACAGTGCCGAGCTACAGTACTCTTGAAACCCTAGTTTCTAAAATGTAACTTTTCCAAATAAGCCCTTGGCCAAAGTACAAGGCCTTCCCAAAAACCCTAATTCATAATAAATAAGACATATGTGGGCCAAGTATCATCTAGCCCACTTATTCTAAATGAAATAAATCTTTTAACTAAATTAAAAGTTTCTAATAACAATAGGGCCTATTTCTATGTCTTGTCTTCCACTGTTTGAATCAAATGGATCATAACTGGTTCTCCTTCTTTCAAGTCCATATTGAATGTTGGGCTCTTGCTAGCTTCATTCCAAGTGGATTGGACCAATCCTTGCATTGCTTCCTTAATCTTCTTGGCTCTTGATCTTGTAATTGGTCCATCTGGAACTTGCAAATGATCTAGAAAACAAGGCCCACCTTGGTTCCCATCAATTAGTCTTTGCCGCCCAACCGCATATGAAGGCATGTTTGAGAGGATTTTGAATCGTTCTTTTATAACACTAAAAGTTCGTTCTATAACATTACGAACTGTAGAGTGACGGTAATTGAAATAATCTTTATGCCCACTAAATTGCCTCTGGTTGTGACGACCACTCATGTGATAACATTCTCTTAGATAGGGGGCAGCAATCCTGCGGTGCATGGATAAGCTGAATCCACAAGATAATACTGACTTGCATCGTACTCCATTTTTTTTCATTTGAACACAGAACAATTAATATAATGGGAGAAGCAATAAAAACTTTAAAAACTATAATATATTTGAAAAAACTGGTTCACAATAAATGTTTACCCTCTGGTGGCCATGGAAAACGGGCTAGTGAATCACTGCCAGCATGGTGGAAGACATGTGCATCATGCGCAGATCCTTCCCAGCCAGTGTAAACAAATATAAACTTCATGTCGAAGTCAACTATGGCCAGCACATTTTGGGCAACTCACCCCAGTCTATTTCAATATGCCTCACGCAATGTAGTTGGGACGACAGCTGGTATCATCGTACCGTTCATTGCACCAATGCATCCCTATCAAGTCATAAATAAATCCGCTAACAATTACAACCAATTGATCAAAATGTGATTGTTACATCTCACATTCCAAAAAAATGCATATATTAATTTCTTACCTTAAACCAAGGATAATTACGATGGTTGCTTGAAGTATAAGGGTGCACGCTGTCCCTGGGAGTTGGCACAATCAAATGTCTCCCAACGTCACATAATGCATTAATCACCTTCTGATGTGTTCATTAATTGTCTCTGTTGAATGTTAAAACCTATCCCCAACAATGCGCTAGTCTTCTGCATGGGCCACAAGAAGGCAAAACATCACCAAAACTTCCTCCACCGTCATTTCTCTTCTAGAATCACGTAACAAGTGATTGTTACTTAACAATACGCATAAACACCTGAAGGTAGGTACCTCCATATGAAATATTATCTTGCAGTTATCTGGATGGCCATTTAAAATGCCAAAAATATATTGATACCCTCGGAGGCCTATATTATGTTATGGCCTTGGGTGATTCCTTCTCCGTCGGTGGGACAATATCCTAATTGCGTTCATGATATCCATTACCTCCATCGGATCATTAGTATCACTCCCATTAGTTCAAGAATTTTCATCATCCATTTCAACTATAATATATTGTGGAACTGTGCTAAAAACTCAGCCTATATGTTCAAGAGGTAGGAACCGAGGACTCCTAAATAGATAAAATAATTGAACTGTGATAAGGCCAATTTCAAGGCAATTCTGTACTAAAATATTCTGGGTGGAGCAAGTGGAATTTCTGCTGTAGTAGATAGTTGGATACTAAAATCTGCATATCGTACAGTAGGCCAGCAATTTGGTTATACACTTGCTTTAAACTCCCTTCAATTAACCATGATTCCAACTAAATATGACCCAGGAGATTCGTGTTTAAGAAAAATTTAATAAGAAACATCATTTCGACTGTAAACATAGCATAAAACAACAAGGATAGTTCTTGATAAACTACCAAAATTCAAACAAAAAAACTTACGAGTTTGAATGAAATCTTTGGTTGTTTACTTGGGCTATTAGCTTGAGGAAAATGTTAAGGCTACATACTAATCTCTACTGGTTTAACACATAAAAATGAAGGCTTAAACATAGTTAAAAAGTGATTCAAATAATAGGAAGAAGCAACATTAAAACTATAGCAGAATTTTGACAGGAACTTGTACAACTTGGAACAAAACAGGGCAGAAATCATCTCACATTTTCAACCAGTAGGTTGCATAAACTATGCTTGTTCTCTACCTTGCCCTCACTTCGTTACACACCCAACTAAACATCCTATTAAATGAAAAAAAAAAGAGGAACAAGTGAGGTTGAACGACCCATGACAGAATCCGTTCAGAATTGGGCCAGAAACATTAGTAAACTTGTCAAACAATGAGATATAGAGAAGTTATATGTGTCCTAAACGACTTTATAGCTGTTAACACAAGAAACATCCTACTAATATAGTCGTACATCTGCTGTCATATACTTATTGAACCCTTTTCCAGAACCTCTATATTTTGTGTTAATACTCGTTCAGCTCCATAGCATTTCTTGATCTCTAATCCTTTCTTGCTTTTCATTTTATTTTTAACTTCTTCTTTTTTGGTTGGAGTGTGCTGGGATTTCTTTTATAAGGGTGGAGGTATTATTATGCAGTCTGAGGGTTGAGTTTGGTTTTAGCAATAGGTTTATGCAAGCCATATATTTGCAATCATCTAGGAAATATTATGCCGAATTAACAATATATTAGGGCTTCGTCTCATTTATGGTGGTATCTTATATCACTCTAAGTTTTGCTGGACTATTGATGTGTTAATTACTTACTGTCTCATGAATTTAAATGTTTTAGATTAAATTAATACCTGCTATATGTTGCCTGTTATTGTTATTTATCTCTTTACCTGTGCTTGTGACTATCTGATTATTTCTTCCATTTGGGTTTTACAAATGTTGCTAGGACCTATAGCTAACCTGTAGCTATCAAGTAGTAGTAAAAATTTTAGTTCCTCAAAACAGTAACAAATATCTTTTAGAAACAGAAGCAACATATAACATTATAAATAAATTTTGCTCATGCAAAATACTATATTCAGAAATGGAGGACTTATTCCACCATGAACTTTCTTTAGAACCTTCACCCTAGAATCACTGAGCTTCCCATATGGTGTAAAGGATCATGTAAAAAGTTTGGTCAGAAAGGATGGGACGAAGACCGTTTTAAGACCAACCCTGAAAAAATGAAAAATAATGAGGAATAAAAACTAATGTCTACTGGGAATGAAAAAGACAATAGCAAAAAAACTGGCTGTACTAATGAATACTGAAATATAACACAGATGAATACAATAGCAACACACATTGATCTGCACCAGAAAAAATGATCCTTTACCCACAATGTTGTCCAAAATACGATGGGAAGCTTACTCTAAAAGCAACATACCAAAATGTTTTGAAATAATAACATTCAATCATAAAACATTCATGTCCATGAAACCAACAAATGTCTTGAACAACAAAGCAAACAAGTTTGAATTGAAATTACATAATAATGCCAATTAAAAGTTACAACTCAGAAATTATGCGCGTTCTAATCAAGTTCTAATGCCGTGGGTAGTCACTAATCAACTATGCATCGCCCACGCACAACGATGGACATCATCCATTGTCAGAAATTCTCGTTGTGCTAGGGGATTCATTAATTGATCAAACGCACGGGAGAATTCCTTCTTCAGCACTAGGGGCTGAAGTGACTGTAAAATGGCCACACAATATGAAAACAAATCCCAACCAGCATCAATCTCAGCATCATGAGTGGATCCTCTACTCCGTTTTTCACCTGATGCTTCCCCTCTGCCTTTATAACACTTTCGGCGTGCCTCATAAGAACGCGTGATCACTGCAACCATGTTCGATATTTTTTAGTCCTGCTGGTTGCTTTGCCTTCCCTTTTGACGCTGCCAGGACGAGTGAGTCGATGGTGTTCCCATGTCCATGGAGAACTGCGAGGAGCCACCAAAAACAAAATCGTCACTCGCTTGGGTGCCAAGTGCCGGGCCCCGACGCCGCATTTCTGCATCAAGACGCTCTTCGTCGTCTTCAGATGGTGGTGGTTAGGTGGAGACATGGTGGAGTGTGCCCGTGGCAACAGAAGCGCCAAAAATTGTACAGAGGTCTGCATATCGTGGGTAACCCAAGGTACGAAACTTTTTTAATTGTGGTTTGGCCTGGGCAAGGAATTGTAATATCTATATATTAGAAAGGGATTACTGTGTAAAAAAAAATGATAATCAATAAGATAAATATTGTATAATATTATAAATGACGTGTTTAGAGATTCGTTACCCTGATGGCATTTGCCCAGTGTTCATCGCTCCCTACAACCCTCTTGGTATCGGGGTCCCATCCCATACCAGTTTGGGACATGAGGTCCGTGAACTATCGTTGCATCATCTTGAGCCTATGTATTTTCCCCTTGATTTGGTTCGCATCATACGGCCTTATGCCCACAACCGTAAGGCGAACAACATAGGAAACGTGATCCCTAGAAGTGATCCTCCCAGCCCTCAGTGCACCACTAAGGGCGTATGCTAACATCATGTCAATGAAGACATCCTCCATTCCATCCGCCCATATTGGACAATCAACGTTTGACATGTCGGGATCAGGGTCCATGTGAAAATGCTAATAATATGATATGAAAGGCAAAGACGTTTAAATCATACGTGGCAACATAAAAGATAAATTGAATCGAAACTGTTTTTTGGAGAAGTGGGCCATACTTGCCGAGGGTGAGATAGTCGAGAGGAGCGTAGGTAGTAACGCTAAGAAGCAGCCAATGTTGTAATAAATTAGCACGTTTTGTTATACGAATAATATAGAGGGAAGTCATAATGTAAAGGTTATGATAATGGTATCAGATTTTTAATAGGAATAGCACTATGGTATTCTCGAAAATTTGATTAGTAAATGAAAATTTCAAAATCATAAGCTTTTTATAACAAAATCCCACTGATGGCTTGCAAGTGGTGAAGAATTTTCTATTTTTAAGCAAAACTAATTGAAAGATAAATTTTCGACAACTTGAGTGAGTATAATAAGATATAAATAAACATGGATAAGTTGATAACTAATATAAATGCCGGAAAAATTTAAATCCATTTTAGTTAATATGACTAGAAAGGCCACTTGATTATGCAGAATGTTTGGAGTAATTTAATTAACTAATGCCGGATGGTGGAAGACACAAATGAGAAAATTTTTTAGTACACAGTACTGGAGGGCATGTTTCTAGAATGTTTTTAATCACACGACATTTCTTGTACAGAAATTGGAGAGAATAATCAGCCATATACCATTCTATTCATGGGAACTGAACTTCTACAATATAATATAGTGTGCTTTTTTATTATTATGCCTCCTGGAACCATAGATAATAATCGGGTTGATGAAGTTAAATTAAAAAAGTACCTAATATTCGAGGCATCATTGGGAGGAACTACCGATGGATAAAAAGGATTGTGCACATATGACCCAGGAGATATAATTTAATTCCTATAATAATAATAATAATAACTAGCATAAAAGAAAAGATATATGCTTGGAGAAGTTAGTAGAAGAAAAAGTACTTTAGGACCAATTATTTAGGGTAATATTCCAAACAAGATTCTATTTTAATATAGGTTTCAATGGCCGATCATGCAAGCAAGCAAGAAGATTAGATCAGTTGGATACTTAGATTATAAACAAAGTAGCTGTGCAGTATCCTCACCTCGCTGTTGTGAAAATTTGAAACCCTGTTAAAGCTTTGGTACAGTCCAACTTTTTGGATGAAAACTTTAAAAAGGATATATATAAGAACCCTATTGTTTTATCGACAGTTCCAGCTTTTTTAAAAATTTATAGCACATATTTGAGTTATTTTATAACCTATTGTTAAATAACTATAAGATAATGTCAGTACTGAGTTAAGTTAAGAGATTTATTTATTTTTTTTAACATTATTTGATGCAATAAACTTTTACATCAGCAGTGTGTTTCGTGTCGACAAACTACAGACTTGTCTTAAAATTTTTTCTTACAACTTTAGAAAGCTTATTTGTTCTGTCAAAGGATGCTTAAAAAATTGGTGTACTGCTATGGTTTTCGTAGTGTGTAGAGTTGAAAAGTTTGTTCTGTCATGTAACAAATCTTTCTTCTAATTATTATGCATTAGAAGCCGAATTACCCAATAAGAAAATCAGTCATACACTTTGCTAAGAGACTTTGCTTGTGAAAATTAACTTAGGCAGAAAGTGCAGACTGTCTATATTTTGGCTATTTTCTAAAAACATCTTGAGTGGCCTCTGAAGACTATCACTTTTAGGAGTTTGAAAGTTACGATATGTGTACATGGTATTATTTACTTTGATGTAGCAAATAAACAAATTGTGAGGGAAATGGATAATGCTGCTTAACAGGAACAAGATTTCTACTTTAAAGACCCATGTGAAACCCAACAAATTATCCACCCATATTTCAACAAAAAAAGCCCAACTCTTGCAACATTCAACAAATGTTTGTAGCACAGCACATGCAAAATGGAGTTTTTGAGTTTTGTTACTTCAGACTCCAAGCGCAAGCAACAAAACACAGATGGCTTGCACACACGGGAACTAAAATTGTTGTGTATTAATTAAAATAGCAAGTACATTGGAAGCTCTAGTCGAGATATTTGTAGACATCATTGTGGAGTTCCACATACACCTTATTGTGTATGCAAACAAATACTGGAATCAGGAATGCAAGTCATAAAAAAAGGGACTAAACAGAGAAATCCAACAAACATTTTGTAATAGAACATATGGGTGATTGTTCGGGTCCTTGAGAGAAAGATGTGGAAAAAAATTGAAGGCACAAAGACGACAACACAGCTTAGAGGGGAAATTGAAGAATACCTGGTACGACCTCATTCTTGGACCCGTGGTCTTCAGTTAGAGGACCTTTTTTTACTTTCGGCATGTCCTATATGTAGGGGGCTTTGGTTACAACACAGTGGCTGGAGATTGGGAAAATGTTGAGAAGAAACCCCCTGTGAAGAGAGATAATTGTTGTAGACGATTCTCGGGGTTCAAATCAGAATCGACGCTTTGTGTACTCTTCTTTCAACCATTAGCTGCAATGGCGTGATGCGTACAAACTTCACAGGGGAGATTCGCACGGCTACCTCAACAACTGTAGGATGTAGAGGGGTGTAGGATTTTCCTTGGGGATGATCTCTTCTCGGGATTTTCTTTTGAACCCAATCCATGCGAGGAGAGTTTTTGCAGCAATATGTGATTGAATAGCCTCTAATGATGGGATACTTCAATTAGATAGAAGCTTCGCACGGAGTGAGGAAAGAAATGAGGGTTTCCATTGTACAGTGCAATGCGAGAGAGATGAGGCAGAAGATTCGCACAGAGTGATTTTCAGGAATGAGGGTTTCCGTTGTACAGTTCAACGCGAGAGAGATGAGTCAAACTTTTTGCACTTCTGTTAGGGCTTTGAGATGAACAGTCCGGGATAAAGTTGAGATCGAGTGAGATGAAAACCCGTGGTAAACAACTGTGTTTGTTTTGACAAAACATCTGTCCGTACGAAAACGTTTGAGATGTTTTCAAAAATTTCAATGTTCTCTCCCAAAACAAACGGGGCCTTAATGTGTCGCTAACGTACTATTAGCGGAGTTTACAAAAATGCAGCCAATTTATACAATGCACCAGCAACGTAGTAGCAGTGACGTTTATTATAATGTCGCTATTATATGCAATGAGATGCCAACGAATTACTGGTGGCGTTTTGATAAACGTCGTTAAATTAGGAAAACTTGCGGCGTTTTAAGAAATACTGCTAATTTCTAGATAAAAGCTGCTAATAGGATTTTCAAGTACCGGCGTTTTGTCAAATGCTGGTATTGAAAAATAGCGACCACCCAGTAGCGACGGTTGGTTACCTTGGTAAAAAACCGCCGCTAAACATGTAGCAGCGTTTTGTTGGACAGGTGCCGGCGCTTACGAAACGCCGATAAAAATTAGTTTTTTTGTAGTGCTAGCTTTCTGTCATGAATCTTATGATGAGTTATAAAAAAACTTTAATTTGCTTAAGTCCGAGAAAAAGGTGCAGTCGTGCTTGTCTTTTCATACCAAACATAAATTTATCGACATGAGCTTAAATAGTATTTTTAACATGGTTGTTATAACAGTTTCTCTTTATCTTCATTCCTACAGAGTATTTTTTCAAAGGCCTCCACGCATGATCACGATAATATTATATATTAAATCCTGGAAGTACTTTAATTTGATATATCTTGTGAAGAAGATCAACCATTTGCGTGATCGATGGTACAAATCATAAAACACGCACACACACACACAGCCACACCCATCTTTGGGTAGATATATATATATATATATATATATATATATATATATATATATATATATTTTCACTTTTCACTTGTGATCCATTACTTGCAATATTTAGATAGCATTAGATTTTGGCTCCCAAGGATGATTGCAACATCCAGTAGCTAGTACTTTTTTTAACTAAGTTACTAATTCAGTAAATCCTTGTGATTGATATCTACTTAAACCAGTTCTTATATGGCTCATCTCCATCATGTAGGGCTATCCAGTTTAACCCTATTCTTTGCATTATGTTTTAGTCCAAACCAGTACATTTCATCTCTACTTTGCATTTCATCATTCACTTAACTAAAGTTTCATATTATTAGTACAAAACTTTTGGTAAACCTTAGGCAAAACCACCCATCAGAATGATCCACTTCCCTATATATAACATATATATATGTATATATATTTATATATATATTTATTCCTTGCAATCTAACATTAATAAAAGTGCAAGCTAGCTAGGAGACAATTTTATTTAATATTAGAACCATGTATACTACTTTGACATGAACAAGTAAACGCATAATATTAATGTCCATATCTCAGTTCCTTCATTCCTCTTGAGCCTAAAATAAACAGTGTTAGGGTAGTGTAAGAATGGATAGTACGTACTAGTTTATGTTGTTTTTGGTGGGCAATCTTTTGTCATATTTAATGTAAAATATGACGCGTTGTTTTTGGTCATTTTACTTGTCAATTTAGGTATTTCTGAAAATAATATGAGTTTTGCAGATCTATTGCTACACCAAATCAATGAGATCATGAGGGGATTACTAATTGTTTTAACCTGAACTGGTTGGTAACTACAACTTAAATAGATTTATTGATGGTCAAATAATTCCATTGATCGTGGCATACTTTATTGAATATTTGGAATAGCTAGCCTACAAACAATATGTTAAGTCCAATAACCTTAAAGATAAACAAGAGATTTAACTAATTTGCATGTTTCTGTTTAATTCCATCCATCAAGGTAGGCACTTATAGATCATGATGATGACAATATTGCTTGATGAGCTTCAACTTCGATAAATTTATGTAAACTAATTAGCATCTAAATCATGGTTGCTGAATCAAAGAATGTAACTGTGAGGAAGATCGAGTGCATACATTAACCTTTGTTTTTTGTTTTACTCTCTGTGTTACTTTTGAGGTGAAAGCTGAAAACACAACCAAATATGTTGACCTAATAAAGCAAAATTAGGTCAATGTCCGCTACAAAAAAATTTGTGGGTGGGGTCCACCTAATAGATACTTAGTTTAGCTTGTAATATGGATTTTTCCCTATATTGACTAGTCATAGCTGTAACTTCGATTTCATTGAATGAAATGAAGTCTATTTCCATATATAAAAAAAAGCAAAATTAAAATCCTCAATGTTTCTAACTCCCAACCCACCACTATTTTCATCCTCCCCCAATTTGTCCCAACACTTACATTGGAGAATGAAATTGAATATTGATGGTTCATCTCTTGGAAATCTAAGACTTCATATTTGGTTTATCTTTTCACTTAAAAGTGGAGACCAACATGTTCGATGAAGTACAAAGCATTAAAGCATAGGCTACTATATTCTTTAATGGGTTCGGTTTATATCATATCATTTTTTAGCTCGATTCTATAAATGAGTGGCATTAGTTTAATCATAGTCCCTTTCCATGTTGGAAATTCTTGAATGACTTGGATGAATGAACCTGATAGACTTTTATCACTTGCATATGCCAAAGGGGTTAACAATTTCCTCACACAAGCACGAAGGCATGCACATGGACAGGATCACATTCAGTGTCCATCCCGTATATGCTGTAATAATCTGTTCCTGCCAATATTTGAGGTTGAAACTCATTTGTTCATCAAAGGTTTCAATCCAAATTACACCCTGTGGATATTTCATGGGGAGGAGGAGCATTTAATGTCAGTGACGACGATATTGGTGATGAGATTATACCAGAAGAAGAATATATCGATAACATGCAGCATATGTTGGATGACATCAGGGCAGACACCTTTGTTTATGTGCCCCAAGACAGCACTCCTGGACCAACTCGGCCACTAATACCTGACACTTCACTAGTGTAAGCTTTTGACCAGCTATTGGCGGATGGCCGACGTCTGCTTTTTGACGGGTGTGTAAAATTTTCTAAACTATCATTCGTTGTCAAGTTGTTACACATCAAAACAATCAGTGGATGGTGAATTGAGGCATTTGATACTCCTTAACCTGTTGCAGTCTGCCTTTCCTGATGCGCTCTTGCCATAATCATATGAGGAGTCACGGTCTTTGGAGCATAGTTTGGGTTTCAAGTACAACAAAATCCATGCATGCCTTAACAATTGCATCTTATTCTAGAAGGAAAATGCCGTTCTTAATGAAAGCCTTGCATGTAAGGCTCCAAGGTGGATGCTAAATACACATGGGTCACAAGTTTTACCTTAAAAGTGTTGCGACATTTTCCATTGAAGCTGAGATAGCGTCTTTTTATGTCTACAAAGATAGCAGGTGATATGAGATGGCATAAAGAGCAACGAGTGATAGAAGATACCATTATGAGACATTCGACCGACTCTGAGTTTTGGAAGAAATTTGATGAACAACATAGTTGGTTCTTTGCAGATGCTCGCAATGTTAGGCTCGGTTTGGCAAGTGACTATTTCAATCCCTTCAACAACTTGGCTAAACCTTATAGCATTTGGCCAGTGATCCTTGTCCCTTATAACTTGCTACCGTGGTCATGCATGAAAGATCAATTTTTCATGATCTCTCTGATTATTCTTGAACCAAAGTTGCCAAAGAATGACATCGATGTTTACTTGCAGCCGTTGCTCAATGAACTGCTTGAATTTTGAGAACATGGGGTACTGACATATGATGCCTCAACTAAGAAAATATTCATGTTGCATGCTGCCTTATTGTGGACAATCAATTACTTTGTTACCTACGAGAATCTTTCTGGCTGATCAACAAAGCAAAAATTGGCTTGTTTGTGTTGCAATGCCGACATAGACTCCAATTAGTTGAAATATGGCCGAAAATAGTGTTATATGGGATATCGATGTTTCTTACCGGTAGATCACATATGGAGAATGAGGAAAGGGTTGTTCAATGGTAAAGAAGATCATCGCATGCCACCAAGGAATATATGAGGAGATGCTATTCAAACTCAATTAGAGATGATTGGTGATGTTCAATTTGGTAAATATCATATGAGGAGAAAACACACTACTAAAGAACTGAATTGGACAAAGTGTAGCATATTTTTCAAGTTACCTTATTGGTTAACACTACGACTTCAGCATAATCTAGATGTTACGCATATTAAGAAGAATATTGTCGATAACATCTTATACACTTTAATGAACATTCCAGAAAAAACTAAGGATAATATCAATTCATGGCGTGACTTGGAGATTTTGGGCTATAGAAAAGAATTACATTTGAGGTGTGAAGGTGATCATGTAACAGTGCCACATGCATTATACACATTACACGGAGATGAAATGAATAAATTTTGTGAGTGGCTGATCGATATCAAATTTTCAGATGGATTCGCTTCCAATATCTCAAACTATGTTTCCTTACATGATTGCAGAATCTCAGGGTTAAAAAGCCATGACTGTCATGCTTTCCTTCAAAGGCTACTTCCTATTACTGTTGGGGGGGGGTACTTAAGAAGTGACATTGTCTTGGTTTTGACTAAACTTAGCACTTTCTTAAGAATAAAGCCCGCCTAGAAGGTTCAATAGCGAGGCCTACATTCACAATTTACAACCAACAAGTTCGTCACTTGGGTATAGCTTCTAATGTGCAATTAGAAGATAAACTCCTTAGATCAGCCATTTGGTACGTGCTTAACAACTGTGCGGAGATTGGACCCTACATAGAGGAAGCATCAATGATATTACTTACAAATTTACTTTCATTAATAATTTGACAATTATCAACTCACACTAGCTAGCTAACTTACATATTTTGCTTAGTGATTCCATGCTCCAAATGCAAGGAGCACTACGAAAAATGTAAGGTGCCTAACCCAAGTTGTATCGATCGCACGCATCAAACTGAGTTTCAAACTTGGTTCAAGCAACGTGTAAGTTAGCTCCATCCCTCTATACTTGCATTATAGTTTTCATTGATATGCTTTGGAATGACGAAAATATACGTTATGAATTTCTAATGTTTTTGTATAAATTCAGGAACAACGTACGACCAATCCACTTGATGTATCCGTTGATTTGTATGCATTAGCTTGCGGGCCTAACTGTTGGATTGCATCATAAGATGCTTACATTATAAATGGTAAAAGGTTTCATACGATGTTATTAATAATATTGTAGAGTTACACTACATGGAATGACGTCAGGTGTACCTGCTTGAATTTGATTGGTTTGACATTGATGATTGAAAACGAGGGGTGCGGGTGGATGATCATATGGCTAATGTCAACATGAACAAGACTTGGTATAAGGATGAACCATTTGTGTTGGCATGTCAGGCTTCCCAGTGTTTTTACATTAGAGATATAAGGGCGAAAGGGAGTTGGGGTGTTGTGTAGAACTATACAGATAGGAATGTATACAACTTTCCTCCTGTGCTGAGGGTGCTGGAAGATATTGATGGTGAATCAAGTGATGGTGATGCCGATCAAGAAAATGAGTCATTATATTATTATGCACCATTGCACTGTGGTGCATGTCCAGTATCAACTCCACTGAGTAGGACTAATATAGAATCTAGCCATATTGATGCACGAGCAGTCATGGATCCGGATGGTCAATGCATAAATGCAGCAGAATTTATTAATGATGGCATGATTGCATGATTGCTTCTGGTTCTGGAGATGCGTATGGTGATTGAGAATATTCAGATGAGGAAGACCTATCCACAGCCGAAGAGTATTAATTACAGCCAACTAAGGAAATTTCGTTGATTCAAGATTGACACATTAGATTACCAATTTTTAATGGGTATGTGGACATAGACAGTTAATTATTGAGGTTGTATGAAATACCTGCTTTGATTTTTTTATTAAAAGCATGAAATATAATCTTATTGATAACAAAACTAAACTAATATACTCAAGATTGGGAGTTTTCATATTTTATCTGATAAGTATAACTGTCAGTTTATGATTTTAATAAGAGTTGAAATGGAAAATATGGTTGAGTTCTCCAAGGAGACTAGATGGTCTAAGAAGAATGGAAAATTTGTCACTATCGCAACAGAAGATACTTATATGAGTAGTACATTTAAAGTCCCAACTGATATATGTTTCTTTTCGAATGTGATAAATGCATAAATAGCACATGCCAAGATATATAACCGGGTGTTTTATCCATGTGCATAAAGAGATGGTTGGTAAGATGGATCGCCTAGAATCAGAGCGACGTACTGATGAAGTAGCAGCGCTTGTCTTTTGGGAGGTCTTTGGCCATGGACTGGGATATACTAGAGGACTAGGGGAGATGGTCATCCCTGAGTCCTCTAGACAACGTGACCAAAATAGGGAGAAAGAGCACTTGGCATTAATTGAAAAATATAAGAAAGATGCTAACAACTACAAGAATTAGCTTGATGAGATGAGGGGAGAGATGCGAGTGGTTAGGGAGAGACAGAATGAGATCGACAAGATGCTTTAAACTTTCTTTGCTAATTTTCCACAGTTCATTGAGTCTCCAAGAGACTCTGTGAACTAGTTCCCTCGAGAAATAACGAGGAAGTATGTTTGACTATTTTGGATGGTTTTTGCTAGTCAAGATATTAACTAGGCATATATATATATATATATATATATATATATATATATATATATATATATCCATATATATAAAGGGACCTATGTCTACACAAAGGAGGTAACAGGGCAGGTTTTTTATTTATTTTTGTGCTTGTGAGCATATCCGTAGATGTCATATGATGACATTAACGGATAATGTTTTATGGTTATCTAGTGTCCATGTCCCGTTTATTGAAAAGTATGGGGCAATTATGGTGGTGGCAAAAGTAAGGAGTACAGTTTGATGTCAGTGTAAGTTACGGAAATCTCAAGTATAATTTTTGCACTTTATTACAACTATTATTTGGCATTGTCATGTTTAATAATTGACCCTACTGCTTGTTATACAGGAACAATTGACATTAACTTAGGTTGGTTGCCCAACCTAATTGATTTACACAGTGGGATTCCATGCTTCTTGTATCAATTTGTAGCTCCTAGTAATAAATCTCTCTAGATCTTCATCTAACTTACTTTTGTGTTCTATTTTTCTTCAAGTTTCTATTTGTTTCTTAATATCTTTAGTGGTGATGATTTTTGATTCAATCTCACATTCCATCAGTTTCATGAGGTTGCCGAGAAAATGGACGAAGAGCAATCAAATCACTTGTAGGGATCTATATGGAGTCTACTTTTCCAAAAATGGAAAATATTCGAGGGAACGAAGTCAGAAAGGATTGTTGTTGATAGGCTTTGTTTTCTCGAATCAAAATTAGTGGAAGTTATAAGCCGTTCATGTTGACTCTTTATTTTTTATGTATATATCATTTTTACTCAGTCAACCAATGGTTCTAATATAGTTATATCCTAATCTTTATTTTGTTGTCTTCTTCTGCTTATGTCATTTATATAATCTTCAAAGGGACCTGCCCAAGCATAGAATTTGAGGGACTTTCTTGCAGAGGGAAAACCTAATATTGTGGTGAAGGTGAATTCCAGTTTGTTATTCAATGCATTTTCTACGTCCTTACTGCCTCGTGTTTTGAAGTATTTGCCTTCCAATGTTATTCATTGAGGATATACTTCCTTTAATTTTGTTCCTCATTTATTTTTCTAAGGGTGCTTTTTTTAATGCATACTGGACTGAGGAAGGGCTCTCGATCATTTGCTGAAGCTCGTGCTGCAAGATTTAATGAGGAGACGGGAAGAAAAAGGTGCTATAAGATCACTTTTCACTTGTGATCTTGTGTTGTTACTGATATCCAATGCAGCACAGGTTGGTAGATTCGTGTAAAACTCTGTTTGCTGATTTGAGTTAAGACTTTTTAATCCACCTTATAACCACATGGAAAGATGCACCTTTGAAAAGTGGAAGTCATGACGAGTGGTAGCAACTTAGTTTTAGAAGTTGTAATAGTAGCCTAAATAAATATTGTGGTAGCAGTGGTGACTCCTAGTATCTCTAATTTATGTACTCATTTAATATGGTAGTTTGCAACATTGCTCCTTGTTTTGATTGCAGACATTATGTAGACGACACACGAAACATTTAATCACTATATCAACGATGCATTAGATTTCTTAGAACTGTTGCTATAGAAATGCGATTGAAGCTCCTATTTGAATTCACAATATGGTTTCTTTGGAGTAAATCTATCTAAAATTGTTATCTAACCATCGAGCTTAATCCTGAAAATATTTTCTATGCTGCATGCTACATTATGTTTTTGTATAAGTAGAATAAGTGACACTTCTTAGCTCCTTAAAATCAAAATGCTAAAATGAATTCATCTTTCTTTTCATTTTCTATGGTTTCTTTGGAGAAAATTTATGTGATTGAAATTTCATGTATTAACCATACTGAGATTTGCGCTGATGTGAAATATATCTATTGTAATATCATCTGAATTTTTTCTTACAAAAAAATCTGAATCTTTGTTTTCTTAAATTGTTTACTTTATGCTCTTGATCTTCTATATTGGAATTACTGGATGTGGTAGAAAGCAACTGCAAAGTGTCCTGTCTTGTCTCAGTTGGGGCTTTGTGAAACCAGATTTGGTTTCACATTGATGTCGCGAAGGGTGCCAATTATTTGTTAATATTCTTATATGTTATTATGCACACTTATACAAGGCATAGATAAAGCATCCAAATATCTACTAAAGAGGGCGGTTCTTGTGTAGGCATTGCTATATTTATTATAGATTGTGACATTAAATATGTGAATTTATTGAATGTAGGTTATTATTTATTTTTGTGAATCATTATCTCAAAGAGATGTATTGGTTCAATGATAAGGTTGTGTCCTTTCAAAGGAGAGGGTATGAGTTCAAACCACCATAGCTACACTTTGCTACCGGCCCGTTTGAAGACCCACTTGGATGGGTGCAATGCTTCAAAATATATTCATCAGAAATGGTGAACGGTGGGTTTCGAACCAATGACCTCCCTTAAAGAGGGGAGGTGTCCAACCACTTGATTAGGCATAGCCCTTTGGTCTTTAAGTGAAACATCATAACTTTTAAACCAGTAACTGCCAATTGAAAAGTCACAAGTTAATAGTTGTGATCTTTTATATGATGTCACTTCATTCTCTATAAATAGGGGATATGACCCACGAATTTATTCATTCCATTTTCTCATTAAGTCACTTACACAATTTTGTAGAGAAACTCTGAAAGAAAAACTTCAGAATTGCTATCTGCAGTTGGTGACTTTGTTGTATCCTGAAAGTGAATTGCTTGTAACCCAGTATCAAACTCTTTTGAGTGGGGCAATTATCACCTTAAAGATAGTGTTCTACATGCCTTAAAGTCGCACTTATTTTTCAAATTACTGTATCCGCACAATTTTTTTCAACAATTTTAAGGTGATAATCGCAATGAGATCAGAATTTGATATGACGACTTTCAAGATGATGAATCAAGACTTTGTCAAATTAGATAAATTTGATGGAACAAATTTTACTCGTTGGAAAGACAAGTTGATGTTCATTCTTACTACATTGAAGATTGCATATGTTTTGGATTCGAACTTGCCAATACTTCCAAAACCCAAACTTAACGATAATGATCAAATTAAGGCAGAATGCAAGAAGCGCGAAGAAGATGAAGTGGTATGTAGAGGACTTATTCCAAATACACTTTTCGATTGTCTCTAAGACCTATTTACATCGATCAAGTCACCAAAAGAGATTTGGGAGGCATTGAAATTAAAATATAGAACCGAAAAGTAAGGTACGGATAAATTCCTTATTATGAAATATTTTGAATTTGCAATGAATGATAATGCTTTTTTGATGGATCAAGTCCATGAATTGCAAGTTTTGGTGAGTAAACTTCAAGATCTTAATGTTGAAGTTTCCAAACCTTTGCAAGTTGGGGCTATTATTGCCAAACTTCCTCCAAGTTGGAATAATTATAGAAAGAAATTTATGCATACAATAGAAGATTTCACTATAAAGCAAATTCAAAAATATTTACATATTGAAGAGGAAACTTGAATTCGTGATAAAAAATTAATTTATCAAAATGGCTCTAAAGTGAACTTTGTTGATGAGAAAAATAAGTTTTAAGGAAATTTTGGAGGAAACAAGAGAAAATATAATGACTTTTCCAATAATAGTGACAAGTCCAAGAAAATAAAAACTTATTATAATTCTGAAAAAAGTGGCACTTTAAGCATGAATGCAGGTATAAGAAGAAATACAAGACAGAAAATGGCAATTCCAATAGTGCAAATCTGATTGAAAATAAGACCATGGAAATTGTGGCCATGGTTTCTGAAATGCACATTAGCATGATTACAGAGTTAAATATGGCTACAACAACCGAGTCATATGATTGGTGGTATGATTTAGGCGCTACCGTCCATGTTTGCAATCATAAATCTCAATTCAAAAATTATGAAAATGCAGCAGATGGACACGTAGTACTAATGAAAAATCAAAACTCTGCAAAATTTGTGGGAAAAGGAACTGTGGAACTTCAGTTCACTTTATAGAAGAAACTTATTCTTATTAATGTTCTTCATGCTCCAGAAATAAAGAATAATTTTGTATCTGCAAATTTACTTTGTAAGAAGGGTGTCAAGACCGTAAGCGAGTTTGATAATGTAATTCTTTCCAAAGGGGGAGTGTTTGTTGGAAAATGGTACTCTTGTGATGAAATATATAACCTAAGTATTAATAAAATAAGTTCTAATTCTGCTTATATTTTTGAGTCTTCTATTTTGTGGCATAATCGTTTAGCATATTTGAATTTTAAATCTTTAAAATTTATGTCTAAACATAGTTTATTCCATATAATAATGGACATGATCCTAAATGTGAAATTTGCATTCAAGCAAAAATGATAAAGAAACCTTTTCCTAAAACAGACAAAAATACACAATTATTATAACTTGTGCATTATGATATTTGTGAATTAAATGGTATTTTAACTAGAGGAGGAAATAAATATTTTATTACTTTTATTGATAATTTCTCAAGATATACGTATGTATATTTAATGAAAAGTAAGCCTTCAATATGTTTAAATCTTATAAGTCTGTTGTTGAAAATCAAAAAGAAAAGAAAATTAAGATTCTTCGCAATGACAGAGGCGGTGAATATTTTCCTACTGAGTTTTTTTTTTATTGCGAGGAGAATGACATAATACATCAAATTAGTGCACCTTATACCCCACAACAAAGCTGTTTAGCAGAAATAAAAAATATGACACTAGTTGATATGGTAAATGTTATGATTTTGAATGTAAAATTTTCTTTTAATTTGTGGGGAGAAACATTGTTCACGTCATGTTATTTGCATAATAGAATACATTTTATGAAATTTAAAATTTCACCATATGAATTGTGGAAATATAGGAAACCAAATCTGGAAGACCTAAGAGTATGAGGCTGTTTAGCCTTTTATAGAGTTTCGGACCCAAAAAGAAAAAAATTAGATCCAAGGGCAATCAAGAGTATTTTTGTAGGATATGCTGAGAATTCAAAAGCATATAGACTTTTGGATTTGGATTCTAACGTTATAGTAGAATCAAAGGATGTGGAAGTTATTGAAGATAAATTCTACAATGACTCTAAAGCAGTATCAGATCATACTCAAACACTAGAATATGACTTGAGTCGGAAAAGGAATTGTAGAATTCCTGACACATTGACTGAATAGAGGAGAAGTCAAAGAGTTAGAAAATCGAAAAACCTGGATCCAGATTTTGTGTCATCTCAGGCTATTGTGTTTTCCTTTGGGAAGGATATAGATATGGTGTTTTAAATAAGATATTCATTCTATTAAATATAGAAGAAGATCCAAAAATATTTAAAAAATTCTCGAGATGTTGCATTTTGGATAGAGGCAATAAATGATGAAATGGACTCAATATTATCAAACAATACTTGGGTTTTAGTAGACTTGCCTCCTGGATCAAAACCTATAGGTTATAAGTGGATATTTAGGAAAAAATACAATATAGATGGGTCTCTTCAAACTTTTAAGGCCAGAGTAGTAGCCAAAGGTTTTAAACAAAAAGAGGGCATAGACTATTTTGATATATATGCCCCAGTGGCTAGATTTACATCCATTAGAGTACTTATGGGACTGGCTTCAATATATAACTTATATGTACATCAAATGGATGTTTAAATTGCTTTCCTAAATGGTGAATTGGATGAAAAGGTGTACATGGAACAACCAGAAGGATTTGTTATGCCTGGGAAATAAAAGAAAGTTTACAAATTAATTAAGTCATTGTATGGATTAAAGCAAGCACCAAAACAATGGCATGAGAAATTCGATTCGGTAATTTTATCTCATGAATTTTTGCATAATAATGCTAATAAGTGTATTTATTCTAACTTCACGGATTGTTATGGTGTTATAATATGTCTTTATGTGGATCACTTGCTTATATTTGGAACAAATATGGAAGGAATATCTGAAACTAAGAAGTATTTATCTTCAAAGTTCAAAATAAAGGATTTTAATGAAGTTGACACTATTTTGGGTGTCTAAGTGAAGAAACATAGTGATGGTTACGCTTTATGTCCTATGTTGAGAAAATGCTTTGTAAATTTCAACACTTAGGAATTAAAGAAGTAAATACCCCATATGATTTTTTCATTTAAATTAACTGAGAATGCTAGTAGAGCGGTTGCTCAGTTAGAATATGCTAGTGCAATTGGTAGTTTAATGTATGCAATATGTAATCTAGGTCAGATATTTCCTTTGCAGTATGAATAAACTTTTTAGATATACGGGTAATCCTAGTACGGAGCATTGGAAAACAATTGGTAGAGTCGTTGGGTACCTTAAAAGAACTAGTTCGTTAGGACTGTATTATACCACTTTTCCTGCTGTACTAGAAGGGTATTGTGATGCTAGTTGGATTACTAGTGCAAGTGATAATAAGGCTATGTCTGGTTGGGTTTTCACCCTTGGTAGTGGAGCTGTTTCAGGGGCTTCTAAGAAATATACATGTATTTCGCATTTTACAATGGAATCTGAATTTGTAGCCTTGGCAGCAATATGCAAAGAGGTAGAATGGCTGAAGAATTTGTTATTTGACATAAAGTGGTGGTCACAATCGATGTTAGACATTTCTTTGCACTGTGATAGTGAAGCTACTATGTCTAGGGCTTATAATAAGGTCTATAATGGAAATTCTAGACATTAACTTGAGACATGAATATGTCAAATAATTAATAGGTGATGGTATTATCACTATTGTATATGTGCGGTCAAGTAAAAACTTGGCAGATCCTTTCACAAATGGACTCTCGAGAGATATGATGAATGGTACATCTAGTGGAATGGGTTTGAAACCTTTGTTTTAAAAGTCACCTGTAATAGGAACCCAACTTTATACTATTAATAAATAGTCTAAGGTTTAATGGGTAATAACAAGTTACAGTTATGTGGCTGGGATAACACTGAAATTTAATTCATTGTGAGAAACACTTTCAGGATAGTCAATGTTAATTGTTATGCTAAATGTAGGATGAATATTATTCTCTTAATGAAGTTCAATAGTTGTATAAGTATCTGAAGTAACAGAGACACAAAAAGTAACTTTATTTATGTGAACATAAGAGGTGGGGACAACTTCTAGCAAAAGTTTAAGGTTTACTTTTGTAAATGTTCATGAATACTAGGATGGAGCACGTGGATTAGTGCAAATAATTGGTGAGTTATCTCGCTAAAATTGGATAGAATCATGTGTGTGGTATTTCCGTTCTTAGCGTATAGAGTCTTGGTTTAAGCCTAGGCCACCATTGGTTTTGTTAAGAATTTGAGATACTTACACTAATTGAAGGTTTAAGTCGAGAGATATCTTCTTGTATGCATGAGGATATCAGTATTTGACTGAAAATTTAACATCACAATTTAAGTGGAGGATTGTTATATTTATTATAGATTGTGATATTAAATATGTGAATTTATTGAATGTGGATTATTATTTATTTTTATTAACCATTATCTCAAAGAGATGGATTGGTTCAATGGTAAGGGTGTGTTGTTTCAAAGGAGAGGGTATGGGGAAGAGGCACAATGCTTGAGCCGGACAAACACAATGCTTAGTGTGAGCCGAAGAGGCACAACGCATGGGCCGAACCGGCCCATTTGAAGACCTACTTTGATGGGTGCAACACTTCAAAATATATTCATAAAAAATGGTGAATGGTGGGTTTCGAACCAGTGACCTCCCTTGAAGAAGGGTGGTGTCCAACCACTTGACCAGGCATACTCATTTGGTCTTTAAGTGAAACATCATAACCTTTAGACTAGTAACTGCCACTTGAAAAGTCACAAGTTAATAGTTGTGATCTTTCACATGGCATCACTTCATTCTATATAAATAGGGGAACAGACCCACGAATTTATTCATTCAATTCTCTCATATTTAAGTCACTTACACAATTTTGTAGAGAAACTCTGAAGGAAAAATTTTAGAATTGCTATCTGTAGTTGGTGACTTTGTTGTATCCTGGAGGTGAATTGCTTGTAACCCGGTAGCAAACTCTTTCGAGTGAGGGAAATTATCACCTTAAATATATTGTTCTACACGCCTCAAAGTCGCACTTATTTTTCAGATTACTGTATTTGCACAATTTTCTTCAACATGCATAGTGAGAGGATCTACCCTGAACTCGAGGCTAAAACCCACAAGTGCATATATCTAGAGTTAAGTTTTTCAACCCAACTCTAGGGACCTAGCTTCTTATTCTCTAGCTTAATTCTTCCAAACACGTCAAAGATGTTAGAGAATGGTGGTTCAGAGTTCTAGCAACCAACTAATTGAAACCTTAATTAGAAAAGAAAAATTCTAAATACAAGCGAATTTGCGCACCCATTATGCACCCGTGAGACATGGGACCCACAAAATGAAAACCCATTTGTTTCTATCTGCTCCGCGTTCTTTCCAATTTCTATTTACAAAATCCTCCCTCATCTTCTCGATCCCAAACCCTAACATATTGACTCGTTCGAAAATGAGCAGCCAAAAGGCTATTTCAAGTGCAGGAGCGTGTCGCGTAGTAATTATGAATAAATTCCTAGATCGTCTCCACAGGGAAAGTGCTAAAAATAAACTCGTGTAAAATGGTGAAATTATTCACAATGAGAAAATAAAAATAAAAAGTGATGATATGTACAATGGATGAAAGAGTGCAATGAAAAAGAAAATTTATTGGTCGTGAACCAGATTCATTTTTGGTTGGCTTTGAGTGTTGAGAAGCAGTGATGAAAAGTAAAGAAATTAAAGTGCAAGACAGTGAATTTAAATTACTGAAAATTAAATGACTGAAATTTAAATGAGCAAGAAAATTAAATGACATAAAAATAAATTGCAGGAAATAAAATTGCAGAAAAATAAATGACAGAAATTTAAATGACTATAAATTAAAGTGCAGAAAAATAAATGACATAAATTTAAAGTGCAGAAATTAAAAGTGCAGAAAAATAAATGACAATAATTTAAAGTGTAGAAATTTAAAGTGCAAGAAAATAAATCATCATAAACTAAATTGAAAAAAATAAAATTAAAAGTGGAGAATACAGATGAAGGAGGACAGCTCGGTAACAACAGTTTGTCCATTAGGCTCTCAACTGCATCACCGAACTCCCTCACTTCATCTGCACTTTCTCCAAAATTGAAAAAACTACAGACTAATCCTAAGCTATTCTACTGGGTGTCTAACATCGACCACATTTCTCCGTCTACTTACAAGCCTTATATAGGCATCAAAAAGGACTCTAATAAACACTACTTAGCTGCTATGTTCCCCACTCAAGCCAAAAGCTTACTCCATTTGTCTCTGCATGTGCGTCTGTCTTTGTTTGTTGCTCTTCATTTATTTCATTTTCAGTGTTTCGTCCCAGCGTATGCGTTTCGTCCGTGATTCTCCTTTTGGCATCACTGCGTTTCACTGGCCTCGCGTGCATGCGTTTCGTCCATGATTCTTCTTTCCGCATATTTTTTTTTCTTCTTCTCTTTTCTTGCTTTCCTGCACCTTCTACCTCTGGCATGCTGCGTTTTTAGTCTCTTTCCCGTTGCCTTTCTTTTCTTTTTCTTTTCTTTCCTCTTTTTTTTTTTTCTTCCCGTTTAGCAGTATCTCCTTTCTCCGTGCTGCTTGAGGTTGCAGTTGACGCTGTGCCTGCTGGTTCGTGGACGTGCGCAGGAGTGGAGCTGAGCAGAGGGTGGCTGGGCCGTGCATGCTGGGCA
The DNA here is from genome assembly GCA_029856935.1 of Cyclocarya paliurus. NCBI lineage: Eukaryota > Viridiplantae > Streptophyta > Magnoliopsida > Fagales > Juglandaceae > Cyclocarya > Cyclocarya paliurus. The sequence goes on from CM056958.1 coordinate 15,535,001, forward strand.
GTGGAGGTGTGATGTATGGAAAGTGCGGTGGAGTTACGGGACTGGTCCACGGCTGTGCATGATGAATCGTTGCGGAAGTTTACGTGGCTTCGGAGATGGCGTTGCCGTGTGTGGGTGGTGGTTTGAGAGGTTCTCCAGCGTCTTGTGTTGATGCTGGAAGTGGAGGTGCGTGGAGGAGCAGTTGCCGAACGTATGCGTGGCGTGGAGGAGTGCAGAGGTGGCGGACGACGTGAGGTTGAAGATGACTCAAACGACATGTCGTTTTTGTCAAACGACATGTCGTCGACCTCAGACGGCAGCTTCAACTCACGTGCAAAACGACATGTCGTTTTCGTCAAACGACATGTCGTCGACCTCAGACAGCAGACTCAACTCTCGTACAAAACGACATGTCGTTTAGCCTGCGCAGAAAATAAAAAAAATAAATAAAAAAATAAAAAATGAAAATGAAAATAAAATAAAATAAAATAAATAAAATAAAATAAAATAAAATAAAATAAAATAAGACAGATAAAATAAATAATAATTACATAAAACTAGAAAAATAAAATAAATAATAAATAAAAATTAAACAAAAACTAAACTAAAATATTAAAAGTGTGTTGTGCATGTGAGGAAATAAAATCAAATAAAATCACAAGTTATAAAAATAAGCATAAACTATGCTTTTAATCAACTTAAATCATAACTTGGATTTATTGTCTCTTGATCATTTTTTCATCTAAAATCAATGATAAAATAATAAAATAATTAAAAATACATTGATTTTAAATGTATAAAATATGCAATAATGCAGCTCAATCACATATCCTTCTCCATTTTCCGTTGCATTGCCCCGTTTCATTCTTCTCCTTCTTTCTTCCATCTCCTCTCCCATCTCGTTCTAAATAACTCCATCTCCTCCTGTGGTATTTCAATTGTTATTGTTCCTTTGATGCATCTGGGATTTCACTTGCATCTGGTATTTCACAACCTACTAGTTAAATGTATTGAGCTTTCTGCTTTGTGTCGATGCTAAAGGTTTTAATTGGGTTTAGAAGAATTACTTAGGAGATGTGAAATTGTTTCTATTTTCGATATATAAGCCTCGGGACAATAAATACTGAGAAACAGATAAATAGGCCGACGAAGGCAGAGGGACGAGAGACAAACACCCAGGCTGTGTTTGAACGATCGTGACGCGTTGAATCCGACAGATTGGAGATCTCGTGTGCAAGTTATGCTGGAAAGGGCAGAGGAATGAAGAAGAAGAACGACGATGGGCTTCTGGAAAAACCAAGACTTTATTCCTTGATAAGAAGAAAGAACACTTTATTCTTTCTGAAAAGTAGAAATGACATTTATGGCTTCTTCTACGTTGTTTTTCATTTTAAAAACCAAATAAACCAAAAACAAAAAGTGCTGATGTCAGATTCGTGGGCATCTCGGGTGCACCAAGTTGCTTGTACGTAGCGGGACTATTAGAAAAAAGAACCAGAGGCTCAAGAACTTATGATGCATGAGATCAGAAGCCACTTTGCAATGGAAAACAAGGAGATCTATAAAGTATGTCAGAATGCTATCATTAGTGTTCTTATTAAAATTCTTTCTGGTTGCGAAGAAACTGCATCGAAGAAATTCAAGTCTTATAGTGAAATATGTTGACAGATTTCTCATTGCTTAATAATATTTACAGTTTGGCCTTAAAAATTGAAGTTCTGGATTTCTTTTCAAAATTTCTTTTATGAATACAGAAGCAAAAGAACACAAGGACCATCACATATATCCTTTGTATTTAAACAAAGATTTTGTTGCAATAGTTTTTCTTATAATTTATTTTTTCTTGAGTTAAGCTGATTTAGGTTTCAAAGAACAATGAAAATGAACTGCCTTTTAGTCTCCAAAATAATTGGAAGGCCCAGCCTCTAGTGACCTCTATCTTTTTCTTTTTCTTTTTTCTTTCTTTTCTATCTTAGATTTAAGAAGTAAATTACTAGAAACTGAGATCAATGTCCACATTTATAAACTTAGAATATGTCCTTGATTGACCTCAACTTTAAGTAGGGGATGGTTTAAACGTTTATACTAGGTTCATCTAATTTTTATATTGACTAATTTGGCATCATTCATTTCCATAGACAACAGAAGGCACATGGTCTCTAGTGATTCTCATTCAGAGCTTTATCAAGCTTTGCCTCTATTCAGATTTAAGGGAAATTATACTTAAGGTTTTCCTACAATGAGTTATGATTGTTTGTGGGCTTGACACCATTTTTTTTTCCTTCAGATGGTATTTATCTTGCTTGATGATGTTGCGTAGGCATTGCTAGGTACTAAAGTGCAAGATTCAACAATTAACATATATAAAGCTCCACATTTGGATGGCTTTAATCATTGACAAAAGCATGTGGATGTAAAGTTTGCAACAGACATGCCTAAGTGTTCCAGAAAATACCAACATTGACAGGTTATTTTTGAGGTCATATATGCCTTTATGACAGATGTACCCCATTAATTTTACTGCTTGTTGTGGACTGATGCATTTTACCTCCAAATGCCAGGCTGATTATTGCCACATGTATCCTTAAGGGCTGGTTGCAGTGTTGTATGAAGATGTTCCATCCACCCCTGGCTAGTTGCATATTGTTATAGTCCTCTAGCAGCATACTTAAATAGAGGTGTGGAACTTGCTAGTTATTTTAGTGATGGTAGACTCTCAAAATCTGCAATAACAGTGATGTGTGGCCTATGTAATTAGTAGCTTAGTTTGTACATGATATGAGTATAATGCAGCACCCAAGTGTATAAATATATATGAGTTTGGATGAATTGATGCTTTCAAATTATTGAATTAGATGCAAATGGTGCCCTATATATTTGTTGGTGGGAATATTTATTAGTTGTCATTTAAGAGCTGATAATTGATAGGTTGATGTTTTCCCTTGACATTTCCAGTTTACAATAAAAAAAATAATGTCCATGCAGGTTGTTGGGTATAAAAATCATGTCCCTTGATGGTAGGGCTGTAAGCGGACCGACCGGACCGACCGGACCGAACGGACCGGACCGAGACCGGACCGGACCGAGTTCATTCGGTCCGGTCCACGGTCCGAATTTAATAGGACCGAATTAATTCGATCCGGTCCACGGTCCATGTGTTTTTCGGACCGGACCGGACCGAACCTAAAAAAAAAAAAAAAAAAATTATATATATAATTAATTATATAATTTTCAACTAACATAATCCTATCACTAACTAATATATAATTATACCATATTATAATTAAGTATAGACTATAGTTATACATTTATACTTATACTAATATTACTAATATATAGCTATACTATATTACTAATAGTCTAATACTTTATACTAATTCTATTATATAGTTATACTAATTATGATTCATAATAACTAATCACTATAAGTCTATAATTATATATATTTAGTATCAATATATTAATATATTCTTTAATGTATTATTAATACTATTAAGTATTAAGAGTTATAGTATAAATTAATTTAGTATTGTAAATAAATTTTTTTATTAATTGATGTGAAAAAAAAAAGGGGCTGGACCGAATGGACCGGACCGGACCGATGACTACCTGTCCGGTCCGGTCCCTATAGGAGTTCGGTCCGGTCCGGTCCGGTCAAACCATGGACCGAAAAAATTCGGTCCATGGCCGGACCGGACCGAACCGGACCGGACCGGCCCGTTTACACCCCTACTTGATGGTTTCCCTTGCTAATATAGTGTATTGAAATTGTAGGTGAATTTGTCCCCCAAGAAAAATAGTGTTTCTTGAATCTGTTATAACTTTATATTAAAGGTAGATTTGTTATAAATTACTTAACTTGTTAAAGGTACATTTTATCTTAATCAAATTACTTTGCCTTCCAGAATTGACCATTAAAGGAAAAATCCCCAACAATGTTAACTGCGTAGACGAAAAAAAATAATTGTTGAAAGCATATTTGCGGTGAAATCGCATCGTTGTGAAAGGGTTTTGGTGTTCTGGAAAAAGAAGTTGCGGCGATTTTAGGTCGATGGCAAAACTTATATCAATTCGACAATTTTATTTGTGGCAATTCCAATAATCGTCGGAAATATATCTATTGCGGCGAATAATCGTTGTTGTAAAAGTCAGATAGGACCATTGAAAATTTTTTCGACTACGAATGAAATCGTTAGTATAGAGTTGTTGTGGCGATTGGTGTGCGTCAGCAAAATACAATTGTGACAATTTAAGAATACTGTTGGAATAGGTATTTACATTTGCAATGAGTAGTCTACTATTTGCGGTGATTATGTAATTGAGGTAAATAAGTTTTATCAGCAATTTCATTTCACCGTTGGAATAGGTCTCTTCATTCGCGGTGATTTATCCAATATTTGCGGCGATTATGATTCACTGTAAATAAATTTTATCTCATCTCACTATCTAAACAAGCTCTTAATTTATTTTAATTAGTGTTAACTATCCATATTTAAACAAAAATTTGTATAAAAAGACAAAAAATGCATAAAAATTCAAATTTTGAAATTTAAATTTCATAATTTTCAGCATATCAATAATTGACATGTGGAAAAATAAATTTTTTGTAAGTTTTTTTTAAGTACATTTAGCATTTTCCAAAGAATAATTAGGGACAATCATCATGAGATAATAACTTATTTTAATTTAACAAGTATCCATGATCGTCTCTTTAAAAAAACATGTGACCGTCTCTTTTATTTTAATTTAACAACATGTGACCGTTTCTTTTAAAAAAAAAAGAGTACCCATGATCGAGTTGAAAGAATCCAATCTTTTGTTTTTGTTTTTCACTTAAAGAAGCAATGTCGACTCCACCCAATCGGGTAATTTCCGACCCGACCTGACAAGGATCAATCCGTTTGACCGATAACCCGTTTAGCCAATTATCTGATATGATAGGAAATTTCAGGTCATGATTTGCGCTTTCGAGCAATTTTGGGTCGGGTCGGATCGAGAAAACGGAATCAGTATTCGGCCGGCTTTTCTGTTTAGTCCTAATTAGAAGAGACAATTTTGCACATGAAGATCAAGAATATATACAAGATTAATAATATTTAGTAAGACTCGTGATTTGCACTATATATATATATCTTTGCCGACTAGTATTAATGAAACTTTGAAAAAAAAAAGCCCATAAAATCATATTAATATCTTTGACCATCGTGGCCGCCAATTGTTGATCTTCAGAGAATTAATATAATATTTCGAGGAGATTAAGATGCCATCACTAATAATAACAAACATGAAAAACTGAATCAGAACGTAATCCTCATTCATTATATTAAAGATTTTCTCGATTTGGTTCAAAAGACTTGCAGTGTCACAGATATATTAATATATCAGACAAGCTTTGACACACTTTTTTTTTTTGGCATTGTGTAGTGTATCAAAAAGTAAGGCTAGTCTCTCAGAATCAGTGGATGATTCGCATCTCAAACACTCATAATAATGTCCAGAAGAATAATGGCTGTCACACCTACCAATCAAGATGGCTAATGCCAGCAACTTATCATTAGCTATCCCTCACGATTTTCCTCGCTCCATTCATCAAAACCCTATAGTAATGATCATAAGCAAACTAGACAAAAGAATTAGAAGAGGAGGCCATTTGAGTCATGCTAGTATTACTAAAATGGGGAATAAAAAATAGAAAAAAAGGGTGAGTCAATATAATATCTATATTTCTTTAGTAATTTAAGGCATATTAACCTCTTCAATTTGTTCGTGCTAGTGTTTTTCTTTTCTCCCTTCTTTACCTCAATTTCTTTCTTGAGTTATTTTATTTTTAAGTTTGTGCATAGAGCACATCATCTATATTACTTTAATGATAAGATTTAATTTGTAAGATTCAAGTTTTAAAGTTTATCTTCAAAATCAAATTATGTCATATCACTTTAATATGTGTGCTTTACGTACACATTGTTAAAATATAAAATAAATAATAAAATTTATCACTTGTCCTAAAAGCTTAAGCTGATGTAAAGTATAATCTCTGCACTTTGGTCCCCGTTTATTCGACAAACTGATGGTGTTCTTGTTTTTATGGGTTTAGGCAAGTGGATGCATGGGGTTATTTGGAAATGCCTTTGATCTTTTTACAGTACTTGAATTGCTTATGTTTAGGGAAAAAAAAAACAAATGAAGACTTGCTCTTTCTAATGCACGAGAAGAATCATTATCTTGAAATGTCTATAGCTATGTTGGTAATAATTACTTCAGGTGAACATGGTATACATCATGTTTTGAAAGTCCATCAGTGTAAGCATTTGTGTAACTTTCCACCATTCGCTTGCTTATCCTAACCTCTTACTTGTAAATCTATTTATGAACACACCACTTATAAAGTAGAAAAGGTATCAAGTCGCCATGCCATCCATCTTCTTCTTCTTTTTTCCAAGTTTCAAATTTTTCTTCAATGGTGAAAAATTCCTTTTCACAATACTTGGTCTTCCTCCAAATTTCTCTCCTTTTCCTAAAACAGGATTCTCAATTCGGCAGTTTTTCAATCCCTGACGATGCGCCATTTTCTCTATTAAGATGTTAGTTTTCGGTAAAGTCTTCAACACTAAAGTTATAGAGTTTTCTCCTAACTTTTCGTAGATACTGAGATTACCCTTATTGGAATTCTCTAACAAAAATTATGCTCTAAATACTAAAATATATTTCAGGAATTTCAAGAAAGAAACATTTCCTATTCTCTTGATGACTCCTTAAATTTATTTATTCCTAAACAAAAATAAATAAAATAAATAAAAACTTTAATAAATAAGAAAATTAAACACAAACTAGCATAAAATTAAGAGTAAAAGTATGACAAAACTTGTATAGAAATTAAACATACCAGAGGCCTCACCACGGTTGTGAGATCTCCCTTGATTTGTCACCAAAGTATAATGATTTAAGATAATTTCCTCATTACTTGATAAAAGAAACATGCCAACCCAATGGATGTTGTGTAGGAGCCCCCTTCTCAATATTCCCTGAATGATGTATATTACTATATTAGCAACAACAAACTCAATAATGCATGATATATGGGCATTGTACATTTTGAAGATATATCTGAAGTACATGTGGAGGAGATTTGAAAACATAGCACTGGTGGCAAAAGGAACATGTTAGCCAGCCCTAAGTGGAAGGGACAAAGGCTTCGTTGAATTGATAGTAAAGGTTACTATGAGCTAATCAACATTAGAGAAATGTCTAGAAAAGGAAGGTTAGAGCACATGCATGACCCTTCATTTCTGTTTTAGATGGGAGATATGGCAGAGAGCTTTGACAATGAACCCAATATATATGTCTTGAGTAGGCAGTTCATCCCAAGTCCGCCCTCTGACCATTCAGTTGCACCCTAACAGGTTCTTCTGGTAAATCATATGGAGACAGTTCTTTTAGCTATATATTGAAATAGAAATGTTTGTGAATTTCTTCCTGAAATGCAGAGAGAATTTTCACTAATCTACTTTAGTATTAGAAGAATACTCAAGACAGTTCTTTTTGCTATATGTTGAAATAGAAATGTTTTGACAAGGAACCCAATATGTCTCGAGGGAGAAATGCTGATTATAAAGGAAATGCCTGAGGTCTTAAGCTTGATTCAACTGCTAAACCAGGTATCAATGACTAGCAACTTCACATGATGCTCGAGGATTGAAACCTTGATTCTTTGCAAATTGGTAATATTTTAGACACATTTCAGTAGTCTTTTTGATTAATTATTAAATAAATGCTGTTTCTAGGAGAAAGGAAGATCATAAGACAGCACCAGAATATAAAGTAAACAATTCAACATTTGATAACCAAAAGAAAAACTCTCCATTTGCATTAGCTAATTGTTTGATAGCAGTTGAAGATCAACTTGCCAGTTTGAACTTTACCAGAGCTGGAGAACAGAGAGAGTGCACAAAAAAGTGATGGTCCAGCCAGGTCAAATCCACCGGGTCTTTATTGGGTCACAGAGGCACTGACCCGTTATCCCTCCACCGTCAGGAGCGGGGGGTTGTCGCTGCTCTGTGAAACCAGCCTCACGCTTTGCCCCCAACCTCTAGGAAACACGTGAACCGAGGGCCTTCGCCCAGATCACATGCCTCATCTCTTGACTTGGAGTGGGCGGGCCAGTATAAGCCATCGGGGAACCCGACCTGGATGGAATATGCCGGCGTCCCATCACTTTGAAGCCCCCACATGGGTAACAGGCTCGCGTTGCCAAGCCCGGCGAACATCACGACCTCTTTAGGGACTTATAAAGTACGGATTTATCTTGCTTCTCATCGATGTGGGACTTAGTTTTGGACATAGAAAGATTAGGATCAGCGCAGCTGCTTACAAAATAGCACCATTGTTTCATCAAACATATATCCTTTCTCTTCTTTCTGGTCAACTTCTTCGATTTTGCAATACAATGAAATCTGGGGCCCTTTTTTCATCTCATCTGTCTTCCATTGTTTCTCATAAATAATAATTATAGAAAAAACACCCAAACAATTATTCATCACAATTATTCTCGTCCTTCCATTTTTTTTTACAGACATAATAATTTTTATAACAATTGAGACTATAAACTTCAACCAGCATGCAGGGTTTGGAGTGGTGTTGCCAGGCCAAGCAAAGGATGCAAGACAAAGTAATTTCTGCAAATGAAGCATTGAACAGAAGGGACATTGAAGGGGCAAGGAATCTCTTAAGAATTGCTGTCCAAGTTCTGTTAGTCAGGGCTGTGAATAATGTTGTCATTGCTTCAGATGAAATGCAGGGTCTTCTCCCTCATGAAGATTCTCTTCTAAAGAAATGTATTTTAAATTACACACTCACTTTGAGAATTGTATGATTCCAGAAGATGATCAAGAGTTTGGTGTCATCAGGGCGGCTGCTAGTGTTATGTAATCAATCCGTGATTAGTTATCGAATAAGATCAAACTATAATATGAGCAAATAATGTAATAAATGGTGGGATTTAAGTCATTAATGTAATAGAGGTCAAATAATTTCTATGTAAAGCACTTGGCTTGGCTATCTCTATAAGGAGCCCTCTGTTTTATCTACCTAATATTTCGTCTTGTACGAGTTGGACTTTGGAGGACCTGCTTCCTCGAAGCAGCCAATTCCATTCTTCTCCAAAATAGCCAAACATAGGTCCTAAACCTTCTTGTCAGTGTTAAAACTGTCTGACTTGGGTTATATGCATCCTTTGCATGGTGTTTTTATAGATAGTTATATTTTTATGATTTTTCGTTATATTAAGATTAAGATCTATCTCTTTTTGTTTTATATAAATGTGTCACACGGTAGACAAGTTGGCCCCCTCAAAAAATTGGCAACGAAACAGAGGTGCTTTTCTCTTTCATTTTCTTCCAAATTGCTATTTTATGCCATGTTGTAACCAAAATCAGGTTTCTATAGAATTTTTCTTCAACACTAGTATATTTTTGGGATCAATGGTTTGTTGGGAGTCTTTTTTTCTTTTTTTAATGAAACTTCCATTCATAAATTATTCAATACAAGACTCATCAAAGATATTGAAAGGGAGGACCTCAACAAGTGCCTCTTCCATCCATACAAATTCTGAAGTTAAAGAAAGGCCTAATTTTGCAACTGCATCTGATACTTTGTTGCCATCTCTGCCAATATGCTTTAAAGACCGGCCTTGATGAGAAGATATAATAAGTTTGATGTCCTCGACAACCTGACCATCCCAAGAATAATCAATCGAACTATTGTTCACTGCATCCACAATCAACTTAGCTTCTCCTTCCTGTTCCACATTCCTTAAACCCAATTCAGTACAAAAAATAGCAGCTCGAAGAAGAGACAACCTTTCTGCTACCAAGGCTGATTTAACAGCAGATCTTGGAGCAGCTAGAACTGCATGGACTTCTCCTTTATGATGCCTTACCACAACACCTGCAGCCATCAAATCCTTCTCTTTTATCTAATGTAGCATCAACATTGACTTTGAAATTACCAGCTTGAGGGGGCTTCCATATTTGTCTATCTTGAATAACTGAAGCTCTGTCATGTCCATCAGTTAACACAACCTGATCCAAATGAGAATCTGTACCAGACTGAGTTGCCAATTGCATTAGCATAGTTGGACTTTTGAATTGATTTTGAAACACAAAATCATTCCTTCTCCTCCAGATACCATGTAAAACTGCAGCCACTATATTTAGATTGCCGTCATCTAATCTTAATAATACATCAGACCAGAGAGATGGAAAATCAGAATAATTTTGATGCCACTTCTTAAAGCATATGTATATATATATTTATATATATTAGTTAGAGCACCCACTGATATATAGCTTGGTACAATTTATCTTAACAAGTTTTAAATTCTAGAGGATTGGAATGAACTTAGAATATGTTTACCATTTCCAAAACTAGCTTCTATTATATTGACTAATCTCATGGCTATACGGGGTTGATAAACACAATTAAAGTGAATAAAACATAAATTCTTTCAATAATGTATACATAATTAAATCAACCATATATTTCATAAATTAACCATGCCATTTCTAATGGCTAATTAAGATTGGTTTCCAGCAAGTACTACATTCATGTGAAAAAAATGGTGTTAAGAACAATATCGAGTCTTAAAGTACTACATGCTTTACAAGGGGTTTGTGATTATTCAAAGTTAAGTTCACTTCCATCTCAGCTTTAATTACATTGAGTATATGTACTGAAAATGCATGGGGTCTTTTCCAATGACGTTTTGATGGTTTTGCTGTATCATATCCCTGAAAGCCTTGATGTATCTTCCAGCTAGGGAAGTTCACGATGAGTAGCCTCAGAAACACAATCAGTTTATTGCTTAAACACTTGCAATTCCCTTAGTCAAATTTTTTAATGATCATCTGATCTTTAGCTACTTCATCAAGTATCAAGTCTCATTGACAAAATTTTAGTAACTATCAATACATATACACGATAAATACATGCACCCATAGCTACCTTATTTTTTGTATTACTGTATATATACATATATATATATATTTCTATATATATATATATATAGTTGGCACAAAGGGCTCGTACTTGTTTTTATTGATACTAAATGCTAAAATGCCTAGACTTACTTCTTCAGTACTCATGATTTGGAAATGACTAGCATCATATTGAAAAATTATTTACTGAACAGTTAGCTTATATATATATATATTCATGCACTGCTTGTTTTATCTCTAATTACTTGCATATTCTTTGTTATAACTTGTTTCTGATCACTCATTTTTCCGAGTTAATGATGAATGATGGGGGTTGTTTGAATATCATACATAGACTGTTGATTTTGCCTCCATACAATAAAAAATGGTTGTCCCAATTGTAACTGTTGTTTGAGATGTCTCGGTATAAGAAATAAGTCAATCATCTCCTTCCTTGTGTTGATCGCATCCATGACAGCCACCTTGTTCTGTTTTGATCACCCGGCAACCATGCATTAATTGAGGTTTTAGGATATTCGGGGATGCAAAGATGTGGAATGAAAAATCTGTTGCAGCATATTCATTATATAATTAATACAAAGAACTCAAAAAACACCTAACGACTTGAACTGTTATCTATTCTAAAGCTAAATTACTAGAATATGAATTAATTAAGTATAATTACTATTGCTTTTGTGTCAACAAACTCTTGCTGACGTGTATTATTGCTAGAATCTGAATTAATTACATTGCCAAGTATTGAAACAATGGAGTGATCTCCAAGTAAATGATGAGAAATCAATCTTGTTAGTATTGCTGGACTCTTTGTACCTAGCTTTCTGTCATGAATCTTATCATGAGTTATAAAAAAACTTTAATTTGCTGAAGTCCGAGAAAAAGGTGCAGTTGTGCTTGTCTTTTCATACCAAACATAAATTCATCGACATGAGCTTAAATATTATTTTTAACACGGTTGTTATAGACATTTTTCTCTTTATCTTCATTCCTACAGAGTATTTTTCCAATGGTCTCCACGCATGATCACGATAATATTATATATTAAATCCTGGAAGTATTTTAATTTGACACATCTTGTGAAGAAGATCAACCAATATTTTTGTGTGATCGATGATACAAATCATAAAACACACTCACACAGCCACACCCATCTTTGGGTAGATATATATATATATATATATATATATATATATATATATATATATATTCACTTTTCACTTGTGATCCATTACTTGCAATATTTAGATAGCATTAGATTTTGGCTCCCAAGGATGATGGCAACATCCAGTAGCTAGTACTTTTTGAAAAGACTATTGCTACACCAAATCAATGAGATCATGAGGGGATTACTAATTGTTTTAACCTGAACTGGTTAGTAACTACAACTTAAATAGCCTTTTTGATGGTCAAATAATTCCACTGATCATGGCATACTTTATTGAACATATGGAATAGCTAGCCTACAAACAATATGATAAGTCCAATATCTCTAAAGATAAACAAGAGATTTAACTGATTTGCATGTTTCTGTTTAACTCCATCCATCAAGGTAGGCATTTATAGATCCTGATGATAACAATATTGCTTGATGAGCTTGAACTTTGATATCATTTGTGTAAACTAATTAGTATCTAAATCATGGTTGCTGAACCAAAGACTGTAACTGGGAGGAAGATCGAGTGCAAACATTAACCTTTGTTTTTTGTTTTACTCTCTGTGTTACTTTTGAGGTGAAAGTTGGAAACACAACCAAATATGTTGACCTAATAAAGCAAAATTAAAATCCCTAACGTTTCTAACCCCAACCCACCACTATTTTCATCCTTCCCCAATCTGTCCCAACACTTACATTGAAGAATGAAATTGAATATTGATGGTTCATCTGTTGGAAATCTAAGACTTCATATTTGGTTTATCTCTTCACTTAGAAGTGGAGACCAACATGTTCGATGAAGTACAAAGCATTAAAGCGTAGGCTACTATATTCTTTAATGGGTTCGGTTTATATCATATCATTTTTTAGCTCAATTCTATAAATTTGTGGCATTAGTTTAATCATAGTCCCTATCCATGTTGGAAATTCTTAAATGACTTGGGCTGACATAATCACTTGATCTTTGCAGCACAACTCTATAGAAGTTAACTCTATTGCTGATCAGGTAGCAAAAATCTCTGCGCGCTAAAGGTTTGTCTGGTTCCTGACTTTTACAATATGTTCATGTGACCTTTCAAAACTTTGTAGCAGCATTAGCAATATTATTATATTATTTTCTGGTCAGAAATATGTTGTTATCTAGTAGCCTCTTTATAAGTAAATTTAATTCCTCTGTTGCACTCTTATAATGAGTCTGATTATCAAGATTTTCATTCCAGATGATTGGAATGATAACTCCTGATCATTTCCAAAACTAGCTACTATATGCAGCATAATATTTAATGGTTACTTGAAAGCGTTTGTGTGCTCCTGTAGGGTGATAGAAACTGGAATATTCAAGCATAATCTATGCAAACTGCCTGTCTTTTTGGGTTTAAAAAAAACATATACATATATATATGTATGTATACCTGATATTAATTGGTTGTTTCAGATATGACCTTTTTACTCTTCAACCAACGATGATTACCTGCAATGATTGGTGATCACTTCATGAACATATAAATGCATCTCCCTTCACTTGACATGTGAAGAATGATCTTAATTCAGCATCTCGATCTGAATTGATTAACTGATGTGGGCGAAGGGTGCCAATTATTTGTTAATATTCTTATATGTTACTATAGACACTTATACAAGGCATAGATAAAGCATCCAAATATCTACTAAAGAGGGCGATTCTTGTGTAGGCATAGTGAGAGGATCTACCCTGAACTCGAGGCTGAAACCCACAAGTGCATGTATCTAGAGTTAAGTTTTTCAACCCAACTCTAGGGACCTGGCTTCTTTTTCTCTAACTTAATTCTTCCAAACGCCTCAAAGATGTTAGAAAATGGTGGTTCAGAGTTCTAGCAACCAACTAATTAAACCTTAATTAGAAACAAGAACCAGAGGCTTAAGAACTTATGATGCATGAGATCAGAAGCCACTTTGCAATGGAAAACAAGCAGATATATTAAGCATGTCAGAATGCTATCATTAGTCTTCTTATTAAAAGTCTTTCTGGTTGCGGAGAAACTGCATCGAAGAAATTCAGGTCTTATAGTGAAATATGCTGACAGATTTCTCATTGCTTAATAATATTTACAGTTTGGCCTTAAAAATTGAAGTTCTGGATTTCTTTTCAAATTTTCTTTTATGAATACAGTAGCAAAAGAACATAAGGACCATCACATATATCCTTTGTATTTAAACAAAGATTTTGTTGAAATTTAGTTTTTCTCATAATTTATTTTTGCTTGAGTTATGCTGATTAGGTTTCTAAGAACAATGAAAATGACTCGCCTTCTAGTCTCCAAAATAATTGGGAGGCCCCGTCTTCAGCCTCAATGCAAATTTGTGACCTCTATCTCCTTTTATTCATTTCCATAGACAACAGAAGGCACATGGTCTCTAGTGATTCTCACTCAGAGCTTTATCAAGCTTTGCCTCTGTTCAGATGCAAGGGAAATTATACTTACGGTTTTCCTACAACGAGTTATGATTGGTTGTGGGCTTGAAACCATTTTTTTTTCTTCAGATGGTATTTATCTTGCTTGATGATGTTGCGTAGACATTGCTAGGTACTAACGTGCAAGATTCAACAAATAACATATATAAAGCTCTGCATTTGGATGGTTTTGATCATTGACAAAAACATGTGGATGTAAGGTTTGCAACAGACATGCCTAAGTGTTCCAGAAAATATCAACATTGACAGGTTATTTCTGAGGTCATATATGCCTTTATGACAAATCTACCCTATTGATTTTAGTGCTTGTTGTGGACTGATGCATTTTACCTCCAAATGCCAGGCTGATGATTGCCACATGTATCCTTAAGGGCTGGTTGCAGTGTTGTATGAAGATGTTCCACCCACCCCTGGCCAGTTGCATATTGTTATAGTCCTCTAGCATCATACTTAAATAGAGGTGCGGAACTTGCTAGTTATTTTAGTGATATTCGGCTCTTCAAAATCTTCAATAACAGTGATGTGTGGCTTATGTAATTAGTAGCTCAGTTTGTACTTGATATGAGTATAATGCACCACCCAAGTGTATAAATTATATATGAGTTTGCATGAATTGATGCTTTCAAATTATTTCATTAGATGCAAATGGTGCCCCATATATTTGTTGATGGGAATATTAATTAGTTGTCATTTAAGAGTTGATAATTGATAGGTTGATGTTTTCTCTTCATGTTTCCAAGTTTACAATCAAAAAAATCATGTCCATGCAGGTTGTTGGGTTTAACAATCATGTCCCTTGATGGTTTCCCTTGCTAATATAGTGTAATGAAAATGTAGGTGAATTTGACCCTCAAGAAAAATAGTGTTTCTTGAATTTGTTATAACTTTATATTAAAGGTAGATTTCATCTTAATCAAATTACTTTGCCTTCCAAAATTGACCATTAAAGGAAAAATCCCTAGCAGCGCTAACTGTGTAGACGAAAAAAAAAAATTTGTTGAAAGCATATTTGCGGCAAAATCGCATCGTTGCGGAAGGGTTTTGGTGTTCTAGAAAAAGTAGTTGTGGCGATTTTAGGTCGACGGCAAAACTTATATCAGTTTGGCAATTTTATTTGCAGCGATTCCAAAAATCGTCAAAAATGTATCTATTGCGGCAAATAACCGTCGCCGTAAAAGTCAGATAGGGCCATCGAAACTTTTTTCGACGACAGATTAAATTGTCGGTATAGAGTTGTTGCGGCGATTGGTGTGCATCGACAATAAATACAATTGCGACAATTTAAAAATACAGTTGGAATTGGTATTTACATTAGTGGCGATTATTCTACTATTTGCAGCGCTTATGTAATTGAGGTAAATAAGTTTTCCCAGTGATTTCATTTCACCGTTGGAATAGGACTCTTAATTCGCAGTGCTTTACCCAATATTTGCGACGATTATGATTCACTGCAAGCAAGTTTTTCCAACGATTTAACAGGCAAACTGAATGCCCATTTACGACCTCTTTTTTTTTTTTTTTTTTTGTATTTGCTGGGGAAAAAAAAAGGTTGAAAAAATTCTCTATTTGCGACGATTTTTGGTATTGGCTGGGTTAAGACATAAGTGAACAAACAATTGCAACGGACGTGCAACGACATATAAATTGCTGGGAATAGTTATATGCGGCGATTTTAGTACCAATTGCGGTGAAACTAAACGCTGAAAAAACCCACTTTTCTTATAGTGACAATAATAATATTAAAAAATAATATTCTAATAATATTTCATTCAACTTAAAACCATCTTATCTCATCTCATCTCATATTTCATCTCATCTTACTATCCAAACAAACTCTTAATTTATTTTAATCAGTGTTAACTATCCAAATTTATCGTTAATTTAAACAAAAATATGTATAAAAAGACAAAAAAATGCTCTTAATGCTGCTAAAATTAGCAGCCAGGCATGCATTTCAAAGAAATAGGGATATTTTCATATATGGGTAGAGTAATACTAGATATAGTTTTAGGGTGTGCAAATCCCGTGTATTCATTTTGAAAAAAAGTGGGCTCCACCATTAAAAATGTTGATATAGATTTGTGTAATTTTTTCAAAGGGAATGCGTGATATGACTAGCACATTTTATGACTGTATCTAGTTAGAAAGAATAATAGTAGTGTTACATGTATTTACAGTTTTACTTACATTTTTACTCACAAGATTTATTTTATTAGTTTTCTTTTGAAATTCAAATTTCATGATTTTCAGTATATCAATAATTGACATGTGGAGAAATAAGTTTTTTATAAATTTTTCTTAAGTACATTTAGCATTTTCCAAAGAATAATTAGGGACAATCATCATGAGATAATAAGTTATTTTAATTTAACAACAAGTACCCATGATCAAGTTGAAAGAATCCAATCTTTTTTGTTTTTGTTTTTCACTTAAAGAAGCAGCGTCGACTCCACCCAATTGGAACTTGGAAAATAAAAAGCCCATAAAATCATATTAATATCTTTGACCGTCGTGGCCGCCAATTGTTGATCTTCAGAGACTTAATATAATATTTCAATCGAGGAAATTAAGATGCCATCACTAATAATAACAAACATGAAAAACTGACTCACAACGTAATCCTCATTCATTATATTAAAGATTTTCTCGTATTTGGCTCAAAAGACTTGCTGTGTCACAGATATATTAATATATCAGACAAGCTTTGACGCTCTTTTTTTTTTTGGCATTGTGTAGTGTATCAAAAAGTCAGGCTGGTCTCTCAGAATCAGTGGATGATTCGCATCTCAAACACTCATAATAATGTCCAGAAGAATGATGGCTGTCTCACCTACCAATCAAGATGGCTAATGCGAGCAACTTATCATTAGATATCCCTCACGATTTTCCTCACTCCATTCATCAAAACCCTATAGTAATGACCATAAGCAAACTAGACAAAAGAATTAGAAGAGGAGGCCATTTGAGTCATACTAGTATTACTAAAATGGGGAATAAAAAATAGAAAAAAAAGGGTGAGTCAATATAATATCTATATTTCTGTAGTAATTTAAGGCATATTAACCTCTTCAATTTGTTCGTGCTAGTGTTTTTCTTTTCTCCCTTTTTTTGCCTCAATTTCTTTTTTGAGTTATTTTATTTTCAAGTCAGTGCATAGAGCACATCATCTACATTACTTTAATGATAAGTTTTGATTTGTAAGATTCAAATTTTAAAATTTATCTTCCAAATTAAATTATAGCCTATCACTTTAATTGCAGGTTATGCCAAAACTCTTGCGTGGTCTGATTCGGTTGGGTAAGCTGAGCATGCCTGATTCAACTGCTAAACCAGGTAGGTCCATAGCTAAAGCAAACAGAGCAACCATGCTATCAATGACTAGCAACTTCGCATGATGCTCGAGGATTGAAACCTTGATTCTTTGCAAATTTTGGTAATATTTTAGACAACAGATGATCCATTGACCCATTTCAGTAGTCTTTTTGATTAATTATTAAAAAAATGTCTGTTTCTAGGAGAAAAGGAAGATCATAAGACAGCACCAGACATATAAAGTAAACAATTCAACATTTGATAACCAAAAGAAAAACTCTCCATTTGCATCTGCTAATTGCTTGATAGCAGTTGAAGATCATCTTGCTAGTTTGAACTTTACCCCCAACTGGAAGGACACCAGAACTGGAGAACAGAGTGACTCGGAGAGAGAGTGTACAAAAAAGTGATGGTCCAGCCAGGTCAAATCCACCGGGTCTTTATTGGGTCGCAGAGGCACTGACTCGTTATCCCTCCACCGTCAGGAGCGGGGGGTTGTCGCTGCTCTGTGAAACCAGCCTCACGCTTTGCCCCCAAACCTCTAGGAATCACGTGACCCGAGGGCCTTCGCCCAGATCACATGCCTCATCTCTTGACTTGGAGTGGGCGGGCCAGTATAAGCCATCGGCGAGCCCGACCTGGATGGAATATGCCGGCGTCCCATCACTTTGAAAGCCCCCACACGGGTAATAGGCTCGCGTTGCCAAGCCCGGCGATCATCACAACCTTTTTGTGGACTTATGAAGTACGGAGTTTTCTTGCTTCTCATCGATGTGGGACTTAGTTTTGGACATAGAAAGATTAGGATCAGCGCAGCTGCTTACAAAATAACACCATTGTTTAATCCAACATATATCCTCTCTCTTCTTTCTAGTCAACTTCTTCGATTTTGCAATACAATGAAATCTGGGGCCCTTTTTTCATCCTTTCTCATCTGTCTTCCATTGTTTCTCAAAAAAAATAATTTTAGAAAAAAACCCAACCAATTATTCATCACAATTATTCTCGTCCTTCCATTTTGTTTTGTAGACACACATAAATTTTTTTAAAACAATTGAGACTATAAACTTCAATCTGCATGCTGGGGTTTGAAGTGGTATTACCAGGCCAAGCATTGAACGGAAGGGACATTGAAGGGGCAAGGAATCTCTTAAGAATTGCTGTCCAAGTTCTGTCAGTAAGGGCTGTGAATACTGTAGTCATTGCTTCAGAAGAAATGCAGGGTCTTCTCCCTCATGAAGATTCTCTTCTAAAGAAATGTATTTTAAATGACACACTCACTTTGAGAGTTGTATGATTCCAGAAGATGATCAAGAGTTTGGTGTCATCAGGGCGGCTGCTAGTGTTATGTAATCAATCCGTGATTAGTTATAGAATTAAGATAAAACTGATATGAGCAAATAATGTAATAAATGGTGAGATTTAAGTCATTAATGTAATAAAGGTCAAATAATTTCTATGTAAAGCACTTGGCTTGGCTATCTCTATAAGGAGCCCTCTGTTTTGAAATGAGAAATCAAGAGATTATCTACCTAATATTTCGTCTTGTACGATATTGGACTTTGGAGGACCTGCTTCCTCGACGCAGCCAATTCCATTCTTCTCCAAAATAGCCAAACATAGGTCCTAAACTCCAAAGTACCTTCTTATCGGTGTTAAAACTGTCTGACTTGGTTGTATGTAGAATTACTCTATTAAGATTAAGATCTGTCTCTTTTTATTTTATATAAATGTGTCACACGGTAGACAAGTTGGTCCCCTCAAAAAAGAGATGGTTCCACCACTGGGTACAGCAAACAAGACAACAATGAAGAAAAGGAAAAATAGAAGAAGAAGAATAAGAATAAATCTCTGGGTTGGGTTCTTAACCATAAAACAGAAGGCTATTTTGTAGAAAGCTATTCGCTCCTGCCAAAGCTGTATATTATAAATCATGTTAGCAAAAGATAATACCCATGTTTAATTTTAGTCTTTCCAAAAGGAATTTGCTTCTTGGCCTTCTAGGGTGTAACTAAAGCCAATATCAAGTTGAAAGGGAAAAATATGACATTTTCCCACACAATTAACATGAAAGGTTGGAAATTATCGACTTGGGTTTGTTGGAAAAGCTCAGTTACAACCATAATCTGTCAAAAATATTACTTTTACATGAGAACCTGCTTAAAAGTTCTATACCACAACAGTTTCTTTATGCAGATAAGAATATATACAACAATCAGCCTGTGACACTAATCAATCACTTTTTGCCTCCCCTCCCTCTTTTATAGCTCATTGTTGATTCCCGCAGCCAAGCAACGCATGTCCCAAGGAAATATTTACTTGGTGTTCAGCGTGTGAAGATGGAGAGTCTCAAAGAATTCAAGATATGGGTTTCGTCCCAAGCAAAATATATTTTTAGGGACTCAAATTTTACAGCTTCAGTGGGAAAGGCTGAAGAATACATATAAAGAAATATTGGACTGTAGAAGTAGTTAGCTATTGGCCATGAAAATGTCCCTCCACATGTTAAATTGCCCAGCAGTTCTTCTAGGTAGTGTAAATCAGAATGAAATCCAGTACAGAACAAGATCAAATCCATCTGCAGCTGCACAAATGTCTTCAGCGACCAAACGAACTGATGATCAAAGTGGAAAATCAATTGATTCCAAAAGGGTTGTGAGCTCAGGTATGGGTATAAAGAGATGTCAGACCCCAAATTCCCTCCTCAGCCAACATTCGACTTAGATCCTCATGTGCATTTGTTGGTATTCCTTTTCGGCAATTGCAATTTTTTTCTTGGGTTTGACTTGGTTGATTTTTCTTTTTCTTTTCTTTGTGTTTTTTTCTAAAGCAATTGAACCTATGCTTGGAGTCAATCAATAACATATCAATTTCGCTGATCGCATCAGTCCAAAGAGAATCTCTTGGAGCTTTTGTTCATGTGTACATTTATTCTCCA
Organism: Cyclocarya paliurus; assembly: GCA_029856935.1. NCBI lineage: Eukaryota > Viridiplantae > Streptophyta > Magnoliopsida > Fagales > Juglandaceae > Cyclocarya > Cyclocarya paliurus. The sequence goes on from CM056958.1 coordinate 15,555,823, forward strand.
TAACTAAAACCATGGGGAGTAAAAAGTGAAATTAAAAAGCACATGAAATGTTTGATATTGAGACAAATCATTGGGACCAAATATGTAGAAAAATGATATTATGCAGTCTGAGTTTGTTACTTTAATTCAACCGTTTATGTATTTTATTTTATTTATTTTAATTTTTATTTAATGATTAAGGAAATGATTATTCGTATATTGATATTTTTTTAAAAAATATTTAAAGATAATTAAAAAAATATTTGAAAGGAAAAAAAAGGGTAGAATTTGGAGCAGCACCCAAATATATATATACACAAACGACGGAATTTGGATATTAGTTTCAGCATCTGCATGGGTCAAGTCATGTGCAGAAGTCAAACACAATACATTGGGCGGTGCTAAGTTGGCGAACCGGTAGGCCATGCACCTCTAGAATCAAGTACATTTGCTTGCTTTCAAGACAACACAACATGGGATGGGGATGCCACTTCGTTATCGATATTTAAGAATATTGGACCAAGATGTCTTTAAGTACCTATTCGATTTTTTGAGAATCTAAGAGACTATAAATTTATAAAATGATCAGCTCTATATATAACATGATTTAATGAGGTTTAAAAGATTTACACGAACAATATTAAATATTTTGTAATCCATTTCATGTACACACACACATATATATATATATATATATATATATATTTATTCGAGACTCTCAAGTTCGAACAACAATTTTAAATCTCTTGATCAACCTTAGAGAAAATATTCCCTTCAAGATATTTTCCCATTGGAGAAAAATGTGATTGATTTCATGTGCGTGTGTATGCATGAATGATAATTGCGACCAAAGATGAATCATAGATATTCCAAGCGTTCTAAGCCTTATAGATATATAGATAACAACACAAGTACACCACAAAAAATCTGAAAATATCAACAAAAATCATAAGGATTTGGCATGAGATCTCAAGGATTGCATGGTTATATATCTAACCTCTCATAATTATATGTATGCAGGCCAGAAAATAAGTTGAAAAAGAGTACTTCTAACTTTAAGTTTACCATATTGAAGATTTCCCAGCAAACACGCCTGCTAGCTTACTGATATTAATTCTGTAATGGTCGATTGCATGCACGGTGGTTGTAATATATGTCGGTTGGTTTTTATAATTAAAAATGATTAACATATTTAATGTTAAGTAAAAAATTAATATGAACCATTGTCATTGTTTAATGTATCGATCGGCAAGATTTAAATGAAAAGATGTCACGGTGACTTGAACCGATGCATGCTTTTTGAGTACAACAGCCTTAGTCGCTTGCCAACCAAACAAAGGGTTGTGCTCTTCAATGAATTAGAAATCTTTTTAATATATTCTCTAATATTTAAGAAGTTGTGATTTCTCAAAAGTGTTCATTCATATTTTAGTTGTGACTTTTTATAAATACTACTTCATTTATATAAGTTGTGATTTTTCACAAGTATCATTTCATTTATATATTATGATTTTTGACAAGTGCCATTTCATTTATATATATAAGTTGTGACTTTTTGTGTCATTTCATTCTCTATAAATAAGGAACCCCACCCACAAATTTATTCACTTCAATTTCTCTACAAAAATTAGAGAAACACTTCTTCATATTTTTGTCTTTTTTTTTTTTGGGCTTTGGCTATATTTTATATCCGGTTTGAGAATTTCTTTTTGTGTGCACCGATAAAGAGATTAATGGAAATTGATATTGTTGTATATTGGGAGTAGATTGTAAAAAAACCTAATGCATATTTAAATTTAGAGGCGGCGATATCTACTATAAGGAAAGCGTATCCATCACAATGCGCTTCAATACCGGATTCTCTTTTTATAATTTTTTATTATAATTTTACATATTTTCTAATTTACAAAACATTTGCACATATGTCATTCATTATCAAAATATTCCCAACAATATCATCATAAATAAAGATATGCTTTTAAAATTATTGAGGATCAATTGTAATATCGATGTTGCTTTCGCGGCAAAAAGGACATGAGTTAGGTTTGTCTGGTATTGATTCATATATATCCAACCCTGGAGGCGTCCGTGGACTTTGCCATTGGAGCTTAAACACTTGTTGTTGGAGTTTTGAACCCCACGGATATTTGGCAGAGATGGCGACACAGCTAGCTTTTGAAACGCAATATTGCTGTCCACGCATGCAATATGTGATCTGTAGCTAGTTGGATCGATCATATTTAAGACGTACAAGTTTTGCATAAGATCTTATTAATTAAGATCATCATGTGTAAGTAAAATCTACTCAAAAAATCCAATTTTTTACGGCTGAGTAATTCTCACGCATATCATGTATTAATACTCTAATTGTGTACGTGGATGAATATCAAATTTCCTTTTATAATAATTTGAAGGGACTATATACAATTATAATTCTGAATAATTCTTCCAAACCATCTCCGGCACCTGCACAGTGACCAGTACTTTTACATATGTACGAGAATTCCATGTCTTTCTCATTTGTCGTATTTGACTATATTTTAAAAAGAATTATGCGTAACTTGAACACTTTATGATTGTATGTAACATTATTTATTGTAAAAACTAAAGTAAACTTATAAATTGACCTCGTTTAATATGGTACATCAAATTATAAAACTATTTTTATTGTAAAGTAGATCTAATATATCACATGAAATCATATAAATAATAAGACTTCTCTTTATTTTCATTCCGCTAATTGGTTTCCGATATTAGCAGTAGTTCCACTGGCTTTAAGTGCACAATGGTCATGTGTACCTGCATGCATGAGTACTGTACAACGTATCATGTTACCATTCACGTGCAACTAAGTTTGCAACTATTGTTAATGAAAAATTATCTCTCTCGCATGAAAAGCTCTCGCACGAAAACCCTTAAAAAAAAAACCCTAGTGGCCGCTCTTAGTGGAGGGGGGAGGGAAAGCTTCGGCTTCCTCATCCCCCCTCCTCTCCTCCCTCTCTATCGTTTGTCTTCGTAGGTTTATTACGGTTATTTTGGTGTTTATTTTGATTTATCAGGTTTTGGCCGAATAATGGGGGAGCCGATCAGAGCCCCTCCGGTGGATGTTCTCCTTCATGCGTACCACCGGGAGATCCCTCGCCCGCCGATCATGCAGCCTCCCGCTTTGGGCGCCATAAGGAGCGGCGTGTCGCCCCCACGCGCGGACCACAGAGAACGCGTGGCATACGCGAGCCACCGCGTATCACACCGCGTCGGAGCCATGTGCGGCAGCTCAGGGCCCAGTATACCGGCACTGTCTCGACCGGCCGTTCGGCTTCTCCCCAGTGTGGCGCGTGCCCCCCACGCGCCACCCCGATCCTGTTTGGTTTCGTCTGTTGTTGGGTTCTGTTTTGTAGTGTATTTGATTTGGTTTGTGGTTGTTTTTTGGTTTATGCACCTCTGTTGAGCCCTGTTTAGTGGTTGTTGCAGTGTTTTTTGTTTGAGTTGGTTTTTTTGCTTTCTGTCTGTATTTAGTTTTTTGCATTATTAATATAAATAGGCTAGTGGACTCTTTTGGAGTCCATAGCAGTCAAGTCCCGTTCCTCCTTTGAGAGGAGACGGTGTGGTAGGACTCCTCCTCCTAGGGAGGATGGGAGGTGATAGAGCTTCTTTTCTTTTGAAAAGAAGTCGTTTTAGGCTCTGTTTTTACAGAGTGTGATTCTCTCTGACAAACCTAGTTTGATCAGAAAGAGTTATAGAAGTTAAGACAAAGTCCGTTATAAAGAAATTTATGTATGGGGTGCTTTAGAGCAGATGTGTAAGTTGACTTGTAGTCTGAGTTTTCCCTGTATTGATAAGTCACATTTGTAACTTCGGAATTCATTAATGAAATGAAGTCTATTTCTCTCAAAAAAAAAAAAGTTTGCAACTATTGTTTTCTAATTCATTTTATAAATCCTCGGAAGAATACTTTTTACATGTACATGAGAATTTGGGGTTACAAAAAACCGAAGCCAAATTCTTGTAAAAAGAAACTTTAATTCCCAACTCAATATCTAAAGCAATTGTACCCAAAGCAGATCTTTTACAAGTTGAATAAGTACAGATGAGTGAGAAACCTCATTTCCTGCTGCTCCATAGTTTTCAAGCCCATCAACAAGACAATCTGTTTCTCTATATACGAAGCTGTAAAATGTCTTCTCATAGATCGTAGTATTGTCAAGGAGGATTGCTTCTTCTTATGAAGCCAATTAACAACCGGTGGTGAATTATCTGTTTCTACAACCAAATCAACTACACTACTATGGTAAAATTTTAAGGAAAATGATAGTATGCCTCATGAGTGTATCTCTTCATTTTGACCACTCATGTATTTAATTTTTTTTACTTAATGGTTATGGAAGTGATTTTTATAGTATTTGTGCATTTTATTTTATTTTTTTTAAAATATTTAAAGATGTATAAAAATTATAAAAATAAAAAGAAAAAAAATTAAAATGTGCAACTTGTAGTTTGTACAAGTGGGCACGCCGGTCAGAGCTGAGTGACACACTAGCCGTACCCAAATTTTAATGCTAATAATTCATTAAGTGGCCTAAAAATCTGGAAAAACCATACAAAATATACGCATGTGGTTGGCAACCGAGAAGAAGAAAACTTGAATATTAGTCTACCTTTTCTATGCTTAACTGCTGAGTCCAACTGCTAAGCTTGAACATTGCAGCTACGGAGTAAATTTCAATCGAAAAATCATAAAATTGGATCGGATAGGACTGGTTTGTCCGGTTTTGAATCGGTCCGGTCCGGAATTGGTTTCTATATTATGAAAACCGGTCGGATCCGGTTCGGATCTGTTCCGGTTTTGGTTTCATAGTTTTCGAGACCGAACCGGACCGATTGAAAAAAAAAAGGATATATAAAATTTTTATATATAATTATATATCATATATGAAATAATTTTATATTATAATTTATAAATTATAACATAAAATGTTATTATTAAATATCCACATTTGTAATTTGTTTGATAATATGTTATCAATATAATTATATATAAGATAATATTATTATAATTTATAAAATAAAATTTTAATTTTAAAGATGAAAATTTAATTGATAATATGCTTTAAACATAAAATATATATTAAATTATTGATAACATTTTATCATAAGAAGTAACATTTTATCATATGTTTTTTACATTTTAAAAACTAGAAAAAGGGGACCGGACCGGACCAAAAACCAGTAAAACCGGAAGTACCGGTTTAAGAAGGTAACTGGTGCGTAATCAGTTTTAGAAAATGCAAAACTGGTACATAACAGTTCGGTCCTAAATTTTGTCCAAAACCGGATCAGACCGGACCGATTACACCCCTAATTACAGCAGTTGATTTCCACTTGCTTACTCAGTCTTTGAAACCATCTTTTCATCTCATGATCAAAACATCAAACTCCATTTCTTCTACACATGCAATGGGAACCATCAGTTCACTTCCTCTTTATACGACATGAAAAATGTTTTAGTTATAAAGAGATTTCATAAAAATAAACTCACAAATTGACGTTTTGTACGTTAGATTGTATATCTACTTTTATTATAAAATAAATTTAAAGTCTTACATGAAGCTGTGTTAGTTTGTAAAATCTTTTTGTGGTTATAACACTTATCTTACAATATTTGCTTTAATGGAAAATGATTAGATATTGTTTAAAAATAGATGATATAATACTCCTTTATTAGTACAATATGCTTTGTAATTAAAATTTATTATATAAATATCAATTTTAAATATGTTACGATAAAATATGAGCACCACGTATTTCTACTCCAAATTACAGGACAATTACCCTGCTCAATCAACGAGCGGACTCTTGTCTCAGGTGTGAGTGTGAATGCGTGAGACCGATGGAATCACGACTCTAAACGTTCCCATTGTTCCCGGCTCCCATAAAAGTTGATGCATGGGGCAACCCCATCTTGATTCCTGAATTAAAGGCTGCAAGCCGAATTTGGTGCAATGATTGTAGATCAGAACTCAGAAGGCAGGATTTTGCAGCAAAACTTGATATTTTATACCAAGGTGGGTGGTGCCTCTTTTGTCACGATGGGGCTATAAAAGGCAGCTTTGTGCCCTTAAACTCTACTTCATATCCTCAGTGTAAAGCTTTTTAACACACAGCATTCTTGCTCTTTCGCAACCTTCATTTTGAAACTTTGTCTACCTCTTCTCTCATATCATTCTGTTCAAACAAACATCTCCTCCTCGCTTGTTCTTTATATTCTGTAATCAAGACTCCGGCTTTTGCTTTCTTTCTCTTGCTTTTCTTGCTCTGTTCGTACCCTGCTTTTAATCTATGGCAGCCGCTTCCCCCAACACCGAGAAGAAGAAAAATCCAAGCTTTCCCCCTAGGAGAGGCCAGATCAAAGCTCGGATTTTTGGGAGCATTGCCAAGAAAGTTGTATCCACAGCCTCAAAGGTGGGAGAAGCATTGGAAAAAATCAGAGGAGAGCACAGAAGTGGAGGAAACTCTGCCTCTTCAACCCCACCCTCAAGTGCCTACAACTCTGATCTGAATTCTGATAGCTCCTAGAAAGCAGTGTTATTAAACCATCTTCTCTCAATTCTCTGAATTGAGCTTTGTCCATGGCGTTTTCGTCCTTCACTTGGTATTTATTATCTTGGAGAAGCTATTTATTTCTGTCCTTTTACATACAGAATAAAGCTTCTTCTATGGTGTCGTTCTAGGGTATATGTCTGGGTAGTATTTTGTGTGGTTTGGGGATGTGAGAATAAGATTATGCTATGAATTGATTGGTATGAGCCGCAGGACTCAGATTTTTAGGGAGTTCCTCTCGGTTCATAATCCCATCAAGCTTTATTTGTGATTCGGATTTATGGGTAGGTTCTCAGTTCTTCTGTTGTAGGAAAGAAAAGAAAAAAAAGAAGAAGACAGAAACCATCTTCCTTTTGTAAGTGGTGGTAGTTTGTGTTTTTGAGCAGTGTTTATGATTTGGTGGTAATATTGTTTATGTTTATGAGTAGTTTATGTTGGATCTGATGCATTTGATGTTAGATTATGCATTTTCTGCTTGACTTAAATTCCAGTTTAATAATGCTTTCTTATTTTTCTTCATATCCTGGAAAAATCCTGTCTATTTGGGATAAAGAAAACAATATCACATATAAAAAAATATGAACACAAAAATGGATAATTATTTTTGCTACATTTATCAAGTAGTGGGCATTTTGTTGAGACTGATTGTCCTTAATCTGAAAATGGCTGGCTCAAGTTTGAAGCTGTTGTTGGAGTTAGGCCCACGGGACATTGAATAAAACATACTCCAAATCGATCATCAATCTTAAGGTTTTTCAATCCAAAGTCATGATGCTGAGAGCATAATCTTATGACAATTTTTGGCCAACTGCAGTGGACCTTGCATGCCCATGTTTCTTGCTTATCAATTGGAAGAGGTTCAGAAGAATTAAGTCTTATATTTGTCAGTGATTATGTTACCTGTATCCTTTTTATTAATAATTACTATTATTAAATTAAAACAGTATATAAAAGAAGGAGAGTGACAAAATATCTTGTTAAAATCAACACAATACCTACAAATAAATTACCAAAACAAAATGGTAATAAAGCTAAATTATGGATTTTGCTATACATCAGTCACAACATATAATAAAAGAAATAACGTTAGATACAGTTTAGAATTGTAAAAGTTGTACTCAATTTCTTTTTAAAAAAAAAAATAGCACCACCCTTAAAAATGTAAATTTTTTTTATGCGTGAATTACATATCTTAATATTATTAATTTATTATAGATATTTTTCTAATAAAGGTCGCCTGCATGAAATCTACCGCCTCAAAACGCTTTATAGAGCTTTCGACACCCAGAAAAAGTTGGATTGATCGCTTGCACACTATTGTTGGACATTAGCCATATACGTGAAAAAAGTGCACTCTTGGCGGCTAAACTAGTAAAGAACTAGAATTAGAAGAATCCAAAGAGTAGTGCGTGACGGGTCAAGAGCCATGTGGGGGTTTTACTTTTGGTGTCATAGATAAGGTTGGACCTAAAGACTTGGAAAGTGACATATGTGGCCCATTTTAGTATGGATTTATCTACTAATTAATTGGACCATTATTAGTTCTATTTAATAATTTTCAGATTAAATGCCATGAATTAGTTTTATAAAACTTACAAAACCCCATGCATATTGGGTTAGTGGTAGATTTTATAGAGTTTTTTTATATATTAATAGAAAAGTACTACAGTTACAAAATTTTTTTATAAAAATAAATTTATAAACTAATATAATTTTATGTGATAAATTAGATATACTTTACGATAAAAATAGTTTTAATTATAATATATGACATACCATGTTAGTTTGTAAATTTATTTTTATAGAATATCTTTGTGACTAAAAGATTTTTCTTTTAGTTTTCATGTCTTTTTTGTTAATAGGAGGGACTTTGTGTCTCTTTTTTATTTATTAGTTTTAGGTTTATATTCCAGAACTGCGGTTGGGGATGCATCAAATTACAGTATACCAACAAGATCAAGAAATTGTACAAGAGCTCCAAAAGTCCAATATTTGTCACTGCGTACTTTTGCATGTTGATTGAATCTTCCATGCACATCACCCTGTCGGTTGCATGCAGTGATCGTCAATGCTGTCTTGCCCCACGAGACTTAAAAGCATGCTGCATGAGTTACTTTCATGTTAGGTCTAGTTCTTCCACCGTCAAAACCGTGAACTCTCCAGCATACACTTCTGAGCTCTGGTTTTCTTTCTTCTCCTTCTTGCTAATAAAAGCTACATTTATTAGCAACTTCCATGACTACCGCGGGCCACAGCCTTAAAAAATAGTAAATCAATTTGGAGTAATTCCAACCATCATATGCCTATCTGCATCCAAGTTTTGTTCATTGAATTTGAGCCAGCCATTGCAGGAAAAGGGCCCCCCATCCCAAAGGCGCTCGCAGTCTTGCATTGGCATCGATCTTCTATGTTTTGACCTCAATTCTCTCTATTTTCGTGTGTATATTTAAAGCTGAAAAAGTTTCGTATTGATTTGGTGGTTTCGAATAGAAGTTTCCTCCGACTTCATTTGGAGATCATCAAGTTTTTCCAAATCAATTTAAAACATTATCACGTATCTCTTGCATACGAGAAGCACATATTTTTTTAATGAATGGACACCAGATAATTTTTATAGAGGGATATAGGAAGTTTCCTCCGACCCAATTTAAAAAATTTTGCTATCTTACAAATTTTATATATTCGTTCGATCGGTCTAATTTTTACTTACTGACAAAATCTGACGTTTGATGCTCCGACCCAACAAAGAAGGTGGATCCAAATTCCAACAGTTCACACTGCTTTTACATCGTTGTAGACTCTTCTTCTGGTCACATGATCTGGTGGGTCATTGTGTTGGTTTGAGGTCTTCCTGAGTCAACATTAATCTTCATGAATATTAATTGCAAGGAAACATTATAAACATTAGTTTTGGGCCTTCTAGATGGTATGGGTTCCACATATATATTAATAAAATTGTATTTTTATATATAGATGGAATGGAATATTGCATTTCCACTAAGATTTATTCTGATCTAGCATCCATGCATGGGCCCCATTAATTTTGGTCTCCACATGCTCAAGACCTTAAGGATAGGTTTGGAGGGTGAGATGAGAATTTTGTGTTTTGTTTTAAAGTTTAAAATATTATTTTTTAGTTTTGAGATTTGAAAAAGTTGAATTGGTATTTGAAAAAGTTGTATTGGAATTTGAAAAAGTTGAATTGTTTATTATATTTTGTATGAAAATTTAAAAAATGTGTAATGATGAGATGAGATGAGATGAGAATTTTGTGTTTTGTTTTGTCATCCAAACCTATCCTAACTCGCCATAAAAGTATAGGAAAAAACGATAACTTTCATTCACAAGGGCCCCATTTCTCATACACGATAATGGGTGTGTGAGAAATAATGTAGGGACCTCTTGTTTAGTTTGATTTAGGCATTGTGGCAGCAGATGGTGGGAACATCCCAATTGGCGAGAGCGGGAATAGGGTGGCGACGAAGAGGCCGAGAGGATAGTTGGTTAGCATGAGTGTGGTGACTAGTGAGGGCTGGGCGTTTGGAATTTTCGGGGTAGGGGAGTGGGGCGTGCGAGATCCATGCATGTATGGCGCCGAACACGGCCAATAAGCCCACTTGAGGACAGAAGACGAAGGGAGAACACAATAGATGGTACATGGGTGGTTGACTCAGTCTCAAATGTGCTTCTAAGTATAGAAGTGTCAAGTTGTATAAAAAATAAGTCAATAATTGTATTTCACAGAAATAAAGAATTATCAAAACATTTGTGAGATTTTAGTGTAAAAATTATATTGACTAAAGAGTTGAAAAGTGAAAAAAAATGTAATGCATAAAAGTTGAATTAAACTTGTAAGAAACAATAAAACAAACACTTGAGATACAATTTTTGCCCATTTCTGATTTGAAGTTGGATTTACCTCTAATTTCATCTTCTCTCGACCATTTTCTCATTCCAAGAGATTATGATCGGTTAATTAAACAATAAGCACACTTTTCAGTATAATCAAGGTACTTGATAGATTGTATAACAAATGTAAAAATGAAAGAAAGCCATCAAAATTTTATTAGGAGTTCAAGCATCAATCGTTCATTTACGTTTACGACTGATCAAGTTCAAGTACATAGAACTTTAATCATTTCCATAGGCAAAATGAAATACAATCTATCAAGTTAATCATTCAAAATCTCATAACCTTGAAGAAAATCCAACCGAAAACAGTCATAGGTTACTTATTGAATTCCAAGTAAAAAAATCTAGTCTATCATTTCTAAATTAGTAAAATGCTAAAAAATGATGAACCCTAACATCTGAAATTACTGTGTAAATAAAATTGCAGAAGAAAGATAATAATTCTCAACGATAACAAGTACTGAAAAGAAAACTAAAAATAATGAAATCGCAATGTAAATAAAATGATAGGCGGAATGAAAAACTGAAAGTAAATAAAATAAAATAAAGCCGCCACTCAAATGAAACGAGAACTAAGAAAAATGAAAGAGAAAAGTCTAAGGAAATACAAACAAACGGAAATGGAATTTCGCCTGGCCGAAAATGAAAGAAAACGTAAAGCCAACAGAAGGATTAAAATAAAAACTCCAAACTAACTGCTGCAGTCCGTCCCCAAGAATCTGAAAACGAAAGCTAAAAAAAAAACAAGAAGAAGAAAAACTGCCGAAAAATGCCTCCCATCATTCGCCCCTCCCTACGGCCAATGACGTGCTCTGCTTTGTGAATCTGCACGTTGAGGCCACGATCGTGTTTGGCCCAATCATGCTGTTGTATGCTTGTGTGGGTATGTTGTGAGGCCATCTTGCTAGACCCCCCACGTAGAGTTGCCCCTAGAAGAGCCGCTCATGTCCTAGCCATGTCGAGGACATGCCCCTTGACCATGCCACAAGCATGCCTTGGCCCGTGCCTTGTCACGCACGGGGCGCCCAGCATGCCCATTGACAGGCCACATGCATGCATTGACCCGTGCCTTGACAAGCACGAGGCGCCCAGCATGCGCACGCCCATGCGTACGCCAAGCCACGGGCCCAGCGAGGCTAGTAGCCGTGCGCAGCCCAGTGCACGGCCAAGCATGCGCATGCCTCTGTGCATCCATTTGAGCCGCAAGGCCTTGCGCATGCCCATGCAGTGCAAGCCCATGCGGGCACCTAGTCGCACGGCCATGCCCACGTAGAGCCGCACGGCCATGCGCACAGCCATGCGCATGGCCAGCCGCACACCCGTGCGCACGCAGGGCCCCATAGCCCCCCAGCCACATGCCAACGAGGTTAGTGGCATGCCATCCAGTGCACGGCTCCAGCCCGTGTCTTGCGAAGCAGGCCAGTGGCATGCCCACTGGGCATGCCATCTAGCGCATAGCTCCAGCCCATACCTTGCAGCCTCAACGCCCAGGCCTCCAGCCTGGGCCATGCAGTAGCCATGCACGACACTGTGTCGTGCCACCCAGCAGGCCTAGACGTGGCTCCTTGCCACGCCCATCAAAAGGCCATGCACGGCACCCTGCTGAGCCATCCAGCTAGTCCATGCGTGGCCCATGCCACGCCCAGCAACCAGCCATGCACGGCCCCATGCCGTGCCAACTGACCAGCCATGGATGGAACCATACCGAACCAACATGAGTCACCATGACCGAGCCATGGTCCATAGCATGCCACAGGCCACCTTGGCCCGATCACTATCATTTATTTGTTTTCAAACTTTATTTCTTATTTTAATTATTTATTTATTTTCAAGGAACCTTTTGAGAGTTTTCAAGTTGTAACCTTATAAATAGGACCCTTAGTCATTTCTTTTCCATCTTTTGACAATTTCCCTTTGTGGACGGCTATTGTTCTTGAGATAATTTTCTGTGCCTAGTACTTGGGCTCTTTGGGGTGCAATTCGTGAATCCCTAAGGAGAGAATCACACTTTGCAATTCATGAATAAGTGTGATTCATTCTATCAATCTTATGATTATTTTCTATTCATTCTCTTGTCTTCCATTTACTTTCCATTGATCTTATTGTGATATTTGCATTGATCTTGCATTGTTCATCCTTGTTCTTGTGAGTTTCGGCCAACAAGTTTTTTCCATCATCCATTTGATCCTCCATTTCTAGCATATTTCGACCAACACTTGTTTGCCCTACCTTCCATAATTAAACCACTTACCATAATACCCTCCTTTCATCCATCCTTACCCTAGCCGAAACCCTAGTACAAATAATGTAACACTTACCTTATTTGCACTCTTGACCTCTTCCAAATCAAATCCCTTGATTTAAAGAATTGTCAATCACATTCAATTCCTTAAATCTCTATTTCCTAAAACAACCCAAATCAACATTTGACTTGCCTAAACAAGCCAAAACCGAATCCCTCTTCTTCCACCAAGATTCTTAACACTTAGGAATCTTTCTTAAAACATCTCACCACTCAAGTTCGGCAACCCTAGTTGCCTTGCAAACTAAAACCCTAGCCTCCACCTCATTCTCGACAACCCTAATTTCCATCATAGCCGAAACCCTAGCCTCACCTCACCCGACCAACCCTTGCCCCATCCACTCGGCACACACTCAAGGACTTGACCATAGCCGAACCACATTGAGCCACATTCACCTAAACACTTAGATTACTCCATTCCATCATCATCATCATCATCATCATCATCATTTCATCATTCAAACTATACCTCCATCAATCTAGGAACCCTCCATTGTCACGGAAGACGAAGGCCAAGCAAATTGACAAAAGTGATACTCAGTCACCAACACCACCAAAGCGAGCTCATAGACTTAATATTTAGAGACAAAACCGGAGTCTCTAACACAAATGCCCCTTCATCAATTCAGATTCACAATGAGAAGAGTAAAGCGTGAAGTCAAACCCCATGTCAATTTCAATTCCCAAATAGCTTAAGCATAGCCATGTAGCCTTGCTTTTTTTATACATGGGTCCCACATGCACTCTTGGCTTTTTTTTCTTTTTTTATCTCTAAACATGTGTGCTGCGGTTATTGCCAGGATTTTATGAGTCAATTGAAGAGTCAATCCGAAATGAAGAACAAGATAGTGCCGTGGTTACTGTAAAAGATAAATAAATAAATAAAAATAAAATATTAATTATGACGTGGCTTTACAAGCTGCATTATAAGCCCTTTTAAGTGCACAATCTCATAATTTTATCAAAGAGGCAAGTATTAAAAATCACTGCATAATTAAGTACTTAATTTATTATTAGATAAACAATTTAATCACTTTAACTACTTAATTATACAATTTTGACACTTTATCAGTGGTGATGGGTCTATAGAGGTGTAGATTTGAACAACAAAAAACACCTTAGAAAAAGAAAACTTAAAATAGTGAAAGAAAGCTGAAACAAGAGTACTTGGCCAATATTTGAAAACTGAGGAATTAATTCATAGGAGAGGAGAGGAGCGAGCTGGAGGTGTGTTTTCTTGGACACAGATTTTAATTTGCCCATGGCTGACATATCAAACCTCAATTTATTTCAATGAATTGTTGTTCACTTGATTGCATAAAGTTTAACTACGCAGGATGCAGATATTCTTTGTTATAACTTGGTTACAATCTTCGGTTTAGACTATGCATTTTCATCAATATTGGTTGGAACGCGACCAAAGAGTTCAACTAGGAAATGTGGGCAAATTATTGAGGTTTTCATTGCTAGATCAGAAGTTCTGGTTAGCACATTATTGATAAGCACTAGCTGTCCAATTCAAAAACTATTAATCTCAAATATTGTTGGCTAAGCCCTCGATAAGTAGTCTCCATACCCAATTGAAATTGTCAAATTATTAAAATTTTTTTATAAAAATTTTTTTCCATCAATTATTATTCATAATCCCATATCTTAAAAAAAAAAAAAGATTATAACTGTGAAATGTAAAAGTAAATAATGGCACCTGACTAATAGAATTTCTCTTTTCTTATAATCGAATAACACTTTTTGAAATTAACCAATGATTCTTTGTCTACAATTTTTATTAAAATCTCTTAATTTGAAAATTGTGCATTGGTTTTTGATGACGTAATAAAGTGGCATCTTTGTGCACTCCCATTCCAGCCTAGAGTAGGGGTTGAAAAATGTGTATTAATTCTATCGAGGTAATGAAATATATTAGTAAAAAATCTATTTATCTTCTTATTATTTATACAACTTCCATACATCATATTTTTTTATTTTTTATTTTTATTAAATATTTAATATATAAATAATGAATAAAAAAATTAAATTAGTTTAAAAAGAATAAACTTAAAAAAAAATTTAAAAAAAAATATTAAAAAATATTAAAATTTAAAAAAAAATGGTGTATAGAGATTAAAAAAGTTGTGTAGAATTGCTCATATATTAGTGTTGCTTTAAAATTTTCCATGTGACGCCCTCCATCACTAAAGAAAATGATTTCTGATAAAAAAATATATGGAGAACAATTACATTACATTCATAATTTATCTTTTGAACGATTTCGCTATATACTGTCATCTATAAATACTAACCGATAATTTTATCGGAAAACAAGAACTCAAGTATGAGCACGAAATATTCACATTTTCGGATGGGATCTGAGCTGACAGTCACAGCAATCAGGTGAGGTTTTAAGTTTGGTTGGAATTTGCTAATTTCGGATCGACTCCGTTCTAAATTCGGGTCTACTACTGTCAAGGCAATTTAAAATTTTTTTTTTATTATTTTAAGAAAAAACAAATTGACCGCCGCAATTGCTACAGTTCTCTGACAACCAATGCTCCGACTTAAGTTTGTACGAAGGGAATTATTAACACGCGACGTGTCAGTCTTTTGTTGATTTCAGGGAAGACATTTTTTTTTTTTGTTTTTTTCAGGAAAGACTTTGCAACGACCCGTTTACGCGTCATTGCATACGCGTCATTGCATTGAAAGTAAGACTTAGGTTTGATTTGGATAGTGAGAAGTGAGAAGTGTTGAGAAAAAGTAATAATAAAATATTGAATAGTAGTAAAAAGTAGGTAAAAAGTAATGAATAGTAGAAAAAGTAGGTGAAAAATAATAATAAAGTAATGAATAGTGGTGAGAGTGTTTGAGAGTAGCTAAGAAGACTTCAGTGTCCAAACACAGCCGAGTATTGGTATTGGCTTTATCAAAAATCTAGTTAAATATAAAATTTGATGAATTTCATAAAAAAAGAGCTGCATTGGATTAGCTAAAAACATAAATGTAATGCTTTTAGCTACAGTAAATCTATGAGTTTTTTCAAATTTGAAGGACTACTATTCACTCATCAAATCTATTTTTTATTCACTTTTAATCTCTAAAGGTATTTTCTATTCACATTTAATCTCCAACCATCTTATAATAATAATGTAAGAATCAAATTAAATTATTAATTAACATATGATTAGTGTGATTATAAAATATGAAAAAAAATAAAAATATTATTATTAAAAAAATAATATTATATTATTATTTTGATGAATCTAATGACTAATCCAATGTGGGATTATAGATGTGAAGGTATTACATTTATGGAAAACATGTACTTTTTATCAAATTTTGAAGATAAATTTGATGAATCCAATACTAGTGCTCTTATTCCTTCAAAGTTGAAAGGAATAAGTTTATATTCACTATTATTTATAAATATTTTATTATTTAAATCAGATTTGATAGATTTAGATACACAAAATATTTCATTTTATCTTATTTTATTATTATAATTTTTTTAAATTTTTATATTAAAATATAATAAAAAATTCAATTTTTTTAATTTTAAAATAAAAATTATATTAAAAAATAATATTTAACAATATTTTATTCAATTTTTAATAAAACATCTCATCTCATTTTATCTGAATTGTATATCCAAACTCACCCTAAATTTGATGATCTTGGACACGTCTTTCACTCATGCACCTAATTTTTATTGGAATTGCACTTAAATTAGTGTATTCACAGTTTATAAATGAAATTTTCTTAATTTTTATTACTTAGAAGCTAATAATATTAAAAGTTGGACATAAATACATTAAAGACATAAGTATAGAAGCACTTTCAATGGCTTCTTTATCCTATCTTTTAAAATATATCATCAAAATTTATTTTTTCTATTTAATATATTAACTTTACAATACGTCATACATCAACTTATCTATTTTTTTTTATATTATTTAAATATTATACTTTTTAATCTTTTTTATTTATTTCAAATATTATATTCTCTACACATCATATATTTTAATATTTACAATATTTCTTTATGTATAATGTAATATTTTAAATTACTTAAAAAAGAGTGAAACGATAAAAAAAATACATGCATTTATTATTAATAATATCAAAACTTCTGCATGCATAAAAGTCAAAAGGACTATAAACGGGATGCTAGAAAGTAGATAAGAGATAAGAGAATGGGACATGTACAAAAGTGATAAAATAGATAAAATAAAAATAAGATAAAAAAGAAAGAAAATGAAATGAGAGATAAATAATAAAAAAATCTTTAGATGAATGAACAGTAACATTTACATGTAGAGGATTTATTGTAGCAGAATATAAAATAGAAATAGAATAGATGATCTAATGGAAGAGACTTTTGGTCATTTTTTTTATATTTTAAAGAAAAGTATATTTTACAAGAGCTATTCGGAGTGCTTTAAGAACCAATTAGCATCTCTTGCTGATTTGAATTATATATTCTTTTTACTTAAATACTAATTTATTAAAGTATTATTTAATTTTTTAAATTGAAAAACATATTTTTCTAATAAAAAATTTATGAATTGACCTAAAACATATCAAAATTGCTGCTAGCAATCTCTTTTTAAAAAGAAGAATTCTACTCATCATCTCTACACCATACATCACATAGGATTTTTTTTTTTCTTTATCAAATGTGTAGTATATAGATAATGAGTAGAAGAACTCAATTAGTTTAGAAGGAAATAAAACAATTTTAAAAAAAAAAAAAAAGAAAATTGTGGTGTTTGATGTGTAGGATGACGATTAGAAAATTAATTTTAAAAAACTTCTATTTTATAAAAAGGTGTTATAAAATTAAGTTAGTAAATTGATATAATTTTTTGGGAAATAATTTATGCCATCTTAGAGAGTAGAGTGTGTAAGTCTTGTGCATTACTTTAATTTGTTATAATATATTAAATTATAAAAAAAGTATTTTGCTATCAATTGAATACATTAAATCTAATCACTTGAATTTATAAAATATCTGCCTAAGAGTACTAGCATTGATTTAGGTAAAGTTTGGCTAATATGTCACTTTTTAACCTTTGGATAATCACTCAAAACTTAAACTTCATATTAAATTAGCCATCTCACGATCTATAATAAGAAAATATTATTTTTAAAAATTTTTACCTACTTTTTCAATGCATTTTCTTTTATTTTTAAATACTTTTATTTTTCATAATTTTCAACAATCTATATATCAAAACTACCATGATCTTCTTGAAAATGAAAATAATGTTCAAGAATGAAAATCGACGTGAGAAAATAAGAATGTTATATTATTTGCCTAATAGACAGTAGACACTTCTAACAAATATGTTGAACCTCAAGTTTATTTTGCCCCCATTTGGATAAGCAGTGTCTCATATCATCTCATCTCATTTCAACATCTAACACTATTTAAATATAAATATTTTTCAATTTCTCTTTCATATTTTTTTATCTAATCATTATAATTTTTTCAAACTTTCATATAAAACACAAAAAATAATTCAATTTTTTCAATTCTAAAAAAAATTAAAAATTTAAAAAAAAATATTCTAATAATATTTTAACTTTATAATATTTTTATTCAACTTTTACTCTCTTATTTTTTAAAATTTAATAAAAAATTTAATTCAAAATTATTTTATTACTATTCACAAATTTTTCATCTCATATAACTAAAAAGAAAAATGATATTTACAGTCATTGTGTATATAAGCATTACATAATTTTTTTGAAAAAAGTAAATAAATATAAAATTTATATAAAAAAAATTAATTTTTTAATAATAAATCTTACTATTTTTCAAAACGATTACATGATATTTGTGTACTCTACATTTATATGTAGTATTACCCAACTATAAAATGGTTAACTAAAAAATGATATTCCAGTGCCACTGCTCGGCTCGACCTTTAGTTCTGTTTTTCTTTGCAGTGGACTGAGAGCTCCAACTTGGAGGGGAGATAGACAGATTGGAGACAGTGTAAACTTTGAACGCTAAGCCGTGCGGACCAAGTAAAGGAGGAGAGATAGACAGACGGAGACAGTGTCACAGCAGAGAGCAAAGTGCTATAAGAATCACTCTCCCTCACTCTTGGCTTCTGTCTCTCCTTGCTCTTGTTCCCAAAATCTTCTCGGTTTCTTCACATTCTCTCTTCTCTTCCTCGAGATTGCTTGGAAAAACCACTTCACGAAAATGGCGACAGAAGAATCCAAACCCAACAACAGACATCCAGCTCAAAGCCTCCCTCCTAGGAGAGGCCGGATCAAACGTGAAATGTTAAAGCGGATTGTAGCCGCAATTGAGTCTATGCTGTGCGGGTTACAGAGAAAGAAAGCACGCCGAGACCGGAAGCTTTCTCAGCTCTGATTACACAAACCCAGCTGTGACTCCAAGAGGGTACAACTCAGAAGCGTGCCCCAGAAACAGAGCTTCTGCAACAACCTGTGTTTTCAGGGTCTATTGTGGTCTACTCTTACAATAATGTTTGTTCTTTTTAGAAAATTATCCCAATTTTTTCTTCTTTTTTTCTCCCTTTCTAACTAATAGGGTTGGAGATGGGAAATGTTGTGCTCAAGACCCTGGGGCCTGTTTAATTATTTTGCAATAGCTCAGATTTTTGTATATTGATGTTATTATTTGTCACACGATATTATACCAGTCTTTCCCAGCCAATATAATTCCTTGATTCTGATTATTGGAGTAGATGGATAGCAATCTGATGTCTATTTGATTGATTGGAGTTTAAATTATCCAATAATTTTCTGCAAAGATTGTTTTATGATGGTAGTGGTTGGGTTTTCTTCTTCCGTAAGGTATAACCCAAAAAATCTCATTCTTTTTTCCATTCAAATTTTGGGGATTCCTCTCTTGTTCAGAACCTCAGCCTATGCCCGAGAGGGAGAGAGAGAGAGAGAGAGATGGCTGAATTCAATGGAAAATGACAAGGTGTTCCAGATGTCTGATGAATCGATGATTGTACAGGGCTGATTTGTATGGTGAAATTAATGGGGTCTGGGAATGTCAGGCACCCTATTGCTTTGATCTCTCTCTCTCTCTCTCTCCTCTCTCTCCCTAAAGTGGACAGCCTAATAAATATGGCTATGTTGGAGTTTGTTTCTTTCTAGAACATAAAGCTCCGTCTCCCACGAGTGCGTGCCAGCCTAAATTGCATGTAGATTTGATCTTTCCATTGTTCGAATATTAAGGCCTCAAAAGTGTAAATGCTAAGGGCATTCCATGGTCTTATTCAAGAAACTACATTGCGAAGAGAAACGTGAGTTTTCAATCCTCGTTTCCAAAATCAAAAGCACCAATAATGTCTCGAGCATCTCTGGTGTCTTATCTTAATCCTTAAATTTAACGACAAATGCTGACTCTTCCTTCATTACATATGATTTATTGTCTTAGCAATCTATGCCAAAAACTTTTCTTCTTGTTTCACGCGTTTTGTTGTTCATTGTAAATATTATTTTTACAAGAAAATATGAGTAATACTAAATATAATTTTAGGGACACATTTTTTATTTTTTGAAAAATGGGGTTCATCATAAAGAAAAGTGAGTTTTTTTTTTTTTTTTTATGAGTCTTAGATTTCTCTTATTTTTTCAATGGAAGGACACGATACTTCAACTCTCTAAGATTGTATAAATCATTTTTCTCTTTCTAATGCATACATGGTTTAGGAGATTAACAAAATAAATTTTAATTTTTCTTTTAAATTTAGCATATAAAATGTATCCAAGAGTCTTCTATATTAACTTAGAAGTAAGATCTTTTTAATCTAAATTAACGAAAGAAAGGGAATTGAAAAAAATGTTAATTGAAACCGCGTTCGACGCTAACTCTTGTGGTGCAAATTATTGGGCCTCTCTTTTTATTATTAATTTTATATTTGACTGCAAAATGTAACTGCAATTTTGTCGCTTTATGTTATGTTGTGCTACAAGTCACACTGCTGAATATATGGAAATGAGTGGCACTTTTTTTAAAAAAAGAAAAAAGAAAAAAAGATTTAAATTTTGTAT
Source organism: Cyclocarya paliurus (assembly GCA_029856935.1). Taxonomy (NCBI): domain Eukaryota; kingdom Viridiplantae; phylum Streptophyta; class Magnoliopsida; order Fagales; family Juglandaceae; genus Cyclocarya; species Cyclocarya paliurus. The sequence goes on from CM056958.1 coordinate 15,576,653, forward strand.
TTATATAAAAAAAATATTTTTTAATAGTAAATCTTATTATTTTATAAAAAAGAAATGCGGAGCTTGCACAGTTTTAAACTATGTCTAATATTGTTCTAAATAAAAACTATAACTGAGGACATCTATCATTATGATTGAATTCGGTTCAGTCCTGTCAATCCCGAAGAGGTTTTGTGGACCAGATCAAACCTATTCGGTTTAGGATTTTTTCACCCTGGATGGGACCAAACTTGCATAAGGATTGGTCCGGTCCAATCTAATTTAGGACGGTCCCGTCCAGTCGGTCCATTCAGTCCAACCCTATAACAAATGGGCCAATAGCCCAATCAGGTTCCTATTAGATTCTTATGTTTTTTAGCCCAACAGTGAAAGCCCACTAACATTTTATCCAATTTTAAGTCAAAAAAATACTAAAAAAGAACTTGAAAGGAAAATAAAAATAATCATAAAAGGAAAATTGTCTATATACAATAAATTTGAACAAAAGATTTTACTACAAAAAAATAAAAACTTTCTATATCCATCCAAACAATTTAAATAAGGTTAAATTGAAAACTGAAAATTATACTATGCACATCATGAAAGTTGTGTTTTTGAGCAGTGTTTTGGTTGTAGTTGTTATGATTTGGTGGTAATATTGTTTATGTTTATCAGTAGTTTATTTTGGATCTGATGCATTTGATGTTAGATTATGCATTTTCTGCTTGATTTAAATTCCAGTTTAATAATGCTTTCTTATTTTTCTTCATATCCTGGAAAAACCCTGTCTATTTGGGACAAAAATTGATAGTTTTGGGTTAAAGAAAACAATATCACATATATAAAATAGAGTTTTGCTACATATAGTCATTTTTGTGTACTCTAATGATGTGATTGACTAAAACAGTTCTTTTATATTAAAAAATAATGTAATCAATTACATTAATCGAGCGTACAAAGAGTACACAAAAGTGACTGAACATAGAATTTTTGTAAAAAAATATGAGATAATTATTTTTGCTACATTTATCATGAAGTGGGCATTTTTTTAATTTTCCATGGCCTTTAGTAGTCGGAAAATATATGTGCGGTTGTTGAGTCTGCTTGTCCTTAATATGAAAAGGCTCAAGTTTGAAGCTATGAAATAATCCAAAGTCGTGATGCTGAGAGCATAATCTTATGACAATTTTTGGCCAAATGCAGTGGACCTTGCCCATGTTTCTTGCTTATCAATTGGAAGAAGTTCAGAAGAATTAAGTCTTATATTTGTCAGTGATGATATTACCTGTATCCTTTTTTATTAATAATAACTATTATTAAATTAAAACAGTATACAAAAGAAGGGGAGTGACAAAATATCTTGTTAAAATCAACACAATACCTACAAATAAATTACCCAAACAAAATGGTAATAGAGTCAAAGAATAGATTTTGTTATACATCAACCACAACATATAATAAAAAAAAAATAACGTTAAATACAGTTTAGAGTTATAAAAATTGCAATCAATTTCTTTAAAAAAAAAAAAAAAAAGAAGTAGAACCACCCTCAAAAAAGTAATTTTTTTTTATTTTTTTTATGTAAGAATTACATATCTTAAGATTATTATAGATATTTTTCTAATAAAGGTGGCCTGCATGAAATCTTTCTTGTATTTAATTTTTATTCGAATTGCACATAAATTAGTGTATTCACAGATTTATAAATGAAATTTTCTGATTTTTATTACTTAGAAACTAATATTAAAAGTTGGGCATAAATACATTAAACTGTTAAAGACATCAGGTTAGTTAGAACCAATTAGCATCTCTTGCTGATTTGAATTATATATTCTTTTTACTTAAATACTAATTTATTAAAATATTATTTTTGTGAAATAAGCAAGCGAGGCTATTTTTTATATAAATGTTAATTATTAAATTTCTAGATTTTTATTAAATTTTGTAAATTGAAAAACAGAATTTTCTAATAATAAATTTATGAATTGGCCGGAAACAGATCAAAATTGCTACTAGCAATCTCTTTTTAAAAAATGTTTATTTTATAAAAAGGTGTTATAAAATTAAGTTAGTAAATTGATATAATTTTTTGGGAAATAGTTTATATAGTCCTAGATGGTAGAGTGGGCAAGTCTTATGAATTGCCTTCAAGAAAAATAAGAGAAATTTGGAACCATATGAAATATAAACTTTTCCATATGGAACTGCGTGAAATTTACACGTCTTGATTTTATATCTAACATTAAATCTAACAACGTGAATTTATAAAATCTCAATTTAAGAGCACTAGTATTGATTTAGGCAAAGTTTGGCTAATATATCATTTTTTGACATTTAGCTAATCAATATTGAATTAGCCATCTCACTTCCTATAATAATAAAATATTTTATCTACTTTTTAATAATTTTTTTTTAAAAATTTATAAATACTTTTTTCATAATTTTGCAACTATCTATATATCAAAACTACCAAGATCTTCTAGAAAATGGAAATAATGTTCAAGAATTAAAATCGACGTGAGAAAATAAGAATATTATATTATTTGCCAAATAGACACTTCTGAACTCATGAACTGAGAGCTTCAAATTGCGGGGAGATAGACATTCGGCGCAGCTGAGATGAAGACTTGTGTAAACTTTGAACGCTAGCCGTGCTGGCCAAGTAAAGGAGAAGAGATAGACATGAGACGGAGACAGTATCATAGTAGAAGGAGCTAAGCGCTATAAGAATCACTCTCCCTTACTCTTGCTTCTATCTCACCTTGCTCGTCTCCTAACTCTCCTCTATTTCTTCACATTCTCTCCGTCTCTTCCTCGAGATTGCTTCGAAAAATCATGGATACCCACTTCGTGAAAATGGCGACAGAAGAATCCAAACCCAAATACAGACATCCAGCTCAAAGCCTCCCTCCTAGGAGAGGCCGGATCAAACGCGAAATGTTAAAGGGGATTATAGACGCAATTGAGTCTATGCTGTGCGGGTTACAGAGAAAGAAAGCACGCCGAGATTGGAAGCTTTCTTAGCTCTGATTACACAAACCCAGCTGCGACTCCAAGAGGGTACAACTCAGAAGCGTGCCCCAGGAAAAGATCTACAACAACCTGTGTTTTTAGGATCTATTGTAGTCTACTCTTACAACAATGTTTGTTCTTTTTAGAAAATTGTGCCAATTTTTCTTTTTTCTTTTTTTTTCTCCCTTTCTAACTCATGATCGGTTTGGAGATGGGAATGTTGTGAATTAGGCTCAAGACCCTGGGGCCTGTTTAGCTATTTTGCATTAGCTCAGATTTTTGCATATTGATGTTATTATTTGTCACACGATATTATACCAGTCTTTGTTCATTTGTTTAATTGTTTCCGAGCTAATATAATTATTTGATTCTGATTATTGGAGGAGATGGATAGCAATCTGATGTCTCATTTGATTGACTGGAGTTTAAATTATCCAATATTTTTCTGCAAATTGTGATATGATGGTAGATTGGTAGTGGTTGGATTTTCTTCTGTCTTTGTTGGAGTTTGTTTCTTTCTAGAACATAAAGTTCCGTCTCTCCCGAGTGTGTGCAGCCTTGTCATTTGGATAAAGAGTAATTCTATATATAATTATGAAATGCATAAATGTAACGTAATTCTTTTGATAAATAGTGAGATTTATTATTAAAAAAATTAATTTTTTTATGTGAATATTTTATTTTATTCACTTTTTTCAAAGTGATGCGATTGCACAATTCATAATTACAAATATATTTTATTAGATAAAATTGCATGTAGATTTGATCTTTCCATTCTTCGAAAATTAAGACCTCAAAGTGTAAGGCGTTTCGGAGATATTTTCATCTCATCTTATTTCATCTCGTTATTATTATTTTTTAAAATTTTTATACAAAATATAATAAATAATTTAATTTTTTTAAATTCTAAAATAAGATTAATATTAAAAAATAATATTCTAACAATATTTTGTTCAACTTATTTAAAATTATCTCATCTCATCTCACTATTCAGGCGAGCTCTAAATAGTAAGGGCATTCCGTAGTCTTATTCTAGAAACTACCATGCAAGAGAAACGCGAGTTTTCAATCCTCTTTTTCAAAAACAAAAGCACCAATAATGTCTCGAGCATCTCTGGCCTCTTATCTTAGTCCTTAAGTTGAACGACAAATGCTGACTCTTCCTTCATTACATATGATGTACTGTCTTAGCAATCTATGCCAAACAACTTTTCTTCTTGTTTCACGCGTTTTGTTGGTTCATTGTAAATATGATTTTTACAAGAAAATATAAGTAATGCTAAATATTAGGTAGGTTTTATATGTTCTTTTTTAAAAAATAGAGCCTATTATAAAGAAAAGTGAGTTTTTTTTATATGAATTTTAGATTTCTCCTATTTTCTCAATGGCAGGACACGAGACTTCAACCCTCTAGAACTGTTTTTTCCTTTCTAATGCATACATGGTTTAAGAGATTAACAAATTAATTTTTTTTTTAATTTAGCATGTAAAATGTATTCAATAGTCTTATATATTAAGTTAGAAGTAAGATCTTTTTAATCTAAATTAACAAAAGAAAGGGAATTGAAAAAAAATGTTAATTGAAACCGCGTTCGGCGCTAACTATTGTGGTGCAAACTATTGGGCCTCTCTTTACAGGGCTCGTATGGATTTAGAGAGTAATTTTATTTCATTTTATCTCATCATTATAATATTTTTTTTAAAAAATTTTCATATAAAATATAATAAACAATTCAACTTTTTCAAATCACAAAATAATACTAATATTAAAAAATAATATTCTACAATTTTTTATTTAATTGCAAAATGTAACTCCAATTTTGTCACTTTATGTTATGTCGTGCTACAAATCACATTGCTGAATATATGGAAATGAGTGGCACTTTTTTTTTTTCAAAAAAAAAAATAGTTAAATTTTGTATTTATATATAAAAAAAATTAATAATAAACCTCATTATTTTATTAAAAAAAAAAGAGAGATGCAGAGCTTGCACAATCTTAAACTATAACTAATATTATTCTAAATAAAAAATATAACTAAGGACATCTACCATATATTACTTGCTATTTTTTTTTTATTCATCTTTCATTTTGTAGTCTTTAGTGTTAGAATCTAGGACTTCATTCTCTATATTTTAATTTTTTTTTTTTTGTACAGGAAAAGAGACTAACAATTGAATCGAAACTAGTTGGCATTGTATTTATTAATACTATTTATACTATTTTATTTAGAGAAGTGTTACATCCACACAAAAATTTCACAAAAATAAATCTATAAATTGACATGACTTCATATAAAAAGTTAGATCTACTTTATAATAAAAGTGGTTTTACAATCTAACGTATTAAATCAAGTTACGTCACTTTGTGAGTTTACTTTTATGAAATTTCTCTGTAGCTAAATCATTTCTCTTTTATTTTTATGGTGAAAAGAAGTCTCATCTAGGCTATAATTTGTTGACCATTTATTACTAAAGAGAAGTGATATTTGCAGTCTTACATTATGTAAATCTCGCGCAATGCATGCTCCAATTGAAAATAAAATAAAAATAAATCTAAGAGCCACATAAAAAGTCATTTTTTAATTATGGACTAAATTTTTTTAAAGAAAATGCACACAACTTGTAAACATTTATACTATATATAACATTACTCATCACTAAAACATGAACCAAAAGGTTCATTAAAGATATCTCTAGTAAAAGATGGAATATAATTGAAGATGCTTATCGCATATTAAGGAGGATAAAGTCGTTATCTATTATTATCCAATCACAAGTCCTAGTGGTGATTTGCATGAAAAATGTCATGGATACAACTATTGCATAACTTTTACACAATTATTTAAGAAATCTTTAATTTTTAATTCAAAGCTATCAAAGTAATACAAATTTTAAATAAATTTAAAAAATATTAATATTATATTGTGTATATATATGTATTTTAATTTTCAAATATATAAGGAGGAGTAGTGAACTATTGCATTTGCTTGGAATTGAAGCAAAAATATTGCAATCAAACGCATGAGCTGTTTCTCATAACCATCATGATTTCAATACGATCCCAATGCATTGAATGTAACTTAATTCGTGGACCTTGTTTTCCACGTGGGAATATTTGGACATCTTCTAGGGCTATAGACATGTGTACTCTCCTATTCTTAATAAATAAATAAATCGAGATTCCAACTTTAGTATGCTTTTTATACTCTTCCTTTTAATTGGTATACTTTTGGGCTTTAATACTGCATGCAGATGCTATTTAATTAATTAATTAGAATCTACATGAAGCGGTTTGAATGGAGCAGAAGAAGTCATATAAACAATGATTCTCTATGGCAGGTCATAAGTGGTGGAGGTAATAATCATACTTAGTTTGATGCATTATTTTTTAATTTTCTTTCCGGATTTTAAAGTCTGTAGTAGAAAAAAGAGTCTTTTAATATATAATATTGCTAATCGTATAAATATTTAGATTATTCACTAGTAGTAAGTTATATTTTACAAAAATAATTATTTTTTATTAAACTGAGTCTATTTCCATCGTAAATAATTATTTTTATCATAAAAACTCGTTTAATTATTATAAATATTCCATAAATATTGTTTGGGCTATTGTATCTCATCTTTTTTAGTCTAGATCCTAAGGTTGGCCCAAACTCAGATACATATAAGTGTATGTGTATGTGTATATATATATATATATATATATATATATATATAGATATAATTATCTAGCTAATTATTTGTTGCAAATAAAATTCTCGACCGCAAATATTAGATTCGAAGATTAACTAATTAAAAATGGTTATAATTAATGAATGAAAAGAACGTGTAGAAATCACAATCAAATAATTAGCGTCTATAACCTTTCTTTGACTTGTAATTTTTGATAAAAAAATATATATAACTATGAAAAAAATTATGCGTCTATAGTTATGCTGTTGAGTCATCGCCAAATACAATTGTAGGAAGAGAAGTGTTACAGTTATAAAGAGATTTTATAAAAATAAATTCACAAACTGACGTGATTTTATATGATATGTTAGATATACTTTACAATAAAAATAATTTTACAATCTTAACATACCATATTAAACTAGATAATTTTACAAAAATTGTTTATAACTAAATCATTTATTTGGTAGGAAAGTTATATCGTCTAACACAAATGACGTCAATGCTGAGCGAGAAATTGTAAAAGAAACGTGGAGGACTTAAATGATATCATCATGGCGGTTTACTTTGCGTAGAAACTAGAAAGTCTTAATTAAGTAAGAGAGAGGGAAAACAAAATGATCTTAAACGCTTCCTCATTTGATAATGTCGGATAATTTTCCACAGATATTAGTTTTTTCTTTGGCCTAAGAAAATCTGTCCTATCAAGAAAAATAGTGGATATCGTATGGTCCTCATCGTTATCATCTTCTACTTCATATTATTATATATTCATCGCCTATATGGTTGATGAATAGTGTGATGGTGCCCTTTTCATATTCCCCTTCTAATTCCAAGGCAATATTTTACCATGTCATTGGGCTAACATGGTTATGTAATAGTCCTTGCCTCTTCCCATAAACCTCTCTTTCTTGATACAGAAATAATGCAAGTGAGAAAGTGTATAGTAGTAAGGCAAAATTATCAACACAATTATATGGACTGGCGTGCCACATTTTAAGTGATTATTTATTTATTTATCTAAGTGATCGATTTATAAAACTACTTAAAATATACAACATCAATTGATATAACTGAGAATGATAAAATATAGAATAAAGAGTAGAAAAATTATATGCATCAACTACTATTCACTATCCCACTTCCTATACCCTATGAAAAACATCCTCACACATTATAAAATAAATATATATATATATTTGTAGAGTGTGAAAATGAATAGTAACTGACGTATAAAATTCTTCTAAAGAGTATTATAATACAATTTTAATGGACGTTCTCATGGTATAGTCTAAGCCAAGCTAAATTCACCTTTGCAACAATTTAGCCCAATTCCTCAAAAAAAAAAGGTCAAGCCCAACCCAAATATTGTCTCAATGCTGGAGAGAAGATCAGGTGGAAAGAGATGCATAAAAATATTTCTCCCATAAAGAAAACCTGGAATTCTATATGATTGTTGCAAAAAAAGAAACCTTAGGATGTGTTGGGGATCTTTTAAGATAGCTTGAAAACGTGTCATAATATGGGAATTACGTTGGATACGAGGGATTGGATGGCCTTTAACTAAGGATTAGTAAGTTCTTTTTACCCAAATCATGCTAAACTGATTTAGCCCAATTCCTTAAATGGATTAGGCTGCCATCTTTATTCTTTGGCAACTGAAAATTTTGACATATCAAAATACCTTTTCATCTCTAAAAAATAATTTTCACAAAATCATTTACAAATCGATCTTTGTGATTAAAAAAATAAAAATAAAAATCTAAATCTAAATCATTTTCACAAAATCCAATGTGTGTATGTATACACACACACTCTTAAAAACTTCTTTTTCTGAACATAGTATCATGGATCTCACCACTTCTTCAACCTTCAATAAAATCTATCTAAGAAAGTTTGTCAATTCAAATATATTTTTGCTTACATCCTGTTAAATGTTTACTAAATACATCATCTTAAAAAATAAATGGACAAGATTGAAAGAGTGATAAAAAAAATCTGCTTATTTTTTTGGTCAAAGCAATGTTATTCATTCATTTTATAACAAGATGTAAGACAAACTTTTCAAGACAAGGATAAGCATATTGCGCCTTGTCCACCATTATTTTCTCTCCAGCAAAAGGCTCTATCTTAATTCCTCCACTTCTAGCAATGAGGTTGCACGCTAGTAAAGTTCTTCTTGCTTTCTCAGCACCATCCTCCCCTCCTTTCCTCTTCTTGTTTTTTTTTTTTTTTTTTTAGTACAAATATGTTTTATTGATAACCTCCACTAAAGGAAGCAAAGAATGCAAGAAGGAATATCCTCCATGTCAATGGCATCACCAGAAATTCCCAAGTCATTCTTTGCTAAAACATGAGCCACAACATTAGCTCCCTTCTAACATATTGAACCGGTCAATGATCAAAATGTAACAGTTTTTGCTTAATAACAGTGATGATCATTCCTGTGCTATTTATTCCAAGGGACCTCTGTCTTTGTAATGTTTTGAACAACTTGAAGAGCATCACCTTCTAAGATGATATTCCTTAACCTGATTTCACCAAAGATTGTTGCTTGAAGGGCACCAAAATATTCAGCCAAGAGTGGATTAGGAAAAAGATTTTTTTTGCATTCTCTTTGAGGCCAGAACTCTTCCCTCATCGTCTCTAGCAATTATCCTGTTTCCAACTTTGCATTGAGATTTATCAATTGATGCATCCATTTTGATCTTACAAACCTCCTTAGGTGGGTTCTCCCATCTGCAAACCTATAACGATACGGCTCAAAAATTTTAAGGTCGAAATATTAATAATTTTTATTGGGCCTAATTATATTTAATGGGCCATATTGGATAAACACACGAATGATAAATTATTGAGGTTAATTAAAATTTTTAATTAGGCTCAATAACTAGGTTAAATCATATTTAATATTTTTTGAACGAGTTAAACTCATTTTAGAATTTAAAGACCGGTCATTAGAAATTTATTTCAATTTAATATCATCAATGCTTGAAGTCCTCTACGCAGTCTCAGTCACTGTCAATCCTATATTGAATGAACTACTAGATCTTTTTTAAATTCAAACTCTCTTATTAAATTATCGCGACCGAGTCCAACTTGAACTCGTCGACACCCTCTCCCAAATCTCTCTATAAATATCTCTTTTCCGTGTTATTTGAAAAAAAAAAAAATCATAAACCACCGTCACCCCTCCACCGCACCGTGATAGATTTTGTGTCAAAATTTTAGAAACCAACACTACAAGGTAAGTAGTTTGATTGTAAATTAGTATTAACATACGTTAACTAGTTATATAAATATATATTTATATATTATTATTATTAAAGCCAGTTCTTTGGAAGCCATTATTTACCTACCACACATGTCATGATATTTGCAAGCATGTCATTCATAATGTTTCATTCCGCATATTATAGTTATGTATGTATTATGCATCACATGCATCTCACATTACATAAGATATGTAAGCTTTCTTATGATCAATTGTAAGATAAAATCAGACCAGTTAATCAGATGTTCATTCAAATGTATGGTACCAATGCGATTTATGGGTTGGTATGCAAGTCATGAACCTAAACGTGGTTCACTATAGTATGCTAGAATACTTTTAGTGGCTCCCCTTGCGACTTAGGGCTGGTACACAACCTTGCAGAAGGGTTAAGTGTGTAGGTCAATATGATAAATAAGATAAGTAAGATAAACCAAAATAAGTCATGCATGTCATAGCATACGTATGAACAATCATGATATTAAGTTCTTAGTATGAAATATTTTATGAAAAATCTTATGTTAAATAGGTTTATGTTAGATGGGTTTCTTACTGAGTCAACGACTCATTTTAGTTGTTTTATGTTTTGAAACCACCCCATGTCAGAATATTAAGAAGATAGAGCTGTAGGATGGGACTTAGTCCAAGGAGGCGTGTCAGTGGTCTAGATCATGTACATAAATTTTAAGTTATGATTTTTATGGCACAAATTTTGATAAATTTTAATAAATGCTTTCGTGCACTCTTATTTATGATTTCAATATTTTAATACAAAACGACTCTATTTATTATAAGTAATCTTTATTCTTGGCGTTTCCCTTAGAAAAAAAAATATATTTTTAAGTCAGGTTCAATAGTAGTACTCTGACTCCCTTGATTTTCTAAAAAAATGATGTATTTCTTATCCGTGGGGAGCAGGGTATTACAGTTGGTATCAAAGACAGGTTGAAACATTTTGTAGACTTTCCAAAACAAAAGATAAGAAAACTTATTGCAAAAAAAAAAAAAAAGGAAGTTTTCACAAGGAAAATGAATTTTGAAGCAAAAAGTAAAAAAAAAAAAGAAGAAGAAAGAAGCTAGCCCATGGTCTCCTCAAGGCATGCCTTGATATGAAGTTAGTATTTATTGTGTTAATGGAAATTAAGAATGATACATTTTAGATACACGCATGTCAAAATGCACCTAAAATGTGAGAGGGTTTTAGCACATAAGGTAAGGAAGGTTGTAAAGGTGAGGTTAGGATCTTTTTTGTTTTTTAAGATTGATGTGCATCTTGTTCATGAGGAAATAGTTTTATATTTTGTTGAGTTTTATTTGTAGAAATAAGGAATGAATTTAGTGGATTTTGAAATTATGACATAGATTTATGTATGGTGTATGGTATTTCATGATGATTGGTGGTAGTCTTATGTTCTATAATAACGCGATTCTATCACCAAATACGAATTGTAAGATTTAGGACCCGAATTTTGGAGAATCTTAGGTTACGATTTATTGAGGTTATTATTTTAGGTGGATAATTTTATTATTATCATTACATGTGGAGTGTTTTATTTATGTGGAGATCGTTAATTGGAGTTAAGATGATTGTTGAGTAAGTTTATTATTAGGCTTTTAAATTAATTTCATCGGTAAGGTTGATATTTGTTTAGGTTTGAATTGAATTTGGAGTGTATGATAGTTGACACGTAGCGTGCTAACGTGTGCACCTAAAGGATTAGTGAGACATTAGACCAAAATATGAGATGATCGAAATTTTATGAATATTAGTTTCGACTGAATGATTCAGGAGTAACGAGACATGGAAAGCATGTGGCGAATAAGTATGTAAGTTATTTGAGGTCTAGCAAATTTCAAGGACAAAATTTTTATAAGGATGTGAGTTTGTAACGACCCGACCTAATACTTCTAAAGTAGAAATATTAATAATTTTGATTAATATTTCTACTTTAATGGGTCATATTGGATAAACTCACAAGTGAAAAATTATTGGGGTTGATTAGGAGTTTTAATGAGGCTCAATAATTAGGTTAAATCCCATTTATTATTTATTGAATGAGTTACACTCATTTTAGAATTTAAAAATCGGACATTAGAAATTTATTTCAATTTAAAATCATTACTGATTGAAGTCTCCTCCGCAGTCTCAGTCTTTGCCAATCCTATATTGAATGAACTACTAAATCATATTTTTAAATTCAAACTCTATTATTAAATGATGGCGACTGAGTCCAACTCGAACTCGAACTCGTTGGCACCCTCTCCCAAATCTCTCTATAAATATCTCCATTCCTTGTATTATTTGAAAAAAAAAATCATAAACAATCGTCATCCCTCCATTGCACTGTGATAGATTTTTTGTTGAAAATTTTAAAAAACAATACTACAAGATATTGAGATAAATAGCTTGATCATAAATTAAGATTAGAATAAGTTAGTTATATATATATTTATATATTATTATTAAAGCCAGTAATTTGGAAGCTAGTGTTTACATACCACACATGTCATGATATTTGCAAACACGTTATTCATCATATTTCATTCTGCATATTATAGTTATATATACATTCTGCATCTCATTCATCTCACGTTGCATAAGACATATAAGTTTTCTTATGATCAACTGTAAGATAAGATCAAACCAGTTAATCAGATGGTCATTTAGATGCATGATACTAATGCAATTTATAGGTGGATATGCAAGCCACAGACCTACGCTTGGTCCACCACTATTAACGACTTCCCTTGCGGCTGCAGGATGTACGACATGTTTACAACCTTGCACACAAGGTTAAGTATGTGAGCCAGTATGATAAGTAAGATAAATTAGATAAGCTAAGATAAGCCATGCATGTCATATCATATCATATGTATGAACAATCATGATTTTAAGTTCTCAGCATGAAATATTTTATGAAAAACTTATATTAAGTATGTTTACGTTATGATGGGTATCTTACTGAATCAACAACTCATTTTAGTTATTCTTTGTTTGAAACCATCCCAAGTCAGAATACTAATGAAGGTAAAGTTGCATGATGGGACTTAATTTAGAGAGGTGTGTCAGTGGCTGTAACACCCTGCTCCCCAATAAAGACATATTAGAATTTTTGGAGAGCCAGTGTGCTACTAAATTTGACTAAAAACTTTTCTTTTTAACAACGCGCTAGATGTAAAAGATTCCCATAAATAAATAAAAAAACTTTAATAAATACTTAAAATTTAAAATAGAGTATACGGAATCACTTATTTAAAAAAAATACGGAAATCTCATGTGGTTATCCAAATAATTTATTTAAACCTTAAACCATAAAATTAATCATAACATAAATTTGTCTAGGCCTCTGCCTTGTCTCCCTGGGCCAAGTCCTGGCATGCAGTCTCGTCCTCATAAATGTCATAACCTGGGGTGTTTTAAAAATATAAAAATATACAAAAATGAATCAAATACTTAATAAGCAACACATCATACAGTAAACATAATAAGCATAAGTTTTTTTGGAAAACGTGCATACTCATAAATACATATGTAAATAACATGGACATGAATATGAACTTATCTTCCACTTATCATAGGTCGTTACCCACTGTTGACCCCTGTGAGTTAGGGTTAGCGAATCTAAATAGATTCCGATTCCGCTCGTAGCTGCAAGTTGTAGAATCCATACATAAGAAAGACATACTAGGTGTACTACTAGTATGCACGACCTGACAATACAATATACCCATAACATAGGTACAGTCTTAATATCATAACATAGGCCGTTACGTATCTTATCATTCATACTTTATCATAATCATACTTGCATAATTGTCATATTATAGATTTCAAAAGAAATTGCATACATACTTGTCATATCATATCATAGATTTCAAATGAAATCGCATTCTTTTATAAATTTCGTGATACATGTTTTCTCACATAAAATCATGATTTTTCATAAATATTTTGATGCATAAATCTTCATATAAAATCATGCATGACTTTTCATAAATAATTTAATGCATAATTCTCACATACAATCATGTCTTTTCATAAATCTTTTGATGTATAACTCCTTTCATAAATTATGAATTTTCATAAATAATTTAATGCATAAACCTTCACATAAAATCATAAATTTTCATAATTTTATCATGGCTTGGGTAAATGGGCTACCAGTGGAGGGTGTACATGCATAATATTTTTATAAAAGACATATTGTTAACCGTATATATATGTAAGAGTATAATCATACTACTTACCTTGCAACGCTAATCCACTATTTTTGGCACGAAATCGACCACCTATAAAATAAGCACGCAATTTTCATAAATTTTTAATTAAATCTGTGACTTTATTTAAAACCTAAACTACTAAAATAGTCTATATTTTCTAAACCTAAATTCTTCCCAACACTAAAATATTCTCGCCTGTTAGTCTTAAATAGGTATGGGTATTTTTGTAATTTAATCCACACACTTAAATATTTCATTCTACAGCTTCATGCATTTAGGAATGGGTTTACGAGTGAGGCAATGGGCAGGGGCTTACCGTGATCAACAACTAGCGGCGGCTTGTGGCTGGGCACTGTGGCAAATCTGGTGAGTGGGTGACTATGCAACTGAGAGAGACGAGGCGTGAAAGAGACTGAGAGTGAGAGAGACAAGATGAACGAGAGGGGGAGGACACGGTGTGAGGGAGAGGAGGCAGGTTACTGAGAGAGAGGGCGGGGGTATTTTCATTGTGCGTTCTGGGAGGTGCTGCCAAGCTTGGCGATGTTGATTGTTATGGTGGTGGAGCGTGGTTCACGGCTGGGCAGCTTGCGAAGGGAATAGCTTTCTTCCTTTAAACTGATTGGACAATTTGGAGATTCAACTACTTTCTTGTTGAATAGGGCCAGGTTGCTGGGAAATGCTTCTAGGTAGGCTCTCAACAGAAACACTCTTGCAGCATTTGAGACTTTCAGCTGCTATATTCTAGTCCAGATTTCCTTCTGATTAGTGGTTCTAGAAGGCTATCCTTGATCTCGATCTATGAGTTCTTTTTGCAAATGGTAAGTACTTATAACAGAGAATTGACCATTAATAGTGCACCACCATATCAACTTGTTTGGACTATTACAAAGGCTAACACGAATTTTCTTGATATCAGTAGGTTCAACATTAGAGAACACCTATTCTATTAGTGTGACATTCCACTGTTTTGTATTTGAGTCAATGAGAGCTGCAACTGTATCATTTTTATAAAAGTTCTAATAGCAATTTACACTCTGAAATTAATGGGCTAAGGGATCCATTTATCCTTCAAATTCTTAGTTGTTCTCCATTTCCAATCCTCCATATTGTACCTTCTTCAATTAGATGCCTTGTTGTAAGAATACTCCTCCAAATAAAAAATGGCCTACAACCTAGTTTTGCTTGAAAAAATGAGCTTTGAGGGAAATACTTCAATGTGATTACTTGTGCTGCTAGAGAATCCGGTCTCTAAATCAATCTCCATCCTTGCTTGGCAAGCATTGCGTGGTTGAAACTTTCCAAGTCTCAAAAACCTAACCCTCCAGCTGAATTTTCCTTTCCCATTGGTTCCATAATACCTAGTGAGTCTTCCTTGCATTCTCGTTGTGTCCCCACCATTTAGGGGTGGGCAAAAACTCCGCCCACTACGACTTTACCTAACCTCCGATGAAGTCGAAGGTTTTAGAAATCAGAGTCAGAGTCGGAGTAGCTCTGAATCCTCTAGTTAGAGTCCGGAGACCATGTTGGCCCCGAACTTCGACTCCAAACTCTGACTATTTATACCTTATATATTGTAACACATATAATGTAGCCAAGTGACCGAATGGTTGAGACAGTATTTTGGCAACATGAGAACTTGTGCTCGAGTCCCTTCAGCCCCAATTTCGTGTTTTGTAATTTTTTTAAGAAAACCTTAAATGACGTCGTTTTTAATAGGGTATATATTTTTCTCTTTCAAAGAATAAAACCCTAACATACGCATTTCCTTTTCTCTCTTCCCCCTCCAGTGCCTCCACTCATTCCGACACTCCATTATCACCTTCACATTCTTTGATTGGACTGAGTCAGATGCCCTGCTCTTCATCTTCTTTGTCGTCCATTTTCCTCTTGGCTGGTTTTGAATGCTTAATCTTCTCACTATCCCTTCAGGCTTTTATTTCTTCTTCTTTTCTATTGTGACTTGTCCCTTCTGCGTCAAGATTCAGATTTCAGTTCAAGTGTTTTGCTGCTATAAGGACGTCATGCGCATGTTCTTCCTCGTCATCGGTCCCTCGCATGTTCTTCAAGATTCTGCGACTCTTTCTCAGTTTCTCTGTAGCTTGATTTGTGCATATAATCTCTTATTGTGAGTGATTTTTGCAATTTGATATGGATTGGTTTTTGCTTGTGGGTGATCTTGACGATCAGATTTGGATTGGTTTTTGCTTCTGTGGGTATTTTGGAAATAAGAGATTCGGATTTGCATTTGGATTTTTGTTTATTTTTTATTTGTGGGCTATTTCTTTCTGCGACTTCAATGTCCCAATTCTGACTCCAGCTACTCATGAGAGTTAGAGGTTGAGATTTCATTAGAAGGTAAATATGGCTTATATAATTAAATAAGTTTGTGATGCGATTTGGACAGGCCATCAAAAGTAATGATTAGCCTGTTTTATTGTCCTTTGAGACAAATGTTCTAATCGCTTTACCCTTAATGGAAACAAAGACTGATATCTCACATGTTGTTGTTTAAATACAAGAAATTCATTTTGAAACCTTGAAGTCAAAATTAAGCTTGTTGAATGATATTTACGGTCACCTTCTAGAATCCTAAAATTCGTAGTTGGACTTGCTAACTAGAATATAAGGTATTTATTGTGAGTTTGACCCTAGTTGGGAGGTTACTGCATATGAGATTGTGCATTGAGAGAAATTGTCATAAAATACCACTTGAGATTTGTGGTTTAATCATTTGTAGTTGATCATGTGATTTATTTTATGATCATGTGACATGACTGGGATTATTTATTGAGCACACACATTCACCATTAATTTGTAGGTTATGGTGAAAAAGGAATGTCGGCAGAATTAAATCGACTCACTTACATGAGTGATTGCCTCTAGTGCTCAGGTAGTAAACGGAGATGAGACATTGCGTCTCTTGATGCTTGTGTAGCATATATAGATGGTTGACACCAAAATTGGTGGTCACACATGTGTGCTCGGTGGTCACACAATTTATTTGCCAGTATGAACAGGATTGGAAATATATTAAGAGATGCAAATTTAGGATCTTACCCACTATATGCAAGTGGGAGATGTAGTACAAGGGTGTCCATAGTGGGCACCCATTCCCCTTCCCTTAGCTCGGAGTTATGAAGCCATTTCATGAATTTTGATGGTTGACCTTTAAAGCTAGCTAAGGGTTATACTTAGAATGACTATTTTTATAGCTCCTTCTCCCTTTTGGTACAGCACACTGGTCTTGGCACAAATCTCTCTCTAGAAATATGTGTCTCTTTAATCCCAACATTTAGGTTGTGGAATTTGTGAGTGTTGCTCTAATATTACTTAGTACACTCCACGATTGACAAGAATGATTTTGAACAGATAACAATGACTATAGAAGTTTGTGGGACAATTGCACTCATATGAGATTTGCCGCTCGAGGTAATATCACTTTCATTGTTGTACTCTATCTAGAATTTCTAGCAACTTTATTAGTTTGTTGTTTAAAGTCATATACGGTTTGTTTGTACTAATTTTGTTATGAAACGAGAAAAATATTTACTTATAATTCTTTTAGAGTAATGCTACTTGGCCATCTGTGCAATAAGTTTCAGATGGCCTAGCAATAAGACTCAATTTGTTTTATTACTTTGATCTAAAATGAAGGGTAGTTATTCAAAATTGAAATTTATGTTTTTGATAAAGTGTTATACTGATTGTAAAACAATTATAAAAATGTTATAGCGGAATCATTAGTCATGAAATAGACATTGTATCCAATTAAAAAAATATACAAACATGAGCCCAATCATGATTGCAAGAGTAATATTAGATACAGTACTGACATATGCAAGTTCTGTGCATTATTTTGGAAAAAAGTAAATTTCATAATAAAAAAAAATAATTTTTTAAGTGAGTCTTAAGTTATGGTTGGTTGTTAAAGTCATCTCAACTCATCTCAAACTAATTATTGTGTGGCTCATTATTTTTTTCAACTTTTTATAAAAAAATTAAATACATATCAACTTATTTCATACATTCAAACATATATAAATAAAATTTATAAAATATTATTATTCATAAATCAACATAAATCATCTAAAAATACCTCAGCATCAAATCCATCCTAATATTTCTCGTACTTTCTAGGTGGAAAAGTGCGTGGTAGGGGTGATACCCGCATGGTGCGGGGCGGGGGTACCCTCCCCCGCACCCTGCCCCGCACCATGCGGGTGATGGGGGTTTTCCCCCCGTCCCCCGCCCCCGTGAGGCAGGGGCGGGGTCCCCCGCTCCGCTAGCGGGGGGCGGGGGAAAACCTCCCATCCGCCCCGCCCCCCGCCTAGCCCAACACTTGTGTTTAAAAAAAAATTTTAGTCTAAAAATATTTTTTTAGACTCAAATTATAATATAATTTAAATAATAAATTAAAATTTATAAATACAAAAAGATCTTAAACTCATTAGAGTTAGATTTTGAATTGTCTTAACCTCCTAGGCCAACCTTTATATAGGAAGCCAAGGCAATACAATAGTTATCCTTAAGCAATGTGGGAGTTGGCGGGGCGGGGCCCCGCTGGGGTCATCCCGCCCCCGCCCCCGCTAATTCCTTTCCATGCGGAGCGGGGGACCTCGCCCCGGCATGTGCGGAGCCGGGTAGCCCGCTCGCCCATGCGGGGGCGGGGCGGGGCAGCGGGGGCGGGGCCCCGGTGCCCACCCCTAGACTGCGTGGAAAACCAATATATTGACCTTGAATTTTTGGTTCGGACTTGGGATTCGAAGCACGAGCTTTGAACGTGTTTTCCAATAACTTTTTGGCCAAAATCCACACCGCGTGGAATTTGAACGCATATTATTACTTCAGGCGAGAATTGACATTCAAATTTGAAATTCAAAGGCAATTGCCAAATGGCCCCCTGCTGTGTCCCTACGCGCAAAATTCCCCTCCCACTGCTTACTTTTCTTCCACTCCCTCTTTGAAAGCTCTCTCATTCCTCGGTGTGTCAGTGTTTGTGTGAGACAGACTCTGAAAGAGTGCGACAAAGCTTTCCCTTTTTCATTTCTTCAACCAGAGAGAAAGATGGAGAATGAATCTATGGAGACTGAAGCCAAAGGGGTTCCAACGTACGGAGGCAGATACTTGCAGTACAACATTCTGGGAAACCTCTTTGAGGTCTCCGCCAAATACGTCCCTCCTGTACATCCCGTCGGTCGCGGGGCATATGGCATCGTTTGGTAGTATTCCGCTCTCCTTTTCGGGCTTTTCCTTTTTGTGTAGTAGAATCTTATCTCTTTCTGGTTGGGATGGATATCTGTTTTGATTCTGGATATAACTTTTATTTTTTGTTGTGTTTTCTTGAGCTTCTTACTTACATCTTTTATGTGAAAACAAAAAAACAAAATGAAACGAAAATAGAGGAATGGGGAACAAAGTATAATTTCAATCCTTTAGCTCCTTGTTCTTTGTTTGGATGGTAATCAAATTAAGGATGGATTTAAGTGAACAAGAATTAACTAGTTAGGTCAAGACTTTTGATAAGTTAGTTAGGTCAAGAGTGGGTGTTTACTTTTCATGCTACCAATTGAATACATAAATTTAAGATTAAAACAAAATCTGTCTGTTATTTTTAGTTCCCTTGCATTTCTGAGCAGAGGTTTCGTTGATGTATGTTGTCAGAAAAGATCAACTTGATTGTATTTAATTGGACGATGATAAATGTCAGTTTTAAAGCTCAACACTGGCTTCTTCTCTCGTTTTTTCCCTTGTTGAATTGCACTACATTATTTCAGTTTCAATACCATTGTTATGAAAATCCATGAATGTTGGTAGAATCACATATAATATATGTGGATGTTGTTCCAGTGGATCATTCTACTTGCTGTTCATGGGGTTATGCATAAATGGTACATTCAAATCCTCTTCAGCGTGATTCCAGTGACAATGATATGGTGTGATTTTGAGTATTTAGCTAAAATATGAGAAGTGTACTTATTTCATGCTTGTGTACCTTTCAGCGATCATTTAGATGTTTATAAACCATTGGTAATGTTTCTCACTATCTCTGAATTTTACTTGTTGTAATTGGGGGTGGTTGCCATTTTCTTATTGCAGCTGTGCCATAAATTCTGAGACCAAAGAAGAGGTTGCAATCAAGAAAATTGGAAATGCATTCGACAACAGGATTGATGCCAAAAGGACACTTCGAGAGATCAAACTCCTTTGCCACATGGACCATGAGAATGTAGTCACATGAATTTTTTGTTGTTTGTGGTCACATATCGTCTGCTGTCACTTCTTCATGCAAAGTTTACAGTACCAATCATAGAATGTTACAACAATGTTTCTCACAGCTATTTTGTTATATTTATTTCACATGGGTTTAATTTTGTGCACAACACAATGTTATGATATGTAATTGCAAAGTCAGCAAAATGGAGTGCCATAGAGGATATGTGCAACCCCCCATATACTTTTTTTGCTGTGAGTAAGAACTAACCCACTGCATTGTTTCATTGTGCAGATTATCAAGATTAAGGACATCATAAGGCTACCAGAGAAGGAAAAGTTTAATGATGTGTATATTGTGTATGAATTAATGGATACTGACCTCAATCAGATTATACGATCTAGCCAGGCTTTGACAGATGATCACTGTCAGGTAAGCAGTTCCCTTTTGCATATTGAGAACTAGTGGCTCTTCGAAGTATCTAATCATGCTTTAGGGCTTGCTTTTTATGCATTATGTGTGCTAATATATGGAAACATATTTTAAGAAGAGTCTTGTATATTGAGCAAGCTGACTCTGTATTTGTGGTAAACTCACAGGCACAAAGGATGGGAATTTGCTTTTCATTTAGGTTTCTGGCTTTTCTTTTGTTTGCTATTCTAGTTGAGTATTTTGTATTCCTAATTTCATATTGATACCAAGAGGTATAGGTCTGAAGTGACCAATGTTGATGTTGTTGTCAACTAGTTGGAACATATCAAGCATTTGCTGAACCCTTTAAAAGAAAATATTTCCATTGACCTGTAATTTTCATGATTGTGCTAAAGAAATGGAGACCAGCATCCAGATAGTTGCATCAAGTCTTCACATAATTAAATTCATGATTGTGAAAAAGGATGAAGGACTAGTAATTCATTTATCTATTAAGCTCTCTCCCTCCCTCCCTATATCTGTCTCTGTCTCTGTCTCTCTATCTCTTCCTCACTGACCCACACATCACAATTGAAGGGGGAGGGGAGGGGAGGGGAGGGGGGGGGGGGGGGGCGTGTTTGGTGGAGGCCTGGAAAAGCTACCTCAAATGCATTGGGGAAACTTGTTAGATCCAGTAAAATTGGTTTAAATAGAGATGCCAATGATATGGATTAAAAAGCAACTTCTTTAAATTCTTTTGCAGTATTTTCTGTATCAACTGCTGAGGGGATTGAAGTACATACATTCTGCAAACGTTTTGCACCGAGATTTGAAGCCAAGCAACCTGCTTCTCAATGCAAACTGTGACCTCAAGATTTGTGACTTTGGGCTCGCAAGAACTACCTCAGAGACAGATTTCATGACAGAATATGTTGTAACTCGATGGTACCGAGCCCCTGAATTGCTACTTAACTGTTCAGAATACACAGCAGCCATTGATATTTGGTCAGTTGGCTGTATTTTTCTGGAGATAATCAGAAGGGAGCCACTATTTCCTGGTAAAGACTATGTTCAGCAGTTAGGGCTTATAACTGAGGTACTTGGACTTTCCCTTTAACTCTTAGATCCAATAGATGTGATATTCTTAAATAGGTTGCAGTTATGTATAAATTTGTTGCAGTTATATACTTTTGGGCATAATTTCAAGTGATGTCAGGACTAGTTGCATATTGTTTGTGAATTATCAATCTTATGGTTGTCTTTATATATTTTTTAATCATCACCAAAACAGCTATTAGGTTCACCAGATGATTCAGATCTTGGGTTTTTAAGAAGTGATAATGCTCGAAAGTATGTGAAGCAGCTCCGTCATTTTCCAAAGCAACCGTTTACAAAGAAGTTTCTGAATGTGTCCCCACTGGCAATAGATCTTGCAGAGAAAATGCTAGTCTTTGATCCATGCAAACGCATAACTGGTATTCCCCCAAACACTACTTCAATAAAATCCAATTTAATTCTTCTTTATCGCTTTGCTTATGAGGATATAAACTTTTACTTTTTGTGGTAAATGTGAAGTTGAGGAAGCACTAAATCACCCATACCTGTCCAGTCTTCATGAGATAAATGAGGAGCCCACTTGCCCTTCTCCTTTCAACTTTAGTTTTGAGCAGACATCCTTGGATGAGGAAGATATAAAGGAGCTCATATGGAGGGAGTCTCTGAACTTCAATCCAGATGACTTCCTGGAGTAAACTCGCCAATACCTATCCTTTTTCCCCTAGTTTGGTTCGCCGAAGTTCAAATTAAAAGATTGAGATTTTGGTTTGGAGTGAGAATATATATTACATGTAATAAAGTCCAGTATAAGCAGAGCATTTAGGGAGATAGCTTCTCCCTCCATATCTTGAGATGGTGGATTGGCAGTTTCTTAATTTGCATTCCCTTCTTCCCCCTTTCCAAGTCGGTGAATTGGCAGTAACCACTTAAGATTGGTATGCATGGAAGAAGAAGAACCATCTCCATGTCTTGAGATGGTGTATTGGGAAGTTGCTGGATTCAGTCTTTTCGGGAATCCAGTAGTCACTGTAGATTGGTATGCATAAAAGAAGGCTATGTTCTCTGAGCCTTATTTCTTTTATGGCTGTGGCTTGTACATTGTAATCCAATTTTACTAATAGAAAGGAGTTGAACAATTTTAAAATAGGTAACAGTACTTGAAACCGTTCAATTACTTTGTAATATCCTAAATCCCTGATGCCGAATAAATTTCATATGTTTTCCCAGATATTACTCACACCACATATCTACATCTTTTATTTTATTTTTTATTTTTCTTATTTTATTCCTACACAACTAAATGAGTTTTTCTACTCATCATTCATACATAACATACTTGTTATGAAAAAAAGAAAAGAAAAAATTAAAAGTGTTGTGGTGTGTTGCAGTATCATTATTGAATTATCTCCCTCTGGAATGTAAAAGCTAGGCCCAATAGGCGGGTTGAGAATTGTTTCATGAGGAAGCCATTTGTTTTCCCTCCAAAATCATAGAAAACTAATAGGGGGCGATTTGTGTGAAAGATATGAAATAATCAATGAATGACTCACATCTGTAAGCAAAACAATACAGCGGTGCCACCTGCATGCACATAGATTTGATAAATGGGAAGATACTAAAAACACTAAAAGAAATAGGCGCTAATAGCTACGAAAAGAAAAATCTGTTTGTAATTTGCAAGTCTTGTTGTTTACATATGAAACGCATCGTTGCTATTGAAGTATGTCATATCGGTAAACGTAAAGGAAAATGATCAACTTGTTATTCTTTTGTAACTATTTTATAACTCTTTTTTCCTTCAACACTAGATGTCTAGAAACACTTTTTTTGCCTAGGGCCCTAGAAGAAGGCCCCCAAAAAAGTCATTTTTGATTCTCTCTCTTTAAACAACCAGACCCTCTTTCTCTAAACACTCTCTCGTCCGAATCCAGTTGGGGGGAAGGGGGAGCCCCGGCTCCTTCTTCCTCGCCTTTTCCTCCCTCTTCTCGCCGGCCCTTCGTCTCTGGTGTTTTATTTTCCTCTTCGTTGTAGTTTTTTTGATTTTTTTTTTCAATTTTTTTCAGGTTACATTCCGGAGGATCGCCGTTCGGGTCTTTCTAGCCGCCGACTCGTTACACACGCCTCACCGGGAGGACGCCCGGGCGCCGATCTTCAAGACCTACAAATCCGGCTTCCATCGGAGTGGCACGTAGCCCGCACGCGCGGGACGAAACTTCCGGACCCTGTCGGCGCGTGTCCACCACGCACTACCGAGGAGGCCTCTGTCTACATCACGCTCGGCTTCTCTGGGCTCCTTGACTTCGGGGCTTCCAAGTTTGACCGTTAGCTTTCCTCCCCGAGAAACAGTGTCCTGCACGAGCTAATGCCGAATCCCTGTGCACTGTTCATCCGTGTTTTTTGTTGTTTATTTTTCTGTTATATAATTTTCAGCATCTTGTAGTTATTTTATTTTTTCTGTTTTATTGTTAATTTTGTTGACCCGAATGTGGTGTTGGGCCTTTGGATTGGACGTACTTCGTGGCAAGAGCTATTTGAGAGTGTTGGGCGATGCTACGCTGGTGGTAGTACGGCCAGGCTTTGTGGTCCGTGTGCGAGCTAGGTGCCCATCCAGTCCAGATTTGAGATGCCGATGCTTGCAGTGGGCGTGACGTCCGGGATCGCACCAGTGCTTGGGGTCCTTTCGTTGTTTTGTTTTGTATTTAGGTGTAGGTTTGGTTTTTAGTTAGTAATAAAATAGAAATAGGCTATTGGATTTGATGTCCATAGCAACGTCCCGTACTCATTCCTCTAGGAATGTCTAATGGGCAGTTTAGTTCTGTTTTTACAGAGCGCTTTCTCTGTTTAGGAGAGAGTTTTTAGAAGTTAAGACACTGTCCGCCATAGAGCAGTTTATGAGTGGGGAAGCCCCAGAGCTGATGCATAGTTGCCTTATAGTTTGGATTTTTTATGTATTGATAAGTCACATTTGTAACTTCGGTTCATTAATGAAATGAGTCTGTTTCCATAAAAAAAAAAAGTATAATTTTTTCAAAGAAAAAGATATTTAATTAAAAAATTAATTAACCCAGAACCTCAAAAGTATTAAATAGATATTATGTTATTATTAATTTTTAAAGTATCCCACGTAATAATTATTTCAAGTATTCTTCTTCTAAGAATACACTTCTCTTTTTTTATTATTAATTAAATATATAATATCAAAATTATAAATATCAAAATCTAATTTTCAAGTGTTCATAAATTTTTTTTGTATGATTATTTGAAAAGTTAAGGGCCTACTTTTTTCTCAAATGCGTAGGTTATTTATAGAATTTTTTTGACACTAATGATTATAATTGCTTTTAGGGCTCTTTTATATACTAAAAATATTTCAGAATATTTGTAAATAGTAGTGAAATGATTTGAATTAAGATATTTTATTAGATTTTAAAAAATGAGAGAGAAAAAATTGAATTTGAGAATATTTAAAAATACTTAAGAACAGTTGTATTCCCAAACAACCCCTAAGAGTTTAAAGCATGTCTTATAAAACTAGATTTGATAAAATCCTCTCTAAATCAACAATTTTCTAATAAAGATTAAGTTGGTTATTAGTTGAAAATGTAGTATAAAATCTTAATTAATAATTTTACTTGAAAAACGATTGGAATTTTTTTAAATAAAAATAGAATGTAAAAATTAAAATTAAAATAATTTTATTTAATTTTACTTTAAAAAAAAAAGCCTCGATAAAAGTCTTAACCTTAGGCCCCAAACCTATTGAGCCGGCATGAAGGTCTCGACTAAATCCAGAAGTATATTGGCCAAAATTTATTGTAAGTGCACCTTAAATAATTCAATGGCAAATTAAACTCTCTTAGTTTATGCTTGGTAGATGAGATAAGATGAGAATTTTTAAAAATTTTGTGAATAGTGTAAGATGAAAGTTTAAAATATTATTTCTTAATATTATTATTGTTTTGGAATTTGAAAAAGTTGAATTGTTTATTATATTTTGTATGAGAATTTGAAAAAGATGTAATGATGAGATGAGATATAGATGAGATGAGATTTCTCATCTTTGCCCCCAAACATATTAATCCGATAATTTTGAGAGTAAATGTACATAATGGCTACTCAAATCGAGGATGTTCGAGTTATAGGGCTTGCCCGAAAGTGCTATCTGACCACTATGGCACACTCCTTGAGAGTTATTATGTCAACACATGAAATCCCTATAGGTTAACTCAAGTGGTAAAATGCCTTGATTTTAATTCCTTTTTGTTGTTGACTTGTTCATAACTTCATGTTAGAGAAAAAATATATAGTCCAAAATTACTCATAATATTCCACAATATTACTGTGCGTATGCAAGAAATTAGGGATGGTGTATAATTAATCCTTCTAGAATGCAGCTAGCAATCAACTAATTAATGACTCGTGGAGGGATAGAACCAAACAGACCCCTGTTTGTACCAAATCAATCAGTCTAGACATGCATGCATACCTCAAAAAATCACCTGCTCAATGCATGGTGACATTTAATTGGGAGCTTCATGACAACCAACTGGTTTTCAGTTAGTAGAAGTGATATTGATTCTAGGCATGTTACCAGTTATTTTTAAATTAGCAACAGCACCAGAATTACACTATGACACTTTTTTTTGGGATAAGTAATCGAAGATTTTTAGTATAAGCTAACTTGAGGATGTAATAAGATCATATTGGAAGAAGTATGTTAAGCACTGGTCATTATTACATATAGAGTTTGATAGTAGCACTCCATGAACATCATTAGATATACATTGTCTGCTAATATCCTTATATATCTGTTTACAAGCATAGCTGTCTACTTAATCTCAAATGATTTGTTTTATTTACATAAAGACTACCATTTTATCAAACATATGATGTTTCTAATTGCAATCCACAACCAGAAGTGTGGCAAACCCAGCATAAGAACCAAATATCAATCCAACACTGGTAAATTCAAAAAACAGAACAAGCACCCATGTGAAGGAGATACTTTATTCAACCAGAAAAATGCTAGCACTGAAAACCCTAAAAAAAACCCATATTATTATGTTCTTAAACTATGTTTTTTTTGTTTGGAAAGCAAATCTCCACGAAATAATGCAAGAAACTGATTTTCTAAGAACATCAAAGTCATATACCAGATCTCCACGATTCAAAAAACAACCCAAAATAAAAAAATCAACCCAGATATCAGAGCACATCGAGGATTCTAAGATCTACAAATATATAGAAAATATAATGCAAATTATGGGAGCAGATCTAAGAGTAGATCTAGAACAAAAAAGCAAAAACAACTCAAAGCCACGTCTTAGATCTAAGAGTATTAGGGTTTCGGCACTCGGCAGAGGAAGGCTAGGGTTTCGGCACTTAACAGTTCAAAACTCAAACCCATGACAGAAAATACCGAAATTTCTCTCACCTGGTCGAGGAATGGGACCCTGACGACGCGAAAAAGAGAGAGAGAGAGAGATGGAAACGATGGAGGTGATGAAGACAACGACGCGAGAGAGAGAGAAAGAGATGGAGACGACAGAGCAATGGAGGTGATGAAGGTAGAGGAGGCTAGGGTTTCGGCGTGAGAATGAGAGAGGACATCAGTGCACGTTGCAGAGAGAGAGAGTGAGAGGGATCGAAAGGAGTGATGTTCGTTTTGATACGTAGGTTTTAAAAAACAGGTCCGCCTTGCAACGGTCAGACAGATGTTAAGTCAACAATAGCATCCAATACAATTCCTCCACGTAAGCAAGCCCACACAAAAGCTATACAGATCAATACACTAGATTCTCTCTCTTTTCTTCTCCTAGACCATCTCTTATTCTCTCCCTACCTGCCATCCAACTTTTCCTTCGTTTCCAAACTCTCTCCCTCTCTCTCAAGTCAAATATAGAACTACGACACTTTTTTATCAAATGCAGAAGCACAAATAATTGCAAAAGCACAACCCGGCCTCTGTCTCGTCTAAGCCGCCATCCTAGCCAAGCCATATTGCTGACCCATTGTAGTTTGCAAATGGAGAAGAGGGAGAACTTTGCAAGGAAGCACTGCTTCTGCTTGAACAAATTTCTTTTCAGATTAAAATAAGCTACTTTTTGATTGAAATGCATCGTTCAAAGGCTGCAAGATCATTTCTTTGCATGGATTTTTTGAGACTCGCTAATACTTTGTCGAAAATTACCTGGGAATTTGAATTGTTTATTTTCCCTTCTCTTTTTCTTAACA
This sequence comes from Cyclocarya paliurus, assembly GCA_029856935.1. NCBI lineage: Eukaryota > Viridiplantae > Streptophyta > Magnoliopsida > Fagales > Juglandaceae > Cyclocarya > Cyclocarya paliurus. The sequence goes on from CM056958.1 coordinate 15,604,725, forward strand.
GTTCCTTCATTTTTCATTTTTTAATTTTTTGTATGTTTGTTTTGGTTCATATTCAGCCAGAACTATAGATGTTAAAGAGAAGTTTTTTCTTTCGACATCTGGTTGATGAATTAGGATTTAATCCAGAGTAAGGGAATGGGGTCTAGGAGTTATTTTCTCTTCAGTGAATTTCATGTGAGAGGATGGGAGACGGGGGAGGGGGGGACAGGTAGAGGGGGCTGTGGGGTTTCACATAGGGTCGGCAGCAGCGGCTGCAATCGAGTGAGGAGGGTCATAGTTTCCATCTCAGAGAGGAGTGGGTGGAAAGGGGGGTTGAGTTTCATGCGAGACGCCAATTGGGGGGGGGTTGTTTCGCGTAGGGTGCAGGCAAAATTAAAATGGAGAGTCTATTTGTCAATAGCTCATTAGAGGGCTGTTATTTGAGGTTTATTAGACCGACCGGTTTGAAGTTATTATTTTTAAAAGAAATCTGGATACCGAATTTAAATATGGATTCTAAATTTAAAATCGGATATCTGGGTCGGATGAAACCGGTTTTAGTCATGTTAGTATCGGCCCCGTTATGTCCCAAACTGGTACTCATATTGGATCGAGAAAAAATCCAATTCAAATGAACAGTCTTGCTCTTTTTTTTTTCAACTCATTTGACTTGTTAACAAGAAAATGATTTTGAGTTAGGCAAAAAAAAATTACCAATATCAAAGACAAAAAGTACCTTGCAATGGAGGTTGTCCACTTAAGCTTGACTTGGTCATAAACTCTCCAAAAATGCTATGACATCTATTTAATCTTAGAGTAGTGTTATATATACTTATAGTTTTACTTATAAAACTTATTTTGTTAGTTTTTTTTTTTAAATTTAAATTTTGAATTTTAAATTTTATGAATTTCAAAATATCAATAATTGACGTGTGAAAAATTAAGTTTTTTTTAAGTTTTTCTTAAATATATTTAGCATTTTTCTTAACCTTAATGCTTAAAGGACCGAATGGGTTCAAGTCTAGCATACCTGAAGAGTTCTATCTCAAATGGGCTAACTTTGTTGCTTTAGTTCCCAACTCGATTAATTTAAAAAAAAAAACTTAATTTACTTTCTTTTGATTAATATAAGAAAAATTAACTTTTATAATAAGCTCTAACAATTTAACTTTCAACCTATTAGTATTGATTGAAAGAATTCTTGTAATATAACTTTTTATAATATAAATGAACAAATGCTTTTAAATTCAAAAAGTAATTAACATATTAAATGAGAGTCTAATTCTCTGCTTAATTTTCTCTTCATAGAGTTTTTATAGAAAAATTCATGTCCGCCTACATATTCTGAGTAAAATCTAAATCTTCATATGCTAGGTTACCATCTCCTTTCTATCCTTCACCATATCTTTTTGCAACTTCAAAACCTTACATGTTAGGGGTGTAATCGGTTTGGTCGGTTCGTTCGGTCCATGAACTTTATTTTCATCTTTTTTCATCTTTTATTTATTTATTTATACAGAAAAAATTAATAAAAACTAATTAAATTAGTAAAATTTTATTTATTTATTTATACAGAAAAAATTAATAAAAACTAATTAAATTAGTAAAATTAAGTGATCTCTTTAACATTTTATATATGGTTAATGGTGATTCTTTAGATGGAAAATTACATAATTAACTTATACAACTACTGTATAAAATAATATTATATATATATAATATATATACATTCAGTCGGTCTCGATCTGGTCCAGTCCAAAAAAATCACATCCTGAGACTAACCAATGAAACTATCAGTCCGATCTTATAGCCCTATTACACGATACTCGAATCATTACCACCAATAAGACATAATACATAAGATAAATGTAATAAATTAAACCATATAATATATATAGATGACATAGTAAATCATAAGTTCTAATTGCATAATATTATTAAATCTAAATTATGAATATATTATAGCATAAATTACTAGATATTGTGACGCCCCCAAATTCCGCTTGGGATTGGACGGACATTTGAAGCGTCGAGACATGCAACACAAGGTTACGTATCTCCGTTCATGACATATAAGATGCAATGTTCTTAACATACATCTAGCATTATGCAATATTCGCAGCGGATAATTTTTTTCTTTAGCAATACTATGCACCAAATTCAAATATCCCAAAATGTTTAAAGTATACTTTATACATAAAGGCATACTAAACATCAGAGATCACAATACTAGTCCAAAATGATTGTGATCAAATGAGTACTGAAGATGTAACTTCATAGTACATATATAATTTTAAGTTAACTACTATATTAACCTTGAAGCCGCACTGTCGCTTAATCGACCGTGTCTAGTTGGCTGTTTTCCAGTTCTTCTTTAGATCCTGTAACAAAATCTACCATTCGGGGGGAATGGTAGTTGGGACTACCATAGTGAGATTTGATTACAAATCTCAGCAAGTTAACATAAAACATACACACAGGTTAATAAAGCATGCATGACAGTAAAAGTATAAGTACATAATCAAAATCGTAAGTAATCATAGCATATGACATAACTTAAACTTGAAACATAACATGAACATGAATGAACTGAACTTGACTTACTTGTCATAGACTTGATCTGACTTGACTTACTTGACATGAACTTGAAACATAACATTGTCATGGATTTGATCTTACTTGACTTAATTTGACATAAACTTGAAACATAACATGAACATGAGTTTGAGCATAACATGAGTTTGAATTCTTTTTCATTTAACTTGATTAACGTAACATGTGGGTGCTACATGGGTCCCCTAGAGCCATGTGTCCCTGCCGATTACCGCATCACAACACAGGTATCTACACCAGTTGTGAGTGCGTTAATACATACTCCATAATTGTTGTGGCCCCATGTATTCTACGTGTCACAATTGCTGTGTCTCACGTAGTGTATGTGCCACAATTGCTGTGACCCCATACTTCATGCTCCACAGTTGTTGTGGCCCCATGACTTATTAAAATAAAATGTGGCTCCATCGGCGTTAGTGCCTGGTGCGCTCCGGTGACCAGCTAGTTAGGTCCCATTCGCAACCTGTTGACTATACTTCGTCAACCCAGGGAATTTCACACCTATTTAGACACTCCAGCGTGAACAAAGGAGTTTTACTAGGATATTTTCCCATCCTAGTACTTAGGATCGTGATTGACATGAATAACTTAACATGATTGTTCTTGAAATACATAAACTGTATTAGAAACAGAATGTGACTTGAATATGAAAGGACAAAAGCCCTGATGTAACACAACATTACATTTTTAACATAACATGCTTGCAACAGTGAATATACATTACATGACATACATGACATTCCATTTTTTTTTCTGATAATATCTTGATGAATTTTTATCGTAGAAATGAATAGTACTCACTTAGTAAGTTCCCAGGAAAGATCAATCTTTCATAGACAGAACTTCTAGATTCCCAGGAAAGATTGGAGGGTCACGATGGACACACTTAGGAATTTCCAATCTCCTTAGACAGAATCTCCTTAGATTGTATGTATCCATACTACTTGCAATGTTTAGTAATACGTAACAGAATATCTTGTGTAGCAGATGAATAATTCATGACAGAATAAATTATATATAACATATAAACATGTAATGACTTGGCATAGCACATATAATAACATACATACATATACTGTAGTTCATTTACTTATCACCCATACATAGTAAACTGCTAGTAAGTTAAAAGCTAACTTACCTCTGTCTTCGCGTTTCTAGGCAAAACTCAAGTGCGATTACAAGAGACTGAAAGTAGTGATTTTTAAAAGTTATAACTTAATCACTAACAATTAGAAATTTAGAAAAATATCAATTTAAGAGTAAAATTATTAATTCACCCTCTACATGTAGAAAAAGACCATTATATCCCTAACTTAAGGATTTTGTATCCTAACTCCAAAAATCACCAAAATTTATATATCTCATGTAGATTTTATTCTGAACTTAAATATGAATTCAGAAGAATTTAAAACTAAACACAACTATTAAAATTCTATAAAAACCGAAACTTATATAGGCCATTTTCCTTGATTTTTGTTTCTAACTTGTTTTGATCAACCTCTTGATCCATGACTTATAAAGATGTGATCTTCAAACCAAAACATCACATGGTTTAAAAAGGTGTCCTAAAACAGATCTAAGCTTTAAACTCAAGATCACATGGTTAAAAATAACCAAAACATTAATTTAGCCAAGAACATCATCACTTGGCCCATTCGAATATCTCCTTGCATAAAAATTTCATATCTTTGAAACTAATATCAAATATCTTCAAAGCAACATTATATCATGTACATAAGAAGCTTAGGATCCTCAAATAAAAATATCAAAGCCATTGCAATAAGATTAGACCATAAAATATTTAAACTTTCTCAAAACTGAAACTGTTTTTCCTCTTCCAGATTCGAAGTTTCTAAATCTAAGAAAATATTTCACCAACACTTTTAATCATGCAACAAATCCTCAACCCATAATCATATACCTATGTTAACAATACTCCATAATAATTTCGGACCAAGATCAATCCATTAACTTTGTCAAAAACTCCAAAATATAACATACTCTCTGGTTATCGCCCAGAATGACCTTTCTAGGTTTTAAACAACTTTTGACTGACCAAATTATCTTCAAATGGAACAAATAAGATATCTACGTAAACTAGACTAAAAAATAAACAACTTTCATGAAGGAAAGTTTGTGAGAAAATACTTTCAAGAGCTTCAAATAAGGCGTGCAAAAGAGTTCATAAAAACTGTCCGAGAGTATTTTTTTGTATTCTAACAAAGCAAAGTGTAAAGGAGGGATGATTTTCGTTGGAAGGGGCTGGAGGGCTATTTATACAAGTTTTGGAAGATGATAGATCTGAAATGGAGCTTGAGTATTGATCTTTTCTTCCAATAAAAAATACAAGATATTATTTTTGAGTCTATAATTGAAAGAGTGGGGTGTCCACTTAGTCATCCACTTCAAGAACATTTTAAGTGTTCTTGAATAAATCTGATAAGGCAAGTGGAGGGTGAAATATCTTAGACAAAATCATTGCTAAGGTGGCTAATTTCGTGGGCCTTAATGGGTTTAAACCGAAAGGGCCTAAATTCATGGGTTTTAAGAGGGTTTGGGTTGCTATCAAGCTCAAATCTGATTTCTATTGGCCCAATCAAATATCCAAGGTTAACTAAGTTGGATAATGATGTTCTAACACAAATTTAAAAGATTAATAGCATATGAAAATAATTTAATTAAACGATTAAACACGATGCTAGAAACTGATTCAATAAGGTTTTGGATAAAACCATATAGGATTTTTGGTTTCTAACACGCTTATGGGTTCTTAGTTGGATTCCAACCATTTAGGATTTACTATGGTTCCTAAAGACAATAGAAATTTCATCCTTGAATTTCTAGCGGCTGTTATAGATATTATATTTACAAATCTATACATATGTTACAATATGAAAATATAATAATATGCAACTATAAATTATAATTGATAGTTATATATTACAACATGTGTTATCATTTATATAGAATAATATAAACTATATTTTGTATAAGGTTAATGATACGATTCCTTGACCAAAAAGAAATACTATCAACTTGCATTATGATATTATATTATCAACTTATAGTTATAGCTAAAGTCAATAGACTATTATCTCTCTAACAAACATAAAATATATAAAATAAGGTAAACTATGAATAAATTAATAATATATAATAATTATATAAGGAATGCATATTAAGTTAATATGTAATAAATATGCACATATATATAATCCATATATTACGAGCTTTATAATGAGCTCAAATGAGCCGAGTCAAATTTATAAGAGTTTGGTACACGAGCCTAAATCGAGTTAAGTCGAGTTTATGTGAGTTAATCAATATTAATGTGTGCGAATATCTCATTTATTAAATCAACAGAGTTTCAAATCAAGTATATATGAATTTAGATCAATCTTAAACTACTTATGAGTTGCTCTATTTATTTGCAGTAATCTCACTCTTATCCTACTATAAGGTGTTATTGCTCATCAACTTTTGAGTTCTTTTAAAAAGAAGAAGAAGAAGAAGAAGAAGAAGAAGAAGAAGAAGAAGAAGTTCAATAGTAATAAAATTGACTACATTTATAAAATATGATAAAAATAGAATAATACCATAGCACATAGAGTTAGGCCTCATTTAATCATACATATGATATGAGATAAAATAAAAAAATTATAACTAGTAGTAAAATCATTTGAGTTAATTTTTTTATGAGATTTTGGAGAAGGAAAACGATATAAGAACAACTATACTACAATTTGTTTACAACTAAGTATAAAAGAAAATATTATTTTATCTACTTTGAATTGCTACAAGTACATAAATTTTGAATTTAAGTAGAAAATATTAATATTGAAATGTGTAGTAGTATTTGAGTTGTAATATAGTTGGTGGTGTATCATTGTTTTTTGAGAAATAAGAGAGAAAAAGTTGAATAAAAAAATTATAAAGTTAAAAGAGGGTTAAAGTAAAATTTTATAATATTATTTTTATTTTAAGATTTGAAAAAGTTGAAATATTTATGTGTTTTGTTAGAAATTTTAAGAAAATTGTAATGATTAGATAATGATTAGATGGAAAAATAGAATAAAAAAATTATAAAATTAAAAGAGGGTTAAAGTATAATTTTTTAATATTATTTTTATTTTCGGATTTGAAAAAGTTGAAATGTATTTTGTATTTTATTTGAAAATTTGTGAAAGTTGTAATGATTAAATAATGATTAGATGAAAAAGTTAAAAATTTAAAATTGAAAAATATTTGTTTTTGAATAGTATTTAGATGATGAGATGAAATAGAATTAGATGAGATGGTTTTAAAAGTTTATAAAACCAAACTGGGCCTACTCTTTGCAAAATTACAAAACAAAATCAAGTAGAGTAATATTATACACTACAACATCATCTCATTTTTATCATACTAGATAAGATGTGACATATTTATCATTATAATAGACGATTATCCAATGATAATAAATGTATTATATCTTATATAATGTGATAAAAATGAGATGATTGTGTGGTGTATAGAATTTTCCCATCAATTAATATCCTACGACGAAGATCTCAAGACAGAATCGTGAATTGTCTGTCTGATTTTGTCCAGCTCATTCAAAAGGTGGCCTTGATTTTTTCCCGTTGGATGGTCCTACATCACACGTGGACTTCGGAGCCGCCTCATACCTCCATTTATTACACATCAGCATCCCCACGAAATAATATCTTCCTCCAATCTCTCTCTCTCATCTCTCTGGCCTCTTTCTTCCGAACTTCTTAGCCAGTCAAGCGTTTCTTTTGATGCTTTCCGTGGTGGTTTGCTAACTTTCATCTGAAAAAGATTCGAAGGTGTGGTTTTTCCGGTGACGTTTTTATAGTTAGCATCGGAATATTCTTTTACTATATTTTATTGGCAATTGAGTCTTAATTAGTCTTAATTCGTATTGGAAACTGACATAAATCCCTCCATAATTTACTCACATTTGTCTCTATTTTTAGCTGTATAGAATAGACTAGGAATTATTAATTTTCTAGATTAGTCTATCACGATCCCTGATTTGAGGATCTGACATTTTGTACAATGGCTATTTATGGCCATCGGTTAGAAGAGAAAAGATCCAAGAAGAAATAAACATTTCACTTACTTTTGTCTTGTCCTTACTTTTGCTTTTCTTACTCTTTGACTTGGTATCAGAGCTTGGCTCATACCACTCGTACCATATCATCTTGAATCCTCATATCCTTTTCATCATGGCTACCGACAAGCCTGAATCATCTACACCAGAATCATCCTATGTACCAGTTATACATGTTCAATCAGAAAACTTTGGTTTCACAGCCAGCATTATTCTTACCGAAATCAACTATGATGTATGATCCCAAATCATGGAAATGCATATTGCAGGACGTGAAAAGCTTGAGTATATACTGGGCAACACATCCCCTCCGCAGCCTACTGATGCTTCTTATGCAAAGTGGTATGCTAAAAATCAAAAGGTTAAGGGATGGTTGCTAACTTCTATGTCACTAGAAATTATGAAGTGCTATATTCGACTGCGCACCGCACGTGAAATCTGGAATGCTCTTGCTAAAGCTTTCTATGATGGGTCAGATGAATCGCAACTCTTTGCACTGAATCAGCGAGCCTTTTCTACCAAATAGGTTGGTCGCTCTTTATCCACCTATTATGGTGATCTTGTAGAAATCTTCCAAGAGCTGGATCATCATAATAGGATTGTAATGAAGGATCCTGATGATGTTATCGCCTATAAAAAATCAGTTGAACGATTGCGTGTGCACATCTTTCTGAATGGGCTAGATGCAGAATTTGAACAAATCCAAGGTGAGATTCTTAGGAAGGATCCCGTACTAGATCTTGAAGAAACCTATGCATATGTACGACGTGATTCTGTTCGTAGTGCAACACTAAATGGAGAAAGTGATCACCCAAAGTTATCTGCCATGGTGGCTCGTCGGTGCAAGCCTCAACAATTTCCTAAACCAGATCGAGTATCTGGTCCACCAAATCATACCACTGACCAAAATCGGTCGTCTGGATCACATAATCGTAGCTATAAAATAGGAGCTGCATGATCAGAATGCATATGTACTCATTGTGGTAATAACGGACATACTAAGACACAGTGCTATGAGCTGATCGGGTATCCAGAATGGTGGGATCCTGCCAAGGCACCCCGCAAATGGAATTCAAAATCAAATCACCATGCCTCTGCTGCTGTGGCCGAAACTTCCAACAACACTCCTGAGGAAGCCTCTTCTTTAATTGCTACTTCAGGTAATATTGGTAAGGCTTTTAATACGTATGCTCCTAATAGTAATAGTGAATGGATAATTGATTCTGATGCTATAGATCACATGACCTTCGACAATAACCATATTCAGTCGATGAAACCCTCCGAACAATATATAGTATCCATAGCTAATGGTACTCCCTCTCCTGTGGTTGGAGAAGGTTCAATTACTCTTACTGAAAAGTTGAATTTGGACTCTATTTTGGTCGTTCCTACCCTTAACCATAACTTATTGTCCGTTGCTCAAATAACCCTCGCTTTGCATTGGATTGTGATATTTTGTCCTAACCTCTGTGTTTTCAAGGACATCCAGACTCGGAAGACAATTGGTTATGGTACTAAAAGAGGGAAGCTCTATTATCTTGATCTAATGTCGACAAGTTCTAATCAGTTGGCTCAAGTTTTTTCAGTTGACAAGTCTGACAAACTCCATCACTCAGACATCTGGTTGTGGCACCAGCGCTTAGGTCATGCATCTTTTGGATATTTAAAAAAATTGTTTCCAAAGTTCTTTTCTCGATCAACTGTTTCAGATTTCAAGTGTGACATTTGTGAACTGGCTAAAAGTCACCGTGTTTCTTTTCCAATCAGTATGAATAAGAGTCCAGTTCCATTTATGGTTATTCACTCTGATGTATGGGGTCCAGCAAATACCTCTTCACTTAGTGGTGCACATTGATTTGTTTCATTTATTGATGATCACACTTGAATGACTTGGGTTTGTTTAATGAAATCAAAAAATGAAGTAAGTTCACTGTTCCAAAAATTTCACAAGATGATAGCCACTCAGTATCAGTCTAATATCCAGGTTCTCCGCATTGATAATGGGGGAGAGTTTGTTAATCAAGACCTAAAACAATACTTGGACTTACATGGCATTGCTCATCAGATGACTTGCCCCTACTCCCCTTAACAAAATGGGGTTGCGGAGCGAAAGAATCGTCATCTTCTTGAAGTTGTACGTGCCTCCTTGTTTGGAGCTCACATGCCTACCAGTTACTGGGGTGAAGCCATCACCACTGCAGCCTACCTCATCAATCGTGTACCTTCCAGCTCACTACAATTTGCGACTCCCTTTAACGTTCTTCATCAGTTTGTAAATGCTCCTACTGTACCGAATCTGTCACCTAGAGTTTTTGGGTGTGTAGCCTTTGTGCATATTCACAAACCCTTGAGAAATAAGTTGGAACCTTGAGCTCTCCGGTGTGTATTTGTTGGCTATGCCTCACATCAGAAAGGCTATCGGTGTTATCACCCCCTTCTCAAAAGTTGTATGTTACCCTTGATGTTGTCTTTCAATGATATGTATTATTCTGTTCCCGAGTCTCCACTTCAGGGTAAGAGTATAATGAATTACAGACTCCCAATCACCCTTTGGACACCTTGGATTTTATAAGTGATGAAAAATTGGTTACAAGGGGTGAATGTCCAAATAGTGAATGTGCAAGTAACGAATGTCCAAGTGATGGCAACTTGGATAATACTGTTGAATTTTCAAATGAGACAAATGGGCACATTTTGGAGAATGAGAATAGTCTGGATCAGCCATCTTCCCTCTTTCACAATATACCAAGTGACCAATTGTCTTCTCAAGTCGATTCCATGCCCAACTCTCAGGTAAACTCTGAACCTCACCTAAAAATACTGCCTGATAGAGCCACAAGAGGAATACCTAAAGTTAACTATGAACTTGCTCTTAACTCCAAAGCCAAGTATCTCATAAGTAACTCTGTGTCTTACCATAGATTGTCAAAAGAAAGTGAAGAATTTGTGAATCAATTATCTGTTGTATCTATTCCTAATAGTATGCAGGAGGCCTTGAAAGATCCTAAATGGAGGGAAGCAATGAATGAAGAAATGAAGTCCCTCCAGAAGAACTCAACATGGGAAGTTGTTGACTTACCTGAAGGAAAGAGGCCCGTTGGCTGTAGGTGGGTCTTCACCATTAAATACAAAGCTGATGAAACCATCGAACAGTTCGAAGCAAGACTTGTTGCCAAGGAATATACTCAAACTTACGGAATTGATTATATGGAGACATTTGCACCAGTGACCAAAATTAATACTGTTCGTATTCTACTATCTCTGGTGGTGAATCTTGATTCGACTTTGCACTAGTTTGATGTGAAGAATGCATTTCTGTATGGAGATCTCTAAGAAGAGGTATATATGGAGCTGCCTCTTGGATGTAATATGCATATTAAAGGTGTCAAACAGGTGTGTAAATTGAAAAAGTCCCTTTATGATTTGAAGCAGTTCCCTAGGGCGTGGTTTGGAAGGTTCACGAATTTTATGAAGTCTATTGGATACAGGCAAAGTAACTCAAATCATACTCTTTTCTTGAAGCATAATAAAGAAAAGATCACAGCTCTTATTGTATATGTTGATGATATGATAGTGATTGGAAATGACCCCGAAGAAAGGAAATCATTGCAGGATCATCTTGCCCTTGAGTTTGAGATGAAAGATCTTGGTCAGTTAAAGTATTTCCTTGGAAATGAAGTGTCAAGATCAAAGAAAGGTATTTTCCTGTCTCAACAGAAATATGCCTTAGATTTGTTGAATGAAACTGGTATGACAGCATGTAGCCCAGCTAGCACCCCTGTGGAAGAAAATATAAAACTAGGTATGCATCCAAATCAAGTTCCTACTAATAAGGAATGCTATCAGAGACTAGTTGGAAGATTAATGTATCTTGCACATACTCGACCTGATTTAGCTTACGTGCTAAGTGTTGTCAGTCAATTCCTGCACTCCCCGGGTGAAGAACATATGAATGTCGTCATCCGTATCTTGCGCTACTTGAAGTCGTCTCCAGGAAAGGGAATTCTATTTACAAAATGGGACAACTTGGATATTAAAGGCTATACCGATGCTGATTGGGCTGGGTCAATCGAGGATAGACGTTCTACATCTGGGTATTTCACATTTGCAGGTGGGAATCTAGTCACTTGGCGAAGTAAAAAACAGGTAGTAGCTAGATCTAGTGCTGAGGCCGAATACATGGCAATGGCTAAGGCAGTATGCAAATTATTGTGGGTCAGAAATCTAATGCAAGATTTACATATTAAGCAGACCGTCCAATGAAGTTATACTGTGATAACAAGGCAGCATGTGATATTGCCCATACTCCAGTTCAACATGATCGAACTAAGCACGTTGAGGTTGATAGACACTTTATCAAGGAGAAACTAGAAGCAAAGCTTATTGAAGTACCTCATGTTCGATCTCAAGACCAGCTTGCTGATTTGTTGACCAAGGCAGTGTCAAGCCAAGCGTTTAACAGTTGTCTCGACAAGTTGGGCATGAGCAACATCTATGCACCAACTTGAAGGGGGTATTAGCAACCGAGTCTTAATTAGTCTGAATTCGTATTGGAAACTGACCTAAATCCCTCCATAATTTACTCACATTTGTCTCTATTGTTAGCTGTATAGAATAGACTAGGAATTATCACTTTTCTAGATTAGTCTATCACAATCCCTAATTTGAGGATCTGACATTTTGTACAATGGTTATTTAAGGCCATCGGTTAGAAGAGAAAAGATCCAAGAGGAAATAAACATTTCACTTACTTTTGTCTTGTCCTTACTTTTGCTTTTCTTACTCTTTGACTTATTTTTTCCTTCTTTTGAAATTTTAATGTTATCCTTGAGAAAAAAAAAATTTGTTTATTTTTTAGTGGTAGTGCTCTGTTTAGAGGCTGAGAAAATGTGGGAAATTATTATGTAATTTAGGGCTTTCGGATCTTCAAGTTTCCCTTCATGGGATCTAGTATGGTTGTTTCGATGAGTTTTTGAAAAACCCAAGCGTAAACTGATTTCTCGTAAGATCTTATTTTCTGTTACTTTGCTCAGATTTAAGAATCTCCTCTCTTCTTCCACCCTGCCTCGAATTGGGGAATTAAAAAATTATTGTGCTTCTTGTCAAAATATTCAAAAATTAAGGTAGATGTTTACTTGGACTGCTTGACCATCTAGCAACTTTGACCATCTATATCTTTTGAGTTTGTCTATAGAGCAGCCCCTGTAGCGCATAAGCCGTTGCACACCTTACGTGGATTTACTCTTTTTTTTTTCTCCTTCCTGCTGAAACTATTTGAATTTGAACCATATTTCCTTACGAACCCATCCCACTCCCGCGTCCCCCTCCCTCCCGTCGCCCAGCACCCTCGAGCGTCATCATCCCTGTCATCGTCCAGCATCGACGACTCGTTGGCCTACCTCTGCCCATCGCCGCCCAGCTTTTTTTTCCCCACAGTCCATTTCGAACAAGAGGGAGGAGTTCATGGGGACCACTCGTCGCCCAGATCCCGCAATGCCCTCCCTCCATCAGCGCCACCGTGCGACACACCTCGAGTCATCGTGGTCCCTCTCGTCGCCCAGCACCCGCGGCTCGTCTACCTCCCTCTGCCCTTCACCGCCCAGCACCCGCAACTCCTACCTCTGTTTCGCTGCCCATCTGCTCAACAACAAGAGGTAACTCCACATTATTACATTATTTGTACTGAAAGAGGTAAAGTTTGGGGCAGATTTTATCTTTCGGAGATGGGTATTGGGCTTAGGGCATGGAGATATAGAACTGAGGTGAGTTGCAGAAAATGCTTCTTGAAGTTAATGGTTGCTAGTGATGATCTTTGTTGGTTTGAAGTCTCGGGTTCTCTCTGTTTGTGAAAACTGAGGTGATGCTACCTGTCATTTTACAAATTTAAAGGCATTGTAAATAGCTTTAAAATTGTGTGAAACAATGGAATTGAATTGGAGACCTTCGTTTCATGGTGGTTGCAAGTTCATTTGGACTTGTGATTAGTTTTAAGTTGGTACTTTCAGGCTCCATTTGTGTGCTTGCTGAAATATAATGACCGGTATTGTTGGGTGGTTTACAGAGTACTTACACTACTTTGGATGGATTGGTTGATCTTATTTTACAGATATAGATATAGACACATAGTGACAACAGCAATATCAGCAAGATTTAAAACATGATCAGCATCTACGTCCCAGCTAGTAAATCATGTAATTGCATTCCTTCCTAGATGAACCCAAGTGGATGAGTATTTTGTTGACTTGAGTGTTTGGGTAACAATTAATTGAGTTCTTTTAAGATGAAATGTCAAAATCTACTTCGATCTGGACAAAGGAAGGTGAAGGTCCTATTTTAGGATGCAGATTTGTCATCCATACATATTCACAGATTTGTTAAATTGATAGAATTTTTCTGTTGTGTTATTTCGTCTTGATTTGCTTTAAAACTGAATCTTTAGTAAGGATAGAATCAGACGAGGTATGATAGATGTATGTATTGTAAACTGAAAAATCTTGTTGGCTGATGAATCTTTATTTTCCAAGCTAATTATATGGTTTCCAATTTCGACCTTTAGTTTCTCATGGAGTTTCTGCTTCATAGTTTTGGAGTTGCAAGTCAAAATGATGTCAAGCATTGGAATTTTGTTTCTGTTAGATAGGTAGTTGGGAGTTGAGCACCTTTAGGTTTAAGTCTTGTAAATTAGTTAGATAATTTCATGTTTACCCAATTCCCATCTGCCAAAAATTGTCATGTTCTCTTAATTAACCACAATAAAAGGAAAATAAACACAAATAATATTTTTTCAAAAAATTTTCCAAAAAACTTGATCAATACTATTTACTTCTTATGGATATCATCAGTCTTTTGATAATTATTTTATTTTATTTTATTTAAAGCTTGGTTGAATCTGTAAGGAAGCTTTGTAGAAGACCATCTTCCATTGAATTTCCTCAAGTGGTGTAATATCTGTATTGATAAATTATATGCCGACATAAGAATGGGATTCTTGGAGTTGTAAAATCAACACTAAGTGGGTTTGTGATATCTGTATTGATTATTTCTAGAAGAACCAACCGCAATGATTCTGTGTCTCAATCTCCAGTACAGCAGCTCTAAGCAACTTCTCATTATATGTAATTAATTGTAGTTTTATTGGGTATAAATTAGTGGGGCCTCATGTATTCCTTTCTTGTGGATGGCCTCAATTATGACCCACCAACCAAAATGGCCATGAAAGGTTGAGTAATCTCTAAAGACTCGATATGTACTTTGTATTTAAAATAGTTGGATGAGTTGGATTGTCTTTATTTTTTTCTTTTTTCTTAGTAGTTGGGTAAATTCTACGTCACCTGCAAAAATGCTTTTGTTCAATTTCATTTTTTTCATTAATTCTTTGTATGCACCACTGGCATTTAGAATTTAATTAGTCTCTTGGTGGAGATCAGATATGATGATTCATGTCCATTTATGAGTTTTTAAATGCACATATAGGTTGTACGTAATGCTTGTAACTGTCCATTTAGAATTTTGATTGATGCCTATAAATGCAAATAGCTTAAATATTAATAGTCTGTCTTCTTAGTACAAGCATTATATATTACTCCAGCCTTGCTATTTTCTTGCTTAATCAGACTAGAAAAAACCATCAATCAAAATCTCAGTTTATAATTATTGCCAACCAAGTGCAGTCGAGATTAGAATGGGAAAGATGTAGGAAATTGAAAGGGAGAATATGAGCTTTGAAGTGTTTATTTATTGGTTTACAGAGGAAAATATGAGTCCCTTTTGGGACATGACGAGGTGGGGATTTTTTGGATCCATATAGTGGAAGGTATGTGGAATTTTGTGTTTGAGTTTTTGTTTAACTTTAGAGTTCGAGGAAAATGAAATTTGTGATTTGAAAATTCTTTCAATTTAAAGATTTGCTTGTTTGTTGAGAAAATGGATGAAGTAAAGGAAAAACTTTGTTTCTGTTTATTTTTAGGTGCCAGATGAAGTGTACTCCACAGACTGTAAGGCTATCATCTCTATGTCGGGGGTTGAGAGCTTGGAAGAGTTGAAGCCGTTATGCTGGAGAAAGCTCAGAAATGACAGTGTGAGTTGATGTGGGATTTCAAAGGAAAATCAAGCACTTTTGCTGTTTGGTTTAGAGGCCTTTCCATTATTTATATAATCTCAATGGTTTGTAGGCGTTGAGATTTGTGTATGGATTTTGCGTATGGGTGGGTTGTGGAGACCCTGTGTTGTGATTCCTCATGAATTGGGAGTACATGAATGTGATTCCTAAAGTGTACCTTTGCTTTTGTGCCACGAAATCATGAATGGAAGAGAGGTGTCGGACGATACATTCAATGGAAAATTTCCTTTTGCTTGATTTGGACCTTATGTATGGAAGCAATGTTTATACATTAAAAATTTTGTTTATAAGATGTTTTTGTCAATCCATCATGTTCTTTGATTTGTTTGCCGAGGAACATGGTTCTTTTTTGGTTCTTTGATAAGATATTTATTCTTTGGTATTAATCCCAAACTATTGGGTTGGCTGTCCTGCGCAAATGTCTATGTGAGATCTTTTAAACATCATTGGCTAAATAGAGAGGCAGTCTAAGGCGAAGCAAAAAGTCTTCAAAATCACATGCAAAATTCATTCCAAAAATTGTGCAAAAAAAGTATTTGCAAAAAGTCTATAGAATATCAATTGCAAAATTCATTCAAACAGTTGTGTAAAGGTATATTTCACTTGAACAAATACAACCAAAACTCACAAATTTGGGGCAGAAAAATGCCGATTAAAAATGACAACCTTCTCGAATGTCATTTGAGAATTAATATAAAATCAATACTTTCTCCCACTTCGGTCAATCATATACATACAAGGTTACACCCTTATCAACAAACACTTTGTTTATACTTTGTTCAATACATGATAAATACTTCACTTCCAGACAAATTAAACCGTTTTTGTTCCAAGTGAGAATTGAGAAATCTACCTTACAATGAAGATGCCATTTCTTCATTCAAATGCCTTACAATGAAGATGACCTATCTATTTAAGAAAATAAAGAGATACTTATATAGGAACAATATAGTCCCATCACTTAATTCACTTAATTGCACACAACATCGGAGTAAAAACTGATGGTCCTCCTTTGACAGTCCTGAACATTAAGTAGCTCCACATCAAAAACTTCAGACTGTTTTGAGCTGAAGAAGGTGGAAGGCCCAACCTGGAGAAATGAAATATTCTTATCAACAAACTTAGTTCAAAAAATGATACTGGACATGAGGCTGGAAAAAGTTGCATACGGTGATCATGAATTTGATTGTTGGGCATTTATTCCCCCAAAGTTTAGTATCAATACCATACATGAGACATTTCAACCTCAACTGAGTAGTGGTAAGCATTTATTTTATCTAGGTATCAACTTCAGGACGAATATCAAAATCTTGGAAAAAGCATTGTATAAAAATCTAACTACAAGGCTGGGCAATAAGAAAACTTGAGAAATCAGTTCTTGCTCAGGCAATATGATCATGTTATGCCTTTGGGCTCTATTACATGTCCTGACCCAAGCTGGAACCATAATAGTGATAATCCTATTGTGCCAAAACACAAATTTTCTCTACGCTACAAAGTTTCTTAGAAATTTGATTGAAAGATTTGACTCTTCTTCAGTTTCTATCTGTTGAAATTATTCGGGCAACAACTAATTCAGGCTAATTCACATTAAAAAAAGGGAAAGGAAACTAGGGATTTAAGAAACTGACAGGTGGTCCAAGTTCTGGTGGAATGATTATTCTTCTCTTCCCCCCAGGTCTCATTTCTTGAATCCCTTGCTCAAATCCTGCATAAATTTCTGTTTCTTAGCCACTCCCACAAATTTTCACCTTAGTAGACAGTCATAATGAAGATACCTTATGCCTCACCATAGATTTACAAAGAAAGCAGGCAAGATAAGTATGATCTCCAGAATAAATTTCTTCTCACCAGAGACCAATGCATTATTGCCCAAGTGGATTTTCGCCTGGGAACCTTGTAGGTATGTGATGTCAATACGCGACCTGACTCATTGTAGCCAACATAGTTAAAAGTCACCTGCAAAGGACCTCACACCAGTTCAGTCTAAGATAGGAAGAAAAGATTTCAAGAAATATATGAATTTCCTTAAAAATACATAGCTTTATAGATTAGAGAGTTTGGACTCATTACTGGGTCTGAAAAAGGCAGTTTTTTAATAAATGAATGACTAGCTTACAACATAGAATATATTAAGAGCAATTTCATTTACAACAGTAGCCATGACACAAACCTTCTCTAATAAAAGTTGGAAAGTCTTCAGGTGCATTGTTTTCTTTCTGTACCGCTTATTTTGTTCTAGCAAGCGTTTTTCATCATATATTTTTACTCTGTCTTTCTAGAAGAAGATAAAGAGGGAGAGAGAAGCCCTAGAATCACAGAGTGATGAGAGACTTGCAAAGAGGTGGAGTCGGGCAAGAGAGAACTAAAAGACAAGTAGAGGAGAGGAAGGTTTTGGGAGATGAAGCACAAGGGAACCAGATTTTGGGAGAAATCCTCTAGGGCTGAGAAGAGGGGTGACTGGTGAGAGAGGCTTCGGGCGAGAGAGTGCTTTAGGGCAGAACCGGTTCACTTGATAGTGAACTCGGTTTGCCACGTAAGGTGTGCAACAGCTGATGAGAACAGTAGGCTGATGAGAAGCTTTTTCCATATCTTTTTTCAGCTTCCACTCCTAATGAGTAATTTAGGGCTTTTAAAGGATTTTGGTGGCGGCAGAGCGAGGGGCTGGGTTGACTTAAAAACTTTTCACTGAGATATACAAGGGTCGATGATTGTTTATTACAAACTTAATTTGTTTGGTTTTTGAATATCCTTTTCATTTCCAGAGCTATTAAGGTTCAGAAATCACTCGTGTTAAATCATCATAAGCTGGTTGTAGTTTCAAATTTTTGTTATGATGATTGTAGTTTCAAATTTTTGATAAATCATCATAAGCTGGTTGCCTTAGATTGATTTCCCTTGTTTTGGTTACATTTGTAATTTCTGGACTGTTGTAATATGGGAGCCGGTTTAGGCTTATACGTCGATTTTTTGTTGGACTAGGATGGATGGGGAGTGGTTATAATTTCTACTTTCTCAGGGATCTTTCATGATGAACCTTTCATGAATCGTCTCTTTGGTTAGGATTGAGTTTAAGGGGTTTGTGCTTGCAGAGGTTCATTTTCGAAGATGAAATGTTTGGCTTCCTTGCTACAGTACACAAGGGTATGATTCCTAATTACTTTCCTGCTTGAATCCGGTTGGTTGATGGGGGCTGTTCCAGCAAGCAATGATGATGTTCGGGGTAGAGGGTTGGTTGAACAAAATAGCCATATAAGTTGTGATCAAAAGCAAGTGACTAATGGGGTAGCTGGGGAAGGCCAAGGTTTGCAATCGTTAGAGGAAGATGAGTTGAGAATTAATGAGGTAACTCAAGAAGTAAGCAATGGGCCCAGGGCTTTGATTCAGGTTCACAATGGGTCTCAGATACTGCAACAACAGCCTCAAGGACCTATTATATGTTGGGAGAGGTTTCTTCCTAACAGATCTTTGAAGGTTCTGTTAGTGGAAAATGATGATTCTACGTGCCAGGTTGTCAGTGCTCTGCTTCGAAACTGCAGCTATGAAGGTTGTAATTTGCTTTTCTTGCTATGGTGAAGTTATTTTGTCTCTGGCTAGACTGATGCTTCATCCAATGAACAATGAAATTGTGTTTCAATGTGATGGTTAGGTTTTCCTTTATACTGCTTAATTCTTAATCTGGTCTTTGCAGTCACTGCTGTTGCTAATGGTATCCAAGCATGGAAAATCTTAGAAGATCCAACTAATCATATAGATCTCATCCTAGCAGAGGTTGTCATGCCTGTTTTATCTGGAATTGGACTTTTATGTAAGATTGAGTCACAAAAGTCTAAAGAATATTCCCGTGATTAGTAAGTATCATTTAATAGGATTTTAGCCTCTTTATCATGGAACTTGTGAAAACGTAAGGCTTGTTTGGTATAACTACTGCTGATTGGGTGCGGTTATTTGTCACACCTGATGATGGACCGATGCAGTGATGTCATCCCATGATTCAATGGGTATAGTCTTCAAGTGTCTCTCACAAGGTGCAGTTGATTTTTTAGCGAAACCAATTCGGAAAAATGAACTTAAAAACCTCTGGCAGCATGTTTGGAGGAGATGCCACAGCGTAAGTTGCTACCTCTACTTCAAATTTATAGTTATTTGTCGTAAATTTATATGTGAGTTTTCCTCAGTTCATTACTAGTGTGTACTTGAATATTTTAGTGGGGCAATTTATATTACCATGTGGCTCACTCTGGAGCAATTGGTGTTGATGTTCCTCAACTTGAATCTGTTTCTCACCCTTTCTCGGTCTAGTGGCAGCGGGAGTGAAAGTGGGACACAAACAAGAAAATCTGGAAAATCAGAAAGTGATGATGGGTCTGACAATAATACTGGCGGCTGTGGTGAGCATGATAATGGAAGTAATGGACTGAGTCGGGATGGAAGTGACAATGGAAGTGGAACTCAGGTAGCAATGTACAAGTCAGTTAAAATTATCTACCTGTGTCCCCTTTGACACATTCCTTTTAAGTTTTGGCTGATTTTACTGATGAGTGCATAATGTCAGTATAAATGTACTCTGAAATTCGCTTGTAGCATATACCACCAAAGCAAAGTCGTATATTGATATTAACAAATAATGATATGGCTCCATGATTATGGCTTTTCAAATTATTCACAAGTTGGTTCAAGAAATCTTAAGGATGCACAGGAAAAAATGAAGATATATGCGGATCGTAAGTGAACTGATAGGGAGTTTCAAGTTGGAGACAGAGTTTACCTGCGGCTTCGACCTTACCGCCAGATGTTCGTCGTGGTAAGGAGAAACCTTAAGCTGTCGCCAAGGTATTATGGGCCGTACACGGTGGTACAACGAATCGGAAAAGTCGTGTACAGACTAGATCTACCACAAGAATCTTAGATATATCCAGCTTTTCATGTTTCCTGCCTAAAAAAGACATTGGGAGAGCACATAAAGCCACTCACCGAGCTGCCGAAGGTAACAATGGAGGGAACCCTCGAACCATAACCCGAAATTAAATAGGAGGTTGATCGAAAAGGGACGAATGGCTGGAATTGAAATGTTGGTTCAGTGGAAGGGAATGCAGGTGAAGATGCAACATGGGAGAATTGTGAGGAGCTCAAAGGCGCTTACCTGACTCGAGGAAGGGGGAAGATATGTTATGAGCGTGGCTAAAACTCTAGTCTTTAGCCCGTCTGAAGAAAATGAGCTGGGTCAGCAGTTGGGGCCAGGTGGTTATCTTTATTTTGATTTATTCATTGCTTAGAAGAGCCCGTAGGAAGTAGCGGGCCATGATGGCCTAATGGGTCTGTTAATGGGTAGTTATTTATTTTGTGTTAGTCACTTTTATTATGGGTCAATTATTAACGTTGTGGGTAGTAGGAGTGTTTACTCGTGTTTTGATCCGGGAACTCGAGTATACCTAAACCGAAACCCAGACCGGATTAGTCCGGGTCAAACTCAGGATAGAACTTGAGTGGATCCAGGTTTTTAAAACCCAAAAAACCAAGTTTCGGGTTGTACTTTTTTTTTTTTTTAATAAAGTGAAAGCCTTTATTTTATTATTATTATTTTTCTAAGTCAAGTTTAGGAATGGCATAATATTTGTGTTCTAAAAGCTCAATTAGCAAAACACAAAAAATTTCAAACCATATTTATTTTTTATACAAAAGCCTTTATTTTTTTTAAAGAAGTCAAGTTGAAACGCATAATGTTTTCTAAATACTAAATGCATAAAGTCATCCATGCATGCATCACAATGCAATCCATTATATTATTTTTATTTATATATTACATTACAATATATAAAATTACAATATATGAATTGCAAAATCAGTAACATGTCCATCAATGATTTAATCTCCACACCAAATACCAACTTCAAGTAATTGGATTGAGAGATCCTGCAAAACACACAAAGTTTTGAACAATGATTATATACAAGGATTAAGACAAATTCCACTTAATAATTAAAGATAAAGATGAGAATGGATTCTTATTTATTTTTTCCAAATACACCCACACTAACAAATATTTTGTAGAGTTTGCATGGACTAGCTGCTTTACCAAAGATAATCTATTGGTTGATGGAAACATGAAACTTTAAAAAATGTAAGCCAATGTAGATCATCCCACCTAAACAGAACTACCAGGTCAATGAACTAGAACATAGCAATGGGAATGGACCACAAGCGGAAGGTTACAACTTCTAAAGTTTGAAACTAGATTGAACTTGGGTTAACTCTCTAAAGTCTTTGCTTTTCCTAAAAATAATTTGGAACCCAAAGGCCCTAATTTTTTTTTCCAAACTCCACCTAGAAACACAACTAATTTTTAAAAAATAATCTAGAAAAATCAAAGATACAATATCCTAAAAACCATTTCTTCCAAATCATAACAAATCTTCATTATATATATAAATATATATTTTCGGATATAACAGATCTAAACAAATCTAAACAGATATAAACAAATCTTCTAAATAATAATAATCCATGGCTCTAGAATTTTGTAGCTAAACAGATACTCCTCAAACATTCAAACAGATCTAACCCATAAAAATAGTCTGCAAACATTCAAATAGATTTAACCCAAAAAAATACTCCTGAAACATTCAAATAGATCTAACCCATAAAAATACTCATCAAATATTCAAATAGATCAAACCCATAAAAATACTCCGCAAACATTCAAACAGATCTAACCCATAAAAATACTCCTCAAACATTCAAACATTCTCATAAAAAAAAATCCAAAATCAATAAAGAGAGAACAAAATAGAGGGAAGAAAGAAAACATACACAAATTGAAATACGTTCTAATCTCTTAGATCCTAGGTTCAAGCACTTGCACCGTTCGGCATCCCAGATAGCAGAGAGAGAAATAGTGCAGAAGAGAGAGTGATTTTGGGAGGGGCTAGGGTATCGCAGATGCAGACGTAGAGCACACAGAGAGAGAGAGATATAGAGCAAATGAGAGGGTGATTTTGGGAGGGGCTATGGAGTCGCAGATGCAGAGCGGAGCGAGAGAAAGAGCGGATGAGAGAAAGGAATCGGGGGGAAGGAGGCGTAGGGCATCAACTTCACAGAGCAAAGAGAGAGAGGGAGAGAGAGAGTAGATGAGAGTTGAGGCTTGAGTGTGATTCGAGGAGGTCGAGGGGCTAGGGCATCTTCGGGTATGTTGGTAACGATGGCTTTTATATCTAAACCTGGGTACCGAGTTTGAAATCGGTGCCGGGTATCAAAAATCACATTCGGGCCAGATAGGCCCGGGTTTAAAATAGTAGGTACCGGCTTGGAGTTATTCCGGGAGGGGAAAAAACTCAACCCGGATGAACAGTCTTAGTGGGTAGTTATTTCGTTGAGTCTGTAGGTCGTTGTTTGACTAAGTCTATCTGCAATTTATATAATTATTTTTGCAGTTTTCAGAATGAGGTAATCAGTTTCCTACAAGCTTAAGGTTAGGTTTGGTAACTAAGTTCAAATAAAAATTCTCACATTATCTCATATCATCATTACAACTTTTTCAAATTTCTATACAAAATATAATAAACAATTCAACTTTTCAAATTTCAATTTAACTTTTTCAAATCTGAAGACCATAATAATATTAAAATATAATATTTTAAATTTTTATCTAAAACAAAAAATTCTTATCTCACTCTCCAATTTGGAGGACCATTGAAGAGCCTACAAAATTCACATCACATTTATCAGTCACCATAACAGGTCTCGATCTATATGTCCCAAAATTCCACAACAATAGCAAAAATTAGGAAACCTCTCATACTTGAACCATACCCATACCAATTCAGCAGACTGTATTTTTAGACTTTTGAACCGAGGCAATAAATTTCAGATATCCAGTTTAACATGAACTCTAGAGAATTCTCGCCACATCAACAAATTATCAGGTAAGTTGATATGTTCAACATCACCAATGGAACTTCCAATCATACGAGCCACATTAGCCTTCATACAGTTAAGAGGGAGATCATAGATTCGTACCTAAAATGTTGCAAAATTCATACAATTTTTCAAAACTTGACAGGCACCATCATAATCTTGCATCAGTACAAGACACTTCTAAAAAAACCATGGCCCATTGTGAAGGACTCTCATTTTGTTATTTACATCACTAAACTGCGCTATATAGAAACCCTCTTCAAGATTGATAAAATTTATCCCTTTGCTCGGGTTCCACATTGATCACATCATATTCTTAAAGGCATCTCAATTTATAATCTTTCTAAATAACAATTTGAAAACAATACAATGTTGGGAGTGCTCCATTGGAATGTTCGAAACATGATCATCAAAGTAGAGCTTCAAAACTCTTCACTTCAGATAATTGGAGCTTTTTCCACACACATTGATAGATAATCTACCATGGAAGCAAATGGAAGTATAAAAAACCAGAGTGAATTCCAGAAAGAAAGAAACGCCAATAAGGAAGAATACTCTAGAATCAAAACCAAACTCCCAAGTAAAAAAATCAAACAGGATCATGAAAAACAAAACCAACTCTTAGCGGTTACAAAGCACCTCCGAAATTGCTGAAGCAAAAATACTTGATTAGCAGGTTTTTACAATAATTTTTTTAAGTTTTCAGCCTTCTAGAAAAGCACACACATTTTAATGTTATTACAAAGATGCCACTTAGGCTACAAGTGGGCTTTGACTTCGTGCCGACCTCCGACCTCCAACTCTAATTAGGGTTAGAGATCAAAAGATGAGTTTGACTCCAATTGGAGTCAGAGTTCAACTCCGATCGAAGTTTGGAGCTCAGAGTTGAAGCTCGAAGCTCCGATCGAAGTGAAGTGGGCTTCCCAGCTATAGGGCACAAGTTGCCCTATTTAGATTGTTCCTGGGCTGTGGGCCCAATATCCAAGGGGCAATTTGAAATTCAGATTGGCCCATCCTTGTTTTAAAATATTTAAAAAAATAATGTAAAAAAATAATTAAAAAATCTAAAATATTGTAAAAAATAAGTTAAAAAGTTAAAATTTAAATATAATGACTAAATCAAACTACAAATCGCAAAAAATGTTCACATGTCCACGACCTTTGTTTACTAGGTTGTGCTGATGGATGGTCTCAACATTCATCAATTCCTCCTCCTTATCAATCATATCAACGTCTTTTAGGTCTATTGAGACTTGACTACTTACACAGGAGGTAGCTGCTCTAGATAGGAGTCTATGATTTGAAGTACCTGTCGGTGACGCCAACGGCTGTGCGTCATCCTCTTGTGGAGAATTGCGGCAAGATGGTATAGTATCTATAATTTGAGCAAATAATCTGAAATAATTAACAGACAACCGTCATTTAACATGTTATGAAAATTATCTACAAATTGAAACCACATTGAAAAGGAAAATCATATGTGTCTTGTCGTGTTTGTCATTTTAAAATAAATAAAACACAAAAAAATGAACGTTTGCTTGAGCCACAGTCAAACGAAGGGTTGATCGAACAATTTGTGTGACATTTGCTTCAGCAACACTTGAGTGAACGTCACCAGGAACAAAAACACTCGATTTTTTCAAAACTTAAATCCCTCAATTCTTAAATTTAACTGCCTAACAACCAAAATCATTGAAATGCAAACCACAACTCATTGAAATGAACAAAAAATCATACACATTTCACAAAGGAAGGAGGAGGAACAACAAAATCACAAATCACATTTTAAATTTTTACAATTTGAGGAGGAACAACAAATCTATTAGAGGAGGAATAACAAATCATTCTTACAATTTGTGATAAACTTCGGAAGATGGCTTGCGGCGGCCTAAGGTGAGGACAGATGGTAGGGGAGGTGAACTTGTGTGACTGTGGAGACAAAGGTCAAAGGGACTGTTCACCCCCTTCTTCACGAAACGAAATGACGTCGTTTAGTTACATTTTACCTGACCAAAACGTCCCCTATTGAATGAAACGACGTCATTCCTCTTGAAGTGGAATGACGCCGTTTTGATCATGTATTTTTTTTTAAAAAATCGTAGTTTAAAGTCGGAGTTCGGAGCCCACATGGGCTCCAACTTTGACTCCGAACTCCGACTCTGAATTCCGCCAACTCGAACTCCAACTAAGTCAGAGTCTCGTTGGAACTCAGCCAAAGTTAGAATCTCGAAAATTTTGCCCACCCCCACTTAGCCATTGTCATGTAGTCCTTTCTGTATATCTGTATAATACCTTGAAAACTGTTTTTAATGAAATTTATGTTACTACCCTTAGTTATAAGCCAAACAGAATTAGTTTTGAATTTTTTGATGCTGGGCTTTGGTTTTTACATTGGGCCTTGTGAAGGTTGGGCTTGTTCCCAAGTTCAGCTTGTATTTTACATGGGCTTGGTTTTATTGTATTTCAAAAACTAATACCATTTTTAAGTTGGGTTTAGTTTACTTCAAGTTAGCCCAGAAATTTTAATTTTTCCTATAGAAAATAATTAAGGATTTAAATTATATTATCGAGTATTAAGTTTTTGCAGTTGAATTTCAATAGATGGCAAATGTTAACTTTTATTTTGAACGCTTTAAATCTGATTAAGTCTATTTTATTAAACTAAATTCTACTATTTACTTTAATAGATTTTGTTATAATTATGTTACTAGGTTGTGAATTGAAAATAAAGAAATGTATTAAGAATATTTAAATGATATTATTACTTATTAGATTTCTTGTAAAATTGAATAATTATGTTAATGCTAAGAGAAATCTAAATTGTTTTATGAATTAAGATTTTTGCGACTTATTTTAATAGTTTGCATAAAGCTTAATTTTTCTACTAAATTATAATTTAAAGTTAAAATATTTTATTAGTATTTGATTAATTATATAATATTAGTACTCAATGACTTTGTATGAAACATAACATTTAGTAAATTATTCTCCATGGTATGTATTAGTTAAGCATAATTACGACACATTTTTCTCGAAATGTTAGTGACGATTCGTACTTCATGTAAGTAATGAGCTATGAAAAAATTTCAGGAAGCAGCGCAATGAAGTAAGAAGTTTGATCATAAGTTAGGATTATCATATGCTATTAAGAGTAGGCGGGCCAAACTTAGGAGCAGACCGATGAATCTTTGATTTTATTTTATGATTATCTTATCCATTTAGTTAGTTTGGAAACTTTGACATGATTATGTTTTAGATATGGTTTACTTTTAAATCACTTTATGAGGTAAATATTGTTTTATTTAATTATATAAGTCTCTTGCTTGGCTTTAATTACGTATGTACGTGACATTCCTAACCTTAGGGAAGGGGGTGTTACAAAATTGGATGGAATTCAAAGAACCTGCTCTCAACCCAATTCTTGAGCTAAACTCCCCCTGGAATGTTGTTTTCCTCTCATTAAAATTACTTGGGGTTTGTATGTGCCCTGGACTGATAGCTTAGTGGTATCTAGCTGTTAGACATGCATATTTTTATATACAGGACATGATGCTAATCTTGGGTCCTGAAACTTCTTAACTAAAAAAGCTTTGGTGCTCTTATGAAAGATATGCACAGATCTCATATAATCATATAAGTACTAACCCATGAGCTTCAGGTAAAGAGCAGACCCCTTGCATCCCTATGGACTTTAACATGTAAAGAGCAGACCCCTTGCACGGTTTTTTTCCCCTCGAGTTCATGCACCTTTTAGTGGGAATATCTTCTAACGGAGTGAGCATTTCACTGTTTTCTTTCAAATAAATGGCACGTGAAACTGATGTTTAATCCTTGGGAAAATTCTTAATAATTGTTTCCAAAAATGATCCTATAATCTTTTCTTTAGTTGTCCCACTAGGATTATCCGCCCGGTAGATAATATGCTTGAAAAGATGAGGCTATCATGATTGAACTGCATTGAGCTGGCCTTTCTTTCTGTTAGTCATTTTTTTTGGTTGCTGGTTTCTTTCTCTTTTCTAGTTAAAAATTGTTACTCAAGATGTATAAATTAAAGTTCTTCCACCTTTAATGAGCACCAATTAAACAGTAATGTTGTGTATCTAGGGATCTCCTTGCTTTTCTTTCATTGTCTTTTTCTTCTTTCTCCAATGGAGTAAAAATTTTACAGTAGTATCATTAGAGGCACCCTGCTGTCTCATCTGTGTGGGCATTACACAATGCTTTTTGTGTCTACACTCTTCACTAGGGTGGCTTATTTTTTACTCCCTTTTCTTCTAATTAGCTCTCTATGGAAAAGAACACTATATAATCTTCTTCCCCTCAGTATTTCCATTGAATTTATTCTTCTGGGCATAATATGTGAAGTTTGATCTCCATTCAATTTGGTCTTACTGGTACATAATGATGTTAAAGTATCAGAAAAGCAAGTTCTTGACAGGTCCTATCGCTTGCTCTCAATGTAATGTTTCCAGAAGACCAAAGAAGGCTTGAGCTTTGGCCCCAAAACCCAACTCACTTCGGGTACTTACCCCCTCTCATTGCATTTCTTTCTATTTCAGAATTTCTACTGAAATTTGCAGACCTGCTTTAATTGATATAGATTTATGATATTTTCTTGCAGAGATATCTTTAATGAATATGGAACAAGGATAAAGTCTGTGATGGAGCTTCTGTACAAGGCCAAGGCAAAGTCATTGAAGTTGGAAGAGGATTGGCTGATAGACGAGAAGAGGCCATTCAATTTGATCTCCATTGATCAACGCTCTTTATGTTTGCATTATTTTTATTTGTACGTTTTTGAATGTTTTACACATTTGCAAACAGTCAATTGGGTTACTAACTTTCTAACCTTGATCTCCTATCACTCTTTCAACGCGATATTTATCACAGTTTCACTCAAAGGAGGGTCAAGGGTAGGTCAGGCAAGATTTCTATAAGAGGCAGGCACGAGCCAAGGTTAAGCCTATCTGTCAAGCTAGTCAACCTTCCATGCGGCCAATTGCGTTTTTTTTTTTTTTTTCTTCTCTCGAACCAAATTTTCTCCAATTAATTGCAACTCAATTAGTCTAAACTTTTTCACCCCAATACAATAATTTCCTCATTTACATTCAACTCCCATTTATATTTTATAACGACACAAGATTGACTTCATTAAAAGTAAACATATAGATCAATCAGAAATCGTCACGTAACATCTTATTCTATACCAATAGTTAAAAAAAGATTAAAAAAGTCTAAGAATTAAAATACCAATAAACATGTAGGTCAATCATAGGTTGTCATGTGATGTCTTATTCTATACCAATCATTAAAAGAAAGATTAGAAAAGTCCAAGAATTAAAATACTATGCATTTTGATGCGTCCACGAGTACACTTCGACTCGACCTTGTGCCATTAAGAAATTATCGAAAATTGGTTAGAAGGATTTTTATTTTTTGTACAGAATGGTAATAAAGTTTTTCTAGTATAATGATCTAGGATTTAAAAAAATAATAATAATCGAGTCAAAAAACTCTATATTTTCGAAAGAAAATTTTTGGTTTGGGTAATCGTTTATTCAGAAGTCCATGTTTTAGAAGTTCACTAAGTTTGGAACATGTGTTTTCGGTTCGGGTGAACAGTGCAGTGGTGATCAAGGCCAATAGGTTAAAAAGAAATGTTTTAGCACAAAGAGATCACATAAATTAACGTGGTACGTTAGATTATAAAATTATTTTTATTGTAATATACATTTAATGTATCATATGAAGTTATATCAATACATGAGTTTATTTTTATATATCTCTATGTAAATGTAACACTTCTCTAGGTTAAATATACAATTACTTAGTCAACACAACAAAAATGCGAAAGAAGACCTGTTTGTACTGGAAATCTTTAGATGTAAAATAAATTCACTTTTTCTTTAACTACCCTTCACTTCAAGTTTTTTTTTTTTTTTTGAAATACCCTTCACTTCAAGTTGAGTGAAGGGTAGTAATTTTAGAATAATGGTAAGTTAGAATCATTCTTATTCCCTCAAAGATTATAGATTAGTCTCGTTTGGTTACGTAGTTCAGATGAGATGAAATGAGATGTTTTGTTGAAAGTTGAATACAATATTGTTAGAATATAATTTTTTAATATAATTTTTATTTTGGTATTTGAGTTGAATTGTTTATTATATTTTATGTGAAAGTTTAAGAAAATTGTTATGATAAGATGAGATGAAATGAAATGATTTTTTATATCCAAGCCGGGCAGAAATTGTACATTTCAGATATTATTGAATGATTGATTTGTTGCCGATTGATGATTGCATTTCCGTCTTGCAAGTAGATTTTTTTTTTCAAATATTTTTTAAATTCCTTACAATTTTTTTTAAAAAAATACAAATTCATTAAAAAATTACTTCATTAAACATTTAAAAAAAAATTACAATCGATACACTATTTCGATAGATATTCTCGATGGATATATATATATAATATGCAAAACGCAAACGCATGTCCGAGTCATTTGAGGCCTCTTTTATCTTTTTCCTCCATAAATGGTTCAAGAGTGCCAATGTAAAAATGATGAGTTTGCATGTACTTGTGACGAAACCTATTCTATGTGAGTTATAATTTTCTAGAGTTGAGTCACATGATAGACTACTAGAAGAAAACCTGAAGATATATAAGGTCAGACAGCTCAACATCTATTCGAGCTAATATTACACATAAAGATCGTTCTAGTATAACTTCTTTATTTATTGAATTGTTGATAACTCACCCTTTTATCTTCACAATATTTTTAGATGATTTGAAAGTTTGAATTGAGGATCAAGATTATGGAGCATAGGTAAGATGATTTTAAGTATAGTAGATTAAGCGTAGAAAGTTATTATGAGTATTTTTTATTAAGAAATTTTTATTGTGTATTGATGACTTGACATTTTGAAAAATTGGTTACATTGAAAAAATTAGTTTGAATCGAAATTTCTATATAATATTGAGAATTTGGAATCTATAATTATATTGTTAAAATATGAATTTAAGTGATAGGAAGTAACTTAAATTAAATTCATATTTTAACAATATAATTATAGATTCCAAATTCTCAATATTATATAGAAATTTCGATTCAAACTAAATATAACTATTAGCTGGACGAAACTACCCTTTACGTGCTCTGCTAGGGTTTTACTGTGTTTCTTCTCCGTTTGGCCCCTGGGTTGCTTCAGGCTGCATGGCAGCCGTGGATGGCCACGTTTCTGGCCGTCAAACCTTTGCTGAGATGGCTGCTGCGGTCCCTCAGCCTCTTCCCGATATCTCTGTAGCCCCGCGTGCTCCAAAAATTATGGATGGTGAGATCTTTTTTCAGTTCTCCAAAGAAGAAATCAGTAGATCTGCTGAACCATTCCGGTTCTCCATCGTGATCAAGTTCCTTCGACAAAGGCCTTCCCTGGACGCCATACGTGCTTTTATTTCCAGCCGCTGGGGACTGTCTTCTACTCCGGTGGTTTCCTCCATGAAAATACTGCGTAATGTTTTTATTCGAATGGCTTCCGAAGCCGATTTTGTGAAAGCTCTCTCCCGGGAATCCTGTGAAGTAAATGGAGTGGCATACCGTGCTTTTCATTGGTCTCCAGAATTCAATGAAGAGCATGAACCTTCTAATGTTCCCGTGTGGATCTTGCTCCCGGGATTACCTCCCAACTATTATCAAGAGTCTTTTCTTCGAATATTTACTGCTCCTATAGGCCGGTTCATTCGGAGGGACAACCCCACGCGTTGTGCTACCCGAACTGATGGAGCGAGACTCTGTTTGGAGATGGATGCAGCCAAGGAGCCGATTACCTATTTCTGGATTGGTGCCCCAGGTTTGCCTACTAGTCGGAAACAGGAGGTGCACTATGAAACGTTGCCCGCGTACTGTGGAAAATGCAGAGTTCAGGGTCATAATCTGAAAACCTGTCGGGTTGGCAAGGATTTCAACCGTGGTGGTAAGAAAGTTGAACCAATAAAGGGTGATACTCGTGCTGGTCAGATTCAGGGGGATGAGATGATCAAAATCGTGGGCACCCCTGAAACAGAGTCTGCGGAACAGGTTGTTATTCCGGAACAACCTTCCATCACTGCTTTATCTCCTGCACAGAGGGATGTTCTTACGGAGGCTGATATACATGATGAGGGAGGGGTGCTTGTGATAAGCGAAGTTGCTGGGAATACTTCTCGTGAGCAGACTCTTGAAACAGAGCTTGCTGACCAAACTACGGTTCAAATTTTAACCGTTTCCTCAGCCCCGGTCCAGGGGGTTAATCACTCAGATTCTGGAGAAGGAGGAACGCTAGTGCTAAGTGAGGATACAGGTAATCTTTCCAACCATCCTAAAGAGTTTTCTTTTAATGTTGACAAACCACTTATTCCGATGCTGGAGGCAGCTCTTAATACTAACCTGGAAGAAGATCATATTAGTCAAGCTGTTGAACAAAGATTACCATTCGGTAGCCTACAGGAAAATCATGAGTATAATCTGGAAGAAGTGGTTTCTGAGCCTGACACTGATATCTTTCCAGACGTGCTCCCTCAATTCAAGGATTACCATTCCGATTCTACAGGTAACTCGCATAAGAAAAAATATCAAAAGAAAAAGTTTGAGAAAGTTCGAAGCTCAAGTCGGGTTATTACCCGTCCCACTCCTTTGTCTTTATGAGCCACATTATTGTTTGGAATGCCCGTGGTATTGGTACCTCTCGTCGTAGATTGAAGAATTTAGTTTGTCAGTTTAAGCCTAAGCTGGTTGCGGTTTTGGAACCTTTTCAAGCTCTGGATAAAGCCATTCATTTACAACATTACTTAAATTTTGATTTTTTTATTTCGAATATTGTGGATGGTGGTAAAATCTGGATTTTCTGGGACAAGACTCTTGATATTCAAGTGATGCGGACTAATTTGCAATTTATTTCTCTTCGTGTTAACATGGGGTCCTATAAATTTTTGTGTACTATTATCTATGCTAAATGCAGTATGTATGAGAGGAAAATGTTATGGGAGGATCTTAGTTCCCAGGTTATGGGTCCCGAACCTTGTCTTTTTGCTGGGGATTTTAATATTATCAGGAATAATTCGGAACGGAGAGGTGGTGCACCTCGTTCTAATGTGGCGATGGAAGATTTTAATAACTGGATTCATCAAGGTGGTCTGGTTGAAATGAGGTCTAAGGGTAATAAATTTTCTTGGTGTAATGGACAGCTGGGTCTTGCTAGATCTTGGGCGAGATTAGATCGGGTTTTAATGGATTTCTCTATGCTCGATTATTTCTCTCATGCAGTTTGCTCTTATCTTCCTCGCACCACGTCTGATCATTCCCCTATGGTTATTGAATTCAAGATGGATCCGTTCTCTTATGGCCCTTCCCCTTTTCGTTTTCAACAAATGTGGGTGGATCATCCGCATTTTTTGCTGTGTGTCCGACAAGCGTGGTCTATTCCTGTTGGTGGTCGGGGTCTTACTAAATTGGTTTTTAAATTGAAGAACACTAAGGTCGCCTTGCGTGAATGGAACAAAAAGGTTTTCGGTTTTACTAATGTGCATATTACTTCTCTTGAAAAGCATATTGAAGAGCTTGAAATTAAATTGCAGCAACACTGGGATGATGATACTGAAAGGGAGCTTTTAATTTCTTCGGCGGAACTAGAGGATTGGGTCCGTCGTGAAGATACTAGGTTGGCTCAAATGTCTAAATTAAAATGGCACATGGATGGTGATCGTAACACGAAGTTCTTCCATGCCTGCCTGGCTAATAAACGCCGTAAAAGGGTGGTGGAAATGAAATCTTCGAATGGTATGGTGTTTAATTCGCCAGAGAGTATTCATCAGGGGGCCGTGGATTTCTTTTCTAATTTTCTGCAGGGCACGCCGGCTAGCTTATTACCTGATTTATCAGCTCTTATCTCTCCTATTATTTCTGAGTCTGATAATTTGATGTTATGTGCAGTTCCCTCTATGAATGAAGTTTTCTCTGCTCTATCCTCTATTCCTTCTAATAGCTCCCCGGGACCTGATGGTTTTGGTTCGGGTTTCTTCAAAAGTTGTTGGGATATTGTGAAAGAGGATGTCTTGGAAGCCATTACTGAATTTTTTAATTCCAAGCAGCTTCCAAGATTTTTTACTGCTTCCTTTCTTGTTTTAATCCCAAAGGTTGACATACCTTCTGGATTTGATAAGTTTAGGCCTATAAGCCTTTGCTCGGTTTTCTATAAAATTTGCTCCAAAATCATTGTTAATCGGTTGACAGGTTTCCTTTCTCAAATGATATCATGGGAACAAGGTGCTTTCATTCCAGGGCGAAGCATCTTTGAGAATATTAGTCTCACCCAGGAAATGGTCTATTCTATCAACAAGAAGGCACATGGAGGTAATATCATGATTAAACTGGATATGGCTAAAGCTTATGATAGAGTGGATTGGCTCTTTCTTCTGGAGGTTCTTCGCTGTTTTGGGTTTTCCTCTGATTTTTGTGCTCTTATCAAAACATGCATCTCGACTCCTTGGTTTTCGATTATGATGAATGGCACTATTAAAGGTTTTTTTCAAAGTGGCCGGGGACTGCGACAGGGTGATCCTCTTTCTCCCTATCTCTTTATTATCCTTCAAGAAATTCTCTCAAGATTGATCAAGCAAAGTGTACAGGCTCAAAAATTTGGTCAATTCTCTCAGGCCCGAGGTACCCCCATTATTTCTCATCTTATGTATGCTGATGATGTTGTGCTTTTTTCTAATGGTAGCTCTAACGCTATAAGGGAAATATTATCTGTGCTTCATAAGTATGAGCGCTGGTCGGGTCAATGTATCAATCACTCTAAATCTGCCATTTATTGCTCAAAGCATATCTCTTCCATGCGTAAAAACTTATTATTACGGCAGACTGGATTTTCAGAAGGATCTTTCCCTTTCAAATATCTGGGCGTGCCTATTATTTTGGGTCGTCTTAAACAGGTACATCTGGAAGATATGGTGTCTAATATTCAAAAGAAAATATCGGGATGGAAGATGAGATTTCTTTCAGCGGGTGGTCGTCTTATTCTACTCCGACATGTACTCTCTAGTATGGCTCTTCATCTCTTTGCTGTTCTTCAGGTCCCGCAATCCACTATTAATGCTATTCATCGTATGATGAGTACTTTTTTCTGGGGGGAGCATAATGGAAAAGGTAAGAAAAAATGGGTGGCCTGGAATTCTATCTGTCGTCCCGTGGAGGAAGGTGGTTTGGCTCTTAGGAATCTTGATGATATGCAAAAAGCCCTTCATGCTAGATTTGCATGGAATCTCATTCAAGGTAATTCTTTATGGGCAAATTTTTTTAAGAGTAAGTATGTGGGTTCTAAACCTTGGGTCTTAGTTGATCCAATGAAAGGTACGAGGTTCTGGAAAATGATTGCTAATTCACTCCCTTTGATCTTGGATAAGTCTAAGTGGCGCCTTAAAGAGGGTTTGGTTTCTTTCTGGTATGATAACTGGCGGGACAACGGTCCGTTAGTTAATGATATGCATATTATGGGTCATCCTCATCTTCAGGTAAAGGATTGCAAATTAAATAATGAATGGGACATGGACTTTATTCTTCAATTAGTGGGACCGAATCACTTTGATGGTATCTTAGTGGATTTGGGTAAGGCTAAACCAGGTATTGATGTGCTGATTTGGACCAATAATGATAATGGTTTTTTCTCCACTAAGTCTGCTTGGGATTGTTTACGTATTAGGGGTGATACTATTGAGGAACATTCTTGGATATGGCATAAGAGTCTTCCTCTCAAAATGTCTACCCACATGTGGAAAGCTTGGTTTATGGCCCTTAGCGTCGATCACCACCTTAGACATATTGGTATTCCTATTACCTCCCGTTGTGATTGTTGTGCTAACGGTCATTATGAGGACCAAAATCATGTTCTTTTTGCAGGTGATATTGCGAAAACTGTTTGGCGTTATTTTGGGGCTAACCTTGGGATCCCAATGGGACAAAATTGGAAAGATTCGGTGAGGATTTGGTTTCGCCGTGCAAAGTTATCGTCTCAAGTTGGCATTCTTGTGGGAATCCTGCCGGTGATTATCACTTGGCGTATTTGGCGGCGACGATGTTTGGCGCGTATGGAGGGTCGCTTTGAATCTGCCTCTGACATCATTCATTCTGTTCGGCGGTGGATAAATATTATTTGTCGTGATATTCATGCTAGTTCTCACCTTTCTAGCTTTGATTTACAGGTTCTTGAGGGTTTGAACGTCCGGCCAAATTTACCCCCAACCCGGCATTGCAAAGTTGTTGCTTGGCAACGGCCTTCGGTGGGATGGGTTAAGCTGAACACAGATGGCAGTAGTTTGGGTAATCCTGGGGCCTCAGGTATAGGTGGAGTTATTAGAAATAATCACGGTCATCTAATTCATGCTTTTTCCTTGTCCATTGGTACAGGTTCTAATAATCGGGCTGAGTTGTTAGCTCTTCTCCATGGGCTCCAGGTATGTCAATCATTATCCTTAAATTATGTAGAAATTGAACTTGACTCTATGATGGTAATTGCCTGGTGGAGAAGTAAAAGATGTGGGGTGTGGTATTTGGAGGATTTTTGGGAGGAGATAATGGACATTATGAACTCTATGACGTGCTCGATTCATCATGTTTATCGGGAGGCTAATAAAGTTGTAGATTGGCTAGCCAAACATGGGGCTTCTGGTAGTGATTTGATTTGTTCGCATTTGACGGAGACTCCTCGAGCTTTGCGTGGTCTTATCCAAATGGATTACTCTGGTTTACCTTCAATTCGTTTTGTTTAAGTTTGGGTGGTCTTTGTTTGGGGTTCTTTTTGTGGTCCTTTTCTTTCTAGCTGTTTCCCTTTTCTGCATTCTGGGTTTATTTTGTACTCCAGATGCTTGTTTTGTTACCACGGTTTTCCTCCGCCACAAGTGAGGGTTATTAATAAAATTGGGGAGGGGTCACTCTTGGACATGTGACCCTAACTCTTTAAAAAAAAAAAAAAAAAAAAAAAAAGTGATAGGAAGTAACTTTTCGATCCGTGCGAGACCAAGGAGTTACATACAGCTAAATACCGATGCATTTGCAAAGATGAAGAATTTGAGGTTGCTCCAGATCAATAATGTGCATCTCACAGGACGCTACAAGCTTCTTTCCAAAGAGCTAAGATGGCTATGTTGGCATAAGTGCCCATTAAAAATTCAAAAATTTCTTCTTGAGAACCTTGTTGTGCTTGATTTGTACCATAGTAATTTTAAAGAAGTCTAGAAGGAGAACAGGGTAACGAATTTTACTGTACCTTTTATTCCTCTTTTGATGTTAGTAATCAGAAGCACCAAATCTTTTTGTTCACACACACCAAAAGTCTTAGCTATTCCGAAAATCTCAATTGTTATATACATAATGCAGATATTCAACAAGTTGAAAGTACTTAATCTCAGCTATTCCACAAATCTCTGCAAGTCACCTTGCTTCTCACAAGTCCCACATCTAGAGATACTAATACTGGAAGGTTGCATAAGCTTTGTTGAGCTTCATGACTCTGTAAGATATCTTGAAGGGCTTGTTTTGTTGAATTTAAAAGGATGCAAGAACCTTAGGAATCTCCCAAAAAGCATTTCTAAATTAGAATCTCCTGAAACTCTTAACTTGACTGGTTGCTTAGAGCTTGAAAAGTTGCTAGAGAATTCGGGGGATTTACAACTGATCGTGATTGGAGGGGTACTTCCACGAACCTTCAGCATAAAACAGTGTCAAATTGTGGTGGATAAAATACACAGCCCTGCTGAAGGTTTTAGGATAAAATACAAACCATCAGTATTGGTGTTTTTCTTTTTTCTTTTTTTTTTTTGGTATACTGTAACATAATTAAGCTTCTATTAGGCGTGGCATGTTAAAAAAAATAAATGAAGATTAACTTATATATTCATTGTAATTCATATTGCGTATTCATTTACTTCACAACATGTATTATCTGTACCGGATATAAACTAAATTTCTCATTCACTTGGTCTTAACTCTTTGTTGCTTTCTACAAATACTGATTTTTGGGGATTTACAAAATCATAAGTAGAGAGAGTCAAATAAATATTATTTAAATTATAAGTATTAAAATTAAGTTAATTCTTAATGTGGATTATGTAATTAAAAAACATATGTAATTATAAGTATATTTATGATGTTGATAGTTATAACTTAGAGTACTTTAGTATTCATAATTATTAATAATAGCCTATATTAAAAATTAAAAATTAAAATTCTAACTTTTTATGTATCAAATAACTTCATTGTCCATAAATTATTAATACTTGCTTGCAACTTCAGTATTAAAAAAAAAACCTAAATTAGTACTTTAATGAAATATAAATAGTAGAGTATGTATGAATGTAATACTTTAAATATATATATTGTTAGTTAAGTTTAAAAAAAAAAAACTTAAATTACTCTCAATGTATATATATATTTAAAGTCGAGCAATGCTACACAACTTTCTCAACCTCCGCACATCATATTTTTTTAAATTTTTAAATTTTTAAATTTTTTTAAATTTTATTTGAGTTTATTTTTTTAAACTAATTTAATTCTTCTATTCATTATTTATATATTAAATATTTGATAAAAAAATAATAATAAAAATTAAAAAAAATATGATGTATAGAAATTGCGTAAAATTTTTCTTTGAGCATAAATAAACTTTTCGTTAATTAGTGGCGGAAATGTCAATCCGCTTGGCATTTATTGAACACAAATAACGCTGGTTGAGACGGTACTCGATTTGTGTGCATGCTACAATGACAACAAGTGCTGAAACTTGTGTGTTTACTTACTAAAATAAATAAATAAATATATATATATATATATATATATATATATATGTTTAATCATCAGTTGCATGACTTGAGAACTGAGATTTTTTTTCAAACACTAAAAGTTAATATAATTAATCAAGGACTTGGAAAAATAAAGCATAATATTTATTTGACTTCTCTCTACATATGATTTTGTAAATGCCCAAAAATCAGTATTTGTAGAAAGGAAAAAAGAGTTAAGACCAAGTGAATGGCAAATTCAGTTTATATCCGGTACCGATAATACATGTTGTGAAGTAAATGAATAAAACGCAATATCAATTACAGTCTGTGGTCGGTCCGGATCATGACACGCGGCAAAAATCAGCGCGAGGTTCAAAGTCTGTCGTCGGTCCGAATCATGACACGCGGCAAAAATCAGCGCGACGAACTATGTAACCGACGAAGCAGATGATTTGTTTGTACCATTTTATTTTGTAATGGTCGGTCCCGTGGTCCAAGATTTGAAAGTGGGACTCATAAATGTCACCATGCCACCCTCCACGAGCTTTCTTTGCTTATAAATAAGAGTGGAGGACAGCCCAACGGCCAAAACCCCTACCAATTTGTACCTTATCATTACTTTACCGCTAAGCTGAAAAATCAGAATCTGGTTTGGAATTGGGTAGGACCGATTCAATTGACTGGGTGATTCAACAAATTGGATGGGACAATTTATGATAATTTTGAATCGATTATTTTAATTTTAATAAAAAAAATATAAAAAATCATATATAATGTAATTCAAGCATTTAATATTACGTATAAAAGAGTATGTTAATAGCTATTATACGCAGATTAGTTCACCAAAATGGCATATCAAAATGCCGCCTAAACTCTTTTGTACGTTTTCCTCGATCCCTTTCCCGTGTGATCTTCTGATCTCCGATCTTTTGCTTTGGTAACAAGATGTGTGGTTGTTTGAATTTTTATACTTACTAGTATTAGCTCGTAGCAAGATCTAATATCAATTTCAAATGAATACAACTGATCTAATCTTGGAGACAAAACAAAATGAGTTAATTCTACTAAGGGGTTCGATCGGAACTAAAATTCAAATTCTAAGCAACTTAGAACACATGAAGAGTACCACTGATCATATCCCGAAGTACTACTACGAAAAATACAGTAGAGTAATTAAGTAAACTATACAATGATAAACAGAATTTCCTAATAAAACCCAACCTCATGATGTGATGCAATATTCACAAAGCATCATCAAGAGGTGTGACAACAATTCAAGTAAAGGTTCAACTACTCTTCCAAATAATCATCCAGCTTGGCCTTTACCTTCCGAGTCGAGCTAGCTAGGTTTTACATGCAAGTTTGTACTGGTATATTAAATTATATTTGTAATATGTATTATGTCAATACAATTTATAATTGTTGTTATTTACTAATGTGTTTCATTCTGTGTTTAAGTGAAGGATGAGCACGTGGCTCGATCTAGTCCCTTAATGCTTATAATGAAAAGTTATAGAAACACGTGATGAAGTCATGTTCAAGCCTCTGAGAAGTTATATGCTGAGTTGTTGGATTACCATGTGGTGACATCTGTTGGAGCATATAAATACATCCTTACTTGTAACCCTAGATAGACCGAGACTCACTTGTACATTTTCGGCTAATACAAAGCAGAGAGTGAGAAAGGGGGCGATTCTAGGGTTTATGAGTTTGCCTCTTTTGAGAGAAAAAATCAGTGCGATTTCTTGTGGTTTTTCTGTGAGGGCTTTGTAATACTGAGTACTGTGGCTTCTCTGTAAAATATTGTTTCATCAATAAAGGTCTCTGAGGCCCGTTGCTGCCATGGATGTAGACCATTAAGGTCGAACCACGTAAATTTGTGTGTTCTTTCCTTTATATGCTTTATTGTTATTGCTGTATGATTCCTTTTGATGAACTGTTATTTTCTTGTTGGTTCATGCTACGTATTATTAAATCTTGTTAGGTATTTAGCAATCAGTTCATATATTGGAATACTGTTGGTTAATGTCTGTAAATAGAATCATTATCAAACCGTAACTTCCTTTTTGATTCTTTAATCTTTCTGTTTGGGATTAAACTTAAGTGTTTTGTTCAAACAAATAGAAACGTCTTCTTTGATAAAGAAACTAAAACCTATTTTATAACTATAAAATTGAGACGTTTTATAACAATATTGAATGATATATTAACCTCATAAACTGATTTTAATGTTGCTGTCATGATTTGAAATGTATATTTTTGCCGAAAGGGTTTGCGCAAATTAAACATTGCACATTTGATTTAGCATTATTCACTATGTTTCTTTGAATATTATATATATCATCATGATGATCATATCCTCAAGCGACTTTAGTTGTGTTTTCGAACTCCTGATGGCATGCATGTGACATGTCCCTGGTTGTAGAAGCACGATATCACACACACACACACACACACAGCTTAATTACTCACGAGGAGCTAGTAGAATAAAAAGACACGCGGCACTCACAGGGACGTCCAACTGAAATGAAGCTTTCCTTCTTTTTCGGCCTTGTCTCCTATAATGAGCTAGCTCCTCAATCTTGGCCTCCGGAAATTTCAATCCGCTTGGCACTTATTGAACACAAATAACACTGATTGAGACAGTACTCGATTTGTGGGCATGCTACAATGACAACAAGTGCTGAAACTTGTGAGCTTACATACCAAAATAAAAATATATATATGCTTGATCATCAGTTGTATGACATGAAAACTGAGGTTTTTTTTCCAAACCCTCAAAGTTAATATAATGGAAAACGCTAGGCTAACCGAGAGATTAGACCGAGAGACTGGATTGATGCTGCATGTCATTTTTTGAAGGAATGGCTTGTACAAAATATTTTAAAAAAAAGACTATGCAGATCTAGCTTCTCTCTTCCCCTTCGCACGCCTCCCTCCCTCTCTCCCGCTCGGATGTAACTACAAAATCGAAGCAATCTCTCAACTTCCATTTCCGGCAAAAATTGAGCGGCAGATTTCCATTTCCAGCATCCTTAAAAAAAATACTTTTAAACATCTTTTCTTTTCTTTAAATATTTTTTAAACATCCCTAATTATTAAGAAAAAAAATATAAATTTATTAATAATCACTTATTTAACTATTAAAATAAATAAAAATATATTAGTGAACACATTTAGTAAACATATTTAATAGTCATACTATATTTTCCTAAAATTATTCGCCTTCTTAATAATATTTGGATTGGATTGTTACAATTTGTCGGTACTCAAAACTTTCAGACCATTATCGTTGGAGTTGATTGAGTTTTTTGCGACAAGTCAGTACCCACATTAGCAAAGTTGAGGGCAGCTGCAGAACAAGAGCAAGAGTGAGGACATGAATTCATTAATGAAGTCCCCTTCATCAATTTTATTGCTGTGGGAACTCTTCTTCCTTATCACAAAACAACCCCCTTTTTTTATATTTAACTTCACATTTATTATATATATAATAATTATGGTTCCAGTTTTACCCTTTGAATAATGTTAATAAAAGAGGAAATTATTACAACAAAAATTAAAAAATGAATTACTATTCATTCTCTAAATCACTTTTATTAATATTTTATTCATTTCAATTAAATTAATTCTTCTTTCAATCATCTGCACTTTCTCTCATATTCATATTTGTTATAGTTTTAATAATAGTTTTAAAAATAATTTAAATAACTACAAAAATATAAAAATAATAATAATTTTAAAAATATTAAAAATAATTTAAATTTTTATTTAAAATATTCACTAAAGTAATAGTTTAAAACATAAGAAAAAATATTGAGTAGTTAAATTTGTAAATGGAAGTGAGAGAAAAAAGTAATAAATAAATAATAATAAAATATTATTTTAATAGAATAGATAATGGATAGGAAATAAGATATAGAAAATTTGTAAAAAATTAATAAAATTTAAAAAAAATAAATGGACGCTACTACTTAGCCCACTCTAACGTCCCGTTCGTTTGTCCCGCTTGACGTGGAAAGCATTTTACTCATTTTAAAACATAAAACACACGAAGCCGTAAGCCCCAGCTCTATTTCTCCAACGGTAATCTCCTTTCTACTTCTCAAAGTCCTCTGCACGTTCTCTACCCCGTGAACTCGTGAAGGCCGTAGCTCATCTCCGACCCCGTGAAGGCCCAGCTTCATCCCCATCGACGGAACATCTACGACCTCTCGAACTCATCTCCGACCTCACTCATCTCCGATGGTAAGGTTTTTTCTTTTTTCTTTTTATTTTTTTTTTCTTTTTTTCCCCCTCCCAGACCCATCCACCATTTCGGCCGCCTAGACCCTCCATTTCGCCGCCCCCAGCCCCACCAGTTCGAGCCCCACCCCTTTCGGCCATCTCTCCGTAGATGGTTTCAGATATTGCTTCCCCTGCATTGCACTAGACTAGGGAGGCTGAATTCCTCCCAATATAATTTTGTTTT
Organism: Cyclocarya paliurus; assembly: GCA_029856935.1. Taxonomy (NCBI): domain Eukaryota; kingdom Viridiplantae; phylum Streptophyta; class Magnoliopsida; order Fagales; family Juglandaceae; genus Cyclocarya; species Cyclocarya paliurus. Next base: position 15,647,742 of record CM056958.1, read on the forward strand.
TTTTTTGTTTATTTTGTCTGGATTTTTTTTCCTTTCTAAGCTATGTATGTTGTTGTGGTTATTGCTTATTGTATTAAGGAAGGGAATGAAAATTGAATAAATAAAACATTTGTAAATATTCGGTTTGCACTTGACATATTTGTGAAAATGCTTGTGAGAAGTGAATTGGGATGTCTGATGCTTGTGAGAGCAGAAACTAGACTCAGTTATGTACAAGGCATGTATTTTGTTTTTGTTTTCTTTCTTGTTGCTTATGGGTTGATTTCAGGCAGGGATTTCAGGCAATAATCATTCCACATTATTGTTTAATTTAATTCTATGGTGTTGCATGTAGGTAATTTCTGCAATGTAGGATGATGGCTTCATTTTCGTGGTTTATAGGTTGAAGGAACTCAGTAAATATAAGGGGTACCATGTGAGAGATGTTTTAGAAAGAGTAATGTTGTCTAAGTGTATTTTGTTTTAGAAAGAGTAATGTACCAGTGTAGTGTATTTTTTTTAGAATTAAATGGAGTCTATTATTAATGGGCATGACATCCATTAGACATGTTCACTTAATAAAATAGAAAATATGGTCTAGTTGGTACGTGTTCACCTGCATGTAAATGTATTTTAAAATTTTTCACGGGAGGCCATTTGCCCCACACCAAGTATTGATCATGGTGAGTTTCGCCATGGTTTAATGAATGTTAACGTCAAATAATTATTTCATTTTCATTTCTTGAAAGAAAAAATCTGTCAAACAAGTTTGTTAATCCTACAATGTCGGAAGCACATAGTAGCACTAGCAATATGTCACGCTCAAAGAACTATTGGCAAAATGAATACCCAATATGCTTTTGTGGTATTAAAGCATGTAGATGAACTGCGCATACAGAAGATAATGAAGGTCGTCGATTTTTTAGTTGCCAAAACTTTGAGGTATATTATTTCAATCTTGTTTGCTAAGAAGTGTAGTAATCCTCGTTTGCTAATTTGTTAGTTAATTTTGCAGGCTGGACATTCTTGTGGATATTTTTGTTGGTATGACCTGAAAATACCACCATATGGTGAGAAGAGAATCAACCGTTTAAAGACTGAAATTCAAAAGATAAAACTAGCAATGGATGTCCAAACAACTCGATATCGATTGGAAATAGAGATTGAGTGACGCAAGAGAAATGCTGAGAGAGTCATTGTAGTTTTAGTAATTTTAATGTCATGGGTATTTTGTTTAGGAATGTTTTTTGGAAAAGTCTAATACGTTATGTAATCTTTGAAGTTAATGTAATTTCATTCACTATCTTGTAATCTTGTGTGGTTTTGTAATTCAAATCCAATTAATAGCATGATAAAATCCAAACACGTCAATACAATAAGAGGTTCAATAAAATCTTGAAAATGCAATGGTTCTACCCAACACAAAACCTAGAGGGGATGAATAGGTGTAGTTCGATTTTTCTGATCTAATAAAAAATATTGACAAGCAATTAAACAATGAAAACAATGAAACAAAAATATTGTCTCGAGCGAGAGTTGAGCACAAGTTAACTTTCAGAACTTCACTCGAGCGCTTAGTCTAGCGAGAATCGAGCGATTCACTCTAGATGGATCCGTTCGAGCGCAGAGTTGAGCAAGAATCGAGCGGTTCACTCTGGATGGATCCGCTCGAGCGCTGAGTCAAGCGACCATCGAGCGGTTCACTCTAGATGGATCCGCTCGAGCACCAGTTGAGTCCGCTCGAGCCATATTGAGCCAACTTCAATACTTTTCATGTGGCACGCTTCAACACTTGTTACAACACCATTTTACATAGGTTTTCACAAGAATATGCCAACCAACTAATTTTTCCCTTAACAAAATCTCAAGATTACAATCAGTTCATCTAAACATGTCAATATAAAATCTTGAAGTCCCGACGCAAAGCCTCCGCAATTAAAAAGCACTGAAATTATGATGGAAAGCCTCCATAGTGTTGTCCTATAGGGGGCAAAATGTTGTAAGTGGCAACTCAATTCACGAAACCCATTATTAAAATATTTTAGTTTTACATTATCAATGAGTGATGAACGGTAGAATGAGTTGCGAAGAATTCAGGCGCATGTGTCCAAACTTGACTTTGTTGATCCTAGTATAATTTAAAAATAAAGTAAATAAAATACATTCAAACCAAGTGAATCGTAAATTGTTTAAACAATAATAATAATAAAAAAAAAACCTCAGCTTCGTTGTTGTGCAATCACCTTTTCGTACTGGATTTCTTAATACTCTTTTCAGCAGGGTGCACTTCTCTCTTAGACAGTGGTCTTCCCTTACTCCGAACCACCAACAGACTACGAACTGTAGGGGTCGAAGCCTCCGTCGACCGATTTGTATCAACTATGTTGCTGGTATCATGATCAGCGATACCAGGATACTATGTTTTCAACTATTCTATCTGACTAATTAATTTAACACAACTGCTCTCAGTCTTTGAAGCATTAGAACACAGTTCATAGAAGCAATTTTGGATCATATCGTAACTTCGTGCATCTTCGATGTTCATTATGTCATAACTACTCTTCACAAAGGTGTATTTTCGCTTAACATTTTTCCTTCAACGATCCAAAATGTATTTTGATGGTATTGTACATTGGCCCATCTGAGTCAAGACATGAAGAGCATGTCTGATTGTTGAGATATGTTGGCTAGAATGAGCACCTAAAATAGAGTAAATCAGGACTGAATAGTTCCTAAAAAGAGAGATTTTAATATTTATTGCTTATTTTGTGGAGTCTCAATTTTAAGGAATAAAGTGATGATTTACTTATGGATTAAATGTTTTATCTATAGGTGATAAGGCCCAGGCCCAGAGGAAGGCTCAGAAACATCAAGTTAAGTGGCCCAGAATGCTGAAGCCCAGGCCTGTAAAATGGCCCAGCCCCATTCTCGAATGTTTAGCTCAGATGTCTCGGTTTCTCTTCAACAAACACCAAGGTTTCGAGAAGGCTCTCTTCAGAAGGGTAGAGTTGCGAAGAAAAAAAAGAAACGGTTAGAAGAGAGAGGGAAGAAGACGATGAGGGGAATGGAGGATAAAAGGGACTAGAGGCATGCGAGAGGGGCGGTCACACTCGGAATCTTTTCTTTTAGTCTGTTTTTATTTGGAGAATACTTTCTGTTTTTGTTTTCTTGTTTGGAGTTAGGGTTTCCGAATCATCTTCCCCGTGATGATTTGGGGCTAACTTCTTGTCTAGGGCTACAGAGGAAAGGGTTTTCTTTCCCCATTGTTGATTGTTTGTTGCTGTTATACTTAGTTCATACTTGTTGCTGTATTTTTCATACTTTACCTACTATCGGTTGTGAAGGATTTCTTGCTCTTAAACTGTTGTAGACTCACGGCACAGTAGGTCCATGAAATAATCAAGGATCCTTCAACCTTTGAGTCTTGAGAGAAAAAGGGGATGATAATACAGTGAGGGTTTTATCTCTTGTTGATATTTAATATGTGCTTTTGTTCATTTAAATTCGGAAATGTTAATATCTTGACTGAGTTAGCATAAACAGTTACATCCAGCAACTACAATCACATTGGTAGAAAGAACTCGAACCCTGTACCCCTAGTTTACTTCTTTCGGCAAAATCAAATTAATTTCAGTTCTGAGTTCTAAAAAGGTTGCTGTTTAGTGTTTGATTTTCCATGTTTTTAAACATTGCAAATCTGGTTTTATGAAAGTATCGTCTTTAGAGTAATCACAAATCCTCACTTCATTTACTAAACCATAAAATCATCCCACATTCTTTGCGGTTTCAGAGTGTATAAGTCAAAAGAGATTTGTTCCACATTGTTAATATAGTTGTCCCTGTGGAAATTATCTTGGGCACTCCCACTACAATATAAAATCTGCTTTTATACTTGGAAGCATTATTTGGTGAGTATCAAGTTTTTGGGGCCGTTGCCGGGAAAAATTGGTGAAACATAATTTTTCTTGTAAAAAAGTGAAGTATATCTGTGAACCTCTTCACAGAATGGGTAACAATTCTCATCCTTTTTGGTAAATAAATTTTGTTCTTGTTTGTTTGGTAAATAAATTTTGTTCTTCTTTGTTTGGTTTTCTGTGTTTTCTTTTCTTTCTTCTTTCCTACACCTGTTTGTCGGTTTTTGTTGTGCATGTCTGTTTGGACTAGGGATCAAGCATCACGATTAATCAGGACTGAATCACTTGCATCTATTGAAACTGTTTCTAATCATTTTGAGTCATCTTCTGAAACCTTGAGTAACATGGAGGATGAGGAGCATCAAGTTTTGAATCCAAATAAAACATTGAGAGAGTACTTATAGCCAGTTAGAACTAGCCCTCCCTCTTGCATTTTTCAACCTTTAAATGCAAATAACTTCAATTTTAAACCTGGAATGATCCCATTGATCTCCCATTTTCATGGAATGGAATCTGAAAACCCTTATTTGCACATTAAAGAATTTGAAGAAGTATGCTCTACATTCATGGATAGGACGTGTACTGAGGAAGTGATTAGGTTGAAACTTTTTCCCTTTTTTCTCTTAAGGACAAAGCCAAAACATGGTTGAATGCTTTAAGACCTCGGTCCATAGGAACTTGGCAAGAAATGCAAACTAAATTTCTTAAAAAAAATTTCCCTATGCATCGAACAAATGCCCTTAAAAGGCATATTATGAATTTTGGGCAGAAAGACAATGAAACTTTTTATCAATGCTGGGAAAGGTTTAAAGACTTGATAAATGCTTGTCCTCATCATGGCTATGAACATTGGAGAATCATTAGTTTTTTTTATGAAGGTTTGCATCCCAAAATGAAACAGTTTGTGGAAACTATGTGCAATGGTGATTTTTTGGTAAGGATCCTATCGAAGCTTTTGAATACTTCAATTACTTGGCTGAGAATGCCCAATCCTGGGACACTTCTAATGCTGGGGATAGATCTAAAAATGTGAGAAGCACAGTTGGGGGAGGGGGAAAGTATAATCTCAAAGAGGTTGATGACTTACATGCTAGGATGGCCCTAATTTCTAAGAAATTAGAATCTCTTGAACTAAGAAAAGTTAATGAAATGCATGTCTTACCCTCAAATGTTGATAAATGTGGGATATGTGAGGACCAAGGGCATAGCACCAATGTATGCCCCACTATACCTGCTTTTAAGGAAGTGTTATTGGACCAACCTAATGTTGTGAACATGATTGCTAAGAATTATTCAGGACCATTCTCTAACACTTACACTGCAGGTTGGAAGAATCACCCAAATCTCAGTTGGAGAACTGACCAGCAAGCTTCATCCTCCACAACACCCTACGCACCCTATGCACCACCTTCAGGCCCTCCTCATTACCCTAATCAACCCTAGTTCACTCAAAAAAAGAATTTAGAGGACTCCATCCAGCAACTCAATGCTAACCTCCAACAGTTCATGCAAAGCCAAGCAACCATAAATAACCAAAACTCCCAAGCCATAAATGACATAAGAGGTACTCTCACCAAAATAACCACTTCTTTGAGTATCCAAGAAAAAGGGAAATTTCCAGCCCAGCCTCAGCCCAATCCACAAGTGCAGCAATCTCAAGCAGAATGGCCTAACATGAAGGCTGCTAAAGACATCACAACCTTGAGGAGTGGTAAGATTTTGGATAAAACTGAACCTAGCATTGGAAACTCAGGTAAGGACCTCAACTCAAAATCACATGGTGAATTGCATGCTGAAAACTCTGAGATTCCTGTGTATGTACCTACTCCATTTCCTTAAAGGTTAATTTCTATGCATAAGGAAAAGCAAAATTCTGAAATTTTGGAAGTTTTCAAACAAGTCAAAATAAACATTCCATTATTGGATGCCATCAAACAAATCCCTGCTTATGCAAAATTTTTAAAGGATTTGTGCACTGTCAAACGAAAATTAAATGTTCAAAAAAAGGCTTTTCTCACTGACCAAGTTAGTGCCATCATCCAGAATCACACACCTCCTAAATACAAAGACCCTGGATCACCCACTATTTCCTGCATTATTGGTGATGCAAAAATTGGACAGGCTTTACTTGATTTAGGATCGGGGGTAAATCTCTTACCCTATAGTGTGTATGAACATTTGGGATTAGGTAAATTAAAACCAACTTCCATAATTTTGCAGTTGGCTAACAGGTCCATTAAAGTGCCTAGGGGAGTTGTAGAAGATGTATTAGTACAAGTAGATAGGTTTTATTATCCAATGGACTTTGTGGTGCTGGATATGAAACTAACTGTACCATCTAATGTCTCTTCTGCACCTGTGATCTTAGGAAGGCCCTTTTTAGCAACCTCTAATGCTATCATAAATTGTAGAAGTGGAGTTTTAAAACTGAGTTTCGGCAACATGACTTTGGAACTAAATATCTTTAATTTATGCAGACAGCCTCAAGAATTGGAAGAAATGCAGGAAGTCAATTCTTTGGAAGCAATTCCTTTTGAAGATCTTTTCTTTAATGTTGATTCTGTTGGAAGTTTTCTATTAAATAATGATGATAATATCTCCCCTGTCCTTGCTGTAGGAAGCTCAGGTGACACCCAATGGAGGCCTAAATTCAAACCATTGCCCCTCATTCCAGAGTCTGCTGATTCACCAAATGATGGTAGCCCAACACTGGAATTGAAAGCCCTCCCAATAGAGCTGAAATATCCTTATCTGGGCCCTGAGGAAACTCTCCCAGTGGTAACTTCATCTCAGCTCAATGCTGAACAGGAACGTAAGTTACTTGATGTGTTGGGGTAGCATAAAACTGCCATTGGGTGGAACATTGCTGACTTGAGAGGTATAAATCCTCTAACTTGCACCCATAGAATTTATTTAGAAGAGGGGGCTAAACCTTCTAGGGAGATGCAGAGAAGGTTGAACCCTACATTAAAAGAGGTAGTTAAGAAAGAGGTTTTGAAATTGTTAGATATAGGTATTATTTACCCTATAGCAGATAGTCAATGGGTGAGTCCCATTCAAGTGGTACCAAAGAAATCTAGTGTCATAGTGGTAAAAAATGACAAAGGGGAATTAGTACCTACTAAAACAACAACTGGATGGAGAATGTGTGTAGACTATAGGAAACTGAATACAGCCTCTAGGAAAGACCATTTTCCTTTACCTTCCCTTGACCAAATCTTAGAAAAGGTGGCTGGGCATGAGTTCTACTGTTTTCTAGATGGGTCTTCAGGGTATTATCAAATCGAAATTGCCCCAGAGGACCAAGAAAAGACCACATTTACCTGTCCTTTTGGGTCTTTGCTTTCAAAAGGATGCCCTTTGGCTTATGCAATGCCCCTGCCACTTTTCAGAGATGTATGTTAGGCATTTTCAGTGATTTAATTGATGATACAGTTGAAGTGTTTATGGATGATCTCTCAGTTTTTGGAAAAAGTTTTGACACTTGTTTGGCTAACCTAAAAACTATTTTGGCCAGGTGTGAGGAAAAGCAGTTAATGCTTAACTGGAAAAAGTGTCATTTTATGGTACAACAAGGAATAGTCCTTGGGCACATTGTTTCTAAAAGGGGTATTGAGGTCGACAAGTCCAAGGTAGATTTGATTGAAAATTTACCTATACCTAGAAGTGTGAAAGACATAAGATCTTTTCTAGGCCATGCTGGGTTTTATAGGAGGTTCATTAAAAACTTTAGCTCAATTTCGAAACCCCTATGCCAGCTATTGATGCATGATGTTACTTTTGCTTGGACAAATGAATGTCAGACTGCTTTTACCCAGTTAAAAGTCAGTCTAACTACTGCACCCATAATCCAACCCCCTGACTGGTCATTACCATTTGAAATAATGTGTGATGCCAGTGATGTGGCTGTTGGGGCTGCCTTAGGACAAAGAAAGAATAAACTGCCTCATGTTGTGTACTATGCTAGCAAAACCTTAAATGATGCTCAAAAAAATTACTCTACTACAAAGAAAGAATTGTTAGCTATAGTATTTGCACTGGAAAGTTTAGGGCTTATTTGCTTGGGTTTCCTGTCATTATTTTCATTGACCATGCTGCACTGAAGTTCCTGTTTACTAAGAAAGATGCAAAACCGAGGCTCATCAGGTGGATACTTTTGTTACAAGAGTTCAACATTACAATTAAGGATAAAAAAGGGGTGGAAAATGTTGTAGCAGACCATTTGTCTCGGCTCACAGTGAACTCAACTATTCAAAATCCTCCAATTTCTAAATCTTTTCTTGATGAAAATTTATTTTCAGTCCAGGTTTTACCTTGGTATGCTGACTTAGTTAATTTTTTGGTAACAGGACAAACTCCAGCCCATTGGACAGCACAAGACATCAGGAAAATGAAGGTTGAGGCAAAGTTTTTCTTTTATGATGAGCCTTACTTATTTAAGTATTGTTCTGACCAGATAATTAGGAAATGTGTACCTAATACTGAAATCTCTGCCATACTTACTTTCTGTCATTCTGAAGCTTGTGGTGGGCACTTTTCTGCCCACAAAACTGTTGCTAAAATTTTACAAAGTGAGTTTTACTGGCCAACAATGTTCAAAGACACCTACATTTTTTGTTAATCTTGTGAACCTTGTAAAAAACTGGGGGGGATTACCAAAAGAAACATGATGCCAATGCAACCAATTCTAGTTTTAAAAATTTTTGATTGTTGGGGCATAGACTTTATGGGACCATTTCCCTCTTCTTGTGGTTGTTTGTACATCTTGCTTGCTGTTGACTATGTGTCAAAATGGGTTGAAGCCATATCGTCCAGAAATTGTGATCATCACATTGTTTTAAAATTTGTTAAGGAAAATATTTTTGCACGGTTTGGTATGCCAAAAGCTATAATCAGTGACCATGGGACCCATTTTTGCAACAAACCACTTGCTATTTTAATGAAAAAATATGGGATACATCACAAGGTTTCTACACCTTACCACCCTCAGACTAATGGACAAGCTGAATTGGCCAATAGGGAAATAAAACACATCCTTGAAAAAACTGTTAACCCTAATAAAAAGGACTGGTCTAAGAGGTTGTCTGATGCACTTTGGGCATATAGGACTGCTTACAAAACAATTCTGGGAATGTCACCATATAGACTAGTCTATGGTAAAGCATGTCACTTGCCTGTGGAGTTAGAACACAAAGCATACTGGACCATTAAAAAATTTAACTTCAATGCTGACCAATCTGGTTCATCTAGGAAACTGCAGATTGCTGAATTAGAGGAACTCCGAAGGGATGCTTATGACAATGCAAAAATTTCCAAGGAGTGTATGAAGCACTTTCATGACAAACACATCCAAAGGAAAACCTTCAATCCAGACCAGCAGGTATTGTTGTACAACTCCAGATTACATCTCTTTCCTGGGAAGCTGAAATCCCGATGGACTGGTCCTTATGTGGTAAAGGCTGTTTCTTCTCATGGAGCTGTGGAGCTCCTTAATCCTCAGAGTGGCAACACTTTTAAAGTTAACGGTCAGAGACTTAAATCATTTTTCTCAAACTTTTCTCCTGAAGATACCACTTTAAGTCTCCTTGATCCCATTTCTTTTTAAGATAAAAATTGCTTGAACTTGCTAATAAGGCTTTCCCTTTGGATGTAGTATTTTTATTTTCTGTGCATACTTCTATATGAACACTCCAAACTCAGGTACTGCCTTCACTCATTTCATTTTTAGCTCTGAATGATTCTTATTCTGCATCATTGAGGACAATGCTTACATTAAGTTGGGGGGTGTTAGAAATTAATTTCGATTTTAGGACAATTCACATTAGTGCTGCACATCACAATGAACCACCAGAGGCATTGTCAATGATTGGTTTATAAATGGCAGCAACAGTTCCCTTCTTACACTTTTTGGGAAGCATGATCAGACTTGATTAAATAGAAGCCTATAGGAATTTGGTTCAAAAGAGGGGTTTATTCATGACATGTCTCTTCAACCATGAATGTTATGTGCATCGTATAAGGGACTTTTGTTGGGTGTTGACACCACTTACACTTAGACAACTTGGAACAACACTTTATGGTTATTAAACTAATCAGACTAAGCAGTTGTTTAAGGTCTCTAATGAACCATATTTTGTTGGCTTAAGAAGAGTGTTGGTAAAATATCTTGAAAAAAAAAATGGGTACACAAATGAGTGTAATAAAAAAGGCTGCCTGCTCCCGGGATTCTTTGTATGAAAAGATCTTTCAAAGTGGAGCAGCGTGAAAGCCATTATTACAATGGTTTAGAATTAGAGAAAGACTTAAGGGCCCTACTTGAACAGCTGCTATGGATGAGACAATTAATAACCTCTGGTGGTCACCCTTGGAGTCTTTACTTTTATGAACACACAACACTCAATAGTATTCCCTTTGCTCTGACACTTACTTTGGTTACTAGTCATTTAAGTGCATAAAATTCTTTTTGGAACCAAAATATCTATTGCATTCTTGAAATTTTGTCTGATTAGAGACTTACTCTCATGGGAAGAGGGGTTAGTTGAGCTACCAAGGGATGTAACCAAATGATTGCTAAGAGACTAGCAAAAGGTAAGTTGGGGAGTGTGATTGTTGAGATATTTTGGCTAAAATGAGCACCTAAAATAGAGTAAATCAGGACTGAATAGTTCCTAAAAAGAGAGATTTTAAGATTTATTACTTATTTTGTGGAGTCTCAATTTTAAGGAATAAAGTGATGATTTACTTATGGATTAAATGTTTTATCTATAGGTGATAAGGCCCAGGCCCGGAGAAAGGCTCAGAAACATCAAGTTAAGTGGCCCAGAATGGTAAAGCCTAGGCCCGTAAAATGGCCCAGACCCATTCTCGAATGTTTAGCTCAGATGTCTCGGTTTCTCTTCAACAAACACCAAGATTTCGAGAAGGCTCTCTTCAGAAGGGTAGAGTTGCGAAGAAAAAAAAGAAAAGGTTAGAAGAGAGAGGGAAGAAGATGATGAGGGGAGTGGAGGATAAAAGGGACTAAAGGCATGCGAGAGGGGCGGTCACACTCGGAATCTTTTCTTTTAGTCTGTTTTTATTTGGAGAATACTTTCTATTTTTGTTTTTTTGTTTGGAGTTAGGGTTTCCGAATCATCTTCCCCATGATGATTTGGGGCTAACTTCTTGTCTAGGACTACATAGGAAAGGGTTTTCTTTCCCCATTGTTGATTGTCTGTTGCTGTTATACTTAGTTCATACTTGTTGCTGCATTTTTCATACTTTACCTACTATCGGTTGTGAAGGATTTCTTGCTCTTGAACTGTTGTAGACTCACGGCACAGTAGGTCCTTGAAATAATCAAGGATCCTTCAACCTTTAAGTCTTGAGATAAAAAGGGGATGATAATACAGTGAGGGTTTTATCTCTTGTTGATGTTTGATCTGTGCTTTTGTTCATTTAAATTCAGAAATGTTAATATCTTGACTGAGTTAGCATAAACAGTTACATCCAGCAACTACAATCACATTGGTAGGAGGAACCCGAACCCTGTACCCCTAGTTTACTTCTTTCGGCAAAATCAAATTAATTTCAGTTCTGAGTTCTAAAAAGGTTGTTGTTCAGTGTTTGATTTTCCATGTTTTTAAACATTGCAAATTTGGTTTTATGAAAGTATCGTCTTTAGAGTAATCACAAATCCTCACTTCATTTACTAAACCATAAAATCATCCCACATTCTTTGCGATTTCAGAGTGTATAACTCAAAATAGATTTGTTCCACATTGTTAATATAGTTGTCCCTGTGGAAATGACCTTGGGCACTCCCACTACAATATAAAATCTGTTTTTATACTTGGAAGCATTATTTGGTGAGTATCAGTGTCTGCACAAAATACCCCTAAACTCAAATAACTTACAACTGCATTTCACATTAAGGGGATTTTGATCAACTTCCACATTAAAGGTTACACGTTTTAATAAGTCATTACCAACTTGAATCTCATCCATAACAATGAATATATATCTACCATCCTCACACCCCATTTCCTTAGTAGTCAAATATAGAAATTCTCACAATTCCTCTTGTACCTCTTTGAATTTAGCAAGAGTATATGCACTTTGAAATTACTTCTCAAGAGGATAGCGACTGATGCAAGGAATTTCTGTGTTAAAGGAATTGAAATTAGCAATTGTCTCATTCTCTACCTTCCTCCTAAGGGCTGAATCATACTGATCAACAAATTGCTTTAGACTAGTTCTAGAGTGAACGTAGTCGTCAAAAAAAGCATTCATTCCTTCACTTCGCTATGTGGTTGACATTCCTAACCAAGATGTATCTTTGACATAGGCCGGCAACCAATAATGTCGATCACTATACAGTGCCTCCAACCATGCATTCTCATGCAAATCAAATGTGTCGAGCATACGGCACCAATGTTCATCAAACTCATGCTGACTGAAAGAGTCATATACACACTTATGTATAGTACTCTTGATTTCTCCATATCGGTAATGTGAGCCAAATTTCTCAGGAAGCTTTTTCATTGTATGCCACAAGCAGAAACGATGCCTGGAAGTAGGAAACACTCTTGAGATTGCAATTTTCATGGCCTTGTCTTGATCTGTGATGATCGCATTTGGCGGTTGGTTATTCATACACTGCAACCATAACTCAAATAACCACTCGAATGTATCTGCGTCCTCACTGGATATCAATCCGCACCCGAGTAAGATTGACTGCCCATGGTGGTTCACACCCACAAACAGTGCAAAAGGCATTTTATACGCATTAGTCAGATATGTTGTATCAAATGTAATCACATCCCCAAATGATTCGTACATAGTTCTACTCTGGGCATCTGCCCAAAACACATTCTTTAACCACATCTCATTGTCAACGTTAATCTTATAATAAAATTCTGAATTTCTTTTTTGCATATTTTCGAAATAGTTACATAGAACTACACCACCTCCAACCCCGAGGCGAAGTCGTCGTGCTTTGTCAATGTGGTTTCAACATTTCTTCTCCCCGAATGTTACATTCTTATAACCCCCTGCCTCAACAACCACAGATTTGAAATTTTTGGACCCTCTTATTCCTGCCTCGTCATTTATTTCAAGCCTTTTAGCGACATGAGCATCAACTTTCTTAAAGCATCTTAAATGTCTTGCCTTCCCCGGACTGCAGGCGTGTGTGTGATCCAATATCACCTTAGATATAGTATATCCACCTTCAACATTTAGTACCGCATTAATCCTAACCTTACGCCCCATCTTTACTGTTTGTCTTGGTTTCATAACATGGGCAACCGTACTCTTCGATGTGCCTCCTCGCGCGCATGCCAAGCAAAACCATCTTACCGTCCCATCGTCATCCTGTCTAATATTCCTTTTGAATACCCCAAACCCCTTCTTGTTACCATACTTCATATAATAAGCATGCACTTCTTCTACAAATGAGAATTGCATTCCAACCGTAGGTTTTTCAATAGTTTCATCACCTCCAATCTCCTTATCAATTCCTACCTCATCACACTCATTATTTGAAAATTCTATGTCGGCAGCATCCATTGCAACGTTCAAATTATCTACGAATATAGAACATGTGAAACAAGAATATTAAAAGAAAGCTTTATAAAAATATACTTTATAAAAATATTGTAATATGAGAGCTAGAGATGAATATATAATGAAATAAACATTATGACAACAATAATATATTTAGTGTTGCATGTCAAACCGAGCAACCATTTCATGCCTGAAATCAAACCATAATGCCGAATGTTTATTGCCTAAAATCACTGCCTGAAATCAACCCACAAGCAACAAGAAAGAAAACAAAAACAAAGTACATGCCTTGTACATAACTGAGTCTAGTTTCTGTTCTCACAAGCATCAGACATCCCAATTCACTTCTCACAAGCATTTTCACAAACATGTCAAGTACAAACTGAATATTTACAAATGCTTTGCTTATTCAATTTTCATTCTCTTCCTTAATACAATAAGCAATAACCACAACAACATACATAGTTTAGAAAGGAAAAACAATTCACACAAAATAAACAAAAAAAAAAAAAACAAAATTATATTGGGAGGAATTTGGCCTCCCTAGTCTAGTGCAGTGCAGGGGAAGGAATATCTAAAACCATCTACGGAGAGATGGCCGAGAGGGGTGGGGCTCGAACTGGTGGAGCTGGGGGCGGCGAAATTGAGGGTTTGGGTGGCCGAAATGGTGGGTGGGTCTGGGCGGGCCAACCCTTGGGTTTGGGAGGGGGGAAAAAAAGAAAAAAAAAAGAAAAAAGAAAAAACCTTACCGTTGGAGATGAGTGAGGTCAGAGATGAGTTGGAGAGGTCGGAGATATTCACGGGTCGGAGATGAGCTGTGGCTTCACCGGGTCGATGGGGCTTCACGAGGTCGATGGCTGTAACGAAAAGCGTGGGAGAATGTAGCACGAAGGCCTTCTGTGTTTAAAATCCATTTATTTACTATCCACATCAAGCGGGACAGACGAACGGGACGTTAGAGCGGGCTGAGTAGAGTTTTCCAATAAAGAAAGCAATGGAAAGCTAAAGACAACACGGGCTTAAATCCATATGGATCGGAATCTCCCTAGATCCCCTCAATTTCCTAATTCCCTCTTAACTAATGCGCTTTCTCTCTCTTTCTCCCCAGGGCCGGCTCTCCCATAAGGCGAGTTAGGCGGTTGTCTAAGGCCTCATAGTAGAAGAATGCCTCACAAAATATTAAGAAAATAATTAAGTAAAAAAAAATTTAAAAATTAAATTATCTAAACTAAACAAAGAGATGCTAATATTGAAATTGAAAAAATAAATTCTCAACTCCACCGTAAAAAACAAACACTAACAATTATAAAAATAAAAAAATAAAAATTTTTATTTAATTACATAGAGTCTGTAACTTTTCTTAGGAAGGCCAAAAAGTCACAATAGTGACTGTAAATTCAATGGTTCCCGTTCTCTCTACAAAATCCAAAAAAATCCAACAGAACTGTCTCAAAAACTCTCTTTTTATACATCAAATCGACAAATCTTATTTTATCACTTGTGTACTCCACTCTCCATTCTCTAATCTCTCTCTTGCGCATCCTCTTGCTCGTATTTGCATTGACAGCCTCTCCAATCTCCATTGTCTCCAATCGCACGCATCGGCAGACGACGTACGTTGAGGAGCTGCTGCAGCTCCAGTCTCTACTATGTTTTGGACCTTGGTGACGAAGGTAAGTAATCTGAAACTCTGAGTCTCTGACTTGCAGTTTATAAAGTGAAGTTTTTTTGTTTTATATAGATAAGTGAAGCACTGAAGGTTTGTGGCAATAAAAAAGCCACGCGATACTAATTCCGTAAAACTTGTTTATTGATAGCCAGCCCTAATCTTGTTTAGAACATCTTCTCCCTTGGTTGTATTTTGTCTTATTCTTCAAGACTTAAACAACTATTTTGAGATAAGCTCATTGCTTTCACAATTCACAAATCACATGGCCCATGTATTGGTTATTTTTCAAATTTTGTTTATTAAATAGACTAACCATATTATCAATTGAGAAGAAGATATTAAAAGAATTTAAATATAAAAATTTAATTAGTAACTTTGCATCTCAAAAAGTAAGGAAAATAATTTTTAAATAAAAATATATTTAAATATAATATAATTAATTTAATATAAGAAAAATGCCCCGTTTGAACTTATCCCCTTCGCTCCTAGGTCTCAAAACCTATTGAGCCGGTCCCCTCCATAAAACATCAGCACTCCCCTTCGCTCCTAGGTCTCAAAACCTATTGAGCCGGTCCCCTCCATAAAATATCAGCACTCCCCTTCGCTCCGTCTAACTCAGTAAACCTAGCGTTCTTAGCGGCCTTCGTACTGACCCCGAGAACCTCTCTCATGCTCTATTTGTCAAAGAAACACCGCATGGAGCGCCTTGCTTTGCCTTGCTTCCTCTTGCTCGTTTCCATGTTCACATTTTCAGGTTTTTCAAACAAGAGATAGAGGCTCTTGACTTCTCACCCTATAATTCACAACACAAAACCAGTACTCGGCCTTCTTCTGCAACTTCAAGGTCGTTGCATTCTCGTCTGTTTCGTTCAATTCCTTTGGCCAGCTCTTCATTTCCTTCCTCTTCCTACCTTTTAATTAATTTCCTGTGCGATATTTCACCAAGTTTTCTGCAACTTGTTCAGTGTCCCAATTGTTTTTTTACATATATAAGATATTTCTAGCTTGTAGCTCGAGCAACCGCCTTTACTCTCTGTTGAAACTAAATATATCATTCCATATGAAAATCCTTTTTTCGATGGCAGGCAGTATGGCATATGGGGTCCGAGTTTTCTCTAAATTTATTCTACAGCTAATTTCTTCATGTCCATCGCAACCTTCTAGTACTACTGAGCCAGTCGTCGACATAGAAGCAGGAGTTGGGCCACCAGCGGTTGCCTTGGGGGTTGAACTTGAACAGCGCCGGCGCCACAACATGGACTGGGCTAAAATTATCCTTCCTTCATGCTTAACAGCAGCTATCGATGTAACACTTGTCTACGTTCAAGTTTACTTAAAATTTCCCACAGAATTCTATATTCTGAATATGGCAATCTTACTTGCGTTTGCTTGTTTCTTCATTGGTTGGTTCATTAATTCCAAGTACATGGTAACAGCTAAAGTTGTTGTCAACTGTGGCATATTCTTCACATATACGGCGTTTTTCATTGGGGTTACCATTCCTGTTCCATCGTCCCTCAAGATTACTGGATGGCTCATCTATGCCATATCGCTCCTTGCAGTTTCGTTAAGCTTCAAAACGGAATTAAAAGAGTGCTATGATAAGGCCAGACGTCTCAACACGACAAATACTGGTGAATCTTAGGGCTGGTAAGAAGGAAAAAAAAAGGTCGTTCAATCGACCCGCCTGAAGCGATGCATTATAATGACACAGCAGTCAGCCACACATCTCCCTCTTTCTCGCTCAAAGGCCTCTCCTCAGTCCTCACTTTTCAGAACTCTTTGTATCGCACAGCGCTCTGAGACTGTATCTTTGTTCCTATTTTGATTTTATTTCGAGCCTAGGATTAGGGTTTGTATGATAGTTTTGGATTTGGAATTTTATGAGTTCTTTTTCCTATTTTGATTTTGTGTTTTTGTTGTATTTTTGATTTATCAGTTGTGGGTATTTTCGTTGTATGATAGTTGTTTTTATTTTGATTTTTGCTGTAATAATTTCCTCTTTATTAACATAATTCAAAGGGTAAAACTGGAACCATAATTATTATATATATAATATATGTGAAGTTAGATATAAAAAAAGGGACTGTTTTGTGACCATAATTATTATATATATAATATATGTGAAGTTAGATATAAAAAAAAGGGTCTGTTTTGTGATAATGAAGAAGAGATTCCCACACCAGTAAAAAATCGATGAAGGGAGCGTCATTAATGAATTCATCTACTTTTTTTTTTTTTTTTCTCGGCTAATGAATTCATCGACTTGCTCTTGCTCTGCAGCTGCCCCTAACTTCGGCGCTAATGTGGGTATTGACTTATGGGAAAAAAAATCATTAACTCCGAAGATATTGGTATGAAAGTTTTGAGTACCGAAAAATTATAACAATCCAATCCAAATATTATTAAGAAGGTGAATAATTTTAGGAAAATATAGTATGATTATTAAATATGTCTATCAAATGCCAATTCAAATATTTTTATTGTTTTTAATGATTAAATAAGTGACTATTTGTAAATTTATATATTTTTTCTTAATAGTTAAGAATGTTTAAAAAATGTTTAAAGAAAAGAAAAGAAAAATAAGAAAACTCATGTGTACTAGTGTGTAGATTTGGTGGGCACATCCGTAAATAATGTTATGACTAAAATACTAATATGTAGATAATATTACCCCTATCAAAGAAAGTTCCCTTTTTCTTACTATATTTATACTTATATGTCTTCCCAACATAGAAAGAACTCTGATTCGATTTTCACATTAGCATCATCAACATCCACAAAGCAAGGAGTCAAGTGTTTTACAACGTCAGATTTCTTCGAATGTAGTACCCACAAACAAGAAAATAATCAAAAGGTAGTACAACTACAACGTCCAAAAAAAAAAACCAATATTAGAAAGTACGTTAAAACGGTGAGTTTCCGCCTGAGGATATGGAATGAATACCTTACAATTATGATATGGGAAATGATAAGCTTACAATCACCTCTTTACTATTTTTAGTATATTTGTTTATTTATTTATTTATTTAAATATTTTTAATCATTAAAAAAAATTTTAAAAAATATATAATTTTATTAATTATCACTTATTTAATTATTAAGTAAAAAAGAAAAAGAAATAGAAGGTCGGCAGGAGAAAATTAGTGATAAGCTGCTATTATTATTCCTCTGGTATATGCCACTTACCCCACTGCCAGTCTGTCAGCAAGGACTGTGGAAAGAGTGCCAGTTTAGTATACCTAAAGAACTAACAGTACACCATCTCAAATGGGATTATTAGTTTTCTTATAAATAACTTGACAAAGACCAATCATCATCCTCCTCCTCCTCTTGTTGCTTTCTTTCTTTCTTTCTTTCCTTTTTTTTTTTTTTTCCAGCTCGCTGTATTTGCTAACAAGAAAATGATTTTGAGTTAGCGCAGGCACAAAAAAAGTTATCAATATCCAAGACAAAAAGTACCTTGCAAGGGTGGTTGTCCAGTTAAGCTTGACTTGATCATAAACTCTCTAAAAATACTATGACATTTATTTAATTTTAGAATAGTATTATATGTACTTATAGTTTTATTTATATTTTTATTTATAAGATTCATTTTATTAACTTTTTTTAAATTTTAAATTTTAAATTTTATGAATTTTAACATATATATATATATATCAATAATTGACATATAAATAAGTAAATTTTTTGTAAATTTTTCTTAAATACATTTAATATTTTTCTTAACCTTAATGCTTAAAGCACCGAACGGGTTCCAAGTCTAGCATACCTGAAGAGTTATATCTCTGCCACTTCAGCCGGTTACACGACCGTTTCGCAAGGCCGGTTGTACATTGAAGGACTGTTTTTTTTGTGCGTGTACTAACTCATAATTATTTTCTTGTTAGCAAGTACGATGAGTTGAAAAAAAAAGAGATATAAGAGGAAAACTAATAAATATGGAAAATGACAAGAAGCTCGTTTGTTTTTTATGGTTTTTTTTTAATTTTTTTTATTTAATGATTAAGAAAATTTTGTTTAATGATATTGTAAATTTTTTAAAAAAAAAAATTATTTAAAAGTGTTATAGAAATGATGTGAACTTTTTTATTTATTTATTTATTTTTTGATATTTTTTTTGACACATTCTACTGCCGACCTTCTTTAGGTATACTAGACTGGCACTCATTCATTCCACAGTCCTTGCTGACAGACTGGCAGTGGGTTCAAGCGACATATAGAGGAATAATAATAGCAGCTTATCATTTTTCTACTGCCGACCTTCTATTACTCTTTTTTATTTTTTTTTATTTTCTCTTATTTAATAATTAAATAAGTGATTATTAATAAAATTGTATATATTAAAAAATGCTTAAAAAAAAACAAATATACTAAAAATAATAAAAAGATGATAAAAGAATGGTAAGCCGATCATTTTCCACACGAGACAATTGTAAGTTACTCATTCCGCAGCAAAACTCTATTAACGAGTAATATATAAATATTTGGAACCTAGGCCAAACTTTAGGAAAGGGGAAATGGAATAAAACACCGGTAAAATGTAAAAGCATGTTTAACAGTGTCAACGTTTTATCAAAACAAATGGACCGTCAAGCTAGCTGTCGTTGATATATAATACACCGGTAAAGTACTCTATGTGGAAATTTTCTAAGTTTTCATAACCTGAAGAACTTCTCTTCGTGTAGCGGTGATCACGACATGGCAATTCCATATGTGGGAACACAACAATGGATAGAATCACTGGACAGCTTGTCTATAAATTAGGATGACTGGAGACCTTAGTTAATTACATATTGTGAAGTAAATGAATAGGCAATATCAATTACAATATGAATATATAAGTTAATCTTCATTTATTTTTTTAACATGCCATGCACGCCTAATATATAGAAGCTTAATTATGTTACAGTATACCAAAAAAGCAGTCGTCAGCCTCAGTCCCCACGGCTGGATTTGGGTTTTCACGTAGAACAAACGTACCTATCCCAACCACCAAACTGAAGCGGTATCTGGGGTTTGACCACGTGCCCCCAAGCATAGGGATTACACCAACCAATAATTGGATAGGGAGTCTAGCTAGATGCTATCCAGTTCTTTTCTGTAAGTCTAGATCCTGTTCAGATTTCTTTTCTAGCAGGCCAAAAGCAAACAATTTCCTGGTATTGGTCAAACCCCGGATACCGTTTTAGTTTGGTGGATGGGACGAGCTTACGCTCGAGAATACAACTCGTGATTGGAGGGATACTTCCACGAACCTGTTGAAAATTAAACTTTACAAGATAAGAAGCTTGGAGAAGGAAAATTAAACTTGACAACCGAAGAAGCTTGGAGAAGCCTCATTTGGACTGGGGATTGAGGGTGCCCTGGGCTAGATTTGGGTTTTCACGTAGAACAAACAGCAGGCAGCCACACATCTCCCTCTTTCTCGCTCAAGGGCCTCTCCTCAGTCCTCACTTTTCAGAACACTTTGTATCGCACAGCTCTCTCTCTCTCTCTAACACTTTTAGATTGTGGTTGTTGTTTTAAGGGTATTTTGTTGGGGACCATCCCTCTAACATGTATCCCTCTAACAACAATGGATAGAATCACTGGACAGCTTGTCTATAAATTAGGATAACTGGCCGGAGACCTTGGTTAATTACATGTTGTGAAGTAAATGAATAGGCAATATCAATTACAGTATTGAATATATAAGTTAATCTTCATTTATTTTTCTAACATGCCACGCCTAATAGAAGCTTAATTATGTTACAGTATGCCAAAAAAAAAAAAAAACACCTAGCAATACCTTATTCTTGCTAATTATCTAATCTAATTAGATAATTTAATGTAGAAGGAGATTGACATAAAGCATTGTTTATACGGGCCGGCCTCATACTATTTTGATAATCCAAGCGTAACATTAAAATGTTCCTAAGATATAAATGGTATATATGTGATCTATATGTATAAACTTTAATATCCATTAATTGCGTAAGAAAGCAGAGGTATGCGTAGGGGTGTAAATTTAAACCGAAAAACCGGTAAACCGGTCCCAACCGGACCGGACCGGACCGGTTTTACCGGTTTTGAATCGGTCCGGTCCGGAACCGGTTCTTATAATTCATAAACCGGTTGGAACCGGTCCGGTTCCGGTTTTAGGATTTTTTGGACCGGACCGGACCGGACCGAACCGGTTGATAAAAAAATATAAAAAATAATATTTTATATATAAGGTTTATACAAAATTAAAATTATACAAAATATTTTATATATATTAAATATATAAGTTTTATATATAATGTATAATTATATGTGAAATTTTTATATATAATTATATATCATATATGAAATAATTTCATATTATAATTTATAAAATATAGCATTAAATGTTAATTTTAAATATGAACATTTGTAATTTGTTTGATCATATACTATTAATATAATTATATATAAGATAATGTTATTATAAAATAAAAGTTTAATCTTAAAAATGAAAATGTAATTGATCATGTATTATATAGCTATACTAATATATAGTTTATCACTAATACTAATATATACTAATATATAGCTATACTAATATATAAATTTATAACTTGTACTAATAGTCTAATATAGACTTCCTCAAAAAAAAAAAAGTAGTCTAATATAGATTATAGTTATAGTTATATTAATAGTCTAATATAGATTAATAAAAGTATAACATATTTTTTTAAAACATATTTTTAATGACAAAATGTTAAACTTATATTTTAAAAAAACCGAAAAACCGGACCGGATCGGACCGGAAACCGGTAAAACCGAAGTACCGGTTTAGGAGTATAACCGGTGCGTAATCGGTTTTGAAAAATACGGGATTTGCTACACAACCTCCTACTATTCATCCACACTCCATACTCCATACTTTTTAATATTTTTTAATATTTTTTTTAAATTTTTTTTTGAATTTATTTATTTTTAAATATTTTAAATTTTTTATTCACTATTTATATAAAAAATATTTGATAAAAAAAAATTAAAAAAAAAAAAGTGGAGTGTGGAGTATGGTGAATAATAGGAGGTTAGGAAGATTATTTGTTTTTATTTTACTTGAATGTGCTGAAGGTTTGAGCGGGATCTGAAATTAAATGAAAAGTCTCTTTCGATTCTTCCCCTCGTGCCCCCGATCTCTTCTCTGGTAATTTCTCTGTGTGCCTTCTCTCTTCTTTGGCCATCTTCTTCTTCTCTTCTCTGCCCAACTTCAGTTCTCTTTAGGCCGTCGATTCTCTCTCTCTTCCACCTAAAAGCTCCCATTTTTTGGATGGTCCGTTGTCGTGGGCCTCGCTTCTTTGGAGATCACCAACTTGATCTGTGCCTTCTCCGGACGCTTTGTCATCGTCGGTCTCAATTCTTTTGGCAGTAGGAACTTGGGGTTCGTCTTTCAGCTTTTCTGCCATAGCTTTCCCATCATCTTTACTGCAAGTGGAAGGCCACCACACTTTTCGAAAAGATCCTTCTTAGTTTTTTCTAAATCTTCTTGACCCTTTAAGTTCAACACTTGTTTCTCTCTCTCGACTGTGTCTGTGAATATTGACCAGCAGCTCTCTTGGTTCCAAAGGGGCAGAAGGTCATGTATGTTTTCTTCCTTCTCGACCATCATCTTCGCTACTTCCTTATTCCTTCTCGTGATAATCACCGTTCCCTCGTTTCCTTTTGGCAATCCATATGCAAGACGTTCATTCCAATCATAGCTACGATTTATTGCAGCACTCAAATCTCGGTACCATCCATCCTTTTTCCAAACATCATCAAGTACGATGAGATACTTCTTACCACTCAGTTGGAGATGCAGAGCATAGGGTAAAGCATTGAGGCGTTCCTTATTATCGAGGGAGTGCCCATTATCCATGCAGATGCTCTGAATGATCTTCTCGTCAACTCCAAGACACTGCAACATTATTTTAACAACTGCTTCTATGAGTTCTTATTGGAGATAAAACTGAAACTGATCCTAACGACACAGCGGCAGCCAAGGGAACAAGAGTGCCCACTCAAAACAAAGGATATTGCAACTGATATTTCGGGCCAACAGCTTTGTTACATTGTGATAGTGTTTTTGATTTTTGAATAGCTTATGTATAGGAGGAAGTTATGGAGAGTTTGTATATAAATATTATACGCTGTGTACACTTTAGATTATCTTGAATGAAAATCTTTTATCCACCCAATCTCTCTTCCAGTAAAGTTTTACAGTTCTCTTCTTCACTTTTCTTGGACATGTGTACCCAAATCCTGGGAAGGAAGCTGGTTTTGACCTCATTCTTGTTGAGAAGCGCTCGACAAAGAGTTGATTTTCCGACAACTGGCTCGCCGACGATCCCAATTGCCTTGAATTCATCCTTATTAACATAGACTCTGCTGCTGCCTCAACAAACCTCACTGCAGAGAAGCCGAGTGATACTGCAGGGGAACCATAGACATTTTTTCCTTTAATTCTTTGTCTCAAGTTGTAACCGTTTTTTATTCTTTTCTGACATTCTAGAATGTTGTACAAACTCTGTATAAAATCTCATCACTAGTGCAATACAGAATAGAATAGAATTCCAGAAAGTATATTCTTCTAATAATCCTCACTTTCTCGCCGTTTAAGCATTTTTTTTCCAATAAAATCATTTCATTTTTGAACCCATGAACCTTTAGGCTGGACGGGCTTGAGATTTCTCCCTTGCCGTCATGCTGTGAATGATTAGGAGCCACTTGATCTGGACCATTCGTCTTCTCTGAGGACTCCGTATTGCTCACTTCAGGGGTCTCCTGATTCTTCTCCGAACCCATGGGGACCTTTTCGATCAACAAATATTGTTGAGAAATTAAGAACAAAAATTAGCATATATATATATAAACATATTGAGTTTGAGAAGGCCTCCAAGAAGCTGTCTTTCATATATAATACATTAAACCGTCTCGATCCTAATACTGTATATTGGGGAGACGGAGGAAAGGGCTATTCTTTCTTCTTCTTCTTCGTATTTCGTTGAAGAGTTTCTTTTCTTTTTTTACTTCTTACAATTACACAAATGCCCCTGCCTGTCATGTCACTTTCGGTTCGCAATGGGTACGCGGAATTGCCTGTACCTAGAAGAACTTAATCTAATAAGCCCATTTGAGATGGTGTATTGTTAGTTGTTTAGGTATACTAGACTGGCACTCATTCCACAGTCCCTGCTGACAGACTGGCCGTGGTGTCAAGTGACATATACCATAGGAATAATAATAGCAGCTTATCCCTATTCTACTACCGACCTTCTATTCGGTACTGATAATACATGTTGTGAAGTGAATGAATAGGCAATATTATCAATTACAATACGAATATATTAGTTAATCTTCATTTATTTTTTTAACATGCCACGCCTAATAGAACCTTAATTATGCTACAGTATACCAAAAAAAATAAAAAAACACCTAGCAATACCTTATTCTTGTAGCCACCATTGTCCCTTAAATTCTCAAACCCAGTGTGCCTTTTCTATATATAAACGATTCACAGGTCAAATATAACGACTGTTTTGTCAGAATGCAACGGATCATGCTAAAATTTTGTTAGGAAAAAGAAGATTTACTTCCACAGCCCTGCTGTGGACGAGCTTACGCGCGAGAATACAACTCGTGATTGCAGGGCGAACCTTTGGCATAAAACAGTGTCAAATTGTGGAGGATAAAATACAAAGCCCTGCTGAAGGTTTTAGGATAAAATACAAACCATCATTGGTGTTTTTTTTTTTTGGGTATACTGTAACATAATTAAGCTTCTATCAGGCGTGGCATGTTAAAAAAAATAAATGAAGATTAACTTATATATTCGTTGTAATTGATATTGCCTATTCATTTACTTCACAACATGTATTATCAGTACCGGATATAAGCTGAATTTGTCATTCAATTGGTCTTAACTCTTTTTTGCTTTCTACAAATACTGATTTTTGGGGATTTACAAAATCATATGTAGAGAGAGTCAAATAAATATTATGTTTTATTTTTCCAAGTACTTCATTAATGCTAATTTACAAAGCTATATGAAATGAGTGCTTACGGAGAAGAAGGTAATGACGCAGAGCGTAGGGACACTGCACTTTCATTTTGCATCACGGATGAAAAAAACTGTTGTAGAAGTATGATTTCATGTCGTTCATAAGTGCCTACAATTAATGGATTTTCCCATGTGGCATGGAAGAGTTTGTAAAAGTCATATTAATTTGAAATTTGAGTGATGAATGTTTACTTTTGCTGAATGATTTTTTATATACATTAACCATAAGTATTTAATCACGAGTTGTATTCTCGTAAGCTAGTCCCCGATCGGCGAACGCGCGTCGCAAAAGCGCTGTTTTCGTTGGAATCCAACTAAAGGATCGAACTTCCATCTTGTGTCAGACACTGAACGAACACACGTACAAAATGAAAGTTAGGCGTGGTGGTACCACGTTAAGGGACTTTAATTACCATCTATAGTAACATGGCCTTCAAAGACCACACCATTTGTAGCAGCATCAGCTTCAAAGATCTCATCATTTGTACTAATATCATTTTCACATGGGAGCGCCTACAGGCCGGATGTGGTGTAATTAGAAGATTTACACCCTCTAACGGGAAGGTGACATGTGGCAGGTACAACAAGTTTACAATAGATGCAAAACACAGAAACCTTTCAAAAATAAAATCCGCTTCCCATGAGTCCACTACTACTCTCTCTCTCCACCCTCATTCCCTTTCGGAAACCACATCTACAATCTCTCTTCTCTCTCTCTCTCTCTCTCTCTCTCTCTAGAAATGCAATCCCCATCTTTCCATGACTCACTCTCTCTCCCTTTCAGAAACAACTATCTACAATCTCTTCATTCTTTTGCTCTCTTAATCGGAGGTGCGTGCCCTCCATTGCCATCTCTCTCACATTCGAACAAACTAGCCCAGACGCCATCTCTCTCTCATTCTCCCCGTCGGCATAGATCTCAGATCTATCTCTTGAGATACTGTATCTAAGTTCCTCTGATAAATGTGAGAACACTTGATCTTCCCGATACAATTTATTTCAGTATTCATATAAATTTGTTGAAGGATAATAAATTAGTCATATGGCAGCCGAATGTGGGATGTTTTTGGAGAAAAGTTAAAGAGTTTTTCTCATATTTCTAAAACCTTATGAATGCGCCAGGGGTTCATGTGAAATTGTGAATGCTCTAGGGGGTTCATGATCTCCTGCAAGTTTCGATGTGGCAAATGAAATTAGTCCTCTTGTTAATACTTTGAGAAAAGGTGTCAAAATGTAAGATTCTACCCATCGTTTCATTTCGTCCAAGAAATAATTATTTATCGATAAGATATGAGAACTGGAGCTTTGACGAGAAAAGAATTCTAGAAAAAAAGATTTAGAAAATATTTCTTCAAGCATAAGTGATAGGAATTCTTACCATTTTCTTCAGAACACAAGCATAAGGATGACGAGATCTACGGAGGAAACTTTCAGAAATTTGGACTTGACATGGAGGTTGACGGTGAAGAAGAAAGAGTGAAGTGGAAGAGAGATCAGAGGAACAGCTGAGGAAGAAGACTTAAGTGGAAGAGAGAGAGAATGGCATTTGGAAGGAAGGATAATTTTAGTCCAGTCCATGTAGTGGCGCCGGCTCCGTTCAAGTTCAACCCCCAAGCCAACCGCTGGTGGTCCAACTCTTTCTAAGTCGCCGACTGGCTCGGTAGTACTACTAGAAGATGGCGATGGCCATGCACTGTCTGCCATCGGAGATTGAAATTTGATTTGGAATGGTATATTTAGTTTTAACACAGAGAAAAGGCGGTTGCTCGAGCTACAACCTAGAAATATCTTATATATATAAAAACAATTGGGACACTGAACAAGGTGCAGAAAACTTGGTGAAATATCCCACAGGAAATTAATTAAAAGGTAGGAAGAGGAAGGAAAAGAAGAGAAATTAACAAGGTAGGAAGAGGAAGGAAACGAAGAGCTGGCCAAAGGAATTGAACAAAACAGACGAGAATGCAACAGCCTTGAAGTTGCAGATCGAAGAAGGCTGATCGGTACTGGTTTTGTGATGCGAATATTGTTGAAGTTACAAGAAAATACAAGGCCTCCATTGACGTGTTATGTACAATTTGATGTGCTGTAAATACATTTGTTTTTATTCATTATTTTTGTTCGATACTTTGTGGCTATAAATAGCACATGTACGTGAAAGATCAATACAGAATAATCTTTCCACAATTATTCCCACGTTCTCTACTCTGCATTTCGTTGTTTGCTTTTTTCTCTGCATTCTGTTATTTCTTTTGCTGTGCATGCAAGTCAATTACGTTCTCTTCTTCTTTGCGATTTCACCATCTTTAACATGGTACCAAAGCTATGACCCAAAATCCTGAAGCCAACATGCCTCCCAAACACCAAAATGACCCTGACCATCCTGCTAGCCCATATTTTATTCAACCTGGAGAAGGTGCTTCTTCTCCCCTGGTCCTGATCTCTTGACGATAAAAAATTATGTGATTTGGGCAAGGACAATGTGCCGTGCTCTTAACATAAAAAACAAACTTGGATTCGTCGATGGAACCATCACCAAGCCAGCCAACACCTCCGACCCTCTCTTCGCTCCATGGGAGCGCTGCAATGACATGATCATTGCATGGATACAACATTCAATTAGCTTGGAACATAAATCGAGCATCGCACATGCCGAAACCGCTGCCAGTGTTTGGAATGACTTATGAGAGCGATTCTCCATCCAAAATGCACCCCGCATTTTTCAACTTACTAAATCAATCTCATCTTCAACTCAAGATACCAACTCAGTTAGCCAATACTATAATAAGCTCAAAAGCCTATGGGATGAGCTTGAAATATATGAACCAATGCCGACCTGCTCCTGTGGTGCGGTCAAAACTTTGTTGGAATACGCCCACCACTACAAGGTGATGCAATTTCTCATGGGTCTTGATGATTCTTACGACTCTGTTCGTGCTCAAATTCTGCTTCATGATCCGCTTCCAGCTCTCAATCGAGTTTTTTCTCTTGTTCAACAAGAGGAACGGCGTCGGCAACTTCACACCATAACGACACCACTTGCAATGGTTGCCAAAGGACCAGATATCCGAAACTCAGCCAACTCTCGCAGAGAACGACTTTTTTGCTCACATTGCAACATGCCTGGCCATTCTCTAGAACGGTGCTTCAAGGCGAACCCCAATCTCCCAATCTGTTCTCACTGTCGCATACCAGGCCACAAGAAGGACAAATGCTACAAGTTGAATAGATATCCTCCTGGCCACAGATTTAAATCCTCAACTAACATATCTTCTCTTGCACAGGAGGAAAGCAACCATGGTCCACCTATTACTCATGAGCAGTACAGCCAGTTACTAGCCTTACTCAACCCATTCCACAATGACGCATCCACCTCTGCAGTCAATAACGCTAATGCCAATTCCTCCCCTGTTTCTAGTATTTCACCTCCTTACCGCACACACACACAAGCTCATGATTTACATATCCAAACACCGTGGATTATAGACATGGGTGCTACAAATCACATGATCTGTAATCCCAAAATTTTCACACACAACATCACTGCAGTTTCTCGCATCATCAACCTTCCAAATGGCTCCACCACCACCACTTCACATGTTGGTGATGTACATTTATCACCACATTTAATTCTTCGTCATGTACTATGCGTTCCTACATTTACATTCAACTTGATTTCTGCCAAATCCTTGTCACAATACTTCAATTGTTGTCTAATTTTTTTTTTTCCAAATCTTGCTATATTCAGGCCCTTTCATCTTGGATGACGATTGGAGTGGGGACGGTGCGTGATGGCCTCTACCATCTACAATTCCCCAGACCCAAACCATCTGCCTTGCAATGTTTCTTTGATGTCTTATTTCCCTCATCTTTTGTTAATTACACTCATGTTGCCAAACTTGATCCATTTACTTTATGGCATTATAGACTTTGACATAGTTCCATGACAAAGCACGTATTACATGATATTAATGTTGATTTCAAAACTACGGACCATCACGAAATACCCTGTGAGATCTGCCCTCTTGCAAAGCAACACAAGTTGCCATTTCCTGAAACAGAGTCCAAATCCAATAAACCATTTGATATTGTTTCGGTCGATATTTGGGGTCCCAATCAAACTAAATCCTATGATGGTGCCCAATATTTCCTAACCATCGTTGATCAATTCACAAGATGCACTTGGGTTTACCTCCTCAAAAATAAATCTGAAGCTCGAACATTTCTTCTCAACTTTTTTTCACTTGTTGAAACTCAATTCAACACTCAAATCAAAATTCTTAGATCTGATAATGGCACCGAATTTCAAATGCCTCACTTTTATAATTCCAAAGGAGTATTACATCAATTGACTTGTGTTGCTACACCTCAACAAAACGTCTTATCTGAGCGCAAGCACCAACATATTCTCAATGTGGCACGTGCAATCAAATTCCAATCCAGTTTACCTTTACAATATTGGTCTGATTTTGTTACCATCGCCGTTTACTTGATAAAAAGAACACCCACCCCAACACTCAATCATAGAACCCCATTTGAAGTTCTATTCCAAACCAAACCATCCTACTCTCATTTAAAAGTCTTTGGGTGCTTATGTTACGCCTCCACCTTCTCCCAAGCCCGAACCAAATTTGAACCTAGAGCTAGAAAATGCCTTTTCCTTAGATATCCATATGGTGTCAAAGGATATAAACTCCTCGATCTCACCACTAGACAAATCTTCCTCTCAAGAGATGTCATCTTCCATGAAGAAATGTTTCCACTAATAAATCCATCACATACACGACTACCCACCACCTCTCTTCCAACAACACTCACTGAAACACCATCAATCACCTACACTTCTCCTCAAAACAACGAAGACCAATCTACATCACCTCTCAACCCTTTTTCTTCAAACCAGTTTACCTCAACTTCCAACTCCTCTTCTCCAAACGACGAAGACCAACAGACCACCTACGATAACGTAAGTCCTCACCCATCTTCCCCTTTCAGTACCCAGATTAATAGGCTCCCTTCAACCTCTTCGACTGATCATCCTCAACCCCATTGCAAATCCACCCGAGTCAAAACCGCCCCTGATTATCTCAAAGACTATCATTGCCAACTGATCACCACACCTGATGCTCTCCACTCGGCATCCAAGTTGAATTCTCCTGGATCTCTTCTACATTCAGGTAATTGTGTTTCTTTTCCTCTTTCATCTTTTTTGTCATATGCATCACTTTCACCCCATTTTTGAGCCTTTACCACTTCAGTCTCAATTAATTCTAAACCAACATCATACGCACAAGCCATCAAAAACCCAGTCTGGTGTGAGGCAATGGACCAAGAGCTTGCTGTCCTTGAGCTAAATGAGACCTGGACCATCGTGGCTCTTCCTCTAGGCAAGAAACTGATTAACTGCAGATGGATTTACAAGTACAATTTTCACGTCGATGGTATAGTAGAACGAGCTAAAGCTCCCCTAGTTGCAAAGGGTTTTACCCAACGTGAAGGTATCGATTTTCACGACACTTTCTCACCCGTTGCTAAATTGGTTTCCATTCGATGTGTTCTAGCTGTTGCTGCAATCAAAGGATGGGATCTTCAACAGCTGGATGTCAACAACGCCTTCTTATATGGCGATCTCGATGAAGAACTCTATATGAAGCCACCTCTTGGCCACCCTGCAGCCAAAACAAATCAAGTGTGCCGCTTGCAAAAAAGTCTGTATGGCCTGCGTCAAGCGTCCCGACAGTGGAACACGAAACTTGCTTCAACCTTAGCCGAATTTGGCTTCATCCAATCAAAAGCAGACTATAGTCTCTTCACCAAGTGCACATCGACTTCTTTTATCGCCTTACTTGTGTACGTCGATGATATAATACTCATGAGTTCAGACCCACATTCAAGCAATGCTGTGAAGAAATTTCTGGAAACTAAGTTTCGGATAAAAATCTGGGATCATTGCGATACTTCCTCGGCATGGAAGTGGGATGTTCTAAAGTTGGTATACAACTTTGCCAACGCAAATATGCGCTGGATATATTATCAAAAACTAGTCTCTTGGTAGGTAAGCCTTCTTCATTGCCAATGGAACCAAATCTCAAACTCAGTAAGGATGAAGGTGAGCCCTTTCATGCTCCTTCTCTTTATCGGAAGATAGTTGGGAAGCTACTTTACTTAACTAATACAAGGCCGGATTTGAGCTACATCGTTAATCTCCTTAGCCAATTTTTGGATACTCCTCGTATCCCACATTATGATGCAGTGATCAAGGTCCTCAAATATCTCAAAGGAACCCCAGGACATGGCATTTTTCTTCCTGCCAGTTCATCTATGGACCTAGTAGCATACTCTGACGCCAACTGGGCAAATTGCCCCGAAACTCGCCGATCAACTACCGGTTTTTGTGTGTTTATTGGAAGCTCTCTTGTCTCATGGAAATCCAAGAAACAACAAACAATTTCCAGGTCTTCTGCAGAATCGAATACCGAGCGATGGCTACCGTAGTCTGTGAACTCACTTGGCTCTGTTACCTACTCAGCGACTTGCGCATAAATATTGAAGCACCTGCAACTCTATACTGTGATAATCTTGCTGCCCTACACATTGCCGCGAACCCCGTGTTTCATGAGCGGAAGAAACACATCAAGTTAGACTGTCATCTAGTTAGAGATAGAATTTCTGCCGGACAAGTGAAAACTGCGCATGTGTTCTCAGCTTCTCAGTTAGCTGACTTGCTCACCAAGCCTTTACATTCTCCCACTTTTAATCGTCTACTGCTCAAGATAGGAGTCATAAATATTTACTCTCCATCTTGTGGGGGGATGTTGAAGTTAGAAGAAAATACAAGGCCTCCAGATTGACGTGTTATGCACAATTTGATGTGCTGTAAATACATTTGTTTTTATTCATTATTTTTGTTCGATACTTTGTGGCTATAAATAGCACATGTACATGAAAGATCAGTACAGAATAATCTTTCCACAATTATTCCCACGTTTTCTGCTCTGCATTCCGTTGTTTGCTTTTTCCTCTGCATCTGTTATTTCTTTTGCTGTGCATGCAAGTCAGTTACGTTCTCTTCTTCCTTGCGATTTCACCATCTTTAACAAATATTTATAGGAGACCAGGGTTTTTCTCATTTGTCTTTCTTAATCCAGAATCTAGACATATGTCCGCCATCCTCCTTGACTCTCTCTCTCTCTCTCTCTCTCATATTAATGCATGTCAGGTACATGATACATCTTACTCTTCATGTATCAATAGTACATACATAGATCGATATGTACGTACATACATACATAAATCTCTCTCTCTCTCTCTCTCATCTTACTCTCTCTCTCACTCACCATAATCTTGGCTTCCTAATTCATCATAATCACAATCATAATCTTGCAAATTTAACTTGTATTATGTTGAAAAAAAGACTGATATCAATTATCTCCCTACTGTGACATGTAGCAGGCAGGCAGGAAATTAATTAAAAGGTAGGAAGAGGAAGGAAAAGAAGAGAAATTAACAAAGTAGGAAGAGGAAGGAAACGAAGAGCTGGCCAAAGGAATTGACCAAAACAGACAAGAGAATGCAACGGCCTTGAAGACAATATATTGCAAAAACAGACGAGTATGAAGGGCAATATATTGCAAATAATATTTCAAATCTGGGTTGGAGTCCTGTTTTTCAGCTCGGGGTAAGGGTGAAATAGTCAGGGACAGGATTGGAACACAAAGAATATCAAAGGTAAGGTCCCGACTTTGATAAATATATGAAGATCATTTGCACAATGATTTGGAATTTCTTTTGGTCTAAAACGTGGCTGGCTGGGGTTCTGAGTTCCTTTTCACTTTTCACTTTTCACTTTGATAAATATATGAATATCATTTACACAATAATTTTTACATGCAAATTTGCAAAATCTCCTTTAAAAACTGAAACACACATGCAATTTATATATATAAAAAAACTCTTTTAGAATGAATTTAAAAAAAAAAAACTATGTGATATTTAGGCATTCTAAAACAATATTTAGTATTAATTTTAAGTTATAATTGAAACAAGATAGATATCCTACAGCCACTTGTAGAGAGCGTTTTTGCCAGCTGTGCAACTGCTTAGGGAGACAATAGAGACCTACAAGGTAAGGGTGAAATAGTCAGCACGAAGAATATGAAGGGACAGGACTGTATCAATGCGAATCGTGTAAGTCAATGCGAATCATGTTCCAATCCTGTCCCTTCATATTCTTTGTGGTAACTATTTCACCCTTACCCCGAGCTGAAAAACAGAACTCCAACCCCACCTACCAAAATTAGCGAAAAAGGTGCCAACGTCATTGTCACTGTTATCTATTGCTTAGCGTGTTATCTATTAACGAGTAATATAGAAATTCAATGGTAGATATGATGGGACAGCCACATTTTATAAACGAGGCTACACCATTTCTCATACACCCCTCTCCCACCCAATCATTAAATGAAGAGAGACCCTCCAGGCCGATCGGGTGTTTTTTTCACTTTACACCCACAAATTACAAGCTGCCACGTAGGCGTTGTAGTAAAATACATCTTACACCTGCGTACAGGTGATATTTTTTCTTTTACAGCTCTTTCCCCTCTCTCTTTCACTCCCTCCCTCCCTCCCTCCCCCGCCCCATCACCTGCTCTCCCCCCACCCTCGGTCACTCTCTTTCTCTCCCTCTAGAATACGATCTGTGTAGAGGGATTTGTGGCCATTAACGCGAGATAGGTGAGGGTACTAGCTCACAAATTTTTAGTCTGATATCGTAGTCTTTGTTCTGTTGATATGGCAAACACCCTGGGAAGCAGGTTTCTTCTTTTCTTTTATATATTCGATGGATTCTTCTGGGTTACTAATGGAATCAAATCATTTCATAATCATATTTCATTCCATTATATTTTTTTCTTTTTAAAATTTTGAAAAGAGGAAATTTTAAAAAATTATTGATTGCGTCTCACAGAATTGAGTCATGAAGGAGATAAGTATCATTTTTGTGGAATGGCATGATAGCATAGTCAACGATAACAATGAGAACTCCGTCTCAATTTTTCTTCAAACAAACAGATACAAGACAAAGTTTTCATTATTACCAGGTTTGGCTGTATTAGTCGTAGAAGAATTTTCCTTTTTAATTATTACTTGGAGAATGGGAGTGTTGGGGTAGAGTCTTTCTGTAATAGTGACAGCGATTGCACTCTACCCGATCTCGCTCGCATTGCTGAGAAGAGGTAATTCTCTAAATAAAATCTGAAGACGAAGATGGCCTCTGTTGAAGGAGATGAAATCAATGCAAAGAATTTGTCGAAGGAGATGAAATCTGAAGACGAAAATGGTGGCCTCTGTTGAAAGAGACGAAGATGGGTTCGAGGGAGTCCTTCGAGAAGAAGAGGGAAGAGAGACGGGAGAAGAAGGAAGAGAGATGGTAGAATGGATGTGATTCTACCGTAATTTTAATAAATCTACTACGTGTTATAATTTTACTGGGCAGGTGTAAAAGTGAAATCGACACCTGACCAATTTGAAGTTTTTCTCTTAACCACACCAATTTCGCGGCTTCTCCCTTTAGGCGACGGTTCTGAATCGTCCAATCCAAATACAATTTGCGGTCAAATCATTCTGCATAAAGTAGTGGGGCCGAAAGCCTTATCTATAAGTCAATGCGAATCGTGTTCCAATCCTGCCCCTTAAAAGAATAGACAAAAGTCATCTATTACAATGCTCTTATTTCACATTAAATTTTCTCATTCCTTTGAATCCAAGAAAATAAAAGATTAAATCTATTTGATCTATATCTCCCATTCTATTCCATTTTTTTGATTTAA
Source organism: Cyclocarya paliurus (assembly GCA_029856935.1). Lineage (NCBI taxonomy): Eukaryota > Viridiplantae > Streptophyta > Magnoliopsida > Fagales > Juglandaceae > Cyclocarya > Cyclocarya paliurus. Next base: position 15,682,728 of record CM056958.1, read on the forward strand.
TTTCCATTTGATCTCTTGCGTTCCCACATATGGAATTGCCATGTCGTGGACCAGATTCTAAACAGGATGAGTCTTAGATCATGATCATTGAACAGCTGGTAATTATTAATCGTTAATAGTTAATTTTATATACATGCATGGACTGTCAAGCTAGCTGTCGTTGATATATAGCGGTTGATGAATTAAGAAAGCTTACATCAGCATAAGTTATAACCCTATTAACGAGTAATATATAAATATTTGGGAAAAAGTACTCTATGTGGGAACACAACAATGGATAGAATCACTGGACCTGTCTATAAAGGAAGACTGGCCGGAGACCTTGGTTAATTACATGTTGTGAAGTAGATGAATAGGCAATATCAATTACAATGAATATATAAGCTAATCTTCAGTTATTTTTTTAACATGCCACGCCTATATTAATAGAAGCTTAATTATGCTACAGTATACCCAAAAAAAAACAAAAAAAACACTAAGCAACACCTTATTCTTGTAGCCACCATTGTCCCATAAGTAGCACCTATATTTGAGAGAGAAATAATGCTTTTCTTATGAGATTTTTTTATTCCTAGTTATACCTGCTGATGTGATAAACATTAATATCCATTAATATAATAAACGTTCGAAATCACTTAAAATGTATTACATCAGTAGGATAAGGATAAGGATATGCCTATCCGATTTATCAAAAAATTCAAGGACGATGGGAGTTGCTTAGTAGCAGTTCCTTTTATAAACAGCTCTTTTAAAGCCAACGTATCCCCCAAATTCTCTGCCAACTTTTCAAGCTCTAAGCAACCAGACAAGTTAAGAGTTTCAAGAGATTCTAATTTAGAAATGCTTTTTGGGAGATTCCTAAGGTTCTTGCATCCTTTTAAATTCAACAAAACAAGCCCTTCAAGATATCTTACAGAGTGATCATGAAGCTCAACCAAGCTTATGCAACCTTCCAGTATTAGTATCTCTAGATGTGGGACTTGTGAGAAGCAAGGTGATTTACAGAGATTTGTGGAATAGCTGAGATTAAGGACTTTCAACATGTTGAATATCTGCATTTTGTATATAACGACTGAGATTTTTGGAATAGCCAAGACTTTTGGTGTGTGTGAACAAAAAGATTTGGTGCTTCTGATCACTAACATCAAAAAAGGAATAAAAGTTTCAGTAAAATTCGTTACCCTGTTCTCCTTCCAGACTTCTTTAAAATTACTATGCTGCAAATCAAGCACAACAAGGTTCTCAAGATGAAATTTTTGAGGTAGAATTTTTAATGGGCACTTATGCCAACATAGCCATCTTAGCTCTTTGGAAAGAAGCTCGAAGCGTCCTGTGAGATGCACAGTATTGATCTGGAGTAACCTCAAATTCTTCATCTTTGCAAATGCATCGGTATTTAGATATATCTCCGTAAGTGCAGGTGGATTTAGCACGAGACCCTCCACTGCATCAGATCCCTAGTAAAATATGAAGTTGGATTAGGAATGTATACATCATCTTTCTTAAGGCTGGAACACGCCTGAACTGGAGTAGGCCTATGTATTCTGCTCATAACTACACAGACAGAGACTCGAGAGATTTAGATATGAATAGAATTGCTTAAGACGTGATTGAATACTTCTTAATATATGTTCAGACAATGATGCATGAAAGTCGACAAGATAGAACTCTTATGCAAGCCAAGAGATCATTTATATCATGTCTCTATTTATGTGTGCACATGGTTATGCATAAATGTAAATGTCTTACCATATGTTCACTGTTTAGTACATTTAACACGTCCTCATGAAACCACAACCTACTACGTCTTCCTGGATCTTTACATGAACTTTTGCGAGCAATTTCCCTTCCTATATCTCGAATCAAATCATGCATCCTCAGCTTATTATGGTGATCTATTATCACAACAGACCTCCAAGCAAGATTACTAATACCAATATCAGGAAAAAAAACCACACCCATGGAGAATTTTGGCAACATATTTTGCGTCCATCCCTATAAAGAAGCATGCAATATCAAGGAATATGTCCATTGTTGTCTCTAATGAATCAAAGCTTACTCAAAGTATTTTTTGAATGTGGTGGTCAGGCATTTTTTTGTAATTTTTCCACTGTGCTTTTCCATTCGGTAATGCTTCTTCCCAAGAGAAATGAACCCAAACCTTCAAGAGCTAATGGATGCCCTCCAGTATACTTCACTACACTAATCAAAAGCTCATGATGGTAATCTTCCATTGGATCGGGCATCTTGAAGTCATGCCAGCTAAAGAGTTCGAGAGAGTCTGTACAAGCCAATTCTTCAACTTCATATTTTTCATAGTCTCCTAATTGCTCTAGCAAATGTTCATCTTTAGTCGTTGCAATGATTCTACTTCCAGCACCAAACCAGTTAGTGTTTCCGGCTAATGCGCTTAGTTGATCCACGTCATCAAGAACAACAAGAACTTATTTCCCAGCAAGGAGTTTCTTAATCAAATAGATTCTGCTATCAACATTTTCAAACGGAAAATCTCTGTTTTTCAAGATATTAAAGAGAAGAATTTTTTGTAACTTGAATAAACCATCAGACTCTCTTGAAGTTTCTTTAATGTTTAAGAGAAAACTACTTCCTTAAAATCCATCACTTATTTGGTTATAAACAGCTTTTGCTATGACTGTTTAACCTATTCCACTCATCACATGGATACTAACAATGCGAACATAATTTTTTTCCAGATTTAATAAGGCTTTCATCTCCACAACACGAAAATCTATTCCTATTGGGTGTTTGGCCACATTCAAGCGATTAGGGTGTAATTGATGCAAGATTTCTTTGATGATCTTCTCGATAAACTTTGCTTCAAACCTGCACATTACAATTCAAATGGAAAATAAAATAGCACGTCATTCCAAGCAATCAAGTTATCATAGTTATTAAGAATATAATTTACATTTATTTCTGTCAAGGTTCTTGTCATACATCACACATGGCAGACTGATCAAACACATCACACTTACAAAGATTTGTAGCATGTAAAGTTTACAATTGGAGATACACAGACATGCACGCCACGCCTATATCGGTGATTCAGCAAAACACGAGTCTTACCCAGTGATTATAAAGAAAAAGGAGAATTAAAGGAAATAATGAAAAAAGAAAGAAAAAGGTAGATACCAGAGGATTAGGAATGGAAAATATCTTTGGTTGAATGGTCTCTGCATTCTGAAATGTCAAAAACAAGTCTTTTGAAGCACCATTCAACATTAACAACATTTGTGCGAGTGTGTTATCTATTTATATGTTTATATATATAAGAATATTTCAGAATTCTTGGATTATAAGGTATGTGCCCAAACACCATTTCAGTAGCGGATCCAAGATTATCCTCCCGGGATGGATTAATCATATTAATTTTCATAATATTAATTTTCTTGATTATAATCATATTAATTTTCATGAAAAGACTTAATATTAATTTTCTTATTAATAAAACCATATAATCATTTTTACTCCTAAACGTTACAATAGAAATGCAACACAATCAAATAAGTAATCTAAATATGTTCATTAATCTAGTTAGTTCCATGTTTTGTTTTTACTTCGGTTGGAGATGATAGACATTAATCTAGTCTCAGATTTGTTTTGATATATGATTCCTTAAATATACACTGCTAAAAAAGGAAAAATGAGGGGGGAACAAGAAAGAAAATCACGAGGAAATATCACACTAGCACAAAACCACAAGGAAATAGTACTACTAGAAGGTTGCGATGGACATGAAGGTATTTTTAACTGTAGATTAAATTTAGAAAAAACCCGGACGAAATATGCCATTCTACCTGCCATCGAAGAATGGCTCCCAAAGGATTTTTTTTCATTAGGCTCCTTGGATTTTGCTGAATATATAGTTTTTCTTGAATCCATCATATTGGTCCACACGGGGGATATTACAATAAGGAAAATGCTAGACGAACCAAGAATTTGAACCGAGAATTCAACCGATGCCACATGTCCTTTTTTGAATGGCCCATACAAAATATTTTAAAAAAAAAAAACTACATAGATCTAACTCATCTCTTTCTTTCTTTCTTTCTACGCCTCAATTCCTCCGTCCCTCCCTCCCCTCCCGCTCGGCTGAAACTGAAAAACTACCGAGATCTATCTGGATTTTTGTTTTTTTTTTTCTAATTTTACTTCTTTCATGACCACTTGTTTGTTTCCTGAGAAGAACTACAAGGAAAGTAAAGTTCGGGTATTTTGGTGGGTTTTCCAATGGAGTGGCCAGAGTTGAGGTTTGGAATCAAATGAAAAATACAGAGTTGTACGTTAGCACAAAGCACATTTCTGGAACTGGATCAATCTCTTCTTAATTGAACAAGATTGTGGGGAGGAACTAATTTTCATTTTCTTATTCTGTGCCACCATATTGGCATTTGTTAAGATCATCATATTCAAGGCAATCACAATTAGCAGATTGCCATGTTCAAGACTAACACAGTTTGTCATGCTTTTGACTTAGATATGAACTATGATTTGGATAAAAGAAATTACCTTTATGATCTTATAAATAAAAAAATCACCTTTATAGTCTTATAAAAAATAAATAAATTACCTTTACGGCGATTGCTAGTTGTTCTTTAGATGAAGGGAGGATGGGAACGGAGGTATTTACATCTGAAATGGGTTTTCTCTGACGCCATTTCACTGATTTCGTACAAGATGGAGGGAGGGATGGGTATCGGTGGAGGGACGATGGGAATGGAGGGAAGATGGAGGTATTCAGAAATGAAATGGTTTTCCTCTATCTTTCTTTCTAATTTTTTTATTATTATTATTATTTTAAATTGTCACGTGCTGCAGTTAACGGTAAGGAAAATTCTTTACATCAGTTTACTATTGAGGAGCAGCCACAACACACCCTATGTGTCATCATCTAAATCACTCATATCATTCAAATCAATTACATCCAAACCATTCACATAAAGACACATCAGGTGTGCTATGTATCAGCCCGTGAACAGGAGCTGATTCATAGCACGGCTCTAACGATAATCGGTCGGTTAGAGAAAAGCTGCTACTCCTCTTAATTTTACCGCACACCACACGAATTTAATGCCTATTCACAATCCACGTGCTTTCAGATAATATCAAAACAAAAATTCTACTCAACCTCTTACTATTCACATCATACTCTACACTTCATTTTTTTTTTAATTTTTTTTTTAATTTTTTTATCAAATATATTTTTATATGAATAGTGAATAAAAAATCATAAATAATTCAAAAAAATAAATTCAAAAAAAAATTTAAAAAAATATTAAAAAATATAAAGTATGAAGTGTGGAGAGGATGAATAACAAAACTCATATAAAAAAGCGTGCAGTCAATGATATATCTAATCTTCCGTTGAACGAAAAACTTTTCTAATTGAAACCGGTAAAAAGTGAAGAGAAATAAAATAACTACTCTTTACAATTCTTCTACTATCTTCTAATAAAATAATATTTTTTGATATATTTATTTTAATTTTAATTTTGATTTAATGTGTTTAAAATTTTAAAAAAAATATTATTTTATTAATAACTTGCAAATAAAGTATAATTTGATTATAAGACTATTATTGCTCAAAAATAAATACTGAAAGAGAGAATATTTCCCCTGACCATATTTATATATACATTAATATAAAGAGCATCTGCAATTAATATATTAATCAGAGTTTTACTATACAATTTTTTTAATACTTCACACTTTATATTTTTTTAAATTTTTTAATATTTTAAAAAAATTGAGTTTATTCTTTTTAAACTATTTCAAATTTTCTATTCATTATTCGTATAATAAATATTTGATAAAAAAATAATAAAAATTAAAAAAAGTGTAGTGTATGGAAATTGTGTAAATAGTAAGAGGTTGTGGAGATTTTTTATATTAGTCAATTTGTAAAAGGTGGCTCGATTGGGTTTTTTGTTGGAAGCTTTCGACAGTGCATTTTATCTTTCTTTTTTTTATATATTTTTTTAATTGTTTTAAATATATATTTTTTTAAAATTATAATATTATTAAAAATATTTTTTTAATTATTAAATAAAAAAAATGTCAAGCCCCAACGGAGCAACAACATTTCTTATTTGTAAATAGTAAAATTATTGTTATAATTGTCATCACGCAAACTCCTCTTTCATTTCTATTTTTTATCTATTCTTATTCTTTTTGAGTCATGTTAGGCTGTCTCTCAATATTTATTTTTTATTTTTATTTTTTTATATTTTTTAATATATTTAAATATTTTTATAAAATAAAAAATATATTAATACATTAAAAATTTTAATTATTAAATAAAAAAATTAAATATACAAACTATCAAAATAAATAAAAAAAATAAAAAAATAAACTAACATTTTCCATTCTTATATAGCTAAAAGCAACCAAAAAGTCTAATAACAAATTAACAATTAAAAAAAATAAAAACAAATTAACAATTATCATTAGAAAAGAGAACACGCAAACCAATAAAAAAGAAAGAACCATCGTAAAAACGTTTTTCCATATAAAAATAGTATAAAAAGAAAAGGTGTCAGATGCTCAGATATTTGTATGGTGTCTGGTTAAAGAAATAATCTTCTTAATTTTTTATTATTTATTACACTCTATACTCTATCTTTTTTTTTTAATTTTTTTTATCAAATATTTTTTATATAAATAGTGAATAAAAAATTTGAAATATTTAAAAAAAAATAAATTTAAAAAAAAATTTAAAAAATATATTAAAAAATATTAAAAAGTATGGAGTGTGGAGTGTAGATGAATAATAGGAGGTTGGGTAGCAAATCTCGTGATTAAATTTGGTAAAAAATCTTCACATCTTTTTATTATTTATCTATATTCTATATTTTATTTTATTTTTTTATCAAATAATTTTTATATGAATAGTGAATAAAAATTTTGAAATAGTTTAAAAAAAGAATTTTAAAAAAAAATTTAAAAAAATATTAAAAAATATGAAGTATCAAATATAAATAAATAATAAAAAATTATGTAATAAAATCCTAAATTTGAAGGTTGAGTATTTTCCTGTGTCTTTCTTTCTAATTTTATTATTATTATTATTATTTTAAATTGTCACGTGCTGCAGTTAAAGATAATCGGTCGGTTATCGATATAAAACGTGGGCTCCGTAGCATTATCGGAAATGGTTTCTTACAATAAATGCTCGCGGTAGACCATGGTACTACTTGTGGCGAGTCAGAAACTCTAGAATAGACTAGAAACGAAAGCGAAAGAGAGAGAATGAGGGACGGAAACTATTAATTTTTCAAATCTTGGGAAGCGTGGCGAGCAAATATATGTTTGGAAGTTCGTAACTGTCATAGCCTTTGGAATTTTGTTACGTAGCCTTTGGGAAGCGTGGTGAGGGAAATATAGGAATACATGGTTTCGGGATTTGAAAATAAAAGGACGTGACTAACGTATATAGTCTTGGGAGTTTTCGAATGACGTGGCTAACGTTGAAAAATTGGAAATATAGCTTGTAATGTTCAACCAACGACTATACGAGGAGGTTCCGAAGAGCAGTGAGCATTTAATGATTCTTAAAAGTAGATTCTTTAACTCTTTGGGCCTGGTGGTCATTTTTTTATTTGATAATAACAATAAAGATAATAACGAATAGAATAGAAATAAATTAATGGCTTGAATCTATACCTACCAAACATTAGTCTCTTCCATTAATGATCATAGATGGCCAACATTGCGTACGGGAAGAGCAAGGACAGGCCGGGCAACATGTTCTCACTGGGGAAGAGAAATTATTTGTTACCTTCTTATCCGTAAGCACTCATTTCATATAACTTTCTAATTTAGCATTAATGAAGGATTTGGAAAAATAAAACATAATATTTATTTGACTCTCTCTACATATGATTTTGTAAATCCCTAAAAATCAGTAATTGTAGAAAGCAACAAAGAGTTAAGACCAAGTGAATCATGAGAAATTCAGTTTATATCCGGTACTGATAATACATATTGCGAAGTAAATGAATAGGCAATATTATCAATTACAATGAATATATAAGTTAATCTTCATTTATTTTTTTAACATACCACGTCTAATAGAAGCTTAATTTATTAGAGCAGCATACATAGCAGATTACTCAAGTTCCAGATCATGAAAAAGATGCTGCTCATAGACAAATCAATGGTTCTGATGTGCAAGCTCAAGCTTCATCAAATGTGCAAAATACATGTGATAGCTCTCTGGTTCATTTACCATATGGACTATCATTTTGTTGATGTGTTATGTACTCTTATGTAAATTCAGAAGTTGTTATGTTGCTGTACAAATTTACTGTAAATATTTTATTCCTTTAGTTGGTTAGGATTGGTTTCCCTTTTTATATAAAAGCTGCATACAACAGTCTGTACAAACACACGGATTAATTCAATTGATGAGCATAGCTCTTTTCTCATTCTGTCATCTTTTTCTTCTTTACCATTTTATTCTCTCGGTTCTTCTTATTCTTACATGGTATCAAGAGCCTTTTGCGTAAACACACCCTGCAATGACTACTAAAACTCCCAAGTCCCCTCTCAAGTCCCATTTCTGGATTTCAATAATATCACCAATCCATACCGCCTTGATCATGGAGACAACCCTTCTCTTCCTCTAGTCCCTGACCTTCTCAACACTGAGAATTACATCACCTGGTCAAGAGCTATGTGCCGAGCTCTTCGTGCCAAAAACAAAATAGGCTTCATCAATTGAAGCTTAACAAAACCTAAAGACCCTACAGATCCTCTTTTCACTGCTTGGGAGAGATGCAATGACCTTGTTGTCTCCTGGCTTCATAATTCCATCAATTTAAGCCTCAAGTCCAGCATTGCCTTGGTGGATGATGCCAAATAGATCTGGTGTGAGCTCAAAGACAGATTCACCCAACAAAATGGACATCGAATCTTTAGCTCAAGAAAGCTCTCACAAGCCTACAACAAGGTTCTGATTCAGTAAACATTTATTTTGGCAAACTTAAAACCATTTGGGATGAACTCCTCATATGTGACCCTTTGCCCGACTGTACTTGTGGCAAACTCACTATCATTCTTGATCGATATCAAAGGGATTGTGTCATTCAATTTCTCATGGGCCTAAATGAATCACACAATACCACCCGTGACCAGATCATGCTACTTGACCCATTACCTTCCATAAACAAGATATTTTCCATGATACAACAGCAAGAAATGCAGCATATTGTGCTCAACAACATTCCTTCACCAGATTCCATGGCCTTTGCAGTTAAACAGTCATATCACAAACCCTTTTCCAAGCCATCCTAGCAGATTCAACTTGAAAGACCTTTTCACACTCACTGCAAAATTCAGAGTCACACTCTGGAGCTTTGCTTCAAAGCAGGCAATGCCAAGGCCCCCATTTGTACTCACTGTCATATGACTGGGCACATAGCAGACAAGTGCTATAAGTTGCATGGTTACCCAGCTGGCCACAAATTCCATGGCAAGATCCCTCAAAGTACCACTCCTTTCGTTCATATGACCACCCTGGATACAGAAAACCAATCCCATAACACTCCCACCTTCACTACAGATCAATACCATCAACTAATCTCTTTATTACAGTCAAAGGAGGCCTCAATTGCTATTCATTCAATTAATATTGTCCCATCAGATTGTCTTCCTTCCTCTACCATGAATGGTAATTATTTTTCTTTTACTTCTTTCATTCTATCAGATAACACAAGCACACACCTCCCTTGGATTATTGACACAGGTGCTACAGATCACATGATCTGTAACACCTCATATTTTTCCTCTATAACATCTCAAGTTTCCTTTGTTGTTAAACTTCCCAATGGTCAATCTGCACCAGTAACTCATATAGGCACAATCCATATTACTTCTACTTTAATTTTGCACAATGTCCTTTATGTTCCATATTTTAGTTTCAATTTGATCTCAACAAAACAGCTAACATCTTCCCTTTCTTGTTGTTTTGTATTCCTTTCACAAATTTGTTTTCTCCAGGACCTTTTGACATGGACCACGATTGGCATGGGTGAGATGAAGAATGGTTTATACCACCTGCTCACATAACCAGTTTCCCCTTCAGCTCTTTTTGAATATTTTTCAATTTCCTTGCACAAGACAATTTCTGTTTATGCTATTTCTCACAAATTCAATCATGTTTCTGATATTTGGCATTGTAGACTGGGTCATACCTCCATCTATAAATTACATGTAATAGAAGACCCATCTATTAAAAGGCATGTTTCTACAATTTCCATTACCAATCCATGTCAAGTATGTCCTCTTGCAAAACACCACAAATTACCATTTCCTGTCAGCACACATAAAAACGATAATCCTTTTGAACTCATACACTGTGACATATGGGGACCCAATTCAGTTGAAGCTTATGATGGAACTAAATACTTCCTCACCTTCATAGATGATTTTTCAATGAGTACTTGGATCTACCTACTTAAAAATAAATCCCATACCAAATCGTGCATTGAAGTTTTTTGCAATTTAGTTGAAACACAATTTCATGCTAAAATAAAAATTCTGAGAACTGACAATGGCCTTGAGTTTAAAATGACAGAATTTTTCAATAAGAAAGGGATCATTCATCACAAAACGTGTGTAGCAACCCCTCAACAAAATGGGGTTGCTGAAAGAAACATCAACATCTTCTGAACATAGGCAGGGCACTCGAAATTCAATCCAACCTCTCCAATCTTTATTGGAGTGACTGCATTTTAACTGCTGCTTACATTATCAATTGTGTACCCAACCCTTTGCTTTCCAACAAAACACCATATGAACTTCTCTTCCATTCCCCTCCTACATACTCTCATATGAGAATTCTTGGCTGCCTATGTTTTGCCTCCATCTTATCCCACAACAAGACCAAGTTTGAACCTCGAGGAAGAGCCAGTGTCCTTCTTGGCTACCCATTTGGAGTAAAAGGGTATAAACTCCTTGATCTTCAATCCAAAACAGTTTTCATATCCAGAGATATGACTTTCCACGAATATGCTTTTCCTTTTCACCAACCTAACCTTCCTTCTCCACCCATACAGCCTCCTTTTCAAACTCCCTCTCCATCTTTCCACCCTGCACCTTTCTCTTCTGATAATTATTTTACCCTTTCAGAACCTTCATTTCTTTCCCCTCCACTTACTCCACCTGACTCACTACCCCTTTCTCCTCCACCTATTCCACTCGAATCACTACCCCCTTCTCCTCCACCTATTCAATCTGCCTCACTACCCCCTTCTCCTCCACCTATTCCACTCGAATCACTACCCCCTTCTCCTCCACCTATTCAATCTGCCTCACTACCCCCTTCCCCTCCACCTGTCCTTAGAAAGTCATCTCGAACCAGAAAAGCCCCTCAATATCTTCAGGACTATCATTGTCAGCAGGCCTCTTCCATCTCACCATCTCAATCCAGGGACATGGCTACTGCATCAGGTATTTCTTTCCCTTTATCTTCCTTCATTTCTTACACAAATTTATCTCCAGCACTTTTTTTTTTCTGCTACCATATCATCCCACACAGATCCTAATACCTTTAAACAAGCTGTTAAGGATCGTGATTGGTGTCAAGCAATTGAGGTTGAACTTGAAGCTTTAGAGCTTAACCATACCTGGACACTCACTGACCTACCTCTAGGAAAAATTCCCATAGATTGCAAATTTGTTTTCAAAACCAAATACCATTCCAATGGCACAATTGAAAGGAGGAAAGCAAGACTGGTTGCCAAAGGTTTTACTCAGCAACTAGGAATGGATTACCATGAAACTTTTTCACCTGTGGTAAAAATTGTGACAGTCAGAACCATCTTAGCTCTAGCCTCCATTAAGGGTTGGCATCTTCATCAATTTGATGTCAATAATGCTTTCCTTAATGGAGAGCTCAAAGAATAAATATATATGAAAAAACCACCTAGATACAATAAAAGTTCTTTTCAACAAGTCTGTAAGCTCCTCAGAAGCATTTATGGCCTCAAACAAGCCTCGAGACAATGGTATGACAAGTTCTCTTCCTCCCTCATCCAATTTGGATTCACTCAGTCCAAATCAAACTATAGTCTTTTCACCCATCACACTGCCACATCTTTCACCACACTACTTGTCTATGTAGATGACATAGTAGTTGCCACCAATCAAGTTGAATCCATTTCTGTTCTTAAAGATTTTTTTAACAAACATTTCAGAATTAAGGATTTGGGTACATTAAGATATTTCTTAGGCATTGAAGTTGCTAGAGATCCTCTGGTATTCATTTATGTCAAAGGAAATACATCCTTGATATCCTTGCAAATTTAGGCATGCTTGCTGCCAAATCACTAAAAATCCCAATGGACCAGAATCACAAGCTCAGTAAAACAAGTGGCACTCCCTTACCTGATCCCACCCCCTATAGACAACTTATTGGTCGACTCCTTTACCTTACCATCACAAGACCTGACATAAGCTATCCTACCCAAGTTCTCAGCCAGTTCATGGACCATCCTTCAAACACTCATCTTGCTTTTACTTATAAGGTATTAAGATACCTTAAGAATTCACCTGGCCAAGGAATCTTCCTATCTTCTACTTCAGAAATTCAATTACAAGGCTATTGTGACTCAGATTGGGCTACATGCCCTGACACTCGAAAATCCATCACTGGGTTCTGCATTCTCCTTGGACAGTCCCTCATTTCTTGAAAATCCAAGAAACAAACTGTGGTTTCTAGATCATCTGCCGAGGCCGAATACAAAGCCATGGCCTCCATCACCACTGAGTTAACTTGGCTAAGACAGTTGTTTACAGACCTCTCCCTGCCTCATCCTCAAGCTGCACAATTATTCTATGACAAGCAAGCTGCCTTATACATTGCAACCAACTTAGTCTTCCATGAGAGGACCAAGCATATAGAGGTCGATTACCACCTAATCAGAGACAAAATCTTAGAATGAAGCATCAAAACTGCCCATCTTCCCACCACTTCTCAACTTGCTGACATTTTTATCAAATCTCTACCTTCTTATGTGCTATTTTCACACCTTTTCAAGATGGGAATAGTTGACATCTATTCTCCATCTTGTGGGGGGGTATTAGAGCAACATACACAACAGATTACTCAAGTTCCAGATCATGAAAAGGATGCTGCTCATGGACAAATCAATGGTTCTGATGTGCAAGCTCAAGCTTCATCAAATGTGCAAAATACATGGCATAGCTCTCTGGTTCATTTACCATATGGACCATCATTTTGTTGATTTGTCATGTACTCTTATGTAAATTTAGAGGTTGTTACGTTGCTGTACAAATTTACTGTAAATATTTTATTCCTTTAGTTGGTTAGGATTGGTTTCCCTTTTTGTATAAAAGCTGCATACAGCAGTCTGTACAAATACACGGATTAATTCAATTGATGAGCACAGCTCTTTCCTCATTCTGTCATCTTTTTCTTCTTTACCATTTTATTCTCTCGGTTCTTCTTATTCTTACATATTTATATTAAAAAAAATTATATTATAACAATATTTTAATTTATAATATTTTTATTCTAACTTTTTCTCTTCCCTTTTTCAAAATCTCATAAAATATTATAACTTAAACTATTTCACTATTATTTACAAATTATTTCAATACTCCGTGTGAATAAGAACTCTTAGTTTATATACAGTACTAATAATACATGTTGCGAAGAAAATGACTAAGCAAGATCAATTACAATAAATATACAACTTAATCTTCATTTATTTGTTAACATGACTTGCCGATGGGATCACTTACATTTGTCATATAGAACAACGGATAACTCATCATCTGTTGTGGTATCACGTTAAGGGACTTTACCATCTACAGCAACATGGCCTTCAAAGACCACACCATCTATAGCAACATTAGCTTCAAAGACCTCATCAATGCGTAGCAACATGGCCATCAAAGACCACACCATTTGTAGCAACATCCCCTTCAAAGATCTCATCCTTTGCACTAATATGATCATTTTCACAAACCTTACTATCAATAGAAAAACCTGATTCAGAGACCTCATCAACTACAAATGCTGTATCAGGTACAACATTAGAACAGATATATTGGATATCATTTGCATTTTGTCCATTATGTTTGGGGCATCAACCAAGACATGAACTCCACACTTCCATCCAGACAATTTCCGAGAAAACTCTTCTTTTGATTTCTTTTTTTGGAACTCCTTTTGCCATTTCGCTCTGTAATGTTTAAGAAGTTGAGTGTATGAGAATGCCATTTTCTTTGGAGTTCACTCGTATTTATGTAGGTAATGTTCTTGGAGTGTGCTCGTTCATATTTTTTGTTAGTCCTCAATTGAAATGGTCAAAACTATTGACTGTAATGTGATAGAACTAGTCCTCAATGGAAGTGAATCAATGTCGGTTGAAATCTTTTGCTTTCTGTTAACTGTTTGAACAAAAAAGTCCAATCTAGAATCCAACAAAAAAAATACTAACAATTACACCATTTGGTCTGCATAATGGACAAAGGCACCCCAATAAGTCAACCTAAAATAGCTACAACAAACAGAAGCATGCTAATTTAATATTTAACCGTTATATCTATGAAAACTCAGAAATATTTTAAGATCGCATTTTTTCGACGAACTACAGTGGGAACTATCCAATTTTACATGCCCCCCAGTATCTCTTGTGCATCTATGCATTGGGAATGAAATTGGAGTCATCTCATTATCCTATGACTTAAAAGTGGTCGGAGAACATAAGCAAGATCCCATAAGATCTACTCATTCTTGAAATACTAACTTTTTTTTTTTTTTTTTTATACATGGAGGGTGGGATTCGATCCTTGGTTCTCTTAGTGAGAAACCAATGTGTTGCCAAATCCAAAGGATCTTGGCAAAATACTTGAAACTATATTGTTGGATGCATTTGATTTATCAACATATTATTGAATGTCAAAAGCAAAGCAATGGATAAGTTAAAACTTGAATTGACGAGAAAAAGAATTCCGGCAAAGTAAGAGGCCATATGGCACACCTAATAGAAGTAGGGCTGTGCAAAATTCTGAAAGTTCCGACTCCGCCCGACATCCGCTCCGATTCCGACTCCGTCGGAGTCGGAGTTTTCGGAAAACGGAGTCAGAGTGCGGAGTGGCTCCGAATAAGAGTCGGAGTCGGAGTCGGAGTTAGGAGCTACTTAGAGCTCCGAAATCCGCCTCCGATTTTTGTTAAAAAAATCCAGATGTAAAACGACATCGTTTTACATCTGGAATTTAAAAAAAAAAAAAATCAAACGACGCCGTTCCACTTAATGTGGAACGGCGTCGTTTCATCATGGGGGGGGTCCAAAACGCAGGACCCCCTCCTCTTTCCCTTCTCCCTTCTTCGGATCCTTCCTCAGTTCCTCTTTCTCTCTAAACCAGCCAGTCTTCATCTGAACAACTAAACCAGCCACCTCGCCACCTCGCCACCTCATTCCCTCTCTATTGCCTCCGTGAGACTTTGCTCCTCCTACGTGCGCAACTTCAATCCGAGCTTCAACCTACGGTGAGAACCCGATTCCGAGCCCTAAAATTAAATTGCTTGATTTAATTTTATGTATTCCGTTATTCATAGTCTCATAGCATGCACGTCTGGGTATTTTGTTGTGATTGAAATGAATTCCTTTTGAAAATTTGTAGTAAGGAAATGTGTTTGATAAAATGTGTAATGTGTTTGTAAGTTGTATTGTATGCATGCAATGTGTTTGATAAAATGTGTAAGAGATGTTTCTTGGCTCCTTTAGGCTTTAATTCTGCTTGGCTCCTTGGCTTCTTGGCTCTTTTAAAATTCACATAGAGAGAACAGAGTAATAAACAAATTAATCTACACTTTGGTTGAATGAAACACTAGCTGCTAGCCTGTGCAAAATTAATCTACATACTGCAGCTGCCTGCATATGATGTGTGCACAAACACTAGCTGCATGCATGCATAAACACTAGCTGCTGCTTCTTCAGCAGCTTAAACATTATGCTTAAACACTAGCTGCATGCATGCATTAATCTCCTCATAGTACTGCTGCTTCAGTACTCTAGCTGCATGCATAAACACTAGCTGCTGCTTCAGTCGTACTGCAGCTGCCTGCATATGATGTTTGATATTTTATATATCCATAGTACTGCTGCTTCAGTACTCTAGCTGCATGCATAAGGAGATAGATTATCATGTACTTAGCATCAGAACCTATCACCCAAATTGCGGGACAATCAGATGTGTGCACAAACTCGTTTTGTTTTTTAAGCAATAGTCTAATGAGAGAGAATGGAATAAATAAAGATTAAAGAGAGAGGAATAAAGCCTTAGGAATCAAGAACTAAAGACTGCTCACCATGGCTCGAGTGGGCACAACTGGAGCTCGAGCGAAGTCAGGCAGAGTGCTTCGCTCGACCACCGCTCGACTCACCGCTCGAGCGAAGTCAGGCAGAGTGCTACGCTCGACCACCGCTCGACTCACCGCTCGAGCGAATCCAGGCAGAGTGCTTCGCTCGACCACCGCTCGACTCACCGCTCGAGCGAATCCAGGCAGAGTGCTTCGCTCGACCACTGCTCGACTCACCGCTCGAGCGAATCCAGGCAGAGTGCTTCGCTCGACCACTGCTCGACTCACCGCTCGAGCGAATCTAGGCAGAGTGTTTCGCTCGATAGTCGCTCGACTCACCGTTCGAGCGAATCTAGGCAGAGTGTTTCGCTCGATAGTCGCTCGATGTTCCGCTCGAGCGACTTTCTGGAAGTTGACCTGCGCTCGACCCTCGCTCGAGCGGAGACTTGATCTCTGCTTTTTCAGACTTGATCTCTTAATAGTATTTCTTCCTTTTCTAAATTAAAATTATTCTTGTCTGACGTACTCATGAGTCATGATATAAATAAATAATCAAATGATAGGTAAAAGACATGATGAATATTATTTTCCTTTTCACACTAACTAGTACTTATACCTAACTAAAAGATTGTATATAATTTAATATTATATATATATATAAGTGTCATGTTCTTCTTTTGCACTCACTGCATGTAGATCAAGTACTAAACATTCACTCAAACAACCAAAGTTATTAGTGGCTTGAGATTAAAGCTGAGATCATCAGTGATTCAGTAGGGTCGACCTCATGTGCCCCAAATCCCGCCCACCTCTTAACTTTAAACTCAAAATCATTCAAATCCCAACCCCACATCTTAATGTTATTTGAGCTTCTTTGATAGCTTCTATTTTAATGTTATTTATTAACAAACTTAATGTATATAATATACGAGATCAGAACCAAATTTAAGCATAATTAGTGGATATTTGTAACTTATCATGCATGCAGGCTTGTAGCTTATTATTGCTAAGGAATATTTTTAGCTTATCGTGGACAGCTTATTATGATACAATAATATATGTCCTATATCAACGCGTTGATTTAAATTTTTAATATAGCCTAGTTTATTTTTAAACTAATTTTTTGCTTCTAACTTATTTTTTCAGCTTCATTGATTGTGATATGGATCCTAGACCTAGTGGAGATGATTGTCCACAAGGGGATGTGGCGGATGCCAATGCTACAACTCCTACACCGGTGGGTACTTCCACCCCTAGAGCCACATCTAGGGCAGCTACATCTAGAGGAGCTACATCTAGAGCAGCTACATCTAGAGGAGCTACATCTAGAGCAGCTACATCTTGTGCGAGTAGTCGACTCCCACTCCCAGTAGATATAGAGGATGAGGATATGTTCAACGAAGAGGAGGAGATGCCCATTGAGCAAGATCAACCACAACCACCATGGCCTTCTAAAAAGAGATAGTGGACATGGGAGCATTTCACCAAAATTCCTAGTGATATTGCGAACCCGGTAGCAAGATGCCATTATTGTGGCCAACTTTGTGGATGCCATTCAAAGAAGCAAGGTACAAGTGTGTTAATAGCACATCTAACTGGTTGCCAACGATATAAGATAGAGAAGGGATTGACGGCCACTGATCAGACCAACCTCAGTTACCAAACTTCTACAGCCACTGATGGTACACAGACTAAGAAATTGGTTATCCCTCAATACAGTGAGAAGATGTTGAGGGACATGCTTGCAGAGATGATAATTACTGATGAGATGCCCTTTACCACAGTAGATAAAAGAGGCTTTAGAAAGTTTCTAAACTTTGTTGAGCCACGATTTCCTATTCCATCACGGTATACGGTGATGTGAGATTGTATGAAGAGGCATGCGAAAGACAAGGCGGAGATGAAGAAGATGTTTATTACCACTGGCCAGAGAGTGTCGTTTACGACTGACACATGGACGTCCATACAGAACGTCTGCTACATGTGTATCACAGCACGCTACATTGACAGTGAGTGGATTTTGCATAAAAAAATTATTGGCTTTAAAGATATTGTGGATCATAAAGGTGCATCCATTGGGGCGAAGATGGATGATTGTTTAAAGGACTGGGGAATTCGAAAAGTGCTGTGTATTACAGTTGACAATGCTAGTGCCAATGAAACAGCAATTGATTGGTTTAAGCAGAACACGACAGTGAGAGATGATGTCATTCGGGCCCACGAGTTTATTCACGTTCGATGTTGTGCTCGAATCATCAACCTCATAGTTGTTGAGGGGTTAAAAGAGGTTGATGATTCCATTACCCGAGTCCGCAGCATTGTACGATATGTGAGGGGTTCCCCTCAAAGGCTTGCCAAGTTTAAGGCAATAGCTGAAGATCTTAAAATTGAATGTTCTAGTATGTTGTGTTTGGACGTTCCGACTCGATGGAACTCTACATACATGATGTTGGATGTGGCACAGAAGTACCAAAAAGCATTCGAGCGGATGGAGGTCGAGGATGGAGGCCTGAGGTATGCTTTATTGGAGCCAGCAGGACAGGGGCTCGGTGCGCCGGACGCACATGATTGGACCAGTGTGAGCTACTTTGTTGAATTTTTAAGAATTTTTTATGACATAACCATGCGGCTATCTGGATCCAAATATACGACTGCAAACTCATTCTTCAGTGAGCTCTCAGAGCTTCACTTCCACTTGAAAAATAGTTGTACTGACTCTGGTGGATTGTTATCTGCTATGGCTACGAGGATGAAGACCAAATATGATAAATATTGGGGGAATATTGAGAAGATAAATAGATTGCTATTTGTGGCTGTGATCCTTGACCCCCGATACAAGTTGGCCATTCTGGAATTTTGGGTAAATTCCGTCCTCGGGGTAGTGAAGGCTGCAGAGTTTATTAAAGTGTTAAAAAGTGATATTGATGATCTATATAATCACTACAGCAATAGTTGTCAGCCTTCATCCGCAGCTGATACCTCTTCACATTCGAGGCCGACAGGGTCGACAGCTTCCTCAGGTGATACTAATCCATCTGTAGGGCTTAGAGGCCATCGTATTATGCAGCAGTATCATCAACTCATGTCAACAAGGAATATTATGCATTGTACATCTGAGGTTGAACGATATTTTATGGAAGCTGTCGAGGCACCTAGCGATGTATTTCAGTTATTAACTTGGTGGAAAGTTAATTCCACAAAGTATCCAGTCCTTTCCCGTGTAGCCCGAGATGTGCTAGCCATTCCTGTCACTACGGTTGCCTCAGAGTCGGCATTTAGCACTGGAGGTCGCGTGTTGGATGCTTATCGGAGTTCATTGTCACCGTCAACCATGGAGGCCCTCGTTTGCACACAGAATTGGATAAGTGAAACGCCTATTGGACTAGATACCGTTGGCGTTGATGCCGAGAGCTATAGACTTGAGTCGGGTAAGTTTATATGCTTTTAAATGATTATTTAATTATTTTTAATGTTTCTAACTTCTACTTTTTATGATTTTAAAGATCTAGTTGTGAACCCTAACATAATTGCTGATGACTGAGAGTCAAAGACGAACGCCCCTTGAGAGTTGGAGAGGAGTTGGGAGAATCCCCTTTCTTGGTAAGAATCAAATTATACTTTTCCTGTGTTCAAATTATGAATATCAATTTTTTTCATTTATTGATTGCAACTTTCTATTTTCATTTCAATTTTCAGGCATGACCAATGGACCAAAAAGCATTTGAGTGAAATCCGTGTTGTTATTACATTATAAATGGGATTGTTATAACTTATGGCTACATCATACATGTTATTTAGTATCAGATTCTTGTAAAGTTTTGAATCTTTTGATATATATGGTAGTATTGGCGCCCCAAAGACATTTTAATTTGTCTCTACAACGTCTTATATACTATATACACAAAATAAACAACTCGACTCCGATCGGAAGTCGGAGTTCTGACCTCCGCTCGGAGTTCCGATCGGAGGTCAGATTCCGATCGGAGGTCGGAACTCCGACCTCCGATCGATGTCGAATTCCGACTCCAGTTCGGAGTCGGAGTCGGAGGATAAATTCGACTCTGACTACTGTCGGAGTCGGAGGTCGGAAACGACAACTCTGACTCTGTCGGAGTCGGAGCTCAGCCCTAAATAGAAGCTTCATTTATTTTCTTCCGAGATTTTTCTTTATTCCTAGTTATACCTACTGATGTATTGAACTTATGGGAAAGGCTGTGAAACAAGCACACCAATCATTTGAAAGAAAACCTCAATGGAGGCAGAGCGTCTTTTCATTCATATATTTCCTCACTATTTACATTGTATTTCCAACTTCTATTTATACAGGTATACCAAGGATGAAAATCTGATTACATTTGATCCTACGGTCTACAATCACTCAGTTTGTTACATGAGAATTTTCTAGAGGTAGGACAAGTGCCATGCGCTTGGAAGATGCTTTCTGAATTATGTTATGATTTCCCAGTGCTGTTTTGCTAGTGCTATCGTGCTCAGGGTTGCACTATTGCAGTGGCTTCCGTATGAGAGTTAGGTGCCTCAATAGCCCCCGCGAGTTAAGCGGCACCGAAAGAATGGTGAGGCTTGATCGAAGAAAACTGAACCGTGAAGCTGAAAGAGGCTTTGTAAAGATGTCAGCTAGCTGGTCTTTGCTGGAAATAAATGAGACTTTGAGTGCTTTCATAGAAACTCATTCTCGAACAAAGTGATAGTCAAGATCAACATGTTTTGTTCGAGAATGAAGTACCGGATTCATGGACTGGTAGGTAGCCCCAAGATCATCACACCATAGTGTCGGAGGATCAGCCAAAAAAATTCCCAACTCACCAAGCAATGATTGGAGCCATAGTAGCTCACAAGTTGTATTAGCAATAGCTTTATACTCAGCTTCGGTTGATAATCTAGCAACTGTATGTTGCTTCTTAGAACCCCAAGATACCAAGTGAGAACCGAAATGTACACAAAATCCAACCGTAGACTTGCGATCGTCAGGGCAACCGGCCTAGTCAGCATCCGAAAAGGCAGATAGAGTAAAGGGAGATGAGGCAGAAAAATGCAAACCAAAATGAGAGGTAAGCTGTAAATAACGAAGGATTCTTTTAACCGCTTGCCAATGAGGAATTCTAGGAGAGTGCATGTATTGACAGACTTTATTTACAGTAAAAGAAATATCAGGTCTTGTAAAAGAAAGATATTGCAAACTACCTACAATGCTACGGTAAAGCTGTGGATCTTCAAAGGAGGATCCTTCTAAAGCTAAAAGTTTGGATGCAGTGCTCATGGGAGTGGAGACTGACTTTGAATGATGCATGTTGGTGCGTTTAAGCAAATCAGTGATATATTTATTCTGAGACAAAATAATCCTTGGGAATTTCTAAACATTATGAAAAAGTTTAATAAATATATAAATAAGAAATAAGTTCATTACCCAATTCTGCTTCAAAGCTTTCAATATTATCCAAGGAGGCATGAAGATTAATGGGTATTGGATTCTTCAACCAATTTTGTATACAAACGAGTGCCTCGACTGTTCTTGGAGATATGAACTACGAAATGGGTTCAGCATACTTCAAAAATAGAATTAACAGTATTCGGCTCCCATTTTAACAGATACCCGAAATTTACCTGAATTGAGTACCCAAAAACGATATCGTTTTACTCTCATATAACACATCTCCCTCTGTCGCGCTCAAAAGCCTCTCCTCAGTCCTCACTTTTCAGAACTCTTTGTATCGCAGCGCTCTCTCTCTATAAGATTGTATCTTTGTCCCTATTTTGATTTTATGAGATGTTAGGGTTAGGGATTGTATGGTAGTTTTGGATTTTGAATTTTATGAGTTCTTTTCCTATTTTTATTTTGTGTTTTTGTTGTGATTTTTTATTTATCAGTTGTGGGTATTTTCGTTGTATGATGGTTGTTTTGATTTTGATTTTTGTTGTAATAATTTCCTCATTTATTAACATAATTCAAAGGGAAAAACTGGAACCATAATTATTATATATATAAGAAAAGGGGGCTGTTTTGTGATAATGAAGAAGAGATTCCCACACCAATAAAATCGATAAAGGGGACTTCATCAATGAATTTCATCTCCCCGCTCTTGCTCTGTATAGCTGCCCTCAACTTTGCTAATGTGGGTACTGACTTATCGCAAAAAGCTCAATAACTCCGAAAATATTTGCGTCTGAAAGTTTTGAGTACCATCAAATTGTAACAATCCAATCCAAATATTATAAGAAGGTGAATAATTTTAGGAAAATGTAGTATGATTATTAAATATGTCTATCAAATATGTCCACTCGTATTTTTTATTTTTTTAATAGTTAAATAAATGACTACTAGTGAATTTATATTTTTTTTTCTTAATAGTTAAAGATGTTTAAAAAATGTTTAAAGAAAAAAAAAAAAACTCATTTATGCTAGTGTGCAGATTTGATGGGCACATTTAGCATGTACTCTAGCATTGACATAATTTTATGATTTTGAGTTAGTGCAGGCACAACAAAAATTACCAATATAAAAGACAAAAAGTACCTTGCAATGGAGGTTGTCCACTAAAGCTTGACTTGGGCATAAACTCCCCAAAAATGCTATGACGTCTATATAACCTTAATGCTTAAAGGACCGAATGGGTTCCAAGTCTAGCATACCTGAAAGAGTTCTATCTAAAATTGGCTCAACTTTGTTGCTTTAGTTCGAACTTTATTTATTTATTTTATTAATTTATTTTCTTTTGATTAATATAAAAAAAAAATTAACTTTTATAGTAAGCTCTCTGAATCAGGTTTTATAATAATGGACAAAAATGCAAGTGATATCCAATATATCTGTTCTGATGGTGTTACTGATGGGTATCTGAAGATGATGTCTTTGTAGTTGATGAGGTCTCTGAATCAGGTTTTTCCATTGATAGTAAGGTCTGTGAAAATGATCATATTAGTACAAAGGATGAGATCTTTGGAGGCCATGTTGCTACGCATTGATGAGATCTTTGAAGCTGATGCTGCTATGGATGATGAGGTCTATGAAAATGATATTAGTACAAATGATGAGATATTTGAAGGTGAAGTTTCTATTTAAGTGAACAAGAATTAACTAGTTAGGTCAAGAGTTTTTGATAAGTTAGTTAGGTCAAGAGTGGGTGTTTACTTTTCATGCTACCAATTAAATAGATAAATTTAAGATTAAAACATACTCTGTCTGTGATTTATAGTTCCCTTGCATTTCTGAGCAGAGTTTTTGTTGATGTATGTTGTCAGAAAATATCAACTTGATTGTATTTAATTGGACGATGATAAATGTCAGCTTTAAAGCTCAACACTGGCTTCTTCCCTTCGTTTTTCCCCTTGTTGAATTGCACTAAATTATTTCAGTTTCAATACCATTGTAATAAAAATCCATGAATGTTGGTAGAATCACATATAGTGGTGTTGTTCCAGTGGATCATTCTACTCGCTGTTCATGAGGTTATGCATAAATGGTACATTCAAATCCTCTTCAGCGTGATTCCAGTGACAATGATATGGTGTGATTTTGAGTATTTAGCTAAAATATGAGAAGCGTACTTATTTCATGCTTGTGCACCTTTCAGCGATCAGTTAGATGCTTATAAACCATTGGTAATGTTTCTTACTATCTCTTAATTTTACTTGTTATAATTGGGCGTGGTTGCCATTTTCTTATTGCAGCTGTGCCATAAATTCTGAGACCAAAGAAGAGGTTGCAGTCAAGAAAATTGGAAATGCATTCGACAACAGGATTGGTGCCAAAAGGACACTTCGAGAGAGCAAACTCCTTTGCCACATGGACCATGAGAATGTAGTCACATGAATTTGTTGTTGTTTATGGTCACATATCGTCTGCTGTCACTTCTTCATGCAAAGTTTACAGTACCAATCATAGCATGTTACAACAATCTTTCTCTCAGCTATTTTGTTATATTTATTTCACATGGGTTTAATTTTGTGCACAACACAATTTTATGATATGTAATTGCAAAGTCGGCAAAATGGAGTGCCGTAGAGGATATGTGCAACCCCCCATATACTTTTTTTTTATGTGAGTAAGAACTAACCCACTGCTTTGTTTCATTGTGCAGATCATCAAGATTAAGGACATCGTAAGGCCACCAGAGAAGGAAAAGTTTAATGATGTGTATATTGTATATGAATTAATGGATACTGACCTCAATCAGATTATACGATCTAGCCAGGCTTTGACAAATGATCACTGTTAGGTAAGCAATTCCCTTTTTGCATATTGAGAACTAGTGGTTCTTCGAAGTATCTAATCATGTTTTAGGGCTTGCTTTTTATGCAGTATGTGTGCTAATATATGAAAACATATTTTAAGAAGAGTTTTGTGTATTAAGCAAGCTGACTCTGTATATGTGGTAAACTCACGGGCACAAAGGATGGGAATTTGCTTTTCATTTAGGTTTCTGGCTTTTCTTTTGTTTGCTATTCTAGTTGAGTATTTTGTATTCCTAATTTCATATTGATACCTGTAGAGAAAATTAAGAAGAGACTTTGTTTGATCGTATGATTCTTATTGATATATTTGCAGTTTACAGGATATGTATATATAACATAATTAACAACAGATTTCCTAACTTAATGCAGCATTCTCATTTGAGTTTGACAGCTATTTAATTTGAATTCGAATCCGCAGGATCACAGCTCCTCATCCCTTATTAGTAGCACTGCTTTCGGCAAGTGATAAGTGCAGGTTTGAATCTTCCTGATTTCCAGTGATATGAAGTTGATCTTCTACACGCCCCCTCAATCTGAAGGGGAGATCGCGAACATTTAGATTGGATTGGACAGTCTTGAACTTGCTTGGTGGCAACGGTTTTGTCAAGGCATCGGCTAGCTGGTCACGGCTTGAGATAAATTGCACAGTTAATTGTTTACGAGATACTTGGTCCCTAACGAAGTGGAAGTCGATTTCGATGTGTTTTGTTCGAGCATGAAACACTGGGTTCGACGAGAGATAAGTTGCGCCAATATTATCACACCAAAGCACAGGCGGGTGAGTGACAGGAATTCCAAGTTCAGATAAAACTGACTTGATCCATATGATTTCGGCTGCAGTGTTTGCAAGTGACTTGTATTCAGCCTCGGTGCTGCTTCGGGCCACTGTTTGTTGTTGTTTGCAGCTCCATGAAATTAGATTAGTCCCTTGAAAAATACAATAGGCACCAACAGATCTTCTATCATCTCTATCAGCTGCCCAGTCCGAGTCTGAATAGGCTTGTAATCGTAAGTCTGTTGCTTTGGTGATGAAGAGGCCTGTTTAAACCGTATGTTTGAGATATCTAAGTATTCGTTTAACAGCTTGCCAGTGTGATTCCAGAGGCTTGTGCATAAACTTGCTGACTTTGTGAACTGCAAATGCCAAATCAGGCCTTGTAAAGGCCAAGTATTGCATGCTGCCAACTATACTTCGATATAAACCCACATCAGTACATGGACTGCCATCATTTGCAGTAAGATGACATGTAGAGGCCATTGGAGTGGTACACGGTTTTGCTTTATCCATGTTGCTTCTTTTTAATAAATCCACTACATACTTCCGTTGAGTGAGATAAAGCCCCTCCGAGCTTCTAATAGCTTCAACCCCGAGAAAGAAGTGGAGATCTCCCAGCTCCTTGACAGCAAAGTTAGCTTTCAGACTTTGTATTATTTCGGTGATGACAGTAATGCTTGAACCTGTAATTAATATATCGTCAACATAAATTAAGATGTAAATGGCCTCTGTCTTGGTCTTTAGAATAAAAAGAGAGTTGTCGGCTTGGCTTTCTTTGAAATTTAAAGCTTTGAGTTCATCCGAGAGCTTTGAAAACCAAGCTCTTGGCGCTTGGCGTAGACCATATAGTGACTTGTGTAGCTTACACACATGACTCGGGTATTGTGGGTGAGTATAGCCTTGAGGTTGAGTCATGAACACTTGTTCATGTAAATCACCATGCAAAAATGCATTTTGCACGTCAAGTTGGAGTATAGGCCAACCGTAAGAAACTGCAAGAGATAGCACCAACCGAATTGTTGCATGTTTCACAACAGGGCTAAAGGTTTCTGAAAAATCAACTCCTTCTTGTTGATGGAAGCCTTTGGCAACCAATCGAGCCTTATAACGCTCTATGGTTCCATCGGCTTTCTTTTTAATCCGATATACCCAGCGACAACCAACGACGTTAGCATGTGGTGGAGGGCTAACAAGAGACCAGGTTCCATTTTGTAGCAGGGCATCGAATTCTTTGTTCATGGCCTCACTCCAATGAAGATGTTTAGCAGCTTCTGTAAATGAAGTTGGTTCTACAGCTGGAGTAGCTGTTTCAGTGATCAAAACTTTCGGAAGAGGATAACGAATATAGCAATCTGATTGTTTCCGTGGCTGATGAATGTTGTTCTTTGACCGTGTAATCATAGGGTGACTGTTTGCAGCATGCTGCGATGGATTACTGCACTGAGTAGAGGTCGAGTCCAAGGCTGAAACTGTTGTGTCTAGATGTTCACCAGGTATAGCAGAATCATTCTGAGGTGAGTGCTCTTCCTCCGTTCCTGCAATAGAAGTGAAACAAGGTGCAGGTTGTGTTCTTGTGGAAGAATGGTAAGGGTGCAAATTCGTGGTCCTGGCAGGCGTAGAGACATGTATATTGGAGGGAAGAGACACAGTTTGAAAAGTAGAGGACTCGGAGCAGGAGGGATTAACAGGGAGAAAAACTGTTTCATCAAATATAACATGTCTCGAAATATAAGTTTTTCCCGTGGATGGATCCAAACATTTATAACCTTGATGACAGAGGCTATAGCCAAGAAAGATGCATGTGTTCGACTGGAAACTGAGTTTATTTTTATTGTATGGTCGCATGTTTGGCCAACATGCACAGCCAAAGACCCGCATGAACGAGTAATTGGGTAGACGATGGTACAATAATTCAAACGGGGATTTGTTCTTCAGGACAGATGTTGGCAGTCGATTAATGATATATGTGGCTGTTTGGAAAGCATCTTCCCAGTAGGCTAGCGGAAGATTAGAATGAGCCAACAAACTTAATCCAATTTCGACAATATGTCGATGTTTTCGTTCAATGGATCCGTTTTGTTGATGAGTATACGGACATGCAAGTCGATGATTAATCCCATTATTCTTGAAATAGGTATTTAAGCGTCGGAATTCACCACCCCAATCGGATTGGATGGATTTAATTTTCCTTTCAAAATGTTTCTCAACATATGCTTGGAATTGCAGGAAAATTGTTTCAACATCGGACTTGAACTTAATTGGAAATAACCAAACAAATTTGGAATAGTCATCAAGAAAACTAACATAATATTTAGCTCCTGTGGTAGAGAGAACAGATGCAGGTCCCCACACGTCAGTAAATATTAAATCTAATGGATGAGTAGACACATGTGTAGAATATTGAAAAGGTAAATTATGGCTTTTAGCCTTTTGACACTCTGCACAAACCGAAGGCATTTTATTATTGCTAGCTAAAAGATTGCTGTTGGAGAGAACTTTATTGATGATAGGTTGTGATGCATGGCCAAGACGACGATGCCATTCACGGGAGGAGACTCGGACAGTAGAGAAAGCATGTGGGTTGCGAGGAGTAGAGCTAAATTGATAGAGACCGTTACTGAGTTGGCCGCGATGATGGACCTTCCCCGAGTAATCCTTCACCAAAAAGAATTTATCGTGAAATTCAAAATAGACATGATTGTCAACACAGAATTGCTGAACAGATAATAAGTTCTTTTGAATTTCAGGAACAAGAAGAACATTATGAAGAATAAAGGAAGAGGTGGGAGTGGAGAGTTGAGTAGAACCAGTTTTTGTGATTTGCAAACCTTGACCATTTCCCACTTGAACACTATCTGAACCATTGTAGTCTTCATGTTTGAGATTTAGATTGCTGATGTCGTGTGTGACATGGTGAGTAGCTCCTGAGTCTGCGTGCCAATCAGTGTCCCAATTCCCCCCGTTGGAAGCTATCATAGCTTGTTTGTTTTCAGTATTGAGTGAGTCCTGATAAGAGACATCAAAGCGATGGTAACATTTTCTGGCCGAGTGGCCTGGTTTATTACAAACCTGACAGATCAAAGAAGGTTGATCATTGTTACAGGTGCTATTGTGATAGCTAGCACGGTGTGGACGTCCTTTGCCACGATATCCACTGCGTCCTTGATTTGTGAATGAATGAAATTGCTTTTGAGCAACATTAAGAGATGCTTGTGGAATAGGCGAAGCAAGTTGATGCCGAGAGATTCGTGCTTCTGTCGTAAGCAGCAAGGAATATATTTCTTCAAGAGAAATCATGTCTGTTCGAGCGGAGATGGAGGCCACAAAACTGTCATACTCATGGCCTAACCTAGCGAGGACATATGTTATCACGTCTTCACAGGTCATAGGTTGACCTGCAATAGCTAATTCATCTGTTAGTCTCTTGATGAATAGAAAATATTCGGTTGCAGATTTATTGCCTTTGGTAGCAGTGGCCAGTTGAGTGCGTATTTGCACTGTTTTTGCCCGAGATCTTGAAGAGAAATTCTCGTTGAGTGCATGCCAGACATCATGTGAAGTGGTATAGTTAACCACCTGAGCAAGAACACCTTCAGAAAGTGAGGACATTAAGGTGCTAAGAATGATGTTATCCTGTCGTATCCAGTGGGAGTAAGCAGGATTTGGAATTTCAAAGATGCTGGTAGTATCGGGAAGTGAGATGGAAATAGTTCGAGGTGGGAGAGATGTAGTACCATCAAGATAGCCAAACAGATCTTGGCCACGAAAATAAAGCACAAGTTGTGCCTTCCAGAGGAGATAATTTTCGGAATTGAGCTTAACAGTGACAACATTGGTCATGGGAATGACAGATGGGAAGGTTGTTTGTTGAGGAGGAATGCTGGTTGAAGAGGAAGGAGATGAGGAAGACATTTGGTAGACGGTGGTCTTTGGATGGTCAGTCTGATACCATGTAGAGAAAATTAAGAAGAGACTTTGTTTGATCGTATGATTCTTATTGATATATTTGCAGTTTACAGGATATGTATATATAACATAATTAACAACAGATTTCCTAACTTAATGCAGCATTCTCATTTGAGTTTGACAGCTATTTAATTTGAATTCGAATCTGCAGGATCACAGCTCCTCATCCCTTATTAGTAGCACTGCTTTCGGCAAGTGATAAGTGCAGGTTTGAATCTTCCTGATTTCCAGTGATATGAAGTTGATCTTCTACAATACCAACAGGTATAGGTCTGAAGTGACCAATGTTGATGTTGTTTTCAACTAATTGGAACATATCAAGCATTTGCTGAACCCTTTAAAAGAAAATATTTCCATTGACCTGTAATTTTCATGATTGTGCTAAAGAAATGGAGACCAGCATCCAGATAGTTGCATCAAGTCTTCACATAATTAAATTCATGATTGTGAAAAAGGATGAAGAACTAGTAATTCATTTATCTATTAAGCTCTCTCCCTCCCTCCTTCTGTCTCTGTCTCTGTCTCTCTATCTCTTCCTCACTGACCCACACATCACAATTGAGGGAGAGGGGGGGGGGGGGGGTGTGTGGGTTTGGTGGAGGCCTGGAAAAGCTACCTCAAATGCATTGGGGAAACTTGTTAGATCCAGTAAAACTGGTTTAAATAGAGATGCCAATGATATGGATTAAAAAGCAACTTCTTTAAATTCTTTTGCAGTATTTTCTGTATCAACTGCTGAGGGGATTGAAGTACATACATTCTGCAAACGTTTTGCACCGAGATTTGAAGCCAAGCAACCTGCTTCTCAATGCAAACTGTGACCTCAAGATTTGTGACTTTGGGCTCGCAAGAACTACCTCAGAGACAGATTTCATGACAGAATATGTTGTAACTCGATGGTACCGAGCCCCTGAATTGCTACTTAACTGTTCAGAATACACAGCAGCCATTGATATTTGGTCAGTTGGCTGTATTTTTCTGGAGATAATCAGAAGGGAGCCACTATTTCCTGGTAAAGACTATGTTCAGCAGTTAGGGCTTATAACTGAGGTACTTGGACTTTCCCTTTAACTCTTAGATCCAATAGATGTGATATTCTTAAGTAGGTTGCAGTTATGTATAAATTTGTTGCAGTTATATACTTTGAGCATAATTTCAAGTGATGTCAGGACAAGTTGCATATTGGTTGTCTTTATATATTTTTTAATCATCTCCGAAACAGCTATTAGGTTCACCAGATGATTCAGATCTTGGGTTTTTAAGAAGTGATAATGCTCGAAAGTATGTGAAGCAGCTCCCTCATTTTCCAAAGCAACCGTTTACAAAGAAGTTTCTGAATGTGTCCCCACTGGCAGTAGATCTTGCAGAGAAAATGCTAGTCTTTGATCCATGCAAACGCATAACTGGTATTCCCACAAACACTACTTCAATAAAATCCAATTTAATTCTTCTTTATCGCTTTGCTGATGAGGATATAAAATTTTACTTTTTGTGGTAAATGTGAAGTTGAGGAAGCACTAAATCACCCATACCTGTCCAGTCTTCATGAGATAAATGAGGAGCCCACTTGCCCTTCTCCTTTCAACTTTAGTTTTGAGCAGACATCCTTGGATGAGAAAGATATAAAGGAGCTCATATGGAGGGAGTCTCTGAACTTCAATACAGATGACTTGCTGGAGTAAGCTCGCCAATACCTATCCTTTTTCCCCTAGTTTGGTTCGCCGAAGTTCAAATTAAAAGATTGAGATTTTGGTTTGGAGTGAGAATATATATTACATGTAATAAAGTTCAGTATAAGCAGAGCATTTAGGGAGATAGCTTCTCCCTCCATATCTTGAGATGGTGGATTGGCAGTTTCTTAATTTGCATTCCCTTCTTCCCCCTTTCCAAGTCGGTGAATTGGCAGTAACCACTTAAGATTGGTATGCATGGAAGAAGAACAACCATCTCCATGTCTTGAGATGGTGTATTGGGAAGTTGCTGGATTCAGTCTTTTCGGGAATCCAGTAGTCACTGTAGGTTGGTATGCATAAAAGAAGGCTATGTTCTCTGAGCCTTATTTCTTTTATGGCTGTGGCTTGTACATTGTAATCCAATTTTACTAATAGAAAGGAGTTGAACAATTTAAAAATAGGTAACAGTACTTGAAACCGTTCAATTACTTTGTAATACCCTGAATCCCTGATGCCGAGTAAACTTCATATGTTTTTTCAGATATTACTCACACCACATCTGAGTAATTGAGTTTTTTTACTCATCATTCATACATAACATACTTGTTATGAAAAAAAAAAAAAAAAAAAAAATTAAAAGTGTGGTGTGGTGTGTTGCAGTATCATTATTGAATTATCTCCCTCTGGAATGTAAAAGCTAGGCCCAATAGGCGGGTTGAGAATTGTTTTCATGAGGAAGCCATTTGTTTTCCCTCCAAAATCATAGAAAACTAATTGGGGGAGATTTGTGTGAAAGATATGAAATAATCAATGAATGACTCACATCTGTAAGCAAAACAATACAGCGGTGCCACCTGCATGCACATAGATTTGATAAATGGGAAGATACTAAAAACTCTTAATAGAAATAGGCGCTAATAGCTATGGAAAGAAAAATCTGTTTGTAATTTGCAAGTATTGTTGTTTACATATGAAACGCATCGTTGCTATTGAAGTATGTCATATCGGTAAACGTAAAGGAAAATGATCAACTTGTTATTCTTTTGTAACTATTTTATAACTCTTTTTTCCTTCAACACTAGATGTCTAGAAACAAGGTCTCAGGGCCGGCTCTTCGCGAATTAGGTAATTGCCTAAGCCCTAGAAGAAGGCCCCCAAAAAAGTCTTTTAAGTATAATTTTTTCAAAGAAAAAAATATTTAATTAAAAAAATTAATTAACCCAATAAGAGAACCTCAAAAATATTAAATAGATATGATGTCATTATTAATTTTAAAAGTATCCCACGTAATAATTATTTCAAGTATTCTCCTTCTAAGAATACACTTCTCTTTTTTTATTATTAGTTAAATATATAATATCAAAATTATAAATATCAAAATTTAATTTTCAAGTGTTTATAAATTTTTTTTGTATGATTCTTTGAAAAGGTAAGGGCCTACTTTTTTCTCAAATGCATAGGTTATTTATAGAATTTTATTGACACTAATGATTATAATTGCTTTTAGAGCTCTTTTATATACTAAGAATATTTCAGAATATTTGTGAATAGTAGTTAAATGATTTGAATTAAGATGTTTTATTAGATTTTAAGAAATGTGAGAGAAAAAGTTGAATTTGAGAATAATTAAAAATACTTAAGAACAGTTGTATTCCCAAACAACCCCTAAGAGTTTAAAGCACGTCTTATAAAACTAGATTTGATAAAATCCTCTCTAAATCAACAATTTTCTAATAAAGATTAAGTCGGTTATTTGTTGAAAATGTAATATAAAATCTTAATTAATAATTTTACTTGAAAAACGATTGGAATTTTTTTAAATAAAAATAGAATGTAAAAATTAAAATTAAAATAATTTTATTTAATTTTACTTTTAAAAAAAAAAGCCTTGATAAAAATCTTAACCTTAGGCCCCAAACCTATTGAGCCGGCATGAAGGTCTCGACTAAATCCAGAAGTATATTGGCCAAAATTTATTGTAAGTGCACCTTAAATAATTCAATGGCAAATTAAACTCTCTTAGGTTATGCTTGGTAGATGAGATAAGATAAGAATTTTTTAAAATTTTGTGAATAGTGTTAAGATGAAAGTTTAAAATATTATTTTGTAATATTATTATTGTTTTGGGATTTGAAAAAGTTAAATTAAAATTTGAAAAAGTTGAATTGTTTATTATATTTTGTATGAAAATTTGAAAATAATGTAATGATGAGATGAGATAGAGATGAGATGAGATTTATCATATTTGCCCCCAAATATATCCTTAATCTGATAATTTTGAGAGTAAATGTACATAATGGCTACTCAAATCGAGGATGTTCGAGCTATAGGGCTTGCCCTAAAGTCCTATCTGACCACTATGGCATACTCCTTGAGAGTTATTATGTCAACACATGAAATCCCTATAGGTTAACTCAAGTGGTAAAATGCCTTGGTTTTGGTGATATGTTTTCTCCAAGGTCTAAGGATCAAATCCTCTTGAGTGCAAATAATCTCTAGGTCATTGGACTGAGGGATTTTTCCTTTGAATTACCCGATGTGCACTTGTGGGAAACTTCTTGTCAAAGTCCTATGCACTCCCGGACACACTTGGATATCCGGTGCCAATAAAAAAATATAGACATAATTTATTCACAAATAGATTTCACAAAAGTAAATTCACAAATGACATGACTTGATATGATAATTGCAACACTACAATACGTCATCCTAAGAGGTTCCCAATTCACACTCCACCTTCCCATTCGACCAGATCTATTTTTTGACCAACTCGTGTCCTTCACGTGTCGCCACTGTAGGCGCGAACCATGTGTCGCTAGCTCCTTCATAGTCTTTGTTCTCATCCCCAACAACTTTGGTTTGGTGTTCTACAGCATTTACCTCAATTGAGATTTTAGTACTCAACAACAATCCAATGACAAAAAATCACCCTGAGAGTGGTGTCTATTTCTTGGCACTAAAACAGAAAACATGGATCAGCTTTTTGTATCCATTTCTCACTTTGTTTTTATTTTATTGCTATGTATTATCTTGTTTGGGGTATTTGTTGGAGTCCCCCTCTCTCAAGGTTTGTGCTATATTTCAATTTTAATATAATGTTTATCTTGCCCATAAAAAAAAAAAAAAAAAAAAACCCTCCCCCCCACTCCCTCTCCTGTAGTTCTGAGAACCTCTCTGGCTTTAGTTTTTTTACTCATTTGTAGCTTCTGCTAAACCTATGGCCTAAGAGCATTAGCATTAGCATTGGATTGGTCATCCTATTCTTTAAATTTTGATTAATATGTAGTTTTTTCACTTTTAGCTAATCATTCAAAAGTTGAAGTCTATATTGAATTAGTCATCACACTCTCTATAATAATAAAAATATTATTATTATTATTTTTTATTTATATTTTTTAATTAATTTTTATTTTATTTTCATAATCTTCAATAACCTCCAACAATCATATTCATTTTCATTTTCACAATCCAACAATCTATAATATAATAATCTCATACGTATATAGATGGTAAAATCTCATATGAATAAAAATATCATGTCTATAATATAATAATCTCAAAAAATACTTTTAAACTTGCTATAGTTCTTTTCATATTTGAAAAGAAAAATGAATTTACTGTAACTTATATCTTGGATAAAAACAATTTAGTTAATTCAATGTGGAGCAAATATGAATGATATTTGCTAAATTTGAAGATGAAAATGTATTTGGCTAATCCAATGTCAATGCTCTAACAAGAGGGCAAACTACCACTTCCTTTGTTTTTATAAGCCACAGACACTCACTTCAAAATTTACATCATTTTCATCAAAATGAACTATTTTGGATATGCAATCCAACATTATTTGTTGTAATTTATCTTGAAATATTCTTGCCTTACTAGATGTTTATTAACTATTCCCCTCCCCCCTTCAATTTACTTGATCTATTAGCTCGTACGGTTTGTCTCCTTTTCAGTTGAGTCTATTTTTATTTTAATAGAATAATGATATATATAAATCTCAAATGTATAAATTTTAAGCATGTCATTTGTAAAAATATGGATTTCACCATTCTCGGTGGAATTTAATTTCCTTTCCCGTCTTCTTCTTTTTCTTTTCTTTTTTTATATAAAAAAAGGCTTGCACAAGACTAGTGCATTTGAATTTTAGAGATGAAGATACTCCAAGATCTTCACCGATTCCCTCTATTTTGCCTTGATGTGAGTCAGAATTCTCACCTTTCAAGATGATGATATGCTTTAAAGACAGGAAAACATCTCTACCAAACTACTCAATTCGTTACGCAAATCAATGGTTTGTTCTCAAAGCCATACTTCTTCCAAGTGGTGCCTTGAAGAGCTTGTAAAAATTATTCGATGAGGAGAGGGGGTGTGGATAGCTTGTGGTGTACCAAAACTCTACCAAAGCCAAATGTTAGCCCTATGTTTTGGTTGTGGACAGGTAGAATGTAAATTAAATAATTAAAAAAAGAGAAATACTTGGTTTAGAAACAGGATTTTAAAAAAATTGATTGTAAGTCGTAACTTCTCCCGCAAGTTGTAAGTCGTAAGTAACATGTCCCAACATTTCTCAAACTCTTCAATGGTCTGTGAGTCATACACATACTTGAACAACTAACTTTTCAACCCGGTTTTATATGCACTGTAGGAACCCAACTTCTCAAGTAATTTTTTTAGTATATGCCACAAGTAAAATCTATGTCAGCTATTTGGAAAGACAACAACAATAGAATTTTTCATTGCTCTATTTTGATCCGTGATTATAGCCTTTGGGGCATTACCATCCATACAATTCAATCAAGTCTCAAACAACCATGTAAACGTTTCAGTATACTCACTAGAAATCAATCATGCCCCCAAAAGGATTGATTGGCCGTGATGGTTTACACCCACAAATGGTGCAAATTGTATCACATACCTGTTTGTCAAATATGTGGTATCGAATATAACGACATCGCCAAAATATTTGTAGGTTGTCCTACTTCGTGCATCTGCCCAAAAAACATTCATCAACCTGCCGTCATCATCCAAATTCATTAGTGTAAAAAATGTATCATGCTTGTATTGCATCCTAGCAAAATACTGACGGAGGGTTTTAGCGCCACCTTTCCCAACTCGAATGTGACGTGCCTTGTCAATGTAATTACGACAATCTTTCTCTAAAAAGAATAAGTTTTCATACCCACCTGCTCCTTGCACAAGAGAGGCAAAAAGAATTTCCAAATCATTGTGTAAGTGATATTCATACATTTATCAAAGTTGGGCCTGATTGCTTAAGCATCCACATTGGTATATGCATATGCATATGTAAAGTCATATTTGCATAATATGAGCTTAAATTTCTCTACATTGGTTTATGTATATCTAATATTTAGCTAGCTATGAATAGTATTTATCTAAATTTAGAGAGCTACAATTCACTTTTCAAATGTTATTTTACTAATTATTTCTTTCTCCTCCCACTCTCTCTCTCTCTCTCTCTCACAATCATTTCCTCTTCTCCCTCCCTCAACAACACAACAAATCTTCACCTGCACATCATTTTAATATTATAATATTATATATATATATATATATTTTTTTTTCATTTTATGGTAATGAGTGCTTGTGGCTCTAATATTGTTTTCATTAATTTATAATGGATCTTATATACTACTGTTAAAAGATGTGATCATTTCATTGTATGATAACCGCTTGTTTTAATATTTAACGTTAAAATATGTAGAATATTAGTATCAAATAATGAGAGAGAAGAATTAGGATAACAATTAAAATAAACGGGCCCTTGAAACAAGCTTGATTCTACCATACCCAGTAAAGAATCATGAAAATTATAATGTCTCCCATCTCCTAGATAGAGTAATACCGATGTATTTAATCTGCTTCTAGTAAATGGTTTTATTGCCACTTGTACTAATCCAATATGTATGAAAGAATATTTATATTCTTTATGATGTTTTATAGCTTCTTTTGATAATAATTGTAGTGATTCATAATCATTATATAAACTAATTATTTTTTCTATTGTTGTAATAGTATAATTAGTAAGAAATGGTAATTTAGAAGAAAATGTGGAATGTTTGTATATTTGATTTTTTTGGAACATTAGGAATAATCCAATCTTTTAAATTTCTTTCTATATCTATTATACTGTAATCTTTTTTGTTAATGTTATCAGATTCTATTGGATTATTAGTAGTGGTTTCGTCAGATTTAAATAAAGAGTTCATTGAGATAGTTTTAAAGTAAGGATTTCCTATATTCGAAGAGAAATAAGTAGATTAAGAACTTGAGGGAATACCACCAAGACCACCCATAAAGCCTTCTAGTATAAATGGACTGACCAATGGATTTTTCATGACTAACCAACACAAGTCTCCCAATATATTTCATTTTTCTTTTTCTATGGGTTTTCTTTGTACAATCTGTATCAATAATTTTTACTCCTTTTTTTTTTTTTTAACAATGCAAGGATACTTATATGATATCTTATGCTTTTAATTTCATTTATTAAGAATTCAAGATAATTTTTCCTGTGTTCTAATAATCATCTTCTTCTTTGATATAGAAGATAGTTAGTTATCATTGATTTTTTATTTTGTTTCATTAATGAAAGTTTTTCTTTAAGATTTTTTATATCATTTATCAATATTTGTAATTAAAGTCCTAGATTGTAATCCATACATTTTAAATCATACAAATCTTGATAACCAGCACTAGAAGCAAAATAATATTCCATAAATAATATTTAAAATAGACAATAAAACATCAAAATAAAATAACAATATAATCACTAATGGCTTTAATAACTATGAATATATACTTAAGTTATATGCTTGTAATAGACTTGTAAATATAATATCTAGTAATTCATGCTATAATATATTCATAATTTATATTTAATAATATTATGCAATTAGAACTTATGCTTATTATGCCATCTATATATATTATATGGTTTAATTTATTACATTTATCTTATGTATTATGTCTTACTGGTGTTAATGATCCGAGTATCGTGTAATAATAGGTTGTAAGATTGGACTGATAGTCTCATTGGTCGGTTTTGGAATGCAGTTTTTTTTAATTGGACCAGACCGGGTCGAGACCGACCAAATGTGTATATATTATATATAAATATATTATTTTATATAGTAGTTGTATAAGTTAATTATGTAATTTTCATTCAAAGAATCACCATTAACCTTATATAAAATGAAATTATTTAATATTAATTAACCATATATAAAATGTTAAAAAGATCACTTAATTTTAATTTTACTAATTTAATTAGTTTTTATTAATTTTTCTATAAAAAAAAAAGTTAATGGACCGAATCAGACCAAATGAACCAGCCAGACCGGACTGATTACACCTCTAACGTGTAAGGTTTTGAAGTTGCAGAAAGACATGACAAAGGATAGGAAGGAGATGGTACCCTAGCATATGAAGATTTAGATTTTACTCAGGATATGGAAGCAAACATGAATTTTTCTGTAAAAACTCCTATGAAGAGAAAATTAAGAAAAGAATTAGACTTTCATTTAATATGTTAATTACTTTTTTAATTTAAAAGCATTTGTTCATTTATATTATAAAAATTTATATTATAAGAATTCTTTCAATCAAAACTAATAGGTTGAAAGTTAGAGCTTATTATAAAAGTTACTTTTTCTTATATTAATCAAAAGAAAATAAATAGATTATTATTTTTTTTTTAAAAACCGGGTTGGAACTAAAGCAACAACGTTAGCCCATTTGAGATAGAACTCTTCAGGTATGCTAGACTTGGAACCCATTCGGTCTTTTAAGCATGAAGGTTAAGAAAAATGTTAAATATATTTAAGAAAAATTTATAAAAAATTTAATTCTCCACATGTTAATTATTGATATGTTGAAATTTAAAAAACTAATTTTAAAATAAAACTAATAAAATAAATTTTGTAAATAAAAATATAAGTAAAATTATAAATATATGTAATACTATAAAATTAAATAGATGCCATCGCATTTTTGGAGAGTTGATGACCAAGTCAAGCTTAAGTGGACAACCTCCATTGCAAGGTACTTTTTGTCTTTGATATTGGTAATTCTTTTTTGTGCATGTAATAACTCAAAATCATTTTCTTGTGGCAAGTACAATGAGCTGAAAAAAAAGTAAGACGATTCATTCAAATCGAATTTTTATGGATACCGCTTGGGACATACCTAGGCCGATATCCACGCGATTAAAACTGGTTTCATCCAGCCCGATATCAGATTTTAAAGTTGTGTTTAAATATTGAATTAAGTTAACTTGAGTTGAGTTG
The DNA here is from genome assembly GCA_029856935.1 of Cyclocarya paliurus. Lineage (NCBI taxonomy): Eukaryota > Viridiplantae > Streptophyta > Magnoliopsida > Fagales > Juglandaceae > Cyclocarya > Cyclocarya paliurus. The sequence goes on from CM056958.1 coordinate 15,722,058, forward strand.
AGTTGAAATGATAAAATATTATTAAAATATTATTTTTATTTAAAAATTTAAAAAATTTAAAAAAATTGAATTATTTATTATATTTTATATTAAAATTTAAAAAAATTGTAATATTGAATTGAAATGAATTGAAAGTAGTTTGGGATCCAAACGTACCAAATCTGTAACCCGGTGCCTGGATTTTTTTAATAAAAAATCTTCACAACCTCTTACTATTCATACTACACTTCACATTCTATATTTTTTTTTTATTTTATCAAATATTTATTATATGAATAATGAATAAAAAATTTGAAATGTTTAAAAAGGATAAATTTAAAAAATAAATTTAAAAAATTATTAAAAAATTAAAAAAATATAGGGTGTAGAGTTATGTAGCAAATCTCTTTTTTTAAAGAATACTGATACGCGTCCGCCACTGTAGGGGTGCACACTTTGCACACCCTACTTGGCAGTCTTCTGTTTTTTTTTTTTTTCATCTCCCTCAACCTCTCGTCTCTCTCTCAGCTCTCTTTCAGTCTCCGTCTCTCTCAATTCTCTCTCTCCTTCTCACTGTCTCTCTCTCTCTCTCCTCGACTCTCTCTCTCATCCTCTCAATCCGAGCTCTCTCTCTCCTCGACTCTCTCTCTCATCCTCGACTCTCTCTCTCAATCCAAGCTCTCTCTCTCCTAGACTCTCTCTCTCATCCTTCACTGTCTCTCTCTCTCAATCCAAGCTCTCTCTCTCCTCGACTCTCTCTCTTATCCTTCACCTTCTCTCTCTCTCCTCGGCTCTCTCTCATCTCTCACCGACTCTCTCATTCTCGTTCAGTGTAAATTTAAATTTGTGATATGTGGCTTAGATAAAACCACGTAAGGTGTGCAAAACGGCTGCTCTTAATAGTGGTTGATCCCAATCTTTTTTCTTTTTTAAAACCTACGTATCAAAACGAACATCACTCCTTCACCGATGTCCTCTCTCTCTGCAACTTGCACCGATGTCCTCTCTCACTCACACGCCGAAACCCTAGCCTCCTCTGCCTTCATCACCTTCGTTGCTCTGTTCTCTCTCTCTCTCTCTCTCTCTCTCTCTCTCTCTCGCGTCGTTGTCTTCATCACCTTCGTTGCTCTATCGTCTCCATCTCTCTTTCTCTCTCTCTCCCGTCGTCATGGTCCCATTCCGCGACCAGGTGAGAGAAATTTCGATATTTTCTATCATGGGTTTGAGTTTGGGACTGTTAAGTGCTGAAACCCTAGCCTTCCTCTGCCGAGTGCCGAAACCCTAGTACTCTCAGATCTAAGATGTGGCTTTGAGTTGTTTTTGCTTTTTTGTTCTAGATCTACTCTTAGATCTGCTCCCATAATTTGCATTATATTATCTATATATTTGTAGATTTTAGAATCCTTGATGTGCTCTGATATCTGGGTTTTTTTTTTTTTTTTTGGGTTGTTTTTTGACTCGTGGAGATCTGGTATATGACTTTGATGTTCTTAGAAAATCAGTTTCTTGCATTATTTCTTGGAGATCTGCTTTTCAAACAAAAAAACATAGTTTAAGAACATAATAATATGGGTTTTTTTTAGGGTTTTCAGTGCTAGCATTTTTCTGGTTGAATAAAGTATCTCCTTCACATGGTGCTTGTTCTGTTTTTTGAATTTACCAGTGTTGGAATCATTAGTCATGAAATAGACATTGTATCCAATTAAAAAATTATACAAACATGAGCCCAATTATGGTTACAAGAGTAATGTCTTTGTTTTTATCATAATAATAAAGGAAATAATTAATTATTATTATACTACGCTTACTTGACGTTCTATGACATTATTATTATGATAAAAACAATTGGGACGGTATGGCGTATCCAAAAGTATCATAATTAATTATTTGTTCAGTGTCCCAATTGTTTTTATATATATAAGATACTTCTAGCTTGTAGCTCGAGCAACCGCCTTGTCTCTCTGTTAAAACTAAATATACCATTCCATATCAAAATCCATTCTTCGATGGCAGACAGTATGGCATATGTCGTCGACATAGAAGCAGAAGTTGAGCCACCAGCGGTTGCCTTGGGGGTTGAACTTGAACAGCGTCAGAGCCACAACATGGACTGGGCTAAAATTATCGTTCCTTCATGCTTAACAGCAGCTATCGATGTAACACTTGTCTACGTTCAAGTTCACTCAAATTTTCCCACGGAATTCTATTTTCTGAATATGGCAATGTTACTTGCATTTGCTTGTTTCTTCGTTGGTTGGTTCATTAAACCCAAGTACAAGGTACCTGCTGAAGTCGTTGTCAACTGTGGCCTATTCTTCACATATACGACGTTTTTCATTGGGATTACAATTCCTGTTCCATCGTCCCTCAAGATGTTCGGATGGCTCATCTATGCCATATCGCTCCTTGCAGTTTCGTTAAGCTTCAAAACGGAATTAAAAGAGTGTTATGGTAAGGCCAAACGTCTCAACCCGACAAATACTGGTGAATCTTAAGGCTGGTAAGAAGAAAAAAAAAGGCCGTTTAAGCGACCCGCCTGAAGCGATGCATTTTACCCGGCCCATTTCAGCATATATACTTCGGAAGCGGATACCCAAAAACGACGTCGTTTAACTCACACACATCTCTCCTCTTTCTCGGTCAGTCCTCACTTTTCAGAACACTTTGTAAGTTTGTATTGCACAGCTCTCTCTCTAAGACTGTATCTTTGTCCCTATTTTGATTTTATGCGATGTTAGGGTTAGGGGTTTGTATTGGATTTTGAATTTTATGGATTCTTTTCCTATTTTGATTTTGTGTTTTTGTTGTGATTTTTGATTTATCAGTTGTGGGTATTTTCGTTGTATGATAGTTGTTTTTATTTTGATTTTTGTTGTAATAATTTCCTCGTTTATTAACATAATTCAAAGGGTAAAACTGGAACCATAATTATTATATATATAATATATGTGAAGTTAAATATAAAAAAAGGGGGCTGTTTTGTGATAATGAGGAAGAGATTCCCACAACAATAAAATCGATGAAGGGGACTTCATTAATGAATTCATCTCCTCGCTCTGACTTATCGCAAAAAAACTCAATAACTCCGAAGATATTGGTATGAAAGTTTTGAGTACCGACTAATTGTAACAATCCAATCCAAATATTATTAAGAAGGTGAATAATTTTAGGAAAATATAGTATGACTACTAAATATGTCTACCAAATGTATCCACTCATATTTTTTTGTTTTTTTTAATAGCTAAATAAGTGACTATTAGTGAATTTATATTTTTTTTCTTAATAATTAAGGATGTTTAAAAAATGTTTAAAGAAAAGAAAAGAAAAATAAGAAAACTCATTTGTACTGGTAGTGTGCAGAGTTTGATAGGCACATTTGGTAGGTACCCTAGCATGCATTGTCCATAATTTTATGTTTTATTATCATTGTAAACATTCTATTACTGTTATTATTACTATTATATTTTTTTTAAATTTTATATCATTAATAGGTTGTTCATTAATATTTCTTAAAATGCAAAATACAATGTAAATTGACGATTTGAGAGGAGAAATGACTGATTTTAAGTTCGGAATGCAGACCTGATCTAGGCATGAATGACTTTGAGACCACGATGCGCACACGAAAAAAAAAATTAAAATTAAAATTAAATTGGAGTCTAATGCATGATTTTGACATCCATAAATAATGTTACGACAAAAGTACTGATATGTATGTACGTACACAGTGTTATATCAAAGGAAAGTTCACTTTTTCTTACCATATTTACACTTATATGCCTTCCCAACATAGAATATATTTGATAGTCTTGCATCATACTAGTCTCCTTGGATTGGAAAGAACTCTGATTCGATTTCACATTAAACTCATCAACATCCACAAAGAAAGGAGTCAAGTGTGTTACAACGTCAGATTTCTTCCAATGTTGTACTCACCAACAAGAAAATAATCACAAGGTAGTTCAACGTCCAAAAAAAGAACCAATATTAAAAAGTACATTATGACGGTGACTGTCAGCCTGAGGCTGTGGAATGAGTACCTTATAATTCTGATACAGGTAACGATAGGCTTACAATCACCTCTTTGCTATTCGTATAAAATGCATGCAACATATAATGCAACTCACTACTACATATTTACATTATTTGATATTTTATACATTAGATTACAAAACACAAAATTACAAGCCATGATTGATCATCATCAGTTTAATCAGGAAGAGCTTCTGGAATACTTGGTGCCAGATTACCTTCACTGCTCCCCTTGCTAGTCAAGCTTCTATTACAATTCCAAAACATGTCGAGCTTCTAGAAACCAGAGGCATGCCACAGCATCCCCTTGCACATTAATACATATATATAAAGCAAAAGACATGGAAATCAGTTAAATAAATAGCTTGTAACCCCACAACATCCCACAAACTCCATCTCAATCCACTCTGAAAAGACTACCAGAGAGAAAAACAAAGCAAAAGGCCTAAGCAATATGAAATCTTCTGCCTTTATGTGTTTACCTTTGAGCAAAAAAAGAAAAAAACACAAACTAAAATATGCTATCTCATAGTCAGCTTTGTTGTTGACTTGTTCATAACTTCATGTTAGAGAAAAAATATATAGTCCAAAATTACTCATAATATTCCACAATATTACTGTGCGTATGCAAGAAATTAGGGATGGTGTATAATTAATCCTTCTAGAATGCAGCTAGCAATCAACTAATTAATGACTCGTGGAGGGATAGAACCAAACAGACCCCTGTTTGTAGCAAATCAATCAGCCTAGACATGCATGCATACCTCAAAAATCACCTGCTCAATGCATGGTGACATTTAATTGGGAGCTTCATGACAACCAACTGGTTTTCAGTTAGTAGAAGTGATATTGATTCTAGGCAGGTTACCAGTTATTTTTAAATTAGCAACAGCACCAGAATTACACTATGACACGTCTTTTTGGGATAAGTAATCGAAGATTTTCAGTATAAGCTAACTTGAGGATAGAATAAGATCATATTGGAAGAAGTATGTTAAGCACTGGTCATTATTACATATAGAGTTTGATAGTAGCATTGATAGTAGCACTCCATGAACATCATTAGATATACATTGTCTGCTAATATCCTTATATATCTATTTACAAGCATAGCTGTCTACTTAATCTCAAATGATTTGTTTTATTTACATAAAGACTACCATTTTATCAAACATATGATGTTTCTAATTGCAATCCACAACCAGAAGTGTGGCAAACCCAGCATAAGAACCAAATATCAATCCAACACTGGTAAATTCAAAAAACAGAACAAGCACCCATGTGAAGGAGATACTTTATTCAACCAGAAAAATGCTAGCACTGAAAACCCTAAAAAAAACCCATATTATTATGTTCTTAAACTATGTTTTTTTGTTTGAAAAGCAGATCTCCACGAAATAATGCAAGAAACTGATTTTCTAAGAACATCAAAGTCATATACCAGATCTCCACGATTCAAAAAACAACCCAAAATAAAAAAAATCAACCCAGATATCAGAGCACATCGAGGATTCTAAGATCTACAAATATATAGAAAATACAATGCAAATTATGGGGGAAGATCTAAGAGTAGATCTAGAACAAAAAAGCAAAAACAACTCAAAGCCACGTCTTAGATCTAAAAGTGTTAGGGTTTCGGCACTCGGCAGAGGAAGGCTAGGGTGCAGGCACATGAGAATTAAAATGGGGAGTCTATTTGTCAATAGTTCATTGGAGGGCTGTTATTTGAGATTTATTAGTACGACCGGTTTGAAGTTATTCTCTTTAAAAAAAATACCGAATTTAAATCCGGGTTCTAAATTTAAAATCGGGTATTTGGGCTGGATGAAACCGGTTTTAGTCATGTGAGTATCGACCCCGTTATGTCCCGGACCAGTACTTATATCGGATTGAGAAAAAACCCAATTCAAATGAACAGTCTTGCTTTTTTTTTTCAACTCATTGTACTTGTTAACAAGAAAATGATTTTGAGTTAGGCACAAAAAAATTACCAATATCAAAGACAAAAAGTACCTTGCAATGGAGGTTGTCCACTTAAGCTTGAACTTGGTCATAAACTCTCCAAAAATGCTATGACATCTATTTAACCTTAGAGTAGTGTTATATGTATTTATAGTTTTACTCATAAAATTCATTTTGTTAGTTTTCTTTTAAAATTTAAATTTTGAATTTCAAATGTTATGAATTTCAACATATCAATAATTGACGTGTGAAGAATTAAGTTTTTTGTAAGTTTTTCTTAAATATATTTAGCATTTTTCTTAACCTTAATGCTTAAATGATCGAATGGGTTCAAGTCTAGCATACCTGAAGAGTTCTATCTCAGTTTGAATTGGGAGGATAGTTGAGATGAGTTGAGGTGGTTTGTGAATAGTAGAATAAGATATTTAATGAATATTATTTTTTAATATTATTATTATTTTAATATTTAAAAAAGTTGATTGTTTATTATTTTTTATGTGAAAATTTAGAAAGATTTTTTTGAGATTTGAAAAAGTTAAATTGTTTATTATATTTTGGTATGAGAATTTGGAAAGATTCTTTTGGGATTTGAAAAAAAGAAATATTATTATATTTTGTGTAGGAATTTAAAAAAGTTGTAATGATGAAATTGAGATGGGTTAAGGAGAGTTTTGAAAACAAACATCTCCTTTAATTCCCAACTCGATCAATTTAAAAAAATATATATTTATTTTCTTTTGATTAATATAAGAAAAAATAACTTTTATAATAAGCTCTAACAATTTAACTTTCAACCTATTAGTATTGATTGAAAGAATTCTTGTAATATAACTTTTTATAATATAAATGAACAAATGATTTTAAATTAAAAAAGTAATTAACATATTAAATGAGAGTCTAATTCTCTGCTTAATTTTCTCTTCATAGAGTTTTTACAGAAAAGTTCATGTCCACTTCCATATCCTGAGTAAAATCTAAATCTTCATATGCTAGGTTATCATCTCCTCCCTATCCTTCACCATATCTTTTTGCAACTTCAAAACCTTACACGTTAGGGGTGTAATCGATCTGGTCGGTTCGTTCGGTCCATGAACTTTTTTTTCATCTTTTTTCTTCTTCTTCTTCTTTTTTATAGAAAAATTAATAATTTTATAGAAAAACTAATAAAACTAATTAAATTAGTAAAATTAAAATTAAGTGATCTCTTTAACATTTTATATATGGTCAATGGTGATTCCTTAGATGAAAATTACATAATTAACTTATACATCTACTGTATAAAATAATATTATATATATATATATAATATATACACATTCAGTTGGTCTCGATCCGGTCCAGTCTGGTCTAGTCTAAAAAAATCACATCCTGAGACTGACCAGTGAGACTATCAGTTTGATCTTACAGCCCTATTACATGACACTCGAATCATTACCACCAATCAGACATAATACATAAGATAAATGTAATAAATTAAACCATATAATATATATAGATGACATAGTAAATCATAAGTTCTAATTGCATAATATTATTAAATCTAAATTATGAATATATTATAGCATAAATTACTAGATATTATATTTACAAATCTATACATATGTTACAATATGAAAATATAATAATATGCAACTATAAATTATAATTAATAGTTATATATTACAACATGTGTTATCATTTATATAGAATAATATAAAGTATATTTTGTATAAGGTTAATGATACGATTCCTTGACCAAAGAGAAATACAATCAACTTGCATTATGATATTATATTATCAACTTATAGTTATAGCTAAAGTCAATAGACTATTATCTCTCTAACAAACATAAAATATATTAAATAAGGTAAACTATGAATAAATTAATAATATATAATTATATAAGGAATGCATATTAAGTTAATATGTAATAAATATGCACATATATATAATCCATATATTACGAGCTTTATAATGAGCTCAAATGAGCCGAGTCAAATTTATAAGAGTTTGGTACACAACCTCCATTGCAATGTGTGCGAATATCTCATTAATGTCCGAGTCAAATGAGCTCAAATCTAGTTAAGTCGAGTTTACGTGAGTTAATCAATATTAATGTGTGCGAATATCTCATTTATTAAATCAACAGAGTTTCAAATCAAGTATATATGAATTTAGCTCAATCTTGAACTACTTATGAGTTGCTCTATTTATTTGCAGTAATCTCACTCTTATCCTACCATAAGGTGTTATTGCTCATCAACTTTTGAGTTCTTTTAAAAAAAAAAAGTTAAATATTAATAAAATCGACTACATTTATAAAATATGATAAAAATAGAATAATACCATAGCACGTAGAGTTAGGCCTCATTTAATCATACATATGATATGAGATAAGATAAAGTTGTAACTAGTAGTAAAATCATTTGAGTTAAATTTTTTTATGGGATTTTGGAAAAGGAAAATGATATAAGAACAACTATACTACAATTTGTTTACAACTAAGTATAAAAGAAAATATTATTTTATGTAGTTTAAATTGCTGCAAGTACATAAATTTTGAATTTAAGTAGAAAATATTAATATTGAAATGTGTAGTAGTATTTGAGTTGTAATATAGCTGGTGGTGTATCATTGTCCTTTAAGAAATGAGAGAGAAAAAATTGAATAAAAAAATTATAAAGTTAAAAGAAGGTTAAAGTCTAATTTTATAATATTATTTTTATTTTGAGATTTGAAAAAGTTGAAATATTTACGTGTTTTGTTAGAAATTTTAAAAAAATTATAATAATTAGGTAATGATTAGATTGAAAAATTGAATAAAAAAATTATAAAATTAAAAGAGGGTTAAAGTATAATTTTTTAATATTATTTTTATTTTTGGATTTGAAAAAGTTGAAATGTATTTTGTATTTTATTTAAAAGTTTGTGAAAGTTGTAATGATTAAATAATGATTAGATGAACAAGTTAAAAATTTAAAATTGAAAAATATTTGTATTTAAATAGTATTTAGATGATGAGATGAATTAGAATTAGATGAGATGGTTTTAAAAGTTTATAAAACCAAACTAGGCCTACTCTTTGCAAAATTACAAAACAAAATCAAGTAGAGTAATGTTATACATCACAACATCATCTCATTTTTATCATACCAGATAAGATGTGATATATTTATTATTATAATAGATGATCATTTAATGATAATAAATATACTATATCTTATATAATGTGATAAAAATAAAATGATAAAATGGTGTATAGAATTTTTCCGTCAATTAATATCCAACGACAAAGATCTAAGGACAGAATCGTGAATTGCCTGTCTGGCCCTACGACCAAGATAAGGGTACTCTTGTCATATATCGAGATAAAGACAAACGCGACTAGGACTAGCAAAATTACCTGAACCTCGAACGACGCCGTCTCTATTTTACAGCGCCTTCAACAACAAGGGACCTTTAGCCACGTGTCGACTCCCAGATCTGGAAGGATCGTATTAGATTCGTCTCACTCCTCTTCCGGTTCGAGGTTTCGATTTTGTCCAGCTCATACAAAAGGATGGTCTTGATTTTTCCCCGTTGGATGGTCCTACATCACACGTGGACTTCGGAGCCGCTTCAGACCTCCATTTGTTACACGTCAGCATCCCCCCGAAATAATAGAGATATACTATACAGCTGCCTATTGTTGTGCAACCTCCGCACTCCAGCTGATGTGTAATATTTTTTTTTTTTTTGTAAAGGAAGAAAACGTGCGTTTCAGACATTTCAATTTCCCCCCCCCCTCCCCGCGTTCTTCTTCATTTCTTCAGAAGGATTTCCCCCGCGTTCGCTCCTCCACTCCCCCCCAGCTCGTGTCCTTTCGCCGGAACTGTGTTGAGTCATCACTCCGGCGCCGTGTAGTCACAGATTCTCCTCTGGGTTCACCATATCCATACGGATTCTCCAGCTTCATCATTTTCCGCACGGCTTCAGTCCTCCTCTGGTATTGTAGCTGCCGAGAGCCACCGCATGTCGTCTTAGATGGGTAAGAAATTAAAGAAAAGGGTTTTTATTTTTCTCTTTTCGTTTCATCTCTCCATTTCTAGCATTACTCATTTTGTGTGTTTATGCGTTTATGGATCTGCCATTTGACGTTTGTTTGATCTGTGTTTTGTGGGGTTTTTGGGCTGTTGATGTTGTATGTATGACTTGGGATTTTTTGGTTGTGATAACATTCGAAATGAGCCTATTTGATGTTTGTTTGGTCTCTGTTTTGTGGGGTTTTTGGGTTGTTGATGTTCTATGTTTGCCACTGATTTTTGGGCTGTTGATAACATCTGAAATGAGGAATATTTATTGGCTGGGACTGGTTGGAAGGGGAAAACACAGAGGGAGATTGTATGTCTTCCAGTTTGTTCCTTCTTTTTAGTTTGGTGCTTTACATCCTGTTTTTTCATTAAAAACATTAATCAAAGAAAGCAATGTTTTTTCATTAATTCTGCTCTTCACTTTCAAGGAGCACTACTGATAATAATTAACTGATTACCACAAATGCGAAGAATAAAGGGTAGTGATAATATCAAGTGAAATAAATTATCTAATTATTGTAACAACCAGAAATAAGCAAAGAGAAATTGAAAAGAAGCAGGCCAGTAAAGAGGAAGGCATAACAAAAGTAGAGCACGTCAGGTTAAGCTAGTCAGCCCATAATCCATGGTGTAGGCAAGCAAGTAAAGCATCAACATATAAGCATGCAGCAAACCAAAATAATCTTACCTTGGTATAATTCTTGCTGTCAACACCATGGCCTTTGACATACAAATACCCTATCCCATTATAAGCCGAATGAATTTGCTGTCTGGAAGCAAGGGTAAGCCATTCAAGCGCTTCTGTGTAGTTCCTCTCAACCCCAACTGATCCCCGAGCATATATCTCTCCAAGAACTTCCATTGACCTTGGCTCCCTTTTCTCCACAGCCTTCAAAAACCATGACACTGCCTTGGCATGATCAGGCCTCAAACCTCTAAGCCCCAAGTAGTAAAACATGCCAATTGTGTACGTGGATTCAGCATTCCCTTTATGTGCCTGAAATTCCAGAATCTGGACTTCCTCAGCAAGAGGAGGATAAAAAAAATCTGATTCCCCTAATCATATAAAAAATATACTTCCATTTTTGTAGCTAAATAGCTAGATACTACCATTTTCAATTTTCTGATATTTAATATATTGTTTAAATCAAAATAGTGGTAGTTGGTATGATTGCTAATCTTGTTCCTATTTCATGGTTCCATCCCTTTGTCTGAGCATTTGTTTTTTTCCTCAGGGAACAACAAAGGCCCTTGTGTTGAGAGAGATACCTGAAACTCGAGTTCCCAAACTACTATCCGATAAAGAATATTTGGCTTCTTGTGACATAGCAGTGTTTGTTCATGACAGGTAAATCTTTGGTTTGATAACTTGTATTGTTTTTTTAACCTATTTCCTGAATTTCTTGGGAAATTTCCCTTATTGATGCTATTGCACATTTGCACATGGGGTAGGTTTAACCAATGGCTTTTTAACTTTGATGCATGATAGACAAAGCGTGTGTATGGGTTTTGTTTGTCTTTTCTTTTCTTTTCCTCTTTTGTTCCTAAGGAGTTTTAAGTATCTAGTATCTACCAAGGAATTGCCACTAACTCTATTAAAAGGTGAACTTACTTTTTCAATACTATTTTTTTTTTTATAAGTTCAATCTTTCTTTTTACTAATCGAAGTGACAAGAATACTATATTATTTGACTTGGTATGACTTGTTGTGTGGAGATAAGGTTATCAAGGTAGTTTATCGAAGAGTTTTGGTGGCAAACCTATTTTACTTCTATTTGATGACACTTACTTGTGGGATGTTGGGTCCCCTCAATCTCATAAAAGAAATGAACGTTGCCCGTACAAGGATAAATGATCATAAGTTCTCTTCGGCAAAATGATTGAGTGTACATCTGAGTAAAAGAAAGCTGCTCACATTTTGTTAAAATGTTTTTCATACAAGGATACAGTTGTTATCTCAAATGTAGCCAAGAACTATCCTTTTTCAAACTATAAATTTATGAATTTCTGATTAGCATTTTCCGTTCTTTTCCTTTCTTTTTGAAAAGAAGCAGAGAAATCGACCATCACGATCCATGGGTTTTGAAAACATGAATTGCCAAGCTGAACTCTCTGCAGTTTTCTAGTACAGTAATATACAATATGTTTGTCTATTTTTTTCAAATAGAGCTTTTCTTAACATAGCTGTTAAAATATTTACTTGATCATCCATTCTAAGGGAAAAAACAGACTGAGGATTTAGATTGTTTGCACTCTTTATTTCTTGCTCTGCGTTGCTGTTTGCTCTGGCTAAATGAGAACCTCTTGAGACAGTTCTTATCACTGTTTGCTGTCAAAAGTTCTACAGCTTCCAGCTAAACCGTGGTCATGGTGGTTATTAGTAATAAAATGTGTCCTCTTGCCCACCAAAACCACGGATATTTAATACTGCATGTCAACAGCCATGTGCTACGATCTTAACTCTGAATCAAAAGGCATGTAGGCTATCAATATTGGTAGGATGTTTGGGTTGAAACTCTATGAATATTGGTGGCCATGTAGGCTGTGTTATTTGAAATATGAATGTTTGGGTTGGATTTCCAGTGCCCTTGATTTCCGGTTGCAATCATGTTGATTATAGGATTCTGATCTGATCACTTGAAATGCTTTTGTAATTCTTATATGAAACTGATGTTAAGATAGTTGTAAAAGTTTAGATTTTTTGGGGCGAGCTAGAAAGAGTTCTTTGCATATGTATCTACATATAGAAATGATTATATTATCATATTTGTTACTAAAAAAATCTATCTATGATACCGAACGTATCATAGATGAAGAATGTGATCCAACCCATTAAATATTCGAATGAAATGAATATTAGATAATTTGGTAGTCATGCCTAAAAAAAAAAAAAAAACCAAAATTACAAGTCAAATTGTAATTTGACCTCTTCTTACAATTTTGAAAATAGTATGAACAATCTGCATTTAAGAACAAAAAGATTGATGTTAATGCCAAATTTTGGAAATAGTACCATAGTCGCATACTTCCTACAATTTTGTGGCGAAATAACTCTACGTAAATGGAAGATATTTTTATAAAATATTAATATTCTTATAACTCTATTTTATAAAATCAATCTGCATTTAAAATTTTAAAATAATTTTATAAAACTTTTGAAAAAATAGCTGTCTTTGATCACTTTTCATCTGAATTAAAATAATAATAACTGGATTTCTTTTGTCCTCATGAATCTACCAAGTTTCTCCATCATCAGATTTCTTTTGATCACAATCACTACTTCATCCAGTTCACCACACATGCCTTTCTCCCCCATATGCATCGAGGGTCCAACAAATTCACTAGGCTCCTCAACATCAGATGCTAAAAACCTCTGCCAATTCCAGCACCCTCACAGAAAAGGAATTTCCCTGCTGCTATCATCCTTTGGAATTCATAATTTTTACCAGCAAAGCTTCTGCCCTGGAGATCCTGTTGCCTCTTTTGTCTTGAATGGGACTACTTTTGATTACTTTTTATGCAGCCTTTTTCAACCTCTTAGCTTCTAATTATATGTCTTTGTTTCGTGTACTCCCCCTGTACTTGGATCATGCCTAATTAATTATGAGGTTTAGATGATCAATGCATAGTTGTTAGATATATTTGATATTTCCGTCTTCTTTTGTGTATATAAACTATACCTTGTGAATGCATGTTGAGGGATTTCTTCTGCTAATATGATATTGTAACACTCAATACTTACTGAATAACAGCGTGATGGGCGAAGAAGAAGATGGAAGGCCTACGTGGCCTTCTACATCGATTTCACGCACCCAGGTATTTATTTCATTGGTTTTTTGAACATATCCAAGTGTGAGATACTGTAGCATGTATTCATTCCATTGTTTATTTGGATATTATAGGGATTTTATGGTACTGTAAATCCATATCCATATAACCTGCCATATATGATGCCTCCAAATCCATATCCGTATGCTTGGGGCAGCCAGGTAAAGTTATTACCTTTATTGAATTTTTTTTCCACGTGTGGGTTTGAGTCATTCTAACAAAGTGGGTAATTGCAGCATCTGGCATTGCCACCCTTTGGACCAACCATGCCATCCCCTCCGTCAAGTAATCCAGACGAGTTGAGACGAGGTGAAGATACAACCCAGGTAGTTCATTTCAGTCTGATTTTATGGTTTGTGCTTGTACCTCGGTATGTTTCTCACTGAATAACGTGCATTCCGAAAAATGCAGCATTCGGCGATGCCACCATGTGTGCCAACTATGCCCTACCCACCTTGCACAAGTGATTCATCAACTATGCCATTTAGAGCTGAAGGTGAAAAGAATGTTGGAGGTACACTTTTAACCATATGCAATCTCATCTATTGTGTATATATATATTTCTAATCCTAACCATGCAATCTTCCTTGTCAGAAACTTCATCCGACGTAAATATTGAGCCAGATGCGGAGGGGCTGAATGAAGTATCAGATGATGATAATAGAGTTGAGCCTCCAAGATCTGGAATGAAATTCCCTACTGATAAAGAGGTTTTAGTTTATTACAAACGATATGCCAAACAAGAGGGTTTTGGTGTTATCATAAAAAGGACAAAGCGAGATATGGATGGGGGTGCGAAGTATGTGACGATTGGTTGTGCACGTGGCGGCAAGTACTATCCTAGCCACAGTAATTTATCAAAGCCACGACCAACGACAAAAACGGATTGTAAGGCAAAAATAAATGCCCGCTTTGTGAATGGGGTATGGGTGTTGACCAGTGTTGATCTTCTTCACAATCATGATACTGTTAGCCCACAAAAATCTAGATTTTTTCGATCTCACAAATGTCTAGATGAATACAGTCAGAGGATGCTCGAATTGAATGACAGAGCGGGTATTCGGATGAATAAAAATTTCCAAGCTTTAGTGACTGAAGCGGGTGGGTTTGAGAATTTAGATTTCCAAGAGAAAGATTGTAGGAATTTTATTGACAAAGCTAGATATTTAAGAATGGGTAAAGGAGGTGGTGAGGCACTAAATGACTACTTCAAGAGAATGAGGAAAATGAATGATGGCTTTGTGTCCGTCATGGATTTGGATGATGACTTTAGAGTTAGGAATGTGTTTTGGGCTGACGCAAGAAGTCGAGCGGCATATGAATATTTTGGTGATGTTATCACGTTCGATACAACGTACCTAACAAATAGGTACGGGATGCCTTTTGCCCCCTTCGTTGGTGTCAACCATCATGGACAGTCCATACTCCTAGGGGCAGGCTTGATTTCAAGCGAAGACACCAGTACTTTCGTATGGTTGTTTGAAGCATGGTTAGAATGCATGAATGGACGGGCACCCGAATCCATCATAACAGATCAAGACCGGGCAATGAAGAATGCGATTCAAATTGTATTCCCGAATGCAAGACATAGATATTGTCTTTGGCATATAATGCGGAAACTGCCGGAGAAATTGGGCTCCCACTCGGAATACGATGCAGGGCTGAAGAATGCCATCCAGAGTGCAATCTATGATACACAGACTTGCGAACAATTTGAAGAAAAGTGGGGGCAGCTAATTCAAAAGTATGACCTTACTGATAATGCATGGTTGCATGGGTTGTACACCGAAAGGTCATTTTGGGTACCAGTTTACTTGAAAGGTGTATTTTGGGCTGGTATGAGCACCACCCAACGGTCTGAAAGCATGAACGCCTTTTTCGACGGATTTGTGCATTCCGGTACAACATTAAAAGAATTTGTTGATCAATTTGACAATGCTCTGAGGAAGAAGGTGGAGACGGAGACTACAGCTGATTTCCAGTCGTGTAACCAGACGATCCCATGTGTATCCCAATTCAAAATTGAGAGGCAGTTTCAATTAGTGTACACAAATGCAAAATTTAAAGAGGTCCAAGCAGAAGTTTGGGGGATGCTTTTATGTAACCCTTCACTAGTCAGCACAGAAGGTAGCATTTCCACCTTCGATGTTTTCGAAGAAATTTCCACACCTGATGGGCAGTCCAAAATTGTGAAGTACATAGTTTACTTTAATGAAGAGGAAACTGATGTTAAATGCATGTGTGCCCTGTTTGAGATGAGGGGGATTATCTGTAGGCATGCATTTAAAGTTTGCCAGATGAAGTACATTCATGTGCTGCCAGAGAAATACGTGTTGGATCGATGGAGGAAAGACATAAAGAGAAGATACACGTTGGTTAAGAGTAGCTATGATGATCAACGGGTCAATGCGGACGCAAGGCGATATGACCTTGTCGTTAAAAGGTGTCTACGATTTGCGACACGTGTATCTCGAAATGATGATAATGTGAGGGATTTCTTTCATCTTTTGGATGAGTTGGAGCAGAGGTATGTAGGATTAGAGCCCGAGTCCGGAACTTCAAAGTTAAAGGAGAACATGGTCGCCGATAAGGGTAAGAAAGTATTAAGCCCGCACGTTGTTCGGGGTAAAGGGAGACCGCCAACGAGAAGAAAGGTCCCGATGGTCGAGAAGGCTACAAGGAAGAGAAAGAATAAACAAGTATTACGTTTTGCATCGTCAGTTATGTACATATTGGACTGCATACATATATTGTTCCTATTTATTGTTAATTTTTATTTTCCATTTTAGACTTATAGGCAGCTATTTCACGACAAAGCTCAGAATGCTGAGCTCCCGGTGTCAGATGTTGGTGATACTGTTGACGAGGTTGCTATCCCAACCCAGTCTAGTACTCTAACACAAGTAAGGCCTCCGGACAATGATGAGGTTATTCCCACCTTTTGGCATGTCTATTTTTCTATCTTTAATGTAAGCTTCAAAAATAATTCTGAATAATTTTCAATTTATTCAGGCTACGCCAAGCTTGCCCCATGGAACTTAGCATAGATACTGCTACTGAGATTGAGCTTGAGCATTGGCCTGCTAATCATGTATTTGTATTTTGGAGATCTCAGTCTTTTGTGAACTATGGTGGAAGATAGAGATTGGGCATTTATCCTGAAAGCAAACCTGGTGGAATTACCCCAACATGCGTTTTGCATATAACTATTTTCAGCTACATTGCAGTGTAGCAGCTTAAAAAAGCTAAGTATTACTGCTTTTGGTAAGCGTGAGAAACTAACGTAATTAATGAATGAGTGGTTAACTAATTACACTCCCTACTAATGCATCATTTCTAACTACTAGTGTGTTTTGAAATTCTTACCCATTATGTAAGCAAATTATAACATTAAGTTACTCCTAATTTTTACACCCGAATTGTATTATGCACTAGTATTTACTTAGCTAACAAAAGTATGTAGAAGGGTACACTAACATTACTGTTTTTTTAAATGATTTTGTACATTCCTGATTGGTTGCCTTTGTGTTCAGAGATTTCTTAATGGGAGATATCGATGTATATACAGCCAAGGTATGCCCTACACTGATCTTCTGTAGGCATGCATGCATTTGATTATCTGAGAAATTATGTCTTTTGAAATGGCTGAAGCTTGATTATGTAATAGGATAGGTATGTAATATTGCAAAACTTACCGAACTTTTCCCGATATGTGTAGGAAAAATGTCTAAAATAAACCTTCCATTTGCATGTTACATTTATTTTTAAACGCGTTATGTATGGTATATGCCAATTATATATATCCACATTTTTCACGTTCACACGTAACAGGCACTTTTAGAGAGCAGCTTGAGTATATCTTGGTTTAAGATATACTCAATTCCAACTTCGAGAACGTGTTATATGTCATGGGTTTCATATGCCAAGCTAATGATCCTTTCCACCTTTTTTATATGCACGTATAGGATTTGGGCATATATACACCTAATGAGATGTTGCAACATGCACATTCTGGAACTCTCTTAGTGTTCCTAACCAGAATTTTGTCTTTTTAACATCTTTGTGGTTGTGCACATGCAGTTTTGTATGGGGGAACATCATCATCTTGGACTTCTACCATTGAAGTGTGGGGAGTGTAGAGAATATTACACTGTGGATCCGATCCCATTTGAAGTCAAAACATAACATGCCAATTTTGGAGATCTTTTATTTCTTGGGATTTAGAAGCTTGCCTTCTCATCTACTGTGCTTTAAATATTTGTGAAGTCTAAATATTTGTGAAAGTTTAATATATGTGTAGGAATATGTACTTTTTTCTCTTTGCATTTACTATCTCTGTGATACTCTTGCAGAAGCAAATGGGTTCTTTTTGCTCCTGATCAACTATTCTGGAGGTTATGGCAGGGCATACAAAGTGGGCATTAGACATATGTTGGAGGTTATGTATTAGAAGTTGTAGGGAATGTTTGACAAAGGAGCCGACCTGGATTAAGTTGGAAGGAGAATGACTTTTGTAAATATATTTGTATCACCACTTTGATGAATTTTGAAGTTATCATGGATACAATCTTGTATTCTTTGTAAAAAAATAAGTTTATCCTACTAGGAGAATAGTTCTATTGTTTGAGTGCAGTGTTTTAATTAAGGTTGTGCAGCTCAAAATAATTCATATAAGTTTGTTGTGGAAACTTATAGTTAGTACTAAAAAAGTCCGCAACCTTTCTCCTAATAAAGCCAATTCCAAAAATGTGCCTACTCCAAATATCTAATAAAAAAAGAAAAAATCTCCGCAATGCCAAATATGTAAAACCTTGGCAATATAACTAGAAATGCATGATCTTGAACTTAATATCCATATAAGCTGTCATAATTATATGCATACTATAATATATTGTTTAGAAAAATTAGTTTCTTGGCATATTCTTGTCAAAATCTGTGTAAAATTTAATAGTAACAAGTGTTGAAGCGTGTAACATGGAAAGGATTGAAGTGTGGGCAATACGGCTCGAGCGGAACCCAAGTAGAGCTCGAGCGGAACCATCCAGAGAGGTCCGCTCGACTTTCGCTCGAACAATAGCTCGAGCGGAACCGTCCAGAGATGTCCTGGAGATAGTCGCTCGACGTGAAGCTCGAGCAGAACCATCCAGAGAGGTCCGCTCGACTTTCGCTCGACATTACGCTCGAGCGAAATTCATACAGATTGTTCCGCTCGATTTCTTCTCCAGGTAGAGCTCGAGCGGTAACATACTGGGTAATCGCTCGATTTTCTCTCGAACTATCGCTCGAGCGGAGGCCATCCAGAGATGTCCGCTCGATTTTCGCTGGGAAAAACGCTCGAGCGGAACCCGTCCAGATATGTCCGCTCGAATGGCGCTCGACATCTCGCTCGAGCATAATTCATACAGAGTGTTCCGCTCGATTTTCGCTCGATGTGGCGCTCGAGCGGAAACATACTGGTGATCGCTCGATTTTATCTCGATCTAGCGCTCGAGCGGAAATCCATCCAGAGAGGTCCGCTCGATTTTGCGCTCGAATGACCGCTCGAGCGGGAGGAACTCGTTGTCACTGCGCTCGACTATCGCTCGAAACTTCGCTCGAGCCAATATTCAAGACATGTTGAACTTTAGGTTTTTCCACGCCGTTATCAACAGGGACTATAAATAGAACGGCTTATTCTGTTCTTTAGTGTGGAGAAACAGAGTAAAAACCCTAGTTGCTTCCCAAATCCATTGAGAGAAACTTTTCCCGACATTGTCAATCTATATTGGACAATGTCGTCTCCACCACACCACACTCAAGATCAAACCTTATTTAAGTCCATTGAGGTTTATGTGAGGTTTGGCCGGCAGAGTCCGGATCTGCTGTTGATGCAGAGATCGAGATATTATCGTGGGAAGCTATAGAAAGGTCGGAGTTTATGCAAATTGAAGGGTCCAAATTCAGTTGCTGAGCATGGTAAGACAAGGCGTAAGGACTTGTTGAATTTGGACTCGCAGGAATTGGTTAAGTCTCGACAGCAACATCAGGTAACCTCATCTTGGCTACCCCCACCTTCTCAGGTATTCAAAATTAATTGGGATGCAGCAATTGATAAGTCTAGATGCAAAATTGGGATTGAGTCTGCTTGTTAGAGATTGGAATGGATTGGTGTTGCCAACTTCAATACAATTCAGGTCACTCTATCCTGATCCTTTTCTCTCGAATCTATTGGGGCTATGGAAGCAGCCTGTTTTGGTTATCACCTGGGACTTAAAAGGATCATCCTATAAACAGTGTTTCCCTCCTAGTTACTCAAGCAATTAACGGCAAAGTAGAGATATTGCGGACAGCAGCTGGAATGATCATTGATGATATTAAAAATCAGTTAGCTGTTTATGACTCAGTATGAGTCTTACACATTCGATTCATTGGGTAATAAGGAATGTTACGTGCTTGATAAGAATGCTCTCTTCGCTTCTACATCCTCTGTTGATGTAGGCTACTCAGATTCAAAGAAGGAAGTATTCTAACTATTTTACGAGTAAGGAAGAGGGTTTTAAAAAATGGAGGAAGGAAGAAACTAGCCTGTATCAAGGGGTGGAAAAAGAGTTAGTGAGAGAGGGAGATGAAAATCAGGGGGAAAAAAGTAGAGGTGAGGAAGTGAGAATAGATGACACTTCAGAAAGTTCTAACAATGGGAGGGAAAGAGAGTTTAAAAATAAAGAGGAAGTGAATATGAGTGTGAGGATGGGGTAAAATAATGCAGAGAAAATTATGGTTAAACTGTTTGACGTGGAACTGAGAGAGGAGGGTATATGTCAAGCTGGTGGTATGAGAACTAAAGATACTTATTTCAGCAAAGGAGGGGCTTGAAATTTATGGCAAGAATGAACAGGTCACAGCTTGAAGAGGTGGCAGTTATTTTCAGAAGAGTGTGGTTCAGGAGAAATGAACCACACTGGGTCTTTGAGAAGAAACTTTCCTGTCCGAGAAATATACTTATTTCAGCAAAGGAGGGGCTTGAAGAGTATAAGAACTCACAAAGGGTTCAGATGCATGACTCATGTCCAGATAGACTAATGACTCAATGGCAGAAACCAGAGGCCAACTTCTTAAAGGTGAATTGGGATGCATCCTTTGACATGAAGAGAAAGAGAATGGGAGTGGGAATAATGATTATTTTGGGGATGGGAGAGGCAATGGTGGCTGTTTGTGATCAAAGGGAGTATGCTCAGAATTCCCACTCTGGCTGAATGTTATGCACTTTGGAAGGAAATGGAGTTGTGCAATGATTTAAACATGTAGAAGGCTATTTTGGATTATGATATGCTAAGGCTATTGGTACAGCAGTCAACAGTGAGGAGGAGGATCTATCCAGTGTTGGTCCTTTAATTGAAGATATAAGTTCAGTGTTCAATGTAAAGACCAAATTGGTCTTTACATTTTGCTTATAGGGTTCCCAATACAGTGGCTCATACACTTGCTAAAGACTATGCTTTGAAAATTAGTAGAAGCAAAGATATGGATAGAAGATATTCCAGCTTTTATTGTAAACTGTCTGGAAAAAGACAAACTTTGTAACACTTACTTAAAATTAATGAAGAATGGAGGTTTATTAAAAAAAAAAAAAAATCTGGGAATACCGCTCGAGCGAATTTACAACTACGCTCGAGCGGTATCGCTTTAAAAACCCTGCGCCGGTTAGTTTTTCCCAGACCCGATTAACTTTCTTTTTGTACTGCACCGTTTCTTCTCCCCTCTCCGTGCGACTTCCTCTCCGTGTGCACTTCCTCTCTCGATTTCTCCAACAAGAGACCAGCTTTCACTCACGGTATGGTTCTTTGCTTCTCATTTCCTTGATTATTTTCATTCCCGTTTTCTTTGACCATGGCTTTGTTGTCTGGCATTGTGTGTTGGTTTCAAATGGAGAATGGTTTCGGGGATTTGGGCATTTTTTGTTGTTGTTGGGGTTCTGTTGGTTTTGCTACATTGCATTTCGAAATGCTTGTATTTAGGAGGTTCATGGAACCCCCTAGGAGTTTTTGAACTCGGTTTTTGCTTGGGTGCACTCCAAGTGTTCGGTGAAATGCCACAATGGTGTTTGGTTACATTTTTTCATCTTGTCACCTGCATAGCATTGTGCCAATGCTCATTACATATCATTCCTAGTGCTGGGATAGTGTTTGGCATATAAAATGCCATTGTGGCATTTCATGGTTTGTATATGGGAGGGTCATGGGACATACATTTGGTTTAAAACCCAACTTTGGCTTAGTGGCACTTGAAGTGTGGGTTTTGAAATGCCAAATGGGCTTGTATGATGATCGTGTGGGTGTGAGTTGGCATAAAAACTTTCCAAAACCCAAGGTTTGGCATGGTATACATTGTGCATTGGTATGTGCATTAAGCATGTGAATTTGTATGAGGGTAGGAAATGTGCATTATTGACATGCATACATCGTATCTTCACAATTCATTTAGCCTTGTCTAACGGTCACTAATTGTGTCAACAGCCATCGTCATGTCTCGACGTGTTCGTCCACGCCAAAATCCTCAAGCCCCTGCTCAAGCACATTTCCACAATGCTCAGGCACGAGAGCTTTACACTAAGAACTTCTCTAAGCGCACTCCTATTGTCGAGCGTGAAGTCTCCCTTGGTGAGCTTAATGAGACCATAATTCCCCGTATCTTTGAGTCTCGCCAGTGGCATGCCTTGACCACTGGTTATCCCACTCCTTCTGTGGAGTTGGTTCGGGAGTTTTACTCCAACATTCATGCCATCTCTGACGATGGCTCTTTTGAGGTTAGTCTCCGGAACATCCTCTTCCGGGTGACTCCGGACATGGTAGCGGAATTGCTAAACGCCCCACGTGTGTCAAATCCAGAGTATCCCTATACACGGACATCTCCTCCTAGTCCGGAAGTCATTGCTGGATGTCTCTATGGTGGGTTTGTACCTTGGGAAGGTAAATCACCCCTTCATACAGTGAGATTTTCACCCGAGTATCTCATTCTCAGTCGGATTGTCCTAACAAATCTGTATCCTACTAGTCATCAGAGTGATGTGGGTCTTGACCGGGCCACTCTTCTGTATGCACTCATCAATGGTGTCACCATTGATCTTGGGAGTCATCTGTGCCGGGTCATAGTTGAGGTCTTTCAGTCCTCCAAAATACGGACTGGATTGCCATTTGCCTGCCTCATTACTCGGTTAGCTCTCGCTCAGTCAGTTGCGTTTCTTCCGCATGAGCCTAGAATTCCTCTTAAGGCCCCTATTGGTCGGAGGACCATGCAGCTGAGTCGTGCTCACATTCCCCCTCACCCTCTATTTGTTGAGCATCCTCCAGCACCATCGTCTCAGCCATCGAGCTCTCGGCCATCCAGCTCACAGCCTCCAAGCTCGGCACCATCCACATCGGCACAAGCGTCGACCGAGCCCAGCCTTCAGCAGGTCCTTGACTACCTTGCCCGCCTTGATGCTAAGATTGATAGCTTGCAGCAGCTTGTGACTCAACGCTTCAACGATATTGAGGAGCGTCTCGATGATGATGATGGTGGCACTCAGAGTGATGGAGAGTAGTATGAATTCAGGGGGAGTAGTAAGAAAGGGAGGATAGATGTTAGTAACACAATTTTATGTGGAGAGCAGCTTTTGTTTTTGTATCACATGCAGCTTGTGCTGGGGTTGTATTGACACATTGAACCTCAATGTCTCATTAATTGCTTAATGAAATGTTTTTTGATGAAAACTGTGCTTGTAAGGCCAGGAACGTGTATTCTGGTTAGTGATTTACAAACAGACATTGACTAGACTTAGGAGAATATATATTGCATTACCTTGTTGGTACGTTTAACCATTTGCAGAAATATCTCAACCTGTTCAAGTTCAAGACTATGCTTGAATCTGAAAATCCTGGGTGGGGTGTGTCATCATTTCAAGAAAGTTAAGTTTGAAGGGGGTGCAAAGGAGGTTGTCATGGCAGTTTGTAGTAAAGAAGAGCTGCTGACTTGACTTGTTATGGCTCATTTGAAGAGAAGATGTTAGGTATCATCTTAGATACAATACTGACTGGTCGATACAATATGTTCCAAGAGAGAAAAACATGTTTGCTCATACCTTTGCAAAAAAAGCATTTGATTATAGAAGAAAAGAAAGTTTGGTTAGAGGACTCCCCAGAATTCATTGTGGGTTGCCTCAATAGATATATCAATTGTTCCACATTATATTATAATGAAATTTCAGAGGTTTATTACAAAAATAGAAGATAGGTTTTATATCCTGTAGACTTCTTTGTGTACTTGGGCTATGCCCATTCCTATTACAACTACCAATAAAAAAAAAAAAAAAAAAATGGAAAGCATTGAAGTATGGTCAATCCGGCTCGAGCGGAAGGGAAACAGCGCTCGAGCGTTGTCACACAGACTGTTCCGCTCGATATTCGCTCGACTAACAGCTCGAGCGTAACCATACAGAATGATCCGCTCGATGTTCGCTCTACTTGACGCTCGAGCGGATCCATCCAGAGATGTCCGCTCGATTCTCGCTCTACTTGACGCTCGAGCGGATCCATCCAGAGATGTCCGCTCGATTCTCGCTCGAATTGATGCTCGAGCAGAAGTCATCCAGAGTCAACCGCTCGACAAGCGCTCGACGTTTCGCTCGAGCGGTTCGTGAAAGTTAAGCTGTGCTGGACTCTAGCTCCACACTTCGATCAGGTCAAGGTTCAAGGCGTCTTTCGCTCGATTTTTTCATGCCGTGCTCATTTCAGGGACTATAAAGATAGAATAAATGAATTTGTTCTTTAGTGTCAAGCAACATTGACCTAAAACTCTAGTTTCTTCCAAGAGCCATTAAGAGAAACTTATTCACATTGTGAATCTCTCTTAGACAAACAGGTCCTCTTTGTTTAAACGTTATTTAACCGTTGCTTGATAATTTTCAGGATGAATTTATTTCGGACCAATAAAAAATAATCCATTTGAACGCGATCGAATAGTCTAACTTAATTTTATTTGTGAAGATATTTTTTAGGACGAATTTAAACTTTTATTAGGACGATCTTGGGACATGTTTCCCGTCTCAAATAGATAGAAACTATTGGAAAGAAATGCCAGTTCTTTGAGATGAAACTTTCGTTCCAAAAGACCTTATTTCTTGTACTGATTCTAATAAAATTGTTTGAAATAAAAGAGGAAAACAAAAAGTAGTTACCATAAAATTTTAAGACAGACCAAATTCTAATTTGATGAAATATAAGATATTGCGGACAAGAACAAGAACAAACGTAAAAAAAAGTAAGAGAGACATATAAATTAGATAGAAGATTATATATAACAAATATTAATCATATTTTCACATGGAAAGTTGGCGTGCTTGTACTGACTTCACAAAATACTGAAACTTGAAACCATAACATACAGAAACTCCAAGACTCGACAAAATACTGACTGCAAAAAGGGCGGTTGATGATTGAAGCCATTGGTAAAGAAAGGTTTGAGCTTGGATTATGATGATATCAACCCCGTCGGGGATATTGAATGTTGCTGCAGCACCAATTTTCCTGGAAGCTTCCCTGTCTTCTGTAGGGTCCATTTGAAATTGCTATCATCTTCTGTAGGCATCGTCATGGCTAGGTGTTGAGGGATCATGGATGCTTCTAGACCTACAATTCTCAGTTGCAAGCATATTCAGTGGTGCCAAGGTGAGAGATTTCTACCACGACAGTATCATCATCAACTGGGAGGGGTTGCTTCCAGGGTTCCCCATAAATCCTCATGTACGTATGATCACATGCCCCTCTGTCCCACTCAAAGCGGATTCCGTGTGCCTACGGACAAAATAAAGACAAAAAATCAGTGCTATGCTCAGGTTAGCAGTTGGTATTGTATATTGAGTCTTCCAATATAAAATGTCAAATGGTGCTTTGCAAAGTCATTCGACTGTAAAAATCAGATTTGTAACTAAATGTACCCTTTCCCTCCTAATAAGAGGTCTTATATTTGGCCGACATCATTGATGACATCTTCTAAGGAAGCCATTTTCCCAAGGACCAAGATAAAACAGGTCAATTCCTAACGAAATGGCATATCATCCCCTACAATAACTAAGGTGTGAAGGACGTCATTAGGTAAGTTTATAATGGAAAGGAAAAAAAAAAGTCAGTAGAAACAAAGGGAGTTATCATTAGGTAAGTTTATAATTAATCCACAAAACTACCACTACTTTTGCAATTTGACAACCGAATTATCATGTCAGGTACATGATTGCAGAAATAATAAGGAATTCCTCGCACCCAGAAACCTTATTGTAAGTGCAAACAGCACAGGATGGAAAGGCCTGCTTTATGTTAAGCTTCCATTTGCAAAATGCAGCTGAAAACAAACAATAGAGAAAGAAAAAGCTTATAATTGTTGTCCTGAAACGTGTATAAGAGCTCAAAGCTCAATCGAAAACAGATAGAATGCTCTAAGCAATGAAGGGGAACACTCAGAGGTCTAAAATATGAAAGATTTCAGCCAAATCAATGACTAACTTCCCAATAGCCATCCTCATGGGCCAACAAAAAATCAATGTCATTCCTGGACACTCATGAACTAAACCATAAGAAACCAGAACAACCTTAGGGGTTATATAAACCCCTAAAATTCTGTACTGGAACGGGAAAAAAAAATTGAAACCACCATAAATAAATAAAAATGATCTGAATTATGACCAATAAAAGGGAATGAAAATCTGAATGAAGTATTTGCAGATTATGTTGAAAAAAGTAATATTGGCAACTGGCAAAGACCTAATGATTAATGCCAAACAGAGATTATATCACAACTGCATATATAAAACAGTATTGACTCTAACAAATCAACAAATATGATTAGACAAAATCTTCCATACAGAATTTGTTGCCAGTGTACTTCGAGAGGAAACCACGGATCAAAGAATCCATTTAGAAACCATTTAAAATCATAAAAAATTAATCTTAATACAAGAAAATATAACTTCAAAACCACAAAAACCTAAAATAAATTAAAAAGAATGAGAAATACAGGGCAGATTTAATATTTTATCTTGATTTTATATGTGTGAGTGTGTGTGAGTGTGTGTGTGTGTGTGTGTGTGATTGTACTCTCTTCTCCATCTTCTTTTCTATTATATTTTATTTTCTATCACTTAGGGCTGATTGAAATTCCCATGAAAAACTTCTTTGTAATATATGCATAGTATTTACCTATCAAAAGGAACATATCATTTCCAAGCTTTTGAAATGGATCCGTATTGCTTTGCCTAGCCATTGAATATCCTTATGTACACACATATATTACAAGTTTAAAAGTCAACATCATAGACATCTTCTGATATCATATTAAAAATTTAGAACCATCATTCTGATTGTGAATTTTTGACTTCATTACATATGGTTTTTGGCCTTAAATTTTTCTAAGGCCAAGGTCGAATCAGTTCATCTCCAATAAATGCGAGAATGCTGTAAGAACTACATTATAAACATGAACCTAAATATCTTCACTATCAACCTCCACGCTCTTTAGCACAAGATTCTGAACAGATATGCATGAGTGCGTGCTTACATGCATATGTGCGGCTTCAAGTGGGTGTACTGAGTAAAAGAAAGATCCATACCCATATAATGGTTTAATGCTCCACGGAAATAATGCTATTGAGGACACGAACTGGGAGGCCAAGGGTGATAACTTAAGCCTAGCTTTCAGCTGGTAAGAAAATGATGTCCATACAAAGGATCTGAACCCCTATATTCACAAATTAATTGTAATATGTTGGTGAGAATTGAACATAAGGTGGAAAGGGAAGTAAAAACATAAACGCTCCAGGAAAATGACTCCTTCAACTGAGGCACAATCTTGCATCCCAAACAAACTCACTTAAGCTACAAAACTGACCCATAATCATTATATTAGAGCAAACACAGGAGCTTGATTTATAGATAAGGGAATTCCAATATTTTCACGTGAAAACAGGGAAAAAAACCCAACACCAATAACCAAGTACCCAAAAATAACTTCACAAACAAACAACGAAAATCATCTGACCCCGAAACCCAAAACTGGGAATGCAAAGATCTCCGACTCCCAGAAACGACATCAAAAGGGGAAAAACAAAATATGGGCATTTCGGGATAAAACTACCGCATTTGGCTAACACACACACACAGATGAAGAATAGAACCTGAGTGAAGTAAATGAAGCCAACAAATCAAAGAAAGGAAGCCCCAAATGCAGTCTTCAAATGTTTCGCCCAAATCAGACATTTTTCCGAATTCCAACCCTCACTATTGAGTCGCTATGTCCTGTGCCTCCATTTCCGTAGGGTATGATAAATTTTCCTGGGGTGAGAGAGCTCCATCACGTTCGAGAGGGAGAAGATGGAGAGTTGAGAGATTTGAGGGAGACATGAGGGTGAGAGGTCTGGGGGAGAGGGAGAACGAGAGTGAGAGTGAGAGGACTGAGGGAGATGTCTTGAGTGAGAAGAGGGAGAGTGAAGGGTCAAGTGAGATGTCTGAGATTGGCCATAAACCGTGATGTGTACAGAACCGGGGTTAGGCCATGTCAGGAGTGTGGCGTGCAGTTACTGAACCGGGGGATGAATAGAATTTCTGTAAAACAATAGGTATGTGAATGTCCAAAATACCCTATATTTTACACAATGGATACTATTCATTTTACTTGAAGGAAAATGCAACTCTCACCAGAGTGGCTACCGACAATTCTCATTGAATGTTGTTTTTTTTGCTTAATGATTAAAGTAGTGATTTTTAATAAGTTTGTGGTTTTTCTTTATTTTGAAAAAATGTTTGAAAAAAAGCGTAGGGGCAAAAAAAAAAAAAAAAACTGTCTTGGAGGGAGGTAGGGAGGGAGAGACAGTGAGACACAATATAACAAATGAGATAACTATAATATATAAGCAACAGATGCAAGCGACCGATTCACCTCCAACAAGTTCATGGACTCATGAGGAATGACACAGAAGTTCAGCAACACCATACATGTTCATAAAAGACAGATCACACAAAGAAGGATAAAACTAACACATATGGTCATTTAAGGAGGGTCTTGACTATCGATTTGACATTTAGTTTCTTGAGATCTGTATATGACTGTCCACAGCCAACAAACATGACCGGAGCACCAGATATGTAAACTATTGACAGTGCAGCTCCAACCTACAACATGAATTTCAATCCATACATCAGACTTAACCACTGAACATGATGGAGGCAATCAAGCCATCCATAACTCCATTTCGTGTGAAGAGTATCTACCTTATCATCAATAGTATCAAATTTAGTGAGCAAGATCCCATCTATCAATCTTGGATTGGGTGAAGGCGAAAGGTCCGCTAATTTCTGCAAGCACAAAGAAGCATAGATGACAATAACTAAGTTAGAGGATATAATAGGAGCACATAATCTGGAAAAGAAAAGGGAAAAAAAAAGTTGGCAGAATAGAAGACCATCCTAAACATGAAAATTAAACCTGATTAAACTTTGAAAGTTGATCAACGGCATCATTTCCAACCAGTGCCTCTCCAACAAACAAGACCAGATCTGGATTGTTAAGGTAAATAAGCTTTGAGAGTGCTCTCATCAATGGTTCATTATCCTGAAAAGTAAAGTATCAAAGGTTCATCATTAGTAGATGTATCAAAGATGGACAGCGGGGTAAGAACAGACATGTACTAATAATAAGGTTCATTATTAGCTCATGAAGCCGATAAATAGAAAATATTTATGCGGTAATCCTAGATAAGTGTGATACCTGCATTCGACCAGCTGTGTCAACGAGAACCACATCAGAACCATTGTGTGTAGCCTCCTGGATCGCTTCTTTTGCTACAATTGCAGGATCTTTCTCATACCCCTTCTCAAATATAGGGATCTTAAAAAGGAAAATATCAAAAACTCAGTTATCACCATCCAGCTTGTATTACTTGTACAATTATTGCAGAAACAAAAACCCTTTCCAACTAAATAATCCAGATATCTGATAACCATTGGCTGAAACATCAAATGTCATACCTGGAGCCTTCGTGGATGAGTCCGCAGCTGCTCAACAGCTCCAGATCGGAATGTGTCACAAGCAGCCATCATGACACTGACCTGATGCTGCAGAAGCCAGTAGGCAACCTGCAAAGTGAGTTTTGAAAGAAACTCTCTGATCAAAAGGCATTCCATATAATGTGTCCTCAACAGGACCAATGTATGTATATACAAAAAAAAAATGCATCATCTACTACAGACAACTAGGGATTAAGCTTAATCTTAACTAGCACTAAATGTTATTTTTTTTCAGGTAAATAATTCAGATAAATCTCCCAGCTCCATTTACCATTTCAAAAAAGGATGGCTTTACCTTTGCTAAATTAGTAGATTTCCCAACTCCATTAACACCGACAAAAACAACAACATAAGGCTTCCCTTGTTCCTTTGCAGCATGCACGTCCCTCAATATGTCAATAGAACGCCTAGGAGTTAAAATACGTACAAGAGCTTCTTCCATTGCTGCCTGCAGTCATTGGTTCAAGCCCATGATATTAATCTTGTTACAGATGACCACAACAAAATGGGTAAGATAGGAAAAAGTAATGGACTCACAAACCTGCACTGTCGAAGATATCCTTGTGAATGAATGAAGCCAGTTTTTTCCCTTCAAGACTTGCTGCCACTGATTCACAGAGTTTCTCTGCTATCTCCTCAGCCTATAAGTGTCAGAACATGGAACTCTAAGTAGCAGGCATAGTGCGATTGAGAAGTACATAAAAAAATAGACATGAAACTCAGGTAGATCATTGAAGCTGAAAGAGAACCATACCACATTCTTGGTCATAAGCCTATCCTTGAGAGCTCTCAAAGCTGGTTCCAGGTCTGACTTCTCCAAATTTGCTTTGCCCGCAATACTGAGAATAGAAAAGTGAATAAATTAATGAAGCGTGTATTTGATAATTTCAATGAAAACGCAAATGGTAAGAGAACAGTGCAACAGAATGGCCATTTTGTGCTAAAGACCTAAAGCTGACAGTTGATCCATGGGTTCTTTTAAAACACAAAAGCAAAGAGCAAAATTACAGCCATCAACAAGATAAACCTTTACAAAGACTCCTCAAAAACTCCAAGATTTGAAAAAGGAAAAAAGAGATAAAGAAGTAAATGAAAAAAATAAAACAATTAATTCTCTCGATACATCAACGAAAACTTTCTTTATTTTACTGATTAACTGTAGGAAGGAGAGGAAGGGGAGGTTGAACTCCTCAGGGGTAACATAGGCATTTAAACTTGATTAAGGGTCAATGGAGCAATCTGAATCGAAAAAAAAAAGAAAAAGTAGATTCACAGGAAGTTCATTAAGTGATCTATAAACATATATACATGATTGCCCAAATATCACATTCAATAGTCAAAACAAAATCTCCTGGATGTGATCAACCAGTATGTATTTATTTTTCAGGAGACAAAAAATCTCGGAGAAAATAGAAAGATCCTTCTACTAAGTATGGCTGAAGCTGCAGAGCACAAACTTGAAGAACAAAATTGCAGAGACACTCTAACTTAAGGTCATAAATGCGTAAAAATAACCAAGGGACTGAAAATAAACTAACCTTTGAAACATTGATGAAAACCATCCCTTCTTTTTAGTTTCAGGCTTGCTGTCCTTCCCCACTTCCTCATCTTCTTCACCCTCGCTTTCACTGCTGAATATCTCTTTCTTGTCCATCATACTTTCACCGTGATCTGCTGCAACAACCTCTATATTGTCTCCATTCTCACCCACAGAATCTGTAAAATCCAGTTTTGCCTGAGGGGGTGAATCGTCCCAAACTCTGTTCTTTTTAGACCTCTTTTTCTTTGGCTCTGCCTTGGAGCCCTTGCTAACAGCAGGTTCAGTTTTCTTCCCACCTTTAGCTCTAAGCTTTTGAAGCTTATTTACATCAAAAGCCCCAGCATTCGAACTCCCATTTTCTCTACCATTAGCACGACCATTAAACTTAGCCTCTTCATTATGAACATAATTACCATTGGAGTGCCCATTCTCCAATTTACGGCCCTTCCTATCATCACCGTCTTCACTATCATTGGAGGAATTACTTTCACTGCTTTTGTTGTTAGTCGCTCCTTCAAATCCAGCCTTTTGCATATGTCCTTGCTTCTTACTATTATTTAGAGACTTGCGCCCACCACCTGCTTTGATCTCTTCAAATCCTCAGCCCGAGCCTCAGCCTCCTTTTTCAGTTGCCTATAAGTTTCATCGAAATCACTATAGGCCATCCGTTTTGAATCATAAATCTGAGAAAACTCATGTTTCACCATTGCAAGCAGATCGTCCACATACAGCAGATGGAGAATCCGCTGATATACGGCGACAAATACAACGCCAAGCTCGTTATGGAAGGTCCATTTGAGTGTGTAAGCGGCACCTGGGCCATCATAGTTGTATGATGCTGCACCAGATCGCTCTTCCAAAAGACAAGACCGGGTCAAGGTGTCGATTGGTGATCCCTTAAGAGCATTTCCGAGCTCTTTACATGTCCAGAGGATTAATCCTCCTCGAGTAAATATCAGTAACTGCTCTAACATCTCCTATACTCGTATATAACTACAATCAAATCCAAAAACGCATAAGACTATGAGACCCAGGAATTCAAATATGTATTGGAAAGAAAGGAGATAAGGAAAAAAAAATCTATCAAAAGCTAAAGGAGAACACAAATTTAAATTTAAATTTAATATCTTCTTTTTTTCTTTCCCAGATTTTGGATCGAAGAAACATCTCCTCTAAGCATGCCAAGTAGAATCACATATCTAAGATGAAGGATTCTCATATAACATGTATAACATGCCCAATATATATACATATCATAAGCCTGGCGTTAACGTTTCAATTTTTATGCTCTTTACCCATTTTCATAGGCAAACAACCTGAGAATTGAGGCGCTATTAATTAAATTCCTCCTCGAGAAATCAAAGTTCAGAGAGAGAGAGAGAGAGAGAGAGAGATCGGGGAGGCCATGCAAACCCCAATCGGCACCAGGTTCGCAACTTGATTTATTTTTCGCCCAGTCGATCATGGAGTAAAAACCCATAACATCTACATATATGCTTATAATCCCTAAGGCGAGATGAATTAAAATTCATAATTTACCAGAAACAGAAATCAGATTCATCAAATCAATACACCAAATAAAAGGAAAGTCGCCACAAAATCTGTGATAATTGGATCAATAAGCTTTATTAAAAGTAGGGAATTTGAGGGAATCGGGAGAAGGGAAAGGAAATACCTGCGTTTCCTTGGGGCACTGAGAAACATACAAACCAAAGGGGAAAAAAAATAAACTAACAACCAGAGAGAGAGAGAGAGAGAGAGAGGAAAAGGGGTAACATAAAAAGTTAAAAATACCGCATACCGCATGGGAAGGTTCCGCTGTATATATATATGTCTGAGGTTCAAGAGGGAGGAGAGGGAGAGTTCAGAGGTCTAAGGGTCGAAGAGGGAGATCCCAGTTGCGTCGAGTCAGATGAGCTGCGTCGAGTGAGATGTCTGAGGGAGAAGAGGGAAAGTGAAAATAGAGGGAGGAGAGGGAGAGTTCAGAGGTCCAAGGGTCGAAGAGGGAGATGAGCTGCGTCGAGTGAGATGAGCTGCGTCGAGTGAGATGTCTGAGGGAGAAGAGGGAAAGTGAAAATGTGAAAGCAGCTATGGAGGGAAAGTGAAGCAGTTCGGGAGAGATGTTGTTTGATAAACCGTGACGTGGGAGGGAACCGGGTTCGGCCACGTCAGGAGTGTGGTGTGTGGTTAGCGAACCGGAGGTTGAGTAGCTTTTTCGGAAATAATATCTTCCCCCAGTCTCTCTCTCTCTCTCCCTCTCATATCTCTCTCTCTCTCTCTCTCTCTCTCTCTCTTGCCTCTTTCTTCCGAACTTCTTAGCCAGTCAAGCCTTTCTTTCGATGCTTTCCGTGGTGGTTTGCTGATGTTCATCGGAAAAAGCTTCAAATGTGTGGTTTTTCCGGTGACGTTTTTATAGAACATCGGAATATTCTTTCACTGTATTTTTTCCTTCTTTTGAAATTTTAATGTTATCCTCGAGAAAAAAAAAATTGTTTATTTTTTAGTGGTAGTGCTCTGTTTAGAGGCTAAGAAAATGTGGGAGATTATTAGATAATTTAGGGCTTTCGGATCTTCAAGTTTCCCTTCATGGGATCTGAGAAAGTAAGAGCCTTCAATCTAGTATGGTTGTTTCGATGAGTTTTTGAAAAACCCAAGCGTAAACTGTTACTTTGCTCAGATTTGAGAATCTCCTCTCTTCTTCCACCCTGCCTCGAATTGGGAATTAAAAAAATTATTATGCTTCCTGTCAGAAGATTCGAAAATTAAGGTAGATGTGTACTTGGACTGCTTGACCATCTAGCAACTTTGACCATCTATATCTTTTTTCAGCTTCCACTCCTAATGAGTAATTTAAGGCTTTTAAAGGATTTTGGTGGCGGCAGAGCGAGGGGCTGGGTTGACTTAAAACTTTTCACTGAGATATTTCTCTGACATATACAATTGTCGATGATTGTTTATTACAAACTTTTGTTTGGTTTTTGAATGTCCTTTTCATTTCCACAGCTATTAATGTTCAGAAATCACTCGTGTTAAATCATCATAAGCTGGTTGTAGTTTCAAAATTTTGATAAATCATCATAAGCTGGTTGCCTTAGATTGATTTCCCTTGTTTTGGTTACATTTGTAATTTCTGGACTGTTGTAATATTGGAGCCGGTTTAGGTTTATATGTCGATTTTTTGTTGGACTAGGATGGATGGGAAGTGGTTATAATTTCTACTTTCTCAGGGATCTTTCATGATGAACCTGTCATGAATCGTCTCTTTGGTTAAGATTGAGTTTAAGGGGTTTGTGCTTGCAGAGGTTCATTTTCGAAGATGAAATGTATGGCTTCCTGCTACAGTACACAAGGGTATAATTCCTAATTACTTTCCTGTTTGAATCCGGTTGGTTGATGGGGGCTGTTCCAGCAAACAATGATGATGTTTGGGGTAGAGGGTTGGTTGAACAAAATAGCCATATAAGTTGTGATCAAAAGCAAGTGACTAATGGGGTAGTTGGTGAAGGCCAAGGTTTGCAATCGTTAGAGGAAATGAGTTGAGAATTAATGAGGTAACTCAAGAAGTAAGCAATGGGCCCAGCGCTTTGATTCAGGTTCACGATGGGTCTCAGATACTGCAACAACAGCCTCAAGGACCTATTATATGTTGGGAGAGGTTTCTTCCTATCAGATCTTTGAAGGTCCTGTCATTGCTCTGCTTCGAAACTGCAGCTATGAAGGTTGTAATTTGCTTTCCCTGCTGTGGTGAAGTTATTTTGTCTCTGGCTAGACTGATGCTTCATCCAATGAACAATGAAGTTGTGTTTCAATCTGATGGTTGGGTTTTCCTTTATACTGCTTAGTTCTTAATCTGGTCTTTGCAGTCACTGCTGTTGCTAATGGTATCCAATCATGGAAAATCTTAGAAGATCCAACTAATCATATAGATCTCATCCTAACAGAGGTTGTCATGCCTGTTTTATCTGGAATTGGACTTTTATGCAAGATTATGAGTCACAAAAGTCCAAAGAATATTCCCGTGATTAGTAAGTATCATTTAATAGTATTTTAGCCTCTTGATCACGGAACTTATGAAAACGTAAGGCTTGTTTGGTATAGCTACTGCTGATTGGGTGCGTTTATTTGTCACACCTGATGATGGACCTATGCAGTGATCTCATCCCATGATTCAATGGGTATAGTCTTCAAGTGTCTCTCAAAAGGTGCAGTTGATTTTTTAGCGAAACCAATTCGGAAAAATGAACTTAAAAACCTCTGGCAGCATGATTGGAGGAGATGCCACAGCGTAAGTTGCTACCTCTACTTCAAATTTATAGTTATTTGTTGTAAATTTATATGTTAGTTTTCCTCAGTTCATTACTAGTGTGTACTTGAATAATTTAGTGGGGCAATTTATTACCATGTGGCTCACTCTGGAGCAATTGGTGTTGATGTTCCTCAACTTGAATCTGTTTCTCACCCTTTCTCAGTCTAGTGGCAGCGGGAGTGAAAGTGGGACACAAGCAAGAAAATCTGGAAAATCAGTAAGTGGTGATGGGTCTGATAATAATACTGGCAGCTGTGATGAGCATGATAATGGAAGTAATGGACTAAGTCGGGATGGAAGTGACAATGGAAGTGGAAATCAGGTAGCAATGTACGAGTCAGTTAAAATTATCTACCTATGTCCCCTTCGGCACATTCCTTTTAAGTTTTGGCTGATTTTACTGATGAGTGCATAATGTCAGTATAAATGTACTTTCAAATTCACTTGTAGCATATACCACCAAAGCAAAGTTGTATTTTGATATTAACAAATAATGATATGGCTTTTCAAATTTGAAGAGCAATTGTATTTGAACATCACCAAGAAAAAAACTTTGTATGCCTAAGAATAAAACAGAGGAATGTTCAAATACATTCCACCCTAAGAAAACTTTGTACAGCATGCCTATCTAAACTAAAGTAGTATTGTTGATAAATAGAGAATAACAGTTGGAGTTCACAAGTTTCTTGGGCTAGAGGAGTGTAGAGCTCTTCCTCCGGACACCTGCTTATTACCTACATAAAATTTCTGTCTCACAATGTGACACCCCTTCCCATAGGTTAGGAATGTTACGTACATTCGTAACTTGTGCCTGGTAAGAGATTGGACATCATAAAAGTTTTGCTTATATCATTGAATCATAAAAGTAGCTTTACATCACAATGTTTTATAAAACTGAAAGTAAGAACATAATGACGTAAAGCATAAACTAGTGCTATGTGGCAATAACACTTATTAGCACTGTCTAAGACTCTGGTAAAAATCTGCTCCTGGCCTTCCTGTTCAATGTCCACATAATCATCACCTGGGACATCAAAAGATAGGACATACAAAAGTGAGTTGAAGATTCAGTAAATACCATCATACTATGCACATAACTTAACCTTAGACTTTACCTTGGAAGTGTTCATCATAATTATATGTAGATATAGCATGTGGATTATTCAATAGAAACATATGCAGAATTCAAGAAGTAATCATGGGAATTCAAGTAACATGGATAGATGAGAGATAGACTCTATGCATCGAATATATTCTATGCATGACTTGTTAATCTTGTCTTTCACTTGCATAATGGCCATCATAATTTCTGTGGGCGTTGGTCCGATTTTCATTGACCACATAAATCATAACATTACATATGGTGGACTACACTTAAGTTTGTGATGTGCACAATCACCCATATTAAAAAATAATAGGTCGGTAGTAGAAGAGTGATAATGCTATTATTTTTCCTCTTATATATGTCACTTGACCCCACTGTCAGTCTGTCAGCAAGCATTGTGGAATGAGTAGTAAACTAGACAATACACTATCTCAAATGGGATTATTAGTTTTCTTATAAATAACTTCACAAAGACCAATCCTCCCTTTTTTTCAGCTCATTGTACTTGCTAACAAGAAAATGATTTTGAGTTAGTTGAGGCACAAAAAAAAATTACCAATATCAAAGACAAAAAGTACCTTGCAATGGAGGTTGTCCACTTAAGCTTGACTTGGTCATAAACTCTCCAAAAATGCTATGACATCTATTTAATCTTAGAGTAGTGTTACATGTACTTATAGTTTTGCTTATACTTTTACTTACAAGACTTATTTTGTTAGTTTTCTTTTGAATTTCAAATTTTATGAATTTCAACATATCAATAACTAACATGTGGAGAAGTAAATTTTTTGTAAATTTTTTTCAAGTACATTTAGCATTTTTCTTAACCTTAATGCTTAAAGGACCGAATGGGTTCCAAGTCTAGCATACCTGAAGAGCTCTATCTCAAATGGGCTAACTTTGTTGCTTTAGTTCCAACTCGATTTAAAAAAAAAAAAAATTATTTTCTTTTGATTAATATAAGAAAAAGTAACTTTTATAATAAGCTCTAACAATTTAACTTTCAACCTATTAGTTTTGATTGAAAGAATTCTTATAATATAACTTTTTATAATATAAATGAACAAATGCTTTTAAATTTAAAAAGTAATAAACATATTAAATGAGTCTAATTCTCTTCCTAATTCTCTTTATAGAGTTTTTACAGAAAAATTCATGTCAGCTTCCAAACCCTGAGTAAAATCTAAATCTTCATATGCTAGATTACCATCTCCTCCTTATCATTCACCATGTTTTTCTGCAACTTCAAATTCCTACATGTTAAAGGTGTAATCGGTCTTGTCTGCTCTGTTCATTCAGTCCATGAACTTTTTTTTTTCTCTCTTTTTTCTTTTTTTTTTTTGACAGAAAATTAATAAAAAAATTAATTAAATTAGTAAAATTAAAATTAAGTGATCTCTTTAACATTTTATATATAGTTAATGAATATTAAGTAATTTCAATTTATATATGGTCAATGGTGATTCCTTGATGAAAATTACATAATTAACTTATACAATTATTATATAAAATAATATTATATATATATATATATATATACACATTCAGTCGGTCTCGATCCTGTCGAATCCAGTCCAAAAAAACTACAAGACCGACGAATAAGACTATTGGTCCGATCTTACAGCCCTTTCCACCTCTTGATTCTATGTTCACCTACGAGGAAAACAACAACGTCATGAGCTCTGAGACAGACATGTCAGTTCTGGGGATGGAGTTGGGGTTGAATGAGAATGCAAATTTCGATTTCACTTTTGATGATATGGAAGATCTCTACCTCCCCTATGAAAGCGAACAAATCCTTATCTCTGAAGGTATTGATGCGCTTCAACTACCCAATTCTGCCCCTATTCAACCAACTCAGCTCTCAAAGACAATGGGATAGGGGTCGCTTGGGAGAAGACGAAGACGATGGGGTGGAGGGAAGACGATGGCTTCTGTGTTCGTGGAGATGGGGGTTTCGATGGGTCAAAGACGAAGGGCTTCTATGTTCGTGAGGATGGGGTTTCGAGAATTGTTTTTGTTATTTTTTTTTT
Source organism: Cyclocarya paliurus (assembly GCA_029856935.1). Classification (NCBI taxonomy): domain Eukaryota; kingdom Viridiplantae; phylum Streptophyta; class Magnoliopsida; order Fagales; family Juglandaceae; genus Cyclocarya; species Cyclocarya paliurus. The sequence goes on from CM056958.1 coordinate 15,760,959, forward strand.
CAAATAATGTCACATCAACTGCGATGCCGCCGCAGGGTCGCAGGCTGGTTTCCTATAGAGTTTCAATTGTCATAAAGCTGCAAGCAATTATGATCAATTAATGAAAGAAACGTATAAGAGCACTAGTAGTGGGCTAGCTAAAATCAAATTTTAGCTAAAGAATAGCTAAAATGCAAAATAAAGCTCAACATTGGGCTAGCTAAATGAATAGTAAATTTAACTTTGTATGAAGGGGCTAGCTAAATTTGTTGAGCCAAAGAAGGCTAGCCAAATATTACTTTTGATTAAAATATTACATTTCCTGCTGTTTTTCACTCTCGTGCAGTGAATGAAATTGTTGATGAAATGTTATGTTTTATAGTAGAAAAATATAACTATTGGAGAATAGCCGTTAGAGAAATATAACCGTTAGAGAGATATAACCGTTTGAAAATATAACCATTAGAGAAATATAGTCGTTAGAATATATAGCCGTTGGAAAAATATAGTCGTTAAAAAATAAAACTGTTGGAGAAATTTAAATTACAATTAGAATTAAAATAAATAAAAAGTTTAAAATTAATATTTTAATAGAATGGTGAAAGATTTGTTGAGTCTATTATTTGATGTTGTGAAAAATGGCTAGCTAAAATTTATAAAAGTGAATTTCTTAGTCAAATTTTAGCTAAAGTTTATTGAGCCCACTACTAATGCTCTAAGAGGCCATAAAAATGACTTTTACTATTTGGAATAAAAAACAGACACCCAACATAAAGATTTTTTAGGTACAAGGAATTAACGCCAAACGTTAAACGTTCATTTACAAAGAATAAAAAGACAACGTTATCAACCATAAATTATTTGAAAAAAAAAATTGATCGACTTTAAAAGACATTCAATCATGGTCAATAATAAATTCAAAGTACGTAACTCGCAACCTTAATGGCTTAAAAGAATTTCAAAAAACACCATTAGTACAAGACAATAACCAGACGTTACAACTAATATTTATTAAAAAATATCAACAACTAGTTTTCTCTTACGCCTCTCTAAGCAATTTCTAGTCGATGTTCACTAGTTGGATATCTGTTGATACTTGTATATTTTGAAGTTCAGTTTTTTATCGATTAATTATCTTTTGGTCATATACTGGTATTTCTGGATCATACATATAACACAAATCAGTAAATAAGACTACTAACAAATGAAAAATACCTCATAGTTTTGGCAGCCGAAAAATTGGCGCTCCTCATTATCCTCTGTATGAGCAATTCTTCAACATGTTTTAATACCACAATAACATACTGGGTACTCATTTTGATGATATTTTGCTAAGCGTGAGATATTGCTAGTGCTACTACTTGACCTAGATATCGGGTAAGTCATAAGAGTGAGCATAGTTCTTATCTTTAGTGCCAACTAAATTCCAAAGATTTTTACTACAATTCACAAAATCTTGATTGGCCAGCAATTTTCTCAATGACTGCAACAATCAGTTGTAAATATTCATTAGTCATCTAAGTTAACTTGCCATAGAGTTTTTGCACATTTTCATTGTCGACACTCAAGTTTCCCTTGCCAAGTCCCAAACATACCCAAACCATTAACCCAAGAAAGTGGCTCAGGAAAGAAATGGTAACACATAGAAAGTGAGAACATCCTCCATGGCTACAACAATTGATTACCAGCAATGATTGGCTGTCTAGGTTGCCTTGCCATGGAGTATGTTACAACTTTTCTGTGTTCCCACTCAACTTTTTCATCATCATAACTGAGGGGGATACACAACCAAAATCAAACGAAAGAAAGAATGCATCCAAAGAAAAAATACAAAAGTAGCATGTCTAAAAAGCTGAACAACCTTGATCTATATTGTTAAGTGGGATGAAATATCACAGGATGGATGGTATCATAGCACAACAAGTCAAAGAAGTAAATAATACAACCGAGGAAAGGACTTCACGATTGGGGAGCTTACAAAAATAATTAAGATTTTAGGTTGAAACAGCATTTTCAAAGTCATAGGATAACTTTGAAAATAACGAGCTATGAGTTTTACATACAACTGAACAACAAAGAGATGAAACTAATAAAACTAACAGAACGGAATAGCAAAACAGCCAAAATGACAAAGTAATCCAAACAACAAAACTGGCAAGGTCTAAACACCACTTATGTCAAAGTAATCAATCCAACGAACAACGTGCCTAAATCACAACAGAACAACAAAGATTATAGAGGTACTCATAATTACATAACAATATTATAAAAATTTAGGATAGAGGCTCATAATGGTTTATTTTATTTATTTTTATTCAGGCATAGGTAAGCACATAATACAAGCTTAAATGGCTACAAAACAGTTGCCTTTGTGAAACTTTCACAAAACAAATGACCATCCAGGTTACACTACCATATTGAGCTCGCCCCATTCACAAAAGTTGTGGTTTTATGCATTTATCATATTCAATTTAACCATTATCACAACTAATTACATTACACATACAGCTCCAGCAACAGCCTCTACATATCAAGAATTAAAGCTGCAAAAAACAAAGCAATGACAGTGAGAAAAAGCAAATAAGGAATCAACAACAAAAACCAAAAAGTCAACAACTGGTGAAGCCAACCATCACAGCAATAGGAGAGCAAAATCAAGTGTCAGCTTACCCAAACAAAAAACAAAGAAGCAGATGTAAAGAAAATTTGTAATATTGTTTCCTCGTTTGATTGTTAACTCTGAATTTAGAAAAAGTTATCAAAGTTTACAATTCACAAAAGTTACAATTTTTAACTCTGAATATAGAAAAAGTTATCAAACTTATTCATAGAAAAAAATGGCAAGCTCACTTGAATATATTACTAAACATTTATCCAAACAGAAAACAAAATCGGTAGTGTTTTGAAATGGCAAACTGATAGTGATCTTAACCAAATAAGCATGTGAAATTATTCATAGAATCAAATGACAAGCTAGATTGAATAAATTAGAGCACATTTATCCAAACTGAAATGAAAGAAATAGTATTTTGAAATGGCAAGGTCATTGACAGTGATCTTTAGCACATAGAGCATATGAAATTATTCATAGATCAATCAAATGGAAAGCTCACTAGAATCAAATAGCAAGCTCACCAAAGTAATGACAAACCTATGAAAGTACACAAAACATGAATTTCACAAATAGTAGAGGAAAATGGCAAGCTCACTGATTTTACAAAGCACATCAACATCTTAAATTACACATAGAGTGAAATGGCAAGGTAGAGTGAATAAATTACAAAGCAATTACAAAAAACATAAATTAAACAAGCAATACAATCAACATGGCTTGGTAACTAACAGCGAAACAAAGCACATTAGAGTTGCATGTGAAATTCTTCATAGAAATCAAATGGCAAGCTAGATTGAATAAATTAGACATAAATTTCACAAAACAAAAATCAAAGAAGCAGTAGAATCAGATGGGTTGGTCATTGACAGTGAAAGAAAGCATAAGCATATCAAATTTGTAGCACATTGAAATGGCAAAGCTAGATTGAATAGCATAACACATATATATATCACAAAACACGAATCAAACAAGCAGTGAATCTGTATGGGTTGGTCACTGCTAGTGAAAGAAAGCATAAGCATGTCAAATTCGTAGTACACTAAAATGACAAAGCTAGATTGAATAGCATAACATATAAATTTCACAAAACACAAATCAAACAAGCAGTGAATTTGTATGGGTTGGTCATTGACAGTGAAAGAAAGCATAAACATGTCAAATTCGTCGCACACTAAAATGACAAAGCTAGATTGAATAGCAGAATACATATATTTCACAAAACACAAATCAAATAAGCACTAGATGTGATGGGTTGGTCATTGATTTTACAATTTTTTTTTTGCCCTAAATCTATACAAAAATCATCATTGTTGAAACTCTAACGAAGCATACACAAAAACCATTTTGGTCTTCTGGCTAGGGTTTTTAAAATCTACCTCAAGATTTAATAATGGAGTTACAGAGACTCAAAATGGTAGAGCACAAACGAAATCGAGAGAGCATTTCTCTCAGAGCTGATGGCATGAGAGACAAGGACTCTGTGTGTGTAAGTTTGTGAGAAAATGAAATCCTATCTTGAAAAATGTCAAAGGGACTATCGTCGATGGACAAGTGCGAGAAAGAGCCGATAACAACTAGGGCACGAGGGACAGTGAACGCTAGAGTGGAAGAGAGAGAGGGACAGGATAATTAAAAATGAGAAAGGAAATATACAGTGATTGTAGCATGCATAAACATAAACCCTAAAGTAGGGAACTAAATGGGAGGACAAAATGCAAGTTTTCTCCAAATTGCATCCCAAAATTGGAGAAGAAGAACGTATAGGGAGTCGGATGCCAGTGCTCTTATGTCCATTAAATGAATTGGTATTCACGTGGTGTTTTACGTTTTTGTTACACTTTTGTTAGGTATTTATAGCATTTCTCTTCCAACAAAGGACAAATTATTATTAAGGTTTGTGGAGTTTGCACCTTTTGAAATTAGTATTTAGGGATAATTAACGATAGTTTTAAATTTATGTTTTAGATTTGTTTACTGATTTGTAAGTCTTTTTACTATTTATTATGATGTGACATGCTAATTATGCATTTTGTTTTTAAGATTTTTCAATATTGACTGTCAATAATGAGAAATATATGATATTTATAGTTATGAAATGTGTAAATACTATACAATTCTTATGAAAAAAGTGAGTAAATACAGAATTTACAAGATAAAAAAATATTTTTTTAATAGTATACTTAACTCTTTTTCAAAAAAAAAAAAAACTGTGTAACTATGAAAGGAAGGCCTTGAGTGTGGCAATCCTTAATGGATTGATATTTTTTATAGAGTATTATTCTTTTACAAAAATGCCCTCCCTATGAAAGGAAGGCCTTGCGTGTGGCAATCCTTCCACAACGGAGAAACCGTAATAATATCTTTACACTTATTTTATTATTAGTTTGGTATTATGATGGTTAATTAAATTTATTTTTTTAAAATTATTTAAAAATATCATATGAAAATTTTAATCTATATTCAACTAGGAAAAAAAAAAAACTTAGATAAAACATTAGTAACATTTCTCAGGGGGGAAAATTAATCTAGATTTGCTTGAGAGTGTATCCAAGAAAAACTGTACCCGAATCGTTGGCAACTTCTCAACCATTACTTTCTTCTGAATCCTTAAACCCTAAGTAGAGAATATTATCCTTTTTTTTTTAATCTGTCTGTGGGGAGGCATGTGGTAACAATTGCAATTGGTCTATCCATTAGTTGTTTGAAAGAAAAAACAAATCATGTCAAGTCTTTCCACTGCATCACATAATATGTTAACCCTTTACACTATTTCTTTGACTGGTCTTTTCTTGCTCATCCATTCAGCAAGCAAGGAAGTGGGATTGATATTGTGTGGTTTTTTTTTTTTTTTTGAATCTTTTCTTTTGTGATCCATTAATCCGGCCATCCCGGGAGGATAATATTCTTGGATCCACTACTGAATGGTGTTTGGGTACATACCTTATAATCCAAGAATTCTGAAATATTCTTATATATATATGTATATATATATATATATATATTTATATGCACATCTAAATAGATAATACACACGCACAAATGTTGTTAATGTTGAATGGTGCTTCAAAAGACTTGTTTTTGACATTTCAGAATGTAGAGACCATTCAACCAAAAATATTTTCCAATCCTAATCCTCTGGTGTCTACCTTTTTCTTTCTTTTTTCATTATTTTTCATCTAAACAACATGCAAACAAAAGCAAGAAAGCTCTATCAAGTCCTAAAGTTTTATTTCCTTTAATTCTCCTTTTTCTTTATAATCACTGGGTAAGACTCGTGGCTTGCTGAATCACATATATAGGCGTGGCGTGCATGTGTGTGTATCCCCAATTGTAAACTTTTACATGCTACAAATCTTAGTAAGTGTGATGAGTTTGATCAGTCTGCCATGTGTGATGTATGACAAGAACGTTGACAGAAATAAATGTAAATTATATTCTTTATACCTATGATAAGTACTTAATTGCTTGGAATGACTTGCTGTTTTATTTTCCATTTGAATTGTAATGTGCAGGTTTGAAGCAAAGTTTATCGAGAAGATCATCAAAGAAATCCTGCATCAATTACACCCTAATCGCTTGAATGTGGCCAAACACCCAATAGGATTAGATTTTCGTGTTGTGGAGATGAAAGCCTTATTAAATATGGAAAAAAATGATGTTTGCATTGTTAGTATCCATGGGATGAGTGGAATAGGTAAAACAGTCAAAGCAAAAGCTGTTTATAACCAAATAAGTGATGGATTTGAAGGAAGTAGTTTTCTCTTAAACGTTAAAGAAACTTCAAGACAGTCTGATGGTTTATTCAAGTTACAAAAAATTCTTCTCTTTGATATCTTGAAAAATAGAGATTTTCTGTTTGAAAATGTTGATAGCGGAATCTATTTGATTAAGACACTCTTTGCTGGGAAAAAAGTTCTTGTTGTTCTTGATGACGTGGATCACGTGGATCAACTAAGCGCATTAGCCGGAAACACTGACTGGTTTGGTGCTGGAAGTAGAATCATTGCAACAACTAAAGATGAACATTTGCTAAAGATGAACATTGCAACAACTAAAGATGAACATTTGCTAAAGCAATTAGGAAACTATGAAAAATATAAAGTGGAAGAATTAGCTTGTACAGAATCTCTTGAACTTTTTAGCTGGCATGCCTTCAAGATGCCCCATCCAATGGAAGGTTACCATGAGCTTTCGATTAGTGTAGTGAAGTATACTGGAGGGCATCCATTAGCTCTTGAAGTTTTGGGTTCTTTTCTCTTGGGAAGAAGCATTACCGAATGGAAAAGCACAGTGGAAAAATTACAAAAAAATGCCTGACCACCACATTCAAAAAATACTTAGAGCAAGCTTTGTATTACAGACTAGCAAATCCCATGATCCTAGCAACTCCATAATTCTAGCAACTCCATGATTCTATCAATTTCATGATTCTAGCAATCTCATGATTCTAGCAATCTTACCATTATAGAATATATGTTTCCTTGTATAACTGATTTCTAAAGTTGATTTTATTTTCTTTCCATGTAAAGTCATATTCGGATGTCTATATATTCTTACAAAGATCAATGAGAAAGATAAGAAACATTTTATCAATTCTTCTCTTAACATGGTATCAGCCCAAATAAGATCCTAAAACATACCTCTATTTTCTTGCCGATGGCATCCTCCACAAATTCTCCCAACCCTTCTTCCCCATTCCTTCTCGCCAATGCCTCCCTTTCAAGCCTAGTACCAAGTCTCTCTACGGAAAGCTACTAGCAACTAATGAGTTTGCTTCGCCCTTCTCATTCGACAGTCAACTTCGTGGGTAACTCCTCTACAATCCATCCCATTTTCGACCCTTAGAAGGACTGGATCATCGACAGTGGCGCTATTGATCACATGAGCCACTGTCGATCCCTTTTCTTGGACGTTCAGAGAACCACCCATGGCTTGGTAGGTCAGATTGCCCACGGGAGAGACCATCCCAGTTGAAGGAGTCGGCTCCATGCCTTTATCCGAAACCCTAACTTTGTCAAATGTCTTATTTGTCCCTTCATTTCATTATAATCTCCTCTCTATCCCTCAAATAACTAGCCACTTATCTTGTGCTGTCACTTTCTCATCCTCTAATGTTTTTTTCCAGGACCATCAATTGACGAGGCTGATTGGAGCGGGTGAAGCTTGCAATAGACTCTACATCTTTCGTCCCCAACAATCTGCTGCCTTCTCCGCTTACAAACCTGATAATAAGACCTTATGGCATCAACATCTAGGTCATCCTTCCAACTTTCTTATTCCTTCTATTTTTTTATAGTCCTTGTACTATTTCTCATTGTGATATTTGTGCTAGTTCTAAGCACACCCACTTACCATTTCAAATTAATGCTAATAAAAGTATGATTCCTTTTAATCGACTTTATTGTGATATTTGGGGTGGATATTCTACTACTTCTATTTCTGGCGCTCATTATTTTTTTTCTATCGTTGATAATTTCTCACGCACAACATGGATTTATTTAATGCATTTTAAATCAAAAACCTTTAGTCATTTAATGCACTTCTTTGCTCTCGTTAAACCTCAATTCAATTCTACGGTCAAATTTGTCCGCACGAACAATGGCCAAGAATTTCTGTCTCATAATCTCCAAAATTATTTTCAAAATCACGGCATTATTCATGAACTTACTTGTGTTGAAACTCCTCAACAAAATGGTATTGCCGAGCTTAAACACAGGCACCTTCTAAATGTGGCACGAAGTCTTCGCTTTCAGACACATTTACCCCTTAAATTTTGGGGCGAATGCATCCTCACTGCTGTCTACCTCATCAATTGGACCCCTAGCCAGTCTCTCCAAAATAAAACTCTTTTTTAACACACAACCTACTTACACCCACCTACGTGTTTTTGATTGTCTGTGTTATGCCCAAACTCTCAAAGCCAATCGAGATAAATTCTCACCCCGAGCATCCCGTTGTGTCTTCATCGGTTATCCTAGCAATTGCAAAGCTTACAAATTATATAACCTCGACACCGACACCATTTTCTATTCGTGAGATGTCACCTTTTATGAAGACCAATTTCCTTTCCAACATATTGCCACTCCACCTTCCCCCAACTCCATCATTCTTCCCTTACCCATTCCGGAACCTATCTCACCTCCTTCATCACCGGCCATAACCCCTGATCCTGCGCCTGAATCTATCCCACCTTCCCGTCCTCGTCGCCACATCACTCGACCAGCATACCTCCTTGATTATGTTTGCCCCACCATACCTACGGAGTCTATTGCTTCTTCGATTGCTGCACAGTCCTCAGTACTTCTCATCCTTTATCTGCTTTTTTGTCTTACTCTTGTTTTGCTCATTATTCTTTCTTAACTGCCCTTACTGCCTCTTTTGAACCTACTTGTTACTCATAAGCTAAATGCCACTCTCATTGGTGTGACGCTATGACCTCTGAAATCCGTGCCCTTGAAGAAAACTTCACTTGGACACTTGAACCTTTTCCCAATGGTAAGAAACCCATCGGTTGCAAATGGGTTTTCAAGACCAAACTCCAAGCTGACGGTACTGTTGAGCACTACAAGGCCCGACTAGTAGCCAAAGACTACACTCAAGTGGAAGGCATAGACTGCGATGAAACATTTGCTCCGGTAGCCAAAATGACCACAGTTTGCTGTGTACTTGCCGTTGCTGCAACAAAAAATTGGATTATTCACCAAATGCACATCTATAATGCCTTCCTACATGGTGAACTTGATGAAGAAGTTTACATGACCCCACCACCTGGATACTATATTAAGGGGGAGACCTGCGTATGCCGTCTCCGGAAATCCCTCTATGGCCTCAAGCAAGCATCCAACAACTGGTTTTTCAAACTAACATCTATTCTTCTTAATGCAAGTTTTGTTTAATCTCAGGCAGACCATTCTTTGTTCACCTTGACTACTCCTACTAGTCTTACACTTATTCTTGTATATGTGGACGGCATCTTAGTTGTTGGCAATGATCTCTCTCAAGTCACCTTTTTCAAATCTGTTATTTCAACTCACTTCAAAACCAAGGATCTTGGACCTCTCAAATATTTCCTTGGACTTGAAGTCGCTTGCTCTCCTTCTGGCATTCTTCTTAATTAGCGAAAATATGCCCTAGACATTCTTGCCGATAGTGGTCAACTTGGCTCTCGCCCTGCTCCATTTCCTATGGAACAAAATCTGAAGCTCAACAACACTGATGGTGACCCTCTTCCTGATCCTGCTCCTTACCGACGGTTAGTTGGATGACTCATCTATCTCACCATCACTAGACCCGACATCGTCTTTGCAGTCAATATTCTCAGTCAATTCATGCATGCTCCCCGGATTTCTCATATGACAGCTGCCACTCATGTTCTCCACTACCTTAAAGGTGCTCTAGGACAAGGCATTTTCTTTCCCTCTTCTAATGATCTTCATGTCAGTGCTTACACAGATTCTGATTGGGCTAGCTGTCCTACAACTTGATGCTCCACCACAGGTTTTTTCATCACACTTGGTTCTAGTCCCATTTCCTGGCACACTAAGAAACAAACTACAGTTGCTCGCTCCTCTACAGAAGCTGAATATCGTGCCATGGCCGTCACCACATGCGAACTAGTTTGGTTACAGCAGCTTCTTCATGACCTAGGCATCTCACATAAAACTCCTATGACTCTCTATTGTGACAATTAGTCCGCCCTCCACATTTTTCAAAAACTAATTTTTCATGAGCGTACCAAACACATTGAGATTGACTGCCACATTGTATGCAACAAGCTTCGTTCTGGTCTCTTCACCACCACTCATCTTTCATCTTTCGAGCAAATCGCCGATATCTTCACCAAAGCCTTGGGATCTGATCTTTTTAATCACTTATCTCACAAGTTGGGCATTACGGATCTTCATGGGCCAACTTGATGGGGTGTATTATAGACTAGCAAATTCCATGATTCTAGCAACTCCATAATTCTAGCAATTCCATGATTCTAGCAATCCCATGATTCTAGCAATCCCATGATTCTAGCAATCTCACCATTATAGAATATATGTTTCCTTGCATAACTGATTTGTAAAGCTGATTTTATTTTCTTTCCATGTAAAGTCATATTTGGATGTCAATATATTCTTACAAAAATCAATGAGAAAGATAAGAAACCTTTTACCAATTCTTCTCTTAACACTTTGATTCATTAGATGAGACAAAAATGGACATATTCCTTGATATTGCATGCTTCTTTCTAGGGATGGACGCAAAATATGTTGCCAAAATTCTCCATGGGTGTGGTTTTTTTCCTGATATTGGTATTAGCAATCTTGCTCGGAGGTCTGTTGTGATAATAGATCACCATAATAAGTTGAGGATGCATGATTTGATTCGAGATATAGAAAGGGAAATTGTTCACAAAAGTTCATGTAAAGATCCAGGAAGACGTAGTAGGTTGTGGTTTCATGAGGACGTGTTAAATGTACTAAACAGTGAACATATGGTAAGACATTTACATTTATGCATAAGCATGTACACATATATATAGAGACATGATATAAATGATCTCTTGGCTTGCATAAGAGTTCTATCTTGTCGACATTTACATTTATGCATAACCATGTGCACATAATTCAATCCAAAACTTCTCTAGATCAGTTAGTAGAAAGCTCATCAGACAATATTAAGAAGTATTCAATCATGTTTTAAGAATTCTATTCATATCTAAATCTCTCAAGTCTTTGTCTGTGTAGTTATGAGCAGAATAGATAGGCCTACTCCAATTCAAGTGTGTTCCAGCCTTAAGAAAGATGAGGTATACATTCCTAATCCAACTTCATATTTTGCTAGGGATTTGAAGTAGTGGAGGGTCTCGTGCTAAATCCACCTGGACTTACGGAGATACATCTAAATACCGATGCATTTACAAAGATGAAGAATTTGAGGTTGCTCCAGATCAATAATGTGCATCTCGCAGGACGCTTTGAGCTTCTTTCCAAAGAGCTAAGATGGCTATATTGGCATAAGTGCCCATTAAAAATTCTACCTCAGGAATTTCATCTTGAGAACCTTGTTGTGCTTGATTTGCAGCTTAGTAATTTTAAGAAGTCTGGAAGGAGAACAGGGTAACGAATTTTACTATACCTTATATTCCTCTTTTGATGTTAGTAATTGGAAGCACTAAATCTTTTTGTTCACACACACCAAAAGTCTTGGCTATTCCAAAAATCTCAGTTGTTATATACATAATGCAGATATTCAACAAGTTGAAAGTCCTTAATCTCAGCTATTCCAAAAATCACTACAATCACCATGCTTCTCACAAGTCCCACACCTAGAGATACTTGTAAGATATCTTGAAGGGCTTGTTTTGTTGAATTTAAAAGGATGCAAGAACCTAAGGAATCTCCCAAAAAGCATTTTAATTAGAATCTCTTGAAACTCTTAACTTGTCTGGCTGCATACAGCTTGAAAAGTTGCCAGAGAATTTGGGGAATATGATGGCTTTAAAAGAGTTGTTTATAGGAGGAACTGCCATTAAGCAACTCCCATCGTCCTTGAGTTTTTTGATGAATTGGAAAGGCTTATCCTTATCTGAATGCAAAGAATTCTCAGGATCTTGGCTATCAAGTTTCTCATCGTGGATATCACCAAGAAGTTTGAATCCCATAACTTTGCTACAAGCTTCTGTTTATGGATTTGGCACTTTGGGAAAACTAGTTCTTAGGGATTGTAATTTGTCTGAAGATAAGATTCCCCTTGATCTTGGGGGATTCTCTTCCCTCCAAGGGTTGGATTTATCAGAAAACAATTTTTGTATGCTACCAAATAGCAACAGTGGCCTTTCTAAATTTCAAACTCTGTATTTAGATTAGTGCAAATCTCTTTTCTCGATTTCAGGACTCCCTGCAAATATAGAGACCCTATTTGTATGGGGCTGCTCTGTAATGCTCGTCCTTGTGGTAGATGCTTTTACAAAATATTTTAGAAAAGGACGATGGGAATTACCGTTCGATTTAAAACCTTTTACTGTCCTTCCCAGAGTGCAAGATTTTACGTTATAAAATAAAATGTACTTTTATAATAAAAGAGGTTTACAACAGAAAACATTAATCTTAAAATAAAAAGGCCCTTCATACATTTAAAACCCTCATGCCTAGACTTCCGTGCTCTTCCCCTTCGGCCGTGTCCCTCATGAGCGTACTGTTTATTCAGTTCCTGTGGGGAGAAGGGCACACATAAAAACTAAAATGAGTCGAATACTCAGTAAGCATTACTTCATACAATTAAAATATAGCAACATAGGTTTTCAGTCATGCATTCATCATTCCATACATACTATACATACATGCATACATGCTTTCATTCGTAAACATCAGTGGACGGGGGTTTTCTTCTTTAAACATGCATTTCTTTTCGTAAAACATTTCTCCCGTCACTGCCTTCATTTCTTAAAGAATGCCATGCATTTATACATTACTTTTCTTTTCACTTTCATAAGCTAGTGCATGCTGTTACGCCCTGCGTGCTGGGGTTAACGGTCTTTTGGATCAATGGATTCGCCCGTGGCCACGGGTTGGAATCTCATTCCGTCAAGGTGCAGCACTGGGTACACTACTAGATACTACTGCCCGGCATTGCAATTTGCCCATTCATTCATTGGGTACCCCTTTTCATTTATTCATGTGGCCGGTACGTAGCTTCATACATTCATTATAGTCCTTCCATGCTTTCATCAGTCCTTTCATTCATTTCAATCCTTTACAGTTTCATGGAAAAATGTCGTTTAAAAGCATGGCTTAAACATCATCTCTCGTGGTGTCCGTAAAGCATCAGTTCGTAGGGGCATTTTAACATCAGTTCATAGGGGCCATTTTAAAACACTTTCTTTGCATCGGTCAAAGCATCAGTTTAAAGCTCGGGGCACATGCCTCGACGTTTCTTTTCTTTTCTTTAGAAACTACGTACAATAGATACATCGTATAATCATCCATTCACATGCGTACAATTAATACTTTTGGGTGCATAAAAAGGGGCTGTCTAGTAGGGGCCGTACATACGTATACCTTTCAATACTTAGCATGTTTTCGTTAGAAACATCTTTCATGTCCTTTCGTAAAGCATCTTTTATAGGAAAAACGTTTCTCTTTCTTTTTCTTATACTTTAGAAAACTCTAGAAGGGCATGAATGTAACACTTACCTGGACTCCATGCTACTTTCATACCATGCAGTCCATTCATGCGTGTGTAAGATGACAACCTACATGCATACATAACCTTAACGTTATTTTCTATCTAGTGCATAAGCAACTGAACTAGAAATAGAATTATGCTTTACTTAGAACACTATCTTTCTATCCCGTGCTCTTACGTGTCCCTTATTAGTATAAGACCCTTGGGGACCCATTACGGTCACTACTTCTTTCAACCTTACATTCTACTTCGAGTGCTTACTCGCTAGGGTGAATCCATGATTCACCTTAGGATTAAGACACTAAGACCTCTGTCTCATTCTTCTCATTAACCACGTTCCGATGCATGACTTAGACTAACTAAATCATGCATCCCATTCTTAGACAGTACCCTCGTCATTAGCTCACTCTAATTCTCATGACTATCTATACACGTCACATGGCTCTTAGCCACTCTGAGGCTTAAGCACCGTGTAAACATACTTAGGACAGATTACCCATTACATATGGTGAATTCATCTGGCACGTGCGTTTAACCAGATAACACACGTACCTTAACCCTTTATCCCTTAAGATCAACATATAGTACATTGGTCATAGGCTTGTATGGCAAGCGCCATACTCTGATACCAACCTTCTCATATCTGGCTAGCACAACTCTTCGTGCTACCCGAATCTCTTGACAGTTCATCCCAACACTTGACATGACAGAATCCTATTCATAACTACACATTACGTCAAGCCATATAGCTGGAGACTATTCTCAAACTACACTGTGACCTTGCCACGTCACCCGACATTCCTCCTAACTCATCGTAGCATGACTTCTCGATGGGCCATGTCACTTCGTGACGTTGCCCAATCATGCTTCTGCTGCACTACTCGGATACTTTTCAGCCACTTCGCACATACTCCCAGCCATAGGCCGACTACACGGTGACACCCGTCGCCTAGGACTACAGTCATACTTCACAGCACAACCTACAACACAACATAGTATACTTCCCAACTACGCACAACACTTCACCATACTACACAGCGAACCTTATAATACTAACATCACAGTCCATAACCTAACCAACCAACTAGCATCTAATATAAATAGCGAGGGATAGAGAGTTATACCATTGACGGGATAACCCGTGCGTCGCTCGCTAGCCGTCATAGCAATAATGTCGGAAGGAACGTACGGGGTGGCTACACCACATACGGTGACTATTTAGGCGTTTAGATAGCTAGGTGTGGTCTTGGAAGGGCCTAAGGTGGCCGTGTGATGGTGGAAAGGTAGCGTAGCACGGTGGATCTAGCCGTGTGCAGTAGCAGTCAGTCACGCGCAGTGACTGTCCATCACGTGCAGTGGCTAACCACCATATAAAGTGATGGTTTAGGCTTGTGCTAGGCTAAAGGAGGCTGCTGGTAGAGCCGTGGAGGCTCAGTGGTGGCGGCACGGTGGTCACAGGTGGTGGAGAGAGGGTTGGCCATGCATGAGAGAGAGAAGAGGTCGTGGGAGAGTGAGGGAGAGTGTGCGTATGTGGGGGACAGATCGGGGCCAAGGGTGGTCGGGATGGCTTGGTGGTGGCTTGAGGGTGTTGGAAAGGGTGGTCACCTGCCGTGGGTGGCGGTGTACGGCGGTGGAGGAGGCTTAACCCGTGCGTGAGAGAGGGAGACACTGGGAAGTGGATGAGGGGGCATCTAGCCGTGGGTTCAAGGGAGGAGGAAGGGGGAGACTCAAGGATGCCCGTGGTGGTGTCCGATGGCCAAGGTGGCCGCCCACGGCGGTGCTAGGGGCATGCACAGTGAACCAGTGCATGGGTGAGCTGTGTACGTGCATGAGGGAGAAGGTGGCTGCATGGAGGAGGCTGAGGTCGCTAGAGGGTGATGGCTGGTGGCAGAGGAGGCTACCGTGGAGATGGTGGCTCCGGAGGAAGGAGCACGGCTGCGCAGCAACGTGAAGTCCATTTGGGCTGTGCACTGCTGATAGAAAGGAGGAGAGAGCGTGCAGGAGCAAGGCCGGTATGGGAGGACTCGCGGCGTGAGAAGAGGCCGGTGGTGGTGGTGGTGGAGGTGAGACTCACCGGCACACGACGGTGCCGGGCTGGGATCTGGAGTAGCTCGGCCATGGGTGTGGCGTACTGGGCAAGCCGAGAGGGAGAAAGGGAAGAGAGAGAGAGCTGGGGAAAAGTGAGGGAGAAGAGAGAGGGGCTGGGGTTTTATCCTAAAACTCAACCTCTAGGGATTAATAAAATGATCCCACGACGACCCTTAAATACT
Source organism: Cyclocarya paliurus (assembly GCA_029856935.1). Classification (NCBI taxonomy): domain Eukaryota; kingdom Viridiplantae; phylum Streptophyta; class Magnoliopsida; order Fagales; family Juglandaceae; genus Cyclocarya; species Cyclocarya paliurus. Next base: position 15,776,997 of record CM056958.1, read on the forward strand.
GATTTGAAAACGCGTAAATGCTTATTTAATTAAAAGCACTAAGAGAAATTAAGATAGAATATTATTTAAAATAATATTCCTTCATCATTTATAAAATGATGAAGTCTTAGTTAACACATTTAAGAGAATAAAACCATTAAATTAATTTAAAATTTTCATCAATATTTAAATCACATAATATTTTAAATAACTGGAATCATTTATATAAAATGATTCCCACAATTATAATATTTTTAGAGCTCCTCAAAGATATTATAATTGAGTTATTTAAAATATTACTTAGTTAAATAATGATGAGAATATTCTATTTAAAATACACATAACTTTAAAATACAAAACTAGTTTTAGAAATCACGTAGTATCTTTAAAAACACGTCATCGGGGTCTGGCACGTGTAACGAGACTCTTAGACTTTAGAGAGGAGCGGACAATCTATCGCATCAGACATAATTACTTACGTCAGAGGGAAGGAAGGTGCAGGGTGTTACATGTTCATCATTGGAAACACTCTTATTTTCCTCGAGCTCTGAGTTAGCTGCGCTTTACCTTGGTGTCTGTTGCAACCTACTAGTAACCGTTTGATTATCTTCCCTACTAGTGAGATTCCAAATTGGTTCAGTAATCAGGAAATGGGATCTTCCATATCGTTTCATGTACCTTCGGGTGATTTTCATATATTTGCTATGACGCCCCCAATCCCCGCTTAGGATGGAACAGAGACTTAGAGTATCAGGACAAGCAACACAAGATTATATACCCCTGTTCATGATAGTTAATATGCAATGCATCCTAGTATGCAACTAGCAGTATGCAATAATCTCAGTGGAAATAAAAAGTTAAAATGTAAGATATGCCAGAATAACTAAAAACATCACAACTTCATTAGAAAATTATCATATTCAAAATATCAATGTAGCATAGACTTATATACAAAGTCATATTATTCTCTTCATGCGTTCTAAAGCATGAAAGACTTGGGCTATAAACATCAGCATTAGATCTAGCTTCCTCACAAAATTTGGCTCCTTCTCAAACATGCGAATCTAGTGCTCTATCCATCTCTTCCTGGTCGAATCCTGACACAACTTCTATCATTCCGAGTGGAATGATAGTGGTCCCATAAAAGGGTGAGATTTACTCAAAATCTCAGTAAGTTAAACAACTAACTGGTGCAAAGATAAATCAAGCATGAAAAATGATAAATATGCAATGCATGAGATGTAGAAAATCAGTATGCATGTCTCCCATCCAGATTCCTCAACATCTTTTAAAAATATCGAGACACGGGTTTTTACTCAGCAAGTAATTTCGTCATCATTTTTGAGAAAACATAACTTCTTCATAAAACTTTCATCATAAACTTTCATCATCATAGACTTACATCACTATCTTAATTAATAACATAACGTGTGATAATGTCACAGTTCCCCATATGCACTGTGAGTACCTGCCGGTGACCGTAGTGCAACTTACGTTGAAACTACGATGTCTATAAACTCGTTCTCAATGCATTGGTAAATATAACATAACATCATAAAATTCATAATGTGTACACCCATCAGCGTTAGGTGTCATAACATATTGACTTCACTCTGGCGTTCTTTAAAAAGAACCCATTTGAAGCATGTTGACTGTTCTTCGTCAACCCAGGGGTTACCACTCCATTTTTAAACACTCCAGAGTAGACAGAGGAGTTCCACCAGGATAATTCCCCATCCTGGCCTTTGGGGTCATGGCAAAATGATTTTTCATGCTATGTTTTGAAAAATGTTTCTCATAACATGTATCTATGTAGTAATTTTCATGCAAAAATGACATTGATAAATGTAATATGCAAAAATGATAAAAATGTCACATGTCATGTAGGTATGCACTTAATGTATCATATAACATGATAATTTATGTTAAAAATGATAATTAAAGTATGAAATGAGCATTTATCAATAATTCATAAATAATCTATCAAGGTGTAAGTTAGAGGCCAACTTACAAACTTCTGAAAAAATTACAATTAGTGCCTAGCTGCGTAAATCATGTGTATACTAAGTTAGGGTTAATACTCTTATGGATATGGTCAAAATCAAAGGTTTCAAAAATTAAATATTTACAAGAATACCCCTAAACTTTCAAAAATTGACATTTAAGCCCTACATTTTCACTAATTGCAAACAAACTCTAAATGTAACCAAATTTCATGAACTTCATATTTTTAGCATTCTAAAACCATATATGCCCTTGAATTTTTAAAATTCAATGTGGAACTTGTCCAATTAGTCCCAACCCGTGGCATGCATTCTAATTGATGCCTATGTGTATTTTCAACTATTGATCCCTATGAATGCATGCATATAAGATTTTATTTAATCACTAATGATTACTAAAATATTTAGGGATATTATTAAGTCTAATTATTGAGTAATAAAGTTCATCCCAACACTTAATCAAAGCTAAGAAATCCTTAATCAATATGTTTAAAACCGATTCATGCTTGAAGATCAAAACAAGATAGATTTAAAACCTATCATGGCATGCTTCTAACCACAAATTTAACCTTCCATAATCATTTTAGGATAATGATAGATCATATAAAAATCATGCTTAATACATGCCATAGCTAAATTTCTATTTAGAACATTCAATCATTCAAACCTTCCGTTAATTGACCCGATTTTGCATTAAGCATCATAGCCTTCTCAAAACCCAACCAAATTTCATACCAACAGTTGGAAACAAAGCTTGAAATGCTAGTTAAGATCAAAAGGAAGAAAACTTACAAATTTCGTAGCCTTCCAAACACTCTAGACTGCCTTACAAAAGAACACTCAAGAACTCACCAAAACTCACTTGATTTGCACTCTTTTGATCTCTAAGACGGGGGAATGCTCTCAAGTCTCAATAGGATGCTTGGAGCTATGGTGTGAGTGAAATGAGAATGGGAGGGAAGTATTTATAGGAGGCCAAGGGGTGAGGGGCATTGGTTGGGTGCTTGGTGATTGGGTGAAGTGGGAGGTGCTCAAATCTGAAAAAATTTCCAGATTTTCTTGCATGAGCTTAGGTCAACTTGTGCAGGGGGAATAGTGGCCCAAAACCACCATGATTTCCTCTCCAAAGTTGCTGCATTGATCCTAAAAGGCATTTCTAGTCGTGGGGCATCATTTGGGTGACAGAAAAACCATCAAACAACCCTTGAAAACAGGTGGATGGAGGTGGTTTTGTGGTGGCAGAAAATCAGTTCGGTTTTGGATGATTTTGGGCAGCAAAATGGTTGGTGGTACAAAACATGGCGGAAGGCTGGTTCAAACTTGACTCAATCGGTTACAACACAAACTAGACCAAGGTGCACCCGGTTTGGTTCAAGGAATTGGTTTGTGCAAATAATTTCGTCCAAGGCTCAAACTAACTTTGGTAGGGTCTCATGAGGTGTTTAAGGACCATATTACCCTTGAGAACAAACCACAAAAATGTTGGGCCCAAGGGCAAAACAGTCCAAGCATTACAAAGGGCAATGCACAAAACCGATTGAAGTATGGTTTGAGCTTGTTATGCCATTTTTCTTAATGACATGTGGGATGGTTTATCTAGGATATTAAAAAGGTCTAATCATGGTTTAAAGGAGCATTAATTCAAGAAAATTTGAATTAAAAGGTTTAAGAAAAAATTAAGCATGATTAACCTTCAAAACATGGCTTAAAGTGCACTAACCTCAAGTATAATGGTTAATGACCTTAGTCAATTTTCAAAACTTAATTTGGGTACTTTGGGTATGATTTGGGCTTAAGAAAACCAATAGTATGGTGTATTGGGCCTTTGGTCTTAAATGATGAAATAAACCTAATCATGGCTTTGGGCCTTGTGGGTTTTAAAAGAGCCGAGTGTAGGAGTTCAAGGCTTAAGGGCTTCTTGGGCTAGAATTAGAGGGGCCCTATTTCCAGATTTTTAGGGTTGAAAAGAAACCTCAATATCAACTAAGATGGGCTTGAAAAGGTTTGACTTAGCCTAATTGGGCCATGGGTTCATTCTATACCAAGTTTGGCCCAAAGGCCTTATGCCTTCCTTATAGTTGGGCCATAACTAGTCTTGAATTCCTTAAGGCTTGGTTCAAAGTTTTCTTGTCTTGGTCCATGAATGCTCTAAAGTCTAAAAAGCCTCATCAAAATTACAAATAGGCTTGCCTCTCTAATCCTTAGCTCATTAATACTAAGCACCATGATTAATGCTAATTCCACTATCAACCTTAATGTAAGTAATTAACCCACAATTAAAAGCCTAATATAGAGTACTTAAGGGTTAATCAAGGGTTAATTAAGCGGGGTGTTACATCCTCCCCCCCTTAAAACAAGATTTTGTCCTTGAAATCGGGATCAAATAAAACATTCAATGGGTAAGAGTTTGAGTGTTGACTCAACTATCGCGCTATAGCTCGGGGCTCGATGGGTGTCTCCCATCGCTATCCTCGGACACCTCGTCCTGGGTGTGGTAGTAGTATTTATCCTCTTTTGAATCATAAAAGGCGTTAAAACCCTCTCTTGGTGTTGTCTCCACTGCCTAATCTCCTTGTGCTCAAGCTAGGGGTCTCCCTCCTCTCAAAAGCGAGTGCGACTTGGAAAGGAGTTAGATGTATCCGATGTGTCGAGGGGAGTAGGGTCAGGAATGAGTGACTCCTGCTCGTATTGTCACTACTCTGCCATCCTGCTCGACTCTGGCTGGTCTAAAGTTACTAAGAGAGCCAATCTTATATATCGTCTGAGCCATCTAGCCCTAGTCTCTCCCATCCAACGAATGTGGTCATAAGGCTGACGCTCCTCGTGTAGCTGTGCTCTCCTCAGATGGATGCGTCCTCTCCTATCAAATTCAAGGATACGAGTCCTATGATGCTCTAACCTCTCTTGCTGAGCCCAAAATGTGTCAGCCATACGGTCTAAGCATCTCCGTCTCTGCTCTGCTCTCCACCTCCGAAGTCGGTTGCGAGCCATAACCATCTGACGGGTGGTTCTGTCGTCATCGGCCATGTCGTAATTGAAAATGGCATGAAAAGATGTGGATCATATAGATGAAATGCTAGGGGATGCCATGCATGAATGCGAATGCCATGATGCAATGCCAAACAAATAAGGGTATTTGCTTCTCATGTCAACTTCTTTTTCCCATGTGGCCTCTTCAACAAAATGATTTTGCCACAACCTTAACCAAGGGGATTTTACGGTTCCGTAGTTCCTTATCCTTCCAATCAATGATCTGAATTGGAACTTCCTCATAGGTTAGGTTGGGTTGAAGTGAAATATACCTCATGTCAACCACGGTTGGAGTTTGCTTTTCGAAACTCTTCTTGAGAGAAGATACATGGAAAACATTGTGGATTCCTTGGAATTCAGTGGGAAGGTCCAGCCTGTAAGCGACTGCTCCAACTTTCTCCAGAATCTCATATGGTCCCACGTATCTTGGACTTAACTTCCCTTTCTTCCCAAACTGAAATACTCCTTTCACGGGCGATACTTTAAGATAGACCTAGTCGCCAACTTCAAACTCAAGGGTCCTTCTTCGACGATCAGCATAGCTCTTTTGCCTATCCTGGGCAGCCTTCATCCTTCCCCTTATTTGGCAGATCTGATCCTTCATCTCTTGAAGAATCTCCGTACCATAGATCCTTCCTTCTCTTACTTCATCCCAATATAAGGGAGATCTACACTTCCTTCCGTATAACGCTTCGTAGGGTGCCATTTGGATGGTTGCTTGGAAGCTATTATTGTAGGCAAATTCTATTAATGGCAAGAGCTTCTCCCATTCGTCCTTCTCTTGCAAAACACAAGCTCTTAGCATGTCCTCTAGGATTTGAATTGTCCATTCAGTCTGTCCATCAGTCTGAGGGTAATAGGCACTACTAAACTTCAACTCTGTGCCAAGAGCATCTTGAAGGCTTTGCCAAAAACGAGAAGTGAAACGTGTATCTCGATCAGATACAATCGTCCTTTGGACTCCATGTAACTGCACTATTTCAACAACAAACAGCTGAGTCAACTTCTCCATGGGGTCGATATTCTTAACTGCCAAAAAGTGGGCACTTTTCATCAAACGATCGACCACGACCCAGATAGAGTTGTTTCCTTTTGAAGTCCTTGGTAATCCAATTACAAAATCTATGGATATGTCCGCTCATTTCCATTCTGGGATTGGGAGTGGCTGTAAATCTCCAGCCGATCTCTAATGCTCTGCCTTGACCGTTCTACAAATCGAGCATCTATTAACATAATCCGCTACATCCTTTTTTAACCCTTCCCACCAAAAGTGTTGCTTCAAATCTTGATACATTTTGGTGCTCCCTAGGTGGGCTGTGTATGGAGTCTGATGTGCTTCCCTCAGTATCTTATCCCTGATCCCTTGATCAGCTGGGATAACTTTCCGGTCTTTGTAGTATAGCAACCCATCATGTTTTAGGGCGAAACCTTTAGGTCCTTCCTTCTTCTCTATCTTCCGTTGAATTTCTGCCCATTTGGGATCTTCCATCTAACGCTTTTTCACTTCTTCCCATTCTGTTGGTACAATTTCTTGTATGGCGGTTAGGCATACTTCAGCAGGAAGATCCTTAATCAACAATCTTCTCATACTATGCAGAAGGGACTCTACTTTGGAGGCAAGCCCTGTGGAATTATCCCTTCGCACCTTTCGACTTAGTGCATCTGCCACTATATTAGCCTTACCAGGGTGATACATAATCTTACACTGGTAGTCACTAATAGTTTCTAACCACCTTATCTGCCTCATATTCAAATTCTACTAACTAAACATGTACTTAAGGCTTTGGTGATTGGTGTAGACTTCACACTTTGCGCCATATAAATAATGCCTCCATTTCTTCAAGGTGAAAACTACAGCGGCTAACTCCAGGTCATGGGTGGGGTAGTTCTGCTCATGGTTCTTCAGTTGTCGTGAAGCGTAGGCGACAACTCGTTCCTCTTGCATGAGCACACATCCAAGTCCTCATTTGGAAGCGTAACTAAATACTACATAGGTTTTATGAGGTTTAGGTAGGGCTTGTACCGGTGCAGTTGTGAGCCTTTCCTTGAGTTCCATAAAACTCTGCTCACACTTCTCTGTCCAGACATACCTAGCATTCTTCTTAGTTAGGGTAGTGAGGGGTCCTGACAACTTAGAGAATCCCTCCACAAATCACCGATAGTAACCAGCTAATCCTAGAAAACTTTGAATTTCATGCACATTTGTTGGTCGCTTCCAGCTTACTACAGCTTCGATTTTTCTGGGATTGACTGATACTCCTTGACTTGAAATCACATGCCCAAAAAATTTTACCTCCTTAAGCCAAAACTCGCACTTACTAAATTTGGCATATAGATGGTGTTCCTTCAGCTTTTCCAATGTTGAACGGAGATGCTGCTTGTGATCTTCTTCGCTTATTGAATTAATCAATATATCGTCGATGAATACAACAATAAAGCTATCCAGATAGGGTATGAATACTCTGTTCATCATATCCATGAAGGCGGCTGGGGCATTGGTTAGACCAAAGGACATTACTAAGAATTCGTAATGTCCGTATCTAGTTCGAAACGCCGTCTTGCGGATATCCTTCTCCCTAATCTTGAGCTGATGATAACCAGACCTTCAGTCTATCTTAGAAAACACCGATGCTCCTTGTAATTGATCTAATAGGTCATCGATACGTGGTAACGGGTACTTGTTCTTCACTATTACTTTGTTCAATTTCCTATAGTCAATGCACATCCTCAATGATCCATCCTTATTCTTAACAAATAGAACTGGCGCTCCCCAAGGTAATGAACTAGGTCGAATGAAGCCCTTCTCTAGTAGCTCTTTTGCTCCTTCAGTTCTAGAGGGGCCATACAATAAGGGGTTTTGTGGATAGGGGTCGCTGTGGGTTCTAGTTCTATGGTGAACTCTGTTTCTCTATTGGGGGGTAGTCCAGGTAGATCGTCAGTGAAAACCTTAAGGTAATCCTCAACTACAGGTATCCCTCGTATCTCCTTATCATCATCATAACTTTCCGTTATGAGGGCTAAGTAGGCCGTGGCACCATTAGTATTGCACTTCCTTGCCTGCAAAGCTGAAATCAGAGAGGGGGTAGCCTTCACCATCCCTCCTGTATGACGAATATGTCTACCCTCAGGTGAATCGAAGATTATCTCCTTATTTCAACAATCTATCCTAACGTAGTGTTTGGATAGCCAGTCCATCCCTAGTATGACGTCGAACCCTAATTGATTGAAGATGATCAGGTCAGCTTCCATCAATCTTCCCTTTAGGGTCAGAGGACACTTCTTCAGCACACGGGTGTAGGTGATAGTGCTTCCATCGGGAATCGACACTACTATCGCTTGAGGTAATGTCTAAGTCGGCAGGTTACACGTACGCACAAACGTTGTGGATACAAACGATTTTGTGGCACTGGAGTCAAATAAAGCGCAAGCCGTATATTCGTATAACGCAATTTTTCCTAAGGTGTAATAAACTATTGAGTACTAAGTAGCTATTTAAAAATTTAATTTGTAAATAGGGGTATTGAAGGAAAATACCAATGATAACGTCTGTTCCCTCGTCCTCTGGGATTTCCTCGCTGATATCACCAGGGGTGATGGCATAAACGCGGGTTTGAACAGGTGGCTTTTGATTGGGCCTTTTGTTAGGAATGTTCTTTTCTCCTTGAACATTCTGTGGGCATTCCCAGATCATATGCCTTGATTGTCCGCGTTGGTAGCACACTCCTAGGCCCACACGACATTCACCACTGTGGTTCTTTTCACATTTCTTGTAGGTGACAGGTGGAGCCATTATAATGCTTTTTCCCTTGTTAGCTCCTTGAATAATCCTCCTCTTAGCATTATTCCCACCAGCAGTGAAGGTAGAAGCCCTCTTTCTCTCGAGGTTGATCTGAGTTGTCACATTTTTCTGTTCCGCCTCCACTATTGCAGCCACATTAACTAACTCTTGGAAGTTGTGGATGCGAAATCCAGCCACATAACTGCAAATTCTAGGATTCAACCCTGCTTGAAACTTCTGGGCTTGCATTTTCTCAGTAGAAATCAAGTGTGGGGCAAACCTTCCCAACTCCATAAACTTCGCAGCGTACTGCTCAACAGTGAGATTACCTTGTACCAACGTGGCAAACTCCTAGGCCTTCTGAGTCTTCATTGACTCTAGGAAGAAACAATTGTCAAAGTCCTCCTTAAACCTCTCCCAGGTCGAAATGGTGATATTTTCCAATTCTCTAATCAGAAGTTGCCTCTTGGTGTCCCACCAAATTCTAGCTTCACCCTGCAATAGGTGCCCCGCATACTGTACCTTCTGTTCCTCAGTACAACCGCTGATCTCGAAGGTCTTGTCGAGATCTAATAGCCACTTGTCAGCTTTCAGGAGTCCCTCGGTTCCCATGAAATTGGGGTATATATATTTCAGAAACTTCTCGTAGGAACACCCTCAGCTCTCAAATAATGGATGTTGCTGGCTCTACCTCAGGATTACTTCCTACTGCTGCTTCATGGTCTCTGTCATTTGACAAATCACGTCCGCCAAATCACGTCCTCCATCAAAATAAAAATCCTGATCTCTATGGGTATTAGATCTTTCAACGTTCCTCTCTTGTCTACCACGTGACATCTTGTCTTAATCCTTCCGACTCCTGCTATGTATGCGTATCAGACTGAGTTCTAACTGCAGGATTCAAGCCAATGCAAGACTAATGATTTGCACCTATATTTTGGCATAGGGTTCCTAAGGACAGGTGGGTTTACCTAGAGACGAACTGCTCTGATACCACAGCTGTGACGCCCCCAATCCCCGATTGGGATGAAACAGAGACTTAGAGCATCAGGACATGCAACACCAGGTTACATACCTCAATTCATAACAGTTGATATGCAATACATCCTAGTATGCAACTAGCAGTACATAATAATAATAGTGAAAATAAAAGGTTAAAATGTAAGATATGCCAGAGTAACTAAAAACATTACAACTTTATTAGAAAATTATCATGTTCAAAATACCAATGTAGCATAGACTTATATACAAAGTCATATTATTCTCTTCATGCGTTCTAAAGTATGAAGGACTTGGGCTATAAACATCAGCATTAGATCTATCTTCCTCACAAAATTTGGCTCATTTTCAAACATGTGGATCCAGTGCTCTAACCATCTCTTCCTGGTCGAATCCTGACACAACTTCTATCATTTTGAATGGAATGATAGTGGTCCCATAAAAGGGTGAGATTTACTTGAAATCTCAATAAGTTAAACAATTAACTGACACAAAGATAAATCAAGCATGAAAAATTATAAATATGCAATGCATGAGATGTAGAAAATCAGTATGCATGTCTCCCATCCAGATTCCTCAACATCTTTAAAAAATATCGAGACACGAGTTTTTACTCAATAAGTAATTTCGTCATCATTTTTTAGAAAACATAACTTCTTCATAAAAATTTCATCATAAACTTTCATCATTATAGACTTACATCATTATCTTAATTAATAACATAACGTGTTGTAATATCACAGTTCCCCATATGCACTATGAGTACCTACCGGTGATCGTAGTATAACTTACGTTGAAACTACGTTATCTATAGACTCGTTCTCAATGCATTGGTAAATATAACATAACATCAAAAAATTCATAACGTGTACACCCATCAGCGTTAGGTGTCATAACATATTGACTTCACTCCGGCGTTCTTTAAAAAGAACCCATTCGAAACCTGTTGACTGTTTTTTGTCAACCCAGGGGTTACCACTCCATTCTTAAATACTCCAAAGCGGACAGAGGAGTTCCACCAGGATAATTCCCTATTCTGGCCTTTGGGGTGGTGACAAAATGATTTTTCATGCTATGTTTTGGAAAATGTTTCTCATGACATGTGCGTATGTAGTAATTTTCATGTAAAAATAACATTTATAAATGTAATATGAAAAAATGATAAAAATGTCACATGTCATGTAGGTATGCACTCAGTGTATCATATAACATGATAATTTATACTAAAAATGATAATTGAAGTATGAAATGAGCATTGATCAATAATTCATAAATAATCTATCAAGGTGTAAGTTAGAGGCCAACTTACAAACTTCTGAGGAAATTAAAATTAGTGCCGTAACTGCGTAAATCATGTGTATACTAAGTTAGAGTTAATACTCTTATGGATAGGGTCAAAATCAAAGGCTTCAAAAATTGAGTATTTACAAGAATACCCCTAGACTTTCAAAAATTGACATTTAAGCCCTACATTTTCACTAATTGCAAACGAACTCTAAATATAACCAAATTTCATGAACTTCATATTTTTGAAATTCTAAAAACATCTATGCCCTTGCATTTTTAAAATTCAAAGTGGAACTTATCCAATTAGTCCCAACCCGTGGCATGCATCCTAATTGATGCCTATGTGTATTTTCAACTATTGATCCCTATAAATGCATGCATATAAGATTTTATTTAATCACTAATGATTACTAAAATATTTAGGAATATTATTAAGTCTAATTCTTGAGTAATAAAGTTCATCCCAACACTTAATCAAAACTAAGAAATCCTTAATCACCAATATGTTTAAAACCGATTCATGCTTGAAGATCAAAACAAGATAGATTTAAAACCTATCATGGCATGCTTCTAACCATAAATTTAACCTTCCATAATCATTTTAGGATAATGATAGATCATATAAAAATCATGCTTAGTACATGCCATAACTAAATTTCTATTTAAAACAATCAATCATTCAAACCTTCCATTAATTGACCCGGTTTTGCATTAAGCATCATAACCTTCTCAAAACTCAACCAAATTTCGTACCAGAACTTGGAAATAAAGTTTGAAATTTTAGCTAAGATCAAAAGGAAGAAAACTTACAAATTTCGTGGCCTTCCAAGCACTCTAGACTGCCTTATACAAGAACACTCAAGAACTCACCAAAACTCACTTGGTTTGTACTATTTTGATCTCTAAGACGGAGAAATACTCTCAAGGCTCAAGAGGATGCTTGGAGCTGTGGTGTGAGTGAAATGAGAAGGGGTGGGAAGTATTTATAGGAGGCCAAGGGGTAAGGGGTGTTGGCTTGGGTGCTTGGTGATTGGGTGAAGTGGGAGGTGCTCAAATCTGGAAAAATTTCCAGATTTGCTTGCATGAGCTTAGGTCAGCTTGTGCAGGGGGAATAGTGGCCTAAAACCACCATGTTTTTCTCTCCACAGTTACTACATTGATCCTAGAAGGCAAGTCTGGTCGTGGGGTATCATTTGGGTGACAGAAAAACCATTAAACAACCATTGAAAATAGGTGGATGGAGGTGGTTTTGTGGTGGCAGAAAATCAATTCGGTTTTGGATGATTTTGGGCAGCAAAAATGAGTCAAAATCCTTCATGATGGTCTTGGGACTTCTTGGTTATTGGGTGGAGAAGGAGGTTGCGTGGGGTGGTGGTGCAAATCATGACAGAAGGTTGGTTCAAACTTGACTCAATCGGTTACAACACAAACTAAACCAAGGTGCGCCCGGTTTGGTTCAAGGAATTGGTTTGTGCAAATAATTTCGTCCAAGGCTCAAACTGAATTTGGGAGGGTCTCATGAGGTGTTTAAGGATCATATTAACCTTGAGGAAAAACCATAAAAATGTTGGGTTCAAGGGCAAAACAGTCCAAGTATTATAAAGGGTAATGCACAAAACCGATTGAAGCATGGTTTGAGCTTGTTATGCCATTTTTCTTAATGACATGTGGGATGGTTTATCTAGGATATTAATATGGTCTAATCATAGTTTAAAGGAGTATTAATTCAAAAAAATTTGAATTAAAAGGTTTAAGAAAAGATTAGGGATGATTAAGCTTCAAAGCGTGGCTTAAAGTGCACTAACCTCAAATATAATGGTTAATGACTTTAGCCAATTTTCAAAACTTAATTTGGGTACTTTGGGTAAGATTTGGGTTTAAGGAAACCAATGGTATGGTGTATTGGGCCTTTGGTCTTGAATGATGAAATAAACCCAATCATGGCTTTGGGCCTTGTGGGCTTTAAAAGAGCTAAGTGTAGGAGTTCAAGGCTTAAGGGCTTCTTGGGCTAGAATTAGAGGGGCCCCATTTCCAAATTTTTAGGGTTGAAAAGAAACCTCAATATCAACTAAGATGGGCTTAAAAAGGTTTGACTTGGCCTAATTGGGCCATGGGTCCATTCTATACCAAGTTTGGTCCAAATGCCTTATGCCTTCCTTATAGTTGGGCTATAACTAATCTTGAATTTCTTAAAGCTTGGTTCAAAATTTTCTTGGGCTTGGACCATGAATGCTCTAAAGTCTAAAGCCTCACCAACATTATTAATAGGCTTGCCTCTCTAATCCTTAGCTCATTAACACTAAGCACCATGATTAATGCTAATTCCACTATCAACCTTAATGTAAGTAATTAACCCACAATTAAAAGTCTAATATAGAGTACTTAAGGGTTAATCAAGAGTTAATTAAGCGGGGTGTTACATTTGCGCTATTTATACATGCACAGAAACGTCCTACCATAGTGTAACCTTTTACCCACTTTTCAATTCCGGACAAAAACAAAACAAAATAAAATAAAACAAAGTAAAATGAAATAAGAGATATTCCATAAATAAAATAACATAATTTCAAATTACAACTTTAAAAATTTCTAATACTTCACCTACAGGACATATGGTTTTATCCAGAGTCGAACCCCCCTCCCCCAATAATGTAATAAATTCATACTAATATCGAGATACTCTCCATAGTCCTTGACCTTTCGTCTCATACTTGATTCATAAAGGTATTCAACTCGTAATTTCTAAAAGTTGAAAATTCTCAATAATCCTAAAAAAAACTACAAGCCTATGTGGCCACAAGATTCAAGTCCTAAGTGATCTCAAGTTAACAAATTTCCAAACTTCAAGAGATTTACTCTCAAATCATATTACCGAAACCACGCTTCTGCTGCACATTTTGATGATTTTGCCAAAAAAAAATTTAAAACTAGGAGTCTAATCTATTTTAATACCTACAAAGATGACTCTTACCACACTTTGGTAGCAACCCTCTTTCTCGTCTCCTAAATCCATGTGCATTCATTCATACTCTTTCATTCTTAGTTGCATTCAGATCTGAAAAGTTTCGTAAACGACCACGAGGAGACATCTTGAGGACTTGAATTTTTAACAAATGTTTCAAAATATAGGATTCATATAAACATATGCAACTAGTTGTAATCATAAAACATGAATATAAAGACTACTTCGAAATTATAAAAGTACCAAAGGTACATGCAACATATTAACAAAATACCTCTAGAATCTAACATTCCTTCCAAAACTTAAACCTTCAATCTTATCAGATCATTTTGTAAAAATCTATAGAATGAGCCCACAGAATTTAAAACATCAATCGCCATGAAATCAGCTCATAAAATTTGCAAAATCTAATACCTCAAGTTTCATAAAACATCATTCCCAAAGTTTGCCAATTTCTAAAACCTTGTATACCATCAAGATTAATCCTTATAGTTCGCACAGTTCTAGACATCAAGTCAAAACAGAAATTATTTCGTAAACCTGCCTGTAACTCAAAACCTCATATACTATAATCTGCAGAACCTCAAACCTTAATTATCCACATCATCATCTCTTAGTCCTCAAATTCCTAAAACTTGAAATTTCTTCCTAAACTTATAGAGGCCCAAAACTTCATAATTTATAGTCTGCAGAATCTCGAACCTGGCTCTAATACCAACTGTAACTCCCCAGTCCCGAGGGTCCGGAGAATTAACTCATGTTACCTGATAATCAACTCCAACTAGGGGTGTAATCGGTTCGGCTCGGTCCGATTTTGGACAAAATTTTGGACTGAACAGGTATGACCGGTTTTGCATTTTTAAAACCAATTATGTACTAGTTATCCTCCTAAACCGGTATTTTCGATTTTACCAGTTTCCAGTCAGGTCCGGTTCGATTTTTCAGTTTTTTTAAAATGTAAGTTAGACATTTTGTCATTAAAAATATGTTTAAAAAAGAAATGTTTTAAAAAATCCTATTATACTTTTATTAGTTTATATTAGACTATTAGTATAACTATAACTATAGTCTATAGTAGACTATTAGTATAAGTTATAAACTTATATATTAGTATAGCTATATAAATTATTAGACTATATAATAGTATTAATATTAGACTATTAGTATAGCTATATATTAGTATATATTGGTATTAGTGATAAACTATATATTAGTATAGCTATATAATACGTGATCAATTACATTTTCATTTTTAAGATTAAACTTTTATTTTATAATAACATTATCTTATATATAATTATATTAATAGCATATGATCAAACAAATTACAAATATTCATATTTAAAATTAACATTTTATGTTATATTTTATAAATTATAATATGAAATTATTTCATATATGATATATAATTGTATATAAAAATTTCACATATAATTATACATTATATATAAAACTTATATATTAATATATATATAATATTTGTTATAATTTTAATTTTGTATAAAACTTATATATAAAATATTATTTTTTACATATTATTTATCAACCGGACCGGTTCCGGCCGGTTTATGAATTATAAGAACCGGTTCCGGACCAGACCGGTTCGAATCCGGTAAAACCGGTCCGGTTCGAAATCGGGAAAATTGGTCCGGTTCGGATCCATTTTCTAGTTTAAATTTACACCCCTAACTCCAACACTATTGATATACTTCCAAAAGTTCCAAATCAAACGTAAACACTTCAAATTTAATTAACCACACAAATCCATATATCAAATCCTCGGTACAGTAACCCCAAAAATATCACTTCTCTACATGGCATTTAAACCCACATTTCAACAATATAATTATAGACTCCAAATTTCCAATATTATAAAGGAATTTTGATTCAAATTAATTCTCTCAATATGATCAATTCTTCAAAACACCAAGACATCAGAACACGATGAAATTTCTTAACAAAAATCGCCAATACTCTTCGAAGGCTTTCTATTCTTAATCCACTACTCTTACGTCATCTCACCCAGTGCTTCACAGTTTTGATCCTCAACTGAAATGTCCAAAATCATCTGAAAATATTATGAAGATAAGGGGGTGAGTTATCAACAACTCAGTAAGCAGAGAACATATACTAGTATGTAAACATGAGTATTTTCAAAAAGTTCGGTACGCAGAAACAAAACATTTCATTTTCATATGCAGATCTTAAAAACGTGTTATCAGAAAATCAGAACGACTTTTCAATCTTTTAATACCCAAAGACCAACTGTTCATTTTTAAGGATACCTTTCATATTCAAAGACTATTTTCATTTTCAAAAAGAAAAACAATTGTTCATATTCAAAGATCCATTACGTATTCAAATACCATTTTTATATTCAAAAACGCTTTGACATAACATAACTGAACGTCTTCGTCTTATCATATCATATCATATCATATCGTATTATATCATATCATATACCATGTTTAACTCCCGTGGTAGGGTTGTGCTATCCCCGGTGGTCAAAGCAGGCAGTATCATATTGTGAAATTTTTCCTTTTTCAATCTCGGAGCCCTTAGTGTGCACACAGGAAAGAACACATAAAAGACCACTTTATTTCCAAAGTGGGTGCACTCATATCATATCATATAATATCATGTTGGTACCAACCATATCACTTGAACCAGTATCAGAACCATATTTGAGAATCAGAATCAAAACATATAAGTATGCCAAAGGTTTTCATATTTTGTATCATATCAAAACACGTGCTAATCATATTCATATAATTTCCATTTGATAAAAAACAGATCCAAATCATTTCATATCACACATATAAACATCTCAATGATATCATATTTGCTCTTCTGCATATTTCATAAACATGTCAAATATTGCTCATGTCTACACTATTTTTGTCAAAAGTATTTTTTTTCTCTTTCATACATATCTCGTGAATGAATGCAAAACATATATTGAGGTTGTTTTTCACATTTTCTTTTTAAAACAAAATGCAAATTTTTACAAACCAATCTCAGTTCATTTCTTTTTATGCAAATCTAGCATTGGAACCCCGCTTACCTAGACTTCTTAGCTTTTCAGAATTTTCCCTCAAAAATACTAAACAAATATTAATCATCACCTATAAAAAATCACGTAATTCTCGTAAATTTTCAATCAATCACGTATTTCGATATTTAAGCCTAAGCTTGTAAAATAACCTACTTTAATTCCTCGAAACCTAAAATCCTCATAACTCCAAAATATATCATCACTCTCTAAAATCATCAATTTCCATTTAATAACTTGGATTGAAATGTTTAAAAGTCTAACTTATTTACTATTGAAGTGTAATTATAAAATCTGATACTAGATAATATAATCATACCGAAATATTTTAAATTATACAACAACAATATAATAAACTAAGTCATAGTAAAAATACAACATTTTCGATTATTCTTTCGAAAGAAATAACAAATTTAAAGCACTTTAAGAAACATTTTTCACTAATATAAAATAAGATGAAACTCTCATAACATTAATATAAAAATTATCTGTAATCATACTGAGACCCATCGTAAAACCAACCCAACCGAAAAATATAAACTCAAACCACCTTATGATTTGGCTTGTACTTAAAGGGCAAACTTGTAATATCATAAAATTAACTAAGTCAGGTTTTCTTTTCTTCTTCTTTATTTGCAGGGAAATAAACCTACACCAGATCCTTTGCTTTAAAAACAATTTAAAAATACTGTAAACGTAAATAAAATATAGTTCCCCATTACATGTTAAACGTTTAAAAAAAAATAGATTACATTAGTGGTAACTCAAAGGGTAACCAAGTAATTTCATTACATAAATATATTATGCATGACCAACTTATGCTAAGCTTCTATAAAACTTTGTTATAAGAAAACTATTTGTGAAACAACAATTCGCGAGGTGGAGGCTCACCGAGAGACGGAAAGCATGACAAGTGGCAAGCTGGGCACTGGCTGAGAGAGAAAGAGAGAGCAATGAGCGAGAGAGGCACACGGTGAGAGAATGAGGGAGAGACCGAGAGAAAGAGAAAAACAAAAAGAAATGGCGTGAGTTAACCGGCGGCGTGCGGTGAACTGGGGGTGACGGGATGATGGCGTGCGGCGTGGAGGTGGAAGCTGGCGACGAGTGGTTGCTCTAGACGAGATGAACACTTAGCTGTTGTTGCTCTGTTTTCGGGAGCTAAAACAGGAGCCTCTCATGGTGGTCATGCGGGGGCTGGCGGCTTGGTGCACGGTGGTTTGTGGAGTTGCGCAATGGCTGAGCAAGGGGAAGCTACAGTTTCAAGTGGGTGGTGCACTGGTAGTGGCGCCGAGGTGTTGGGGTGGCTGCAAGTGCGGCTCAGTTTCGGGTGTTTAAAACAGAGGAGTATCGTGGCTTGCAACGGAGACTACAGAGACAATGGGCGGCGGCTTCGTGTGGTAGGGCACGATGGTGAAGTCTGGACTGAGGTTCACCATGGAGGGTGGATGCTCAGAGAAGTTTGGATGGCTGAGGGTATGAGGAGAGGGCAACGGCAATGAATCTAGGGTTGAGGATGCTTAACCTATATATAAGATATATATATATATATATATATAGTAAACAGATAAAAACCTAGAGAAAAGGATGAAGGAGCATACATGAAAATGGAAAATGTATGTGAAACCGAGCATGACGGAGTCTAGAATCGTTCCACGGGTTTGGGCTAGGAACCGATTGGGCTGGGACCAAAATAAAAAATAAAAATCCACTTGAATAAGCCCAGTCCGAGAAAAAAAAAAAGTACAACAAAAGAAAAAGCACAACAAAAATAAATAAGAGCCAAAATAAAAAATACTACAACTCAATATTAATAAAATAAAATAATTAAAGTCCAACAATAAAATAATTTAAAGCAATGAGTAATTTAAATGCAAATAATAATTAATATCAAGAAAACACATCAAAATAAATTTCACAACTTAAAAATCGAAAATTAACCCAACGATAAACACGATAAATTAAAATAAAAGAACTAATACTTAAATTAAATAAAATAATCACTCAATTAAAAATATACTAAAATACGGGATATCACAATATTACAACTTGTTCAATGGACATTTACCTGAAGGAACAGGCCGACAGAGAAATTAGATGGTGAACTCAGAACAAATCCACCCCCATAGATAGAATATATAATATGAGGAGAAACTATTACAAGAAAATAATGGCATATAAATCAACTTTTATGTATGTTAGATTCCAAGTTTAAGCCTTGAATATCAATCAGATGGCAGGTAGTATGGCATATATATTTCGTCCGAGTTTTCCAGCCAAACTAAACATTTTTTGTTGATATGTGGAAAACTAAATATTTAGTGGAAAACTAATGATTATAATATAAGAAAATTAATATTAAGTCTTTTCATGAAAATTAATATGATTATAATCAAGAAAATTAATATTATGAAAATTAATATGATTATATGGTTTTATTAATAAGAAAATTCATGTTATGGAAACATCGTGCTAAGAAGTTGATCGGGAGATTTTTTTCATCTAAACCCGTTATCATGATTAATTATATATAGCCGTGTTGTACGACTAATAGTTACCAGCTGGTCCATGATAATGATCAAAGATTCATATGTGAATCTTACCTTTGTGGATGAATTTCTCTTCCTCTTCCTACCTTGCCATGTTAAAAAAATAAAGCACAAGTACTAGTTCATATCTATTTAAGATTTATCTATTCATGACCGCGTTTGAATACATTATGGATCTCTCTCTTTTTTTATTAATTGCTTAATGTTAAAAAGATAAGCACGACTAGTTCCATAATGATGTATTAACTCTTTCCCTCAGCCTTTCAAAAAAGAGCTGATTTTGAATCTCTCGGATAGGTTGGAACTATGGAAATGTGGAACTAGTTCCATAATGATGTTTGTGTGTTTTTGCCATAAAGCGAATCTCTCTCTCTCTTGTCTGCTATATAAAGCCTCTTGACTTCTCACCCTATAATTCACGTCACAAAACCAGTAACGATCGGCCTTCTTCTGCAACTTCAAGGCCGCTGCATTCTCTTGTCTGTTTTGTTCAATTCCTTTGGCCATCTCTTCATTTCCTTCCTCTTCCTACCTTGTTAATTTCTCAGCTTCTTTTCCTTCCTCTACCTTCCGATACTTAAGTACTCTTTTCTACTACTGGCAGTGGGGTCTACCTAATCGACTTTTGCACTCTTTTTTACTATTGACAAAGTTACAATAAGATGAGAATTTTGCGTCTCCTCCTACTTGCCAAACCTATCTTAAGAGATCAAAGGATGACTCAAAAAGTAACACAGGCGTGGACGTTGTGAAAGAAAACCACTTTAAGAAAGTTAGGTACTCTTTTCTACTACTGACAGTGGGGTCAAGTGACACTGAGCTTCTTTAAGAAAGTTAGACATGAAAGTCTATTATTGAGCTTGTTTATAGTTTATCCTTC
This sequence comes from Cyclocarya paliurus, assembly GCA_029856935.1. NCBI lineage: Eukaryota > Viridiplantae > Streptophyta > Magnoliopsida > Fagales > Juglandaceae > Cyclocarya > Cyclocarya paliurus. The sequence continues at coordinate 15,797,513 of CM056958.1, forward strand.
TTATTGGTCAATTATTCTTATTGGTCAAAGGATATGGAACGCCCGTCCCACCAAGTGGAGACGAAATCGAGTTTTCCTTTGATTTAGGGGCATTTGCTGAGGTGAACGAGTGTGGAGTTCATGTCTTGGTTGATGCCCCAAACATAATGGACAAAAATGCAAGTGATATCCAATATATCTGTTCTGATACTGTTATTGATAGGGTATCTGAAGATGATGTCTTTGTAGTTGATGAGGTCTCTGAATCAGGTTTTTCCATTGATAGTAAGGTCTGTGAAAATGATCATATTAGTACAAAGGATGAGATCTGATGCTGCTACAAATGGCGTGGTTTTTGGAGGCCATGTTGCTACGCATTGATGAGGTCTTTGAAGGCCATGTTGCTATACATAGTAAAGTCCCCTAACGTGATACCATCACAGATGATGAGGTATCAGTGGTTCAATATAGGTGATTACAATCCTCTCAAATAGATCAGTAATTCTAGTTCTTATCCTAGATTGACGTTTCTGGTCATACCTACTGATGTGAAACATTTTAAGTGATTTCGAACGTTTATTATATTAATGGATATTAAAGTTTATCACATCAGCAGGTATAACTAGGAATAAAAAAATCTCATCAGAAAAGCATTATTTCTTTCTCAAATATAGGTGCTACTTACGGGACAATGGTGGCTCAAGAATAAGGTATTGCTTGGTGCTTTTTTTTTTTTTTTTTGGTATACTGTAACATAATTAAGCTTTTATTAGGCGTGGAATGTTAAAAAAAAATGAAGATTAACTTATGCATTCATTGTAATTGATATTGCCTATTCATTTACTTCACAACATGTATTATCAGTAGCGGACATAAACCAAATTTCTCATTCACTTGGTCTAACTCTTTTTTGCTTTCTACAAATACTGATTTTTGGGGATTTACAAAATCATATGTAGAGAGAGTCAAATAAATATTATGTTTTATTTTTCCAAGTCCTAATTTTCAAAGTTATATGAAATGAGTGCTTACGGATAAGAAGGTAACAAATAATTTCTCTTCCCCAGTGAACATGTTGCCCTCATGTCATTGCTCTTCCCTCTTACAAAATCGCATGTAGAGAGAGTCAATATGGACCAGACTGAACTCCGATATGGACCAGACTGGCCTGGAACCATTCGGTCCGACCCAATACCAACCAGAAATTGTTTCATCTTTATTTCTTTTGGCAGATAAATTAATAAAAAAATTATTTAAATTATTAGTATTAATTTAAAATTATGTAATTAAAAAATATTTAAAATTATTAGTATTGTTTCATCATTGGAAACACTCTCATTTTCCTCGAGCTCTGAGTTAGCTGTGCTTTACCTTGGTGTCTGTTGCAACCTGATTGCAATTCAAGGCTTAAATTTGGAATCTAACATGCAACTTGTTTTAATTGGTTGCGACAAGCTGTCATCTGGTTTTAGCAAAAGTGTTCTTCAGGTTCTCTCTCTCTCTCTCTCTCTCTCTCCCCTTAACAATTATCTGAACCCTTTTTCTTTTGTTTGATATAGTGTGCGGGAACCAAGTATGCTCCTTGTAACTGTTTGAGATTCCAAGTTGGTTCAACAATCAGAAAATGGGATCTTCCATATCAAGATGACAGTTTACAATAAAACCAAAGGCTACCAACAAGTTTTTCTTCTAGCTGCACCAAGTCTCCTGCATGTGAACTATTCAGATATTTGTTTCTATTCCGATGGTCTATTTTAAGAAACAAGTTTGTGATCCTTGGTAATTCTTTCAAAATAATGGAGCTAGTAAGTGGAGACGAAATTGAGTTTTCCTTTGATTTAGGGGCATTTGCTGCGGTGAAGAAGTGTGGAGTTCATGTCTTAGTTGATGCCCCAAAAATAATGGACAAAAATGCAAGTGATATCCATAAAGCACTACTAGTTCCAAAAAGCTGAGGGAAAGAATTAATACATCATTATGGAACTAGTAGTGCTTTTATGCCCATAAACACACAAACATCATTATGGAACTAGTAGTGCTTATATATTTAGTTCCCTCAGGTTATAAAGGTTATCCACGTATATAACCTTGGCCATAAAGCTAAAGATCCTCCACGGCATAGATTTTCACTGATAATATACATGTTTATGCCATGGATCTTTAGCTTTATGGACATGAAGCACTACTAGTTCCATAATGATGTATTAATTCTTTCCCTCAGCTTTTCCAAAAAGAGCTGATCGTTTGGAATCTCTCGGATAGGTTGGAACTATGGAAATGTGGAACTAGTTCCATAATGATGTTTGTGTGTTTTTGCCTCAGATGTTTAATTCCCATAAACGCCTCTTGACTTCTCACCCAATAAGTCACATCACAACTTCAAGGCCGTTGCATTCTCTTGTCTGTTTTGTTCAATTCCTTTGGCCAGCTCTTCGTTTCCTTCCTCTTCCTACCTTGTTAATTTCTCTTCTTTTCCTTCCTCCTCCTACCAGCTTTCTGCAACTTGTTCAGTGTCCCAATTGTTTTTATATATATAAGATATTTCTAGCTTGTAGCTCGAGCAACCGCCTTTTCTCTCTGTTAAAACTAAATATACCATTCCATATATATCAAAATCCATTCTTCGATGGCAGGCAGTATGGCATATTTCGTCCGGGTTTTCTCTAAATTTAATCTACAGCTAATTCCTTCATGGCCATCGCAACCTTCTAGTAGTACTACTGAGCCAGTCGTCGACATAGAAGCAGGAGTTGGGACACCAGCGGTTGGCTTGGGGGTTGAACTTGAACGGCGCCAGCGCCACAACATGGACTGGGCTAAAATTATCCTTCCTTCCTGCTTAACAGCAGCTATCGATGTAACACTTGTCTACGTTCAAGTTTACTCAAATTTTCCCGCAGCATTCCATTTTCTGAATATGGCAATCTTACTTGCATTTGCTTGTTTCTTCGTTGGTTGGTTCATTAATCCAAAGTACATGGTAGCAGCTAAAGTTGTTGTCAACTGTGGCATATTCTTCACATATACGGCGTTTTTCATTGGGGTTACCATTCCAGTTCCATTGTCTCTCAAGATTACTGGATGGCTCATTTATGCCATATCGCTCCTTGCAGTTTCCTTAAGCTTCAAAACGGAATTAAAAGAGTATTATGATCAGGCCAGACGTCTCAACACGACAAATACTGGTGAATTTTAGGGCTGGCAAGAAGAAAAAAAAAAGGCCGTTTAATCGACCCGCCTGAAGCGATGCATTATAATAACACAGCAGTCAAGCACACATCTCCCTCTTTCTCGCTCAAAGGCCTCTCCTCAGTCCTCACTTTTCAGAACTCTTTGTATGGCAGTGCTCTCTCTCTCTCTCTCTCTCTCTCTCTCTCTCTCTCTGAGACTGTATCATTGTCCCTATTTTGATTTTATGAGAGGCTAGGGTTAGGGTTTGTATGATAGTTTTGGATTTGGAATTTTATGAGTTCTTTTCCTATTTTGATTTTGTGTTTTTGTTGTGATTTTTGATTTATCAGTTGTGGGTATTTTCGTTGTATGATAGTTGTTTTTATTTTGATTTTTGTTGTAATAATTTCCTCGTTTATTAACATAATTCAAAGGTAAAACTGGAACCATAATTATTATATATATAATATATGTGAAGTTAAATATAAAAAAAGGGGGCTGTTTTGTGATAATGAAGAAGAGATTCCCACACCAATAAAATCGATGAAGGGGACTTCATTAATGAATTTCATCTCCTCGCTTTTGCTCTGCAGCTGCCCTCAACTTTGTTAATGTGGGTACTAACTTATCGGAAAAACCTCAATAGCTCCGAAGATATTGGCGTCTGAAAAACCTCAAATATTATTAAGAAGGTAAATAATTTTAGGAAAATATAGAATGACAACTAAATATGTCTACCAAATGTGTTCATTCATATATTTTTATTTTTATTAATGGTTAAATAAGTGAGTATTAGTGAATTTATATTTTTTTTCTTTAATAGTTAAGGATGTTTAAAAAATGATTAAAGAAAAGAAAAGAAAAATAAAAAATTTATGCAGATTTGGTTGGCACATTTGGTAACTATCCTAGGATTGTTCATAATTTTATGTTTTATTATCATTGTAAACATTCTATTATTGTTATTAGTACTATTATATTTTTTTAAAATTTTATATCATTAAGAGGAAGGAAAAGAAGAGAAATTAGCAAGGTAGCTAGGAAGAGGAAGGAAACGAAGAGCTGGCCAAAGGAATTGAACAAAACAGACGAGAGAAGGCAACGGCCTTGAAGTTGAGATCGAAGAAGGCCGAGTACTGGTTTTGTGATGTGAATCTATAATTCACATGATGGCAGAAGAGAGGTCAAGAGATGCTAAAACCAGTTATATATGTATGGCTCGGCAAAGCGACAAGATATGCAATTAACTCAGTACTGAGATGGCGACAATTCGACCGGGGGCTTTAAAATGGGATCCTAGAAAGAAGGGCAGATGAGAGGAAAGGTGGCAGTAGTACTACTGCATGCTCATGATGGATGTTTCCCTAGCTAGCTAAGCCAGCCAGCTAGGGAAAACTCATGATGATCATTGAATTTAGAATATTGCTTGAATGATTCTGCCATCATCACCTTGTTATTATTTACTTTCTCAACAGAATGAAATATAAGACGAGAAAAGTAGGGTTTTTTTCTCAGCACTCAGCAGCAAGTTAGTCGGATTCAGACGAAGGTCTTCTTAAATGCATGCTAGCATATTGTACTTGCTGTTGAAGCGCGTCAAAGCATTAGCTGGATATATATAGTTGGGGAAAAATCATTGCCAAATTTTGAGTTAAGAGAAGACAAATCGAGATCAGAGAGAGAGATTCCAAATTAAACGTTTCTTTTAAGGCTTTCTTTTCTTTTTCTTTTTTCATTAAAACCCATTAAAGGTTACAAATTTCCTGTTCTCTAAAAGTGAGTTTCAAACTTGTTTTCTCAAAATACAATTAAACATGAGCATTTGAAGAATTGACAAGAAAAGTATTATATATATATGTGACCTGTATATATAAGAGGGTGTTCCAGTATCTTTGTCAGAGACATTAATTGCACTTCGGAAGGTCTGATCTTCTAGTGGGATTCCCTCTCCAATAAGCGTAAGGTGCCTTGTCCATCATTTTGTTCTATATATGTAGACCGAGTTGGATGTGAATAGGTTAGATCATGCAGTCATCGTAGTTCCCAAGAAGAAGACTTGTATGACAAAAAAGTATGCGTAATTTGCTATCACGTAGTCATAGTACGTATTTCCCAAGAAAATGGATATTTTTTGGGACATGTTTGTGAATAGTTTCCACGAAACCCATGCACAATGATGCAACTATTCACTGGGTTTCGTGGAAAATTTTAATTTTAATTCTCTTACTGTTTACCATTGTGATAGCGACACATCTCCCTCTTTCTCGCTCAAAGGTCAGTCCTCACTTTTCAAGAAAACTTTGTATCCTCTCTCTCTCTTTGTTGATTTTATGAGCTGTTAGAGTTAGGGGTTTGTATGGTAGTTTTGGATTTGGAATTTTATGAGTTCTTTTCCTATTTTTATTTTGTGTTTTTGTTGTAATTTTTGATTTATCAGTTGTGGGTATTCTCGTTGTTTTTATTTTGATTTTTGTTGTAATAATTTCCTCGTTTGTTAACATAATTCAAAGGGTAAAATTGAAACATAATTATTATATATATATAATATATATGAAGTTAAATATAAAAAAAGGGGGCTGTTTTGTGATAATGAAGAAGAGATTCCTACACCAATAAAATCGATGAAAGGGGATTTCATTAATGAATTCATCTCCTCGCTCTTGCTCCGTAGCTGCCCTCAACTTTGCTAATGTGGGTACTGACTTATCGCAAAAAACTCAATAACTCCGAAGATATTGGTATGAAAGTTTTGAATACCAACAAATATTTTATATATAATTAATGAATATTAAATATTTTTATTTTATATATGGTCAATAGTGATTCTTTATATAAAAATTATATAATTAACTTACACAATTACTATATAAAATAATATATTATATATATAATATATATATACACATTCGGTCGGCCTCCATCCGGTCCAGTCCAGTCCAAAAAAACTACAGCCCGAGACCGACTAGTAAGACTATCAGTCCGATCTTACAGACCTAGCTATTACACGATACTCGAATCATTACCATCAATAAGACATAATATATAAGATAAATGTAATAAATTAAACCATATAATATATATATAGATGACATAATAAGCCATGTTGCTACGCATTGATGAGGTCTTTGAAGCTGATGCTGCTATGGATGGTGTGGTCTTTGAAGGCCATGTTGCTATACATTATAAAGTCCCTTAACGTGATACCACCACAGATGATGAGGTATTCGTAGTTCAATATAGGTGGTTACAATCCTCTCAAATAGAGTAATGCTAGTTCTTATCCTTGATTGACATTTCTGTTCATACCTACTGATGTGACACATTTTAAGTGATTTCGAACGTTTATTATATTAATGGATATTAAAGTGTATCACATCAGGAGGTATAACTAGGAATAAAAAAATCTCATAAGAAAAGCATTATTTCTCTCTCAAATATAGGTGCTACTTAGGTATTGCTTGGTGCTTTTTTCTTTTTTTTGGGTATACTGTAACATAATTAAGCTTCTATTAGGCGTGCCATGTTAAAAAAATAAAGCACTAGTACTAGTAGTACTAGTTCATATCTATTTAAGATTTATCTATTCATGACCGCGCGCGTTTGAATATATTATGGATCTCTCTCTTTTTTTATCAATTGCTTAATGTTAAAAAGATAAGCACGACTAGTTCCATAATGATGTATTAACTCTTTCCCTCAGCCTTTCAAAAAAGAGCTGATTTTGAATCTCTCGGATAGGTTGGAACTATGGAAATGTGGAACTAGTTCCATAATGATGTTTGTGTGTTTTTGCCATAAAGCGAATCTCTCTTTCTCTTGTCTGCTATATAAAGCCTCTTGACTTCTCACCCTATAATTCACATCACAAAACCAGTAACGATCGGCCTTCTTCTGCAACTTCAAGGCCGCTGCATTCTCTTGTCTGTTTTGTTCAATTCCTTTGGCCATCTCTTCATTTCCTTCCTCTTCCTACCTTGTTAATTTCTCAGCTTCTTTTCCTTCCTCTACCTTCCGATACTTAAGTACTCTTTTCTACTACTGACAGTGGGGTCTACCTAATCGACTTAGGCACTCTTTTTTACTATTGACAAAGTTACAATGAATGATGAGATGAGAATTTTGCGTTTTGTCCCACTTGCCAAACCTATCTTTTAAGTTGGGTTTAGTAACTAAGTTCAAATACAAAATTATCATCTAATCTCATCTCATCATTACAACTTTCTTAAATTCACATACAAAATATAATAACAATTTAACTTTTTCAAATTCCAATTCAATTTTTTCAAATTTCAATTTAACTTTTTCAAATTCTAAAATAATAATAATATTAAAATATAATATTTTAAACTTTCATCTAAAACTAAAAATTCTCATCTCACTCCCCAAACCTAGCACAGACACAAAAAAAATTACCAATATCAAAGAGAAAAAGTACCTTGCAATGGAGGTTTTCCACTTAAGCTTGACTTGGTCATAAACTCTCCAAAAATCTATGACATCTATTTAATCTTTTAGATTCAAATGAGTTAAGATGATTTTAGATGAGTTGAATAAAATATTATTAGAATATTATTTTTAATATGTTTTGGGATTTGAAAAAGTTGAATTGTTTATTATATTTATGTGAAAATTTAAAAAAATTATAATAATGAGATGAGATGAGTTGAGGTGAGTCTTGAATCTAAACAAGGCTTAGTGTTACTTGTACTTATAATTTTACTTATACTTTTACTTACAAGACTCATTTTGTTAGTTTTATTTTGAATTTCAAATTTCAAATTTCAAATTTTATGAATTTCAATATATAAATAACTGACATGTGGAGAAGTAAGTTTTTTGTAAGTTTTTCTTAAATACATTTAGTATTTTTCTTAACCTTAATGCTTAAAGGACCGAATGGGTTCCAAGTCTAGCATACCTGAAGAGTTCTATCTCAAATGGGCTAACTTTGTTGCTTTAGTTCCAACTCGATTTTTTAAAAAAAAAAAATTAATTTATTTTCTTTTGATTAATATAAAAAAAAAAAGTAATGAGTGCTTACGGATAAGAAGGTAACAAATAATTTCTCTTCCTCAGTGAACATGTTGCCCTGCCATTGCTCTTCCCTCTTACAAAATCACATGTAGAGAGAGTCAATAAGGACCAGATTGAACTCCGATATGGACCAGAACCATTCGGTCCGACCCAATACCAAGCAGAAATTGTTTCATCTTTTTTTTTTTTGGCAGATAAATTAATAAAAAAAAATTATTTAAATTATTAGTATTAAAATTAAGTTAATTCTTAATGTGGATTATGTAATTAAAAAAATATTTAATTATAAGTATATTTATAATGTTGATAGTTATTAGTTATAACTTAAACTTTAGTATTCATAATTATTAATAATGGCCTATATTAAAAATTAAAATTCTAACTTTTTATGTATCAAATAACTTCATTGTCCATAAATTATTAATGCTTGCTTGCAACTTAGGTATTTAAAAAAAAATTTAATTATTTTAATTAAGTATAAATAATAGAGTATGTATGAATGTAATATTTTAAATATATATATTGTTCATTCGGTTTCAATCCGGTCTGGTCTAAAAATCACAGATCCCGAGAGTGAACTAAAATCTCTTCAAACCCACAAATAGAATACCAAAATTGACTAAACAAATTTCCAGTTCGATTCGATCTGGACCGAAGTACCATTCAATTCGAACAATGTTTTTGGGTACGGACCGAAACTTTTACATCCCTACATATTGGCATACTAGGAAAGGACAACGTGTCCTACACTTGTGTCCAGTTTAATTTTACATAATTTTTTATTTTTTAAAAAAAAAAATTACTTTAAAAAGTAGAAATAATGAATTATAAAAAAAAAAAATTCAGTTATCATCTCCTGTACTATACAGTAACATGTAATTTCTCATTTTTACCATTCAATTTAAACATATATATATATATATATATATTGATGTTTAAATATGTGTGTTTACACATCAAGAAAAAAAATAAGAAATCACATATTGGTGTGTGGTGTGGAGATGATGAATAACATTTAAAAAAAATCATTTTAAGTCTAATATCTTTATTTTAAATCTAGCCGATGATTTTTAAATTGAGTCGAGTATTCTAAAATCTAAATATTGTACGAAAATCATTTTAAATGAGATATTCGTAGTGTTATTGAAAAAAGACTAATTTTCAAGTAAACATTTTTATATTTTGGAGTTCCGAAAATAATATAGTTTTAAAATTTAATTTATTTAAATGATTTTTTTATTTTAAGAATATTATTTAATATTCATTAATTTATTTTATGTTAAGAACTCTCATTATTTAGATGACTATATTCTCCTAAGAAATATTTATTAAAACTCATAATTTTATTTTATAATAAAAAATTTTAATTTTAGATCAAGAATAAAAAATTTGATTTTAAAATTTAGTATTTTTTTTCCTTATCTATTTCTTTCTTTCTTATTTTTCTATGTATTATTTTCACCTCTTTTCCTTTTCCCCCAACCCATCAGCGCTAAGTTCTTTCTTTTTCACATGTGAAGAGCAAAAGTCCAAAATACCCCCTTCTTTTCCTTTACCCCCAACCCACCTACTTCTCTCTCTCTGTCTCTGTCTCTCTCTCTCTCTCTTCTTCCGCCAACATAGTCACCCAGTTTCTAACCAACCTTTTTCCTTCCATACAACATTTATGATGCTACTTCGGTAGGGGTGTAACCGGTCCGGTCCGATTCGGTTTTGGACAAAATTTTAGACTGAATCGGTATGATCGATTTTGTATTTTTCAAAACTAATTACGCACCGGTTACCTTCCTAAACCGGTATTTTCGGTTTTACCCGTTTCTGATCCGGTTTTCCGGTTTTTTTTTAAATGTAAATTTGACATTTTGTTATTAAAAATATGTTTTAAAAAAAATTATTTTAAAAAATCTATTATACTTTTATTAATCTATATTAGACTATTAATATAACTATAACTATAGTCTATATTAGACTATTAGTACAAGTTATAAACTTATATATTAGTATAGCTATATAAATTATTAGATTATATAATAGTATTAATATTAGACTATTAGTATAGCTATATATTAGTATATATTGGTATTAGTGATAAACTATGTATTAGTATAGCTATATAATACATAATCAATTACATTTTCATTTTTAAGATTAAACTTTTATTTTATAATAACATTGTCTTATATATAATTATATTAATAGTATATTGTCAAACAAATTACAAATGTTCATATTTAAAATTAACATTTTATGTTATATTTTATAAATTATAATATGAAATTATTTCATATATGATATATAATTATATATAAAAATCTCACATATAATTATACATTATATATAAAACTTATATATTAATATATATAAAATATTTTGTATAATTTTAATTTTGTATAAAACTTATATATAAAATATTATTTTTTATATATTTTTTATCAACCGGTTCGGTTCGGTCCAAAAAATCCTAAAACCGGAACCAGACCGGTTACAACCGGTTTATGAATTATAAGAACCGGTTTCAGACCGGACCGGTTCAAAACCGATTAAATCGGTCCGGTTCGGACCAGTTTACCGATTTTTCGATTTAAATTTACACCCTTATGCTTCGGTTACAACATTGATGTAGAGCACGTTCAGCTTGTTTTGGCGCAACTATCCAAGTTCATTTATTTGTGCGCCTAAATGGATCATCCATTATTTGTCTGAAATTTGACTTGCAATATTTTAGAAATATGGGAGGTGGTCTTGTAATTTCTTATTACAATTTTATGAGCAATTGGTATAATAATTTTTAAAAACAATGAACAAACTATAGGTTAATAGTTCAATCCAAAGTCATTCCATCTATATTTACATTTATTAAATAACTATATATTAAGAATAATAAGAGATCTAATAAATATACAGTTTTATTTAAATTATTAAAAAATTATAATTCATTCCCCGATGGAAATTTATAATTATACTAAGAAATATATTTATTTTGGAAGAAAATCTTCAATTTATCCGAAAACTGAAGAAACATTTAGGTTTAGAAAGTATATATTTTAATAAATCACTTAAAAGAAACCATTAATAGAAACAGAGTAAATTATAGCTAACTACATATTTGTAGTAGAACACAAAAATTCAATTCAATATTTATAGGACTCAAAATTAAAAGATATAAAATACTGCACAACATTAAAATTTAACTTGTAAACATTTTCTTTTGATTCTTATGAAGGGAATAAAACACTACGCAACAAATTTCATCTCTTTAGAGTTTTTATTTACTTAAGAATTTTATGAAAATTTATTATCATTTTCAAAAAATAATATTCAAGACTATTTCTAATAAGACTAAAATGCACTTGTAAAGTCCAAAGAAAATCTTATAAACCTAGCCCGCACCCCATTCTTTTTTTTCCTTTTTCTATTTCTTCCCATTCAGTCAGTCTAGCCCATCCTCTTTTTCCTTTTTCTTACCCCCTCCAGCTTTCCCTTCCCGAACCTTATTCCCCCTCTTCTCATTTTCTCTCTCTCGACTTCTCACAAAGCCCCACTCACTTTCTACACTCTCTCTCAACCCTCATCAAACTCACTCTCTCACACCTCTCTCTTTTGTAATTTATTTTTCGTCAGAAACCAAAGGTCTATCTCTCTTTTGTAATTTATTTTTCGTCTGTCAAATCTCTCAAATCTCCTCTCTATAGACTTTTCCCGTGTTTGGTCTAGAAAAGGTGGAGTTTTTTTTTTTTCTTCTTTTAATCTCAGTTTTTTTTTTTTTTTTGCTTCTTCAAATCTGAATGTAAGATTCTTTGAGATCTGAAGTTTTTTTTTATTATTATTTATTTTCTTGTTAAGATCGTGTATATGTTAACAGTCTACACCTTGTGATGTAATCTAGGCTAAGGCAAATACAAATGAACGATGGAAGAAGCAGTAACAACAGTGCACAGAGGGTGTTCTTGTTTCTGGCATTGTTCTTGTTTGGCTTTTGTGTATATGGATATAGTGATTTTGTAGAAATTTCAAAATCTTAGAAATCTTCCTCCTCAAATCGGAGGGGTTGATTCTTTTATTTTTTGTAATGTTCTTGTTTCTGTATTTGGTTATGATTCTGAGTATTTGTAAATGATAAAAATGGAATGAGTTGCTGAAATGCAATTGTAAGATGTAAGAACAGGATGCTGAAAATGGAAAATAGACCGAAATCTTGTATTGCTACAGGATCTTTGAGGGTCCTAACCTCCAAAATAGTAACAAATTAGTAAGTCTGACAATGGCTTTTTCAAGATAGGAAAATTAGCAGCTCCCTTTCATCCTTATAGTAGTGGATGTCAAGGATACAATACAAAATGTTCTAACTATTTTTTATTCTCTTTTCGCTAAGGCCAAACCGGTGTGTAATGGATCAAATAAGACAACAACATTTCTTCTAAGCAAAACGACGACGTATTGCCTTTCCCTTAAAACGTAGCACTTCATTAATCCTTTAAAACACAAGACTCCACTTCTTATGGAATGACACCCTAGCTCCCTGGTCACAATGACGTCGTATCCATCTTTAGTACATCTACTTCCTTGTAAGAGATGAACTCAACACTTCAATTTCTTATTCTCTAATGTTTCGTCGAACTGAACCCTTCTCTCCATCAACTGCCCAGACCATTTCCCTCCACCATTTCCTTCCAATCTGAGCCCATAACAATCCCATTTGCTTAAAGAACCTTGCCCACAAGGTGTGGGTAACGCTCTTGCAGTTTCCAAAGTAGCTCCCATGTATTGTCTTCGGAAGGAGCTCTCGTCCACTTGACTAGTACCTTCGTCACGTCACGATCCCCAAGTCTCTTCAAGCATCAATTCACCACCTTTTCTAGCTCTGGTAAAACTTCCCCTTCTTTATCCGTGGGTGGCAGTGTTGGAATGGGCTGAATCTGAGATCCAAGTTTCTTCTTTAGACAAAAAAAACGTGGAATACAGGGTGTATGAGGGATGATGCTGGAAGATCTAAGTTGTACGTGACGGTTCCAAGCCTCTAGAGAATCTTAAACGGTCCGAAGAACCTCGGGGATAGTTTTAAATTCCAGCATCTCACCATTGAGTTCTGTCGATAGGGCTGCAAACATAAGAACACCCACTTTCCAATCTCGAAACTTCTTTCTGTTCTCCTTTGATCTGCAAAAAACTTCATACGGTTTTGAGCCCACTCGAGATTTGCCTTTAATAGCTCCTAGATCTGTTCTTTTGTTCTCAGTAATTGATCCACTGCCTCTATAGCTGAAGTACTTGGTATATAGGACAATAGACGAGGGGAGGATACCCATATAGTGCTTCTAAAGATGAGATTTTTATTGAAGTGTGATAAGAACTGTTGTAACTATACTCTGCCAAAGGAAGTCATTTACTCCATTGTTTCTATTTAGTGCATGTGTAGCAACATAGATAAGTTTCTAGACACTTATTAAGAGCCTCAATCTATCCATTAGACTAAGGGTGGTATGCTGAGCTACAACTCAGAGTAGACCCCTATAATTCAGATATGCTCTTCCAAAAAGAACTTAAAAACACTGGGTCACGGTCTGAAACTATCGATTTAGGAAGTCCATGTAGCTTGAATACATGATCCATAAAAATCTGAGGAACTCCTTGGGCAGTGTAAGGGTGTGATAAAGTGAGAAAATGACCATACTTAGTGTAGCAATCCACTACCACTAATATGACACTAACTCCATTAGATAATGGTAGCCTTTCGATAAAATCTAGTGAAATATCAGTCCAAGCTTGGTTGGGAATTGGTAAGGGTTGTAGTAGACCTGGTGGGGCCACTGTTTCACTCTTGTTCACTTGATAAACATCACACTCCCTTATCTTTTTTTTTATGTCACTTTTCATCCCCTTCCAAAAGAATTCTCGCCTAGCCCGTTGATAGGTTTTTAAAAAACTTGTATGATCAGCCTACGAGTCCACATATAAATAATCCAGCACCTTGTTTTTAAAAGTGGAATCCGAAGCTAACAAAATCCTGCCCATCTTAAGAATAAGCCCTTGCTGGAAAGTATAACCAGGAGGGACTGAAATGTTGTACTGCAGTTTATCCAGCAAATCAGCCATCTCAGCTGAAACTTTATAACATTTTTTAATTCCTCAATCCATTCAATTGTGGGAAAGGTTATCAAGGTTAAGCAACTCTCTCCCTCTTCATTCCCATCCATTTTCCACGAAACAGCATCAATAACCTTATTTTCTTTCCCCTTTTTATACTCAATACAAAAATCAAACCCCATAAGCTTCGTAATCCATTTATGCTGTGCAACCGTACCCACCTTCTGTTCGAGCAAGAACTTCAAAGCCTATTGGTCAGTCTTAACAATAAAGGACTGACCCAATAAATAGTGTCTCCAATGTTGCACTGCTGTAACTAAGGCAAACAATTTTTTTTCGTAAGTGGACAGCAGCTATGCCTTCCCTTTTAGAGCTTTACTCATATAAGGCAAGGGTCTACCTTCTTGCATTAAAACAGTCACAATGTCCTTTCCACTAGCATCACACTCAATCACAAAGGATTTACTAAAATCACGTAGTTTAAGAACCGGAGGATGGAAGACAGCTTGTTTCAAAGTTGCAAATGCCCCGTTGGCCTCCAAGTTCCAAGAAAAAGAGTTTTTCTTGAGTAAGGAGGTGAGAAGGAAATCAATAAGCCCATAATTTCATGTAATAACCTGTGAGCCCTAGGAATCCTCGTAAGGCCTTCACATTCTTAGCCTCAAGTCATTCTAGCATGGCCTTAATCTTTGAAGAATCTACCATTACACCTTCAGAATTAATGATATGACCTAAATAATCAACTTTATCCACGACAAACCAACATTTGGATTTTTTTGCATATAAATTGTGTTGTTTCAGCATGTTCAAAACCTCCCTCAAATGATTCACATGATCTTCCCGAGATTTACTATATACCAAGATGTCATCACAAAATACGAGCACGAATCTTCTCAAAAAGGGTTTGAATATATCGTTCATTAACCCTTGAAATGCGGCTGGAGCGTTAGTGAGGCCAAAAGGTATCACTAAAAACTTGTAATGTATATCATGGGTACAGAAAGCTATTTTAGGAATATCACTAGACACTACCCTCACTTGATGATAGCCCGATCGCAAATTGAGCTTAGAAAAAATCACAAGAGTTCATCCAGTAACTCATCTATAACTGGAATGGGAAATTTTGCCTTTACCATTTCTTTATTGAGTGCCCTATAATCCATGCAAAGCTACAACTGTCGTCGACTTTGCGAACTAGCAAAACAGGGGGGGGAAAGGGCTAAAACTAGGCCTAATTACTCTTGACTTCAACAACTCAGCCACAATTTTCTCTATTTCTGTTTTTTGATAGTAAGGGTATTGGTAGGGTCTATTTGTGATAGGTTTGTTGCCCTCTTTGAGGATGATATGATGATCATGGCTACGAGGTGGTGATAGCCCTTGTGGTTCATTGAAAACCTCTTTAAATTCCTCCAACAATTCTAAAAATTGCCCATCCACATACCTATAATCGGGTTCCTCACCCCCATCACACATAATTTGTAAGAGAATTCCCTTCTCCTTGGCCATAGTGGCCTTGAATGTTTTCTCACTATCCTCCACAACTGCAGAGTTCAATTTTAGTCCTTTTAATTCTATGGTCTTCCCTTCCCACATAAAGTTCATGAGCAACTTAGAAAAATCCCAAGTGATAGAGCCCAAGGTTTCTAACCATTGAACCCTTAATATAATATCACAACTAACTAGGTCTAATAAATGGAGAGGAAGTTATAGTAAGTTACCTTGCACCTTCAACTGCACTATTCTACACAATCCTTCACTGTTTAGGCATTGACTATTAGCTACCTCCACATTTAAATTTACTAAGTAATCCACTGTCAGCTGCAATTTTGAGACCAAAGTAGTTGCTATAAAGTTGTGTGAGCTGCCCGAGTCTACTAGAATCACAACTTGCTCCCCTTTAATACTTCCCACCAACCTCATAGTACGCACCATAGGAGTTCCAGCTATGGCAGACAAGGAAATCTCCAATTCATCTTTGCTGCTGGGCAGAATTTCTATGTGCTTGTTTTCTTCCTCCTTTTCACTAGCTTCTTTCTCTTCCTCATTTATTACATTTTGAGGTTTTTGCAAGTGTGTGTTGGGTTCCATTTTTCATCACAATGGTAGCACAACCCCTTTCGACGTTTCTCATCCATATGCATTGAGGCTACAGGTTTAGTAAAACCCACTGGTTTCTTCCATTTGTTGTAATTATCCATGGAATAAGAGCTCCCTCCATTGCTGTAGTGATCTTTTCCCCCATTGGTTTACTGAATTTTTTTGTACTGCTGTGATATTCCTCTTGAAAAAAACTCAATAACTCCGAAGATATTGATATGAAAGTTTTGAGTACCGACAAATTGTAATAATCCAATCCAAATATTATTAAGAAGGTGAATAATGTTAGGAAAATATAGTATAACTACTAAATATGTCTATCAAATGTGCCTATATATATATTTTTATTTTTTTTAATGGTTAAATAAGTGACTATTAGTGAATTTATATATTTTTTTCTTACTATATATTTAAGGATGTTTAAAAAATGTTTAAAGAAAAGAGAAGAAAAATAAGAAAACTCATTTGTACTATGGGCACATTTGATAGGTATCCTAGCATTGTCCATAATTTTATGTTTTATTATCATTGTAAACATTCTATTATTGTTATTATTACTATTATATTTTTTTAAAATTTTATATCATTAATGGGTTGCTCATTAATATTTCTTAAAATGCAAAATAGAATGTAAATTGACGATTTGAGAGAAGAAATGACTATTTTAAGTTCGGAATGTAGACCTCTAGGCATGACTTTGAGACCACGATGTGCTCGCGAAAAAAAAAAAATTGAATTGGAGTCTAGTGCATGATTTTGACATCCGTAAATAATGTTATGACTAAAATACTAATATGTATATAATATTACCCCTATCAAAGAAAGTTCCCTTTTTCTTACTATATTTATACTTATATATATGCCTTCCCAACATAGAATCTATTTGACAATTTGCATCATGCTAGTCTCCTTGGATTGGAAAGAACTCTGATTGGATTTCACATTAGCCTCATCAACATCCACAAACCAAGGAGTCAAGTGTTTTACAACGTCAGATTTCTTCGAATGTTGTACCCAACAACAAGAAGATAATCAAAAGGTAGTACAACGTCCCAAAATAAAACCAATATTAGAAAGTACTCTGATTGTAATGAGTGCCTTACAATTCTGATATAGGTAATTATAGGCTCACAATCACCTTTTTATTATTCTTAGTTTATTTATTTTTTTATTATTTTTAAATAATTTTTTAGCATTCTTAATCATTAAAAAATATAAAAAATATATAATTTTATTAATAGTCACTTTATTAATTATTAAATAAAAAAATTAAAAGAAATAAAAAAAATAAAAAAGAGTAATAGAAGATCGGCAGTAGAACAGATAACTTCGCAAAGACCAATCCCCCCCCCCTTTTTTCAGCTCATTGTACTTGCTAACAAGAAAATGATTTTGAGTTAGGCGTGCCATGTTAAAAAAATAAATGAAGATTAACTTATACATTCATATTGTAATTGATATTGCCTATTCATTTACTTCACATGTATTATCAGTACCGGATATAAACTAAATTGCTCATTCACTTGATCTTAACTCTTTTAATTTGCTTTCAACAAATACTGATTTTTGGGGATTTACAAAATCATATGTAGAGAGAGTCAAATAAATATTATGTTTTATTTTTCCAAGTCCTTCATTAATAATGCTAATTTACAAATTAAGTTATATGAAATGAGTGCTTACGGATAAGAAGGTAACAAATAATTTCCCCGGTGAGAACATGTTGCCCTGTCATTGCTCTTCCCTTTTGCAATGTTGGCCATCTATGATCATTAATGGAAGAGTAATGTTTGGTAGGTATAGATTCAAGCCATTAATTTATTTCTATTCTATTTGTTATTATCTTTATTACTATTACCAAATAAAAAAAAATGACTGCAAATAGTTAAGAATCTGCTCTTACGAATCATTAAGTGCTCACTGCTCGCAATGATTGTTTGGTTGTATCGTATAAATTCTTTGAAATGAAAAAATCAAATAATTCTTCGTGATAGAACAACATATCTCTCATTTTCATCTTGAATAAATCATTTCAATCCTTTAGTTCCTTGTTCTTTGTTTGGATGGTAATCAAATTAAGGATGAATTTAAGTGAACAAGAATTAACTAGTTAGGTCAAGAGTTTTTGATAAGTTAGTTAGGTCAAGAGTGGGAGTTTACTTTTCATGCTACCAATTCAATAGATAAATTTAAGATTGAAACAAAATCTGTCTGTTATTTATAGTTCCCTCGCTTTTCTGAGCAAAGTTTTCGTTGATGTATGTTGTCAGAAAAGATCAACTTGATTGTATTTAAGTGGAAGATGATCAATGTCAGTTTTAAAATTCAACACTAGCTTCTTCCCTTCGTTTTTCCCCTTGTTGAATTCCACTACATTTTTTCAATTTCAATACCATTGTAATGAAAATCCATGAATGTTGGTAGAATCACATATAATATATGTGGATGTTGTTCCAGTGGATCATTCTACTCGCTTTTCATGAGGTTATGCATAAATGGTACATTCAAATCCTCTTCAGTGTGATTCTAGTGACAATGATATGGTGTGATTTTGAGTATTTAGCTAAAATATGAGAAGCCTACTTACTTCATGCTTGTGCACCTTTTAGCGATCAGTTAGATGTTTATAAACCGTTGGTAATGTTTCTTACTATCTCTGAATTTTACTTGTTATAATTGGGGGTGGTTGCCATTTTCTTATTGCAGCTGTGCCATAAATTCTAAGACCAAAGAAGAGGTTGCAATCAAGAAAATTGGAAATGGATTCGACAACAGGATTGATGCCAAAAGGACACTTCGAGAGATCAAACTCCTTTGCCACATGGACCATGAGAATGTAGTCACATGAATATTTTGTTGTTTATGGTCACATATCGTCTGCTGTCACCTCTTCATGCAAAGTATACAGTACCAATCATAGCATGTTACAACAATGTTTCTCACAGCTATTTTGTTATATTTATTTCACATGGGTTTAATTTTGTGTACAAAACAATGTTATGATATGTAATTGCAAAGTTGTCAAAATGGATTACCGTAGAGGATATCTGCCACCCCCCCCCCCCCATATACTTTTTTTGCTGTAAGAACTAACCCACTACATTGTTTCATTGTGCAGATTATCAAGATTAAGTACATCATAAGACCACCAGAGAAGGAGAAGTTCAATGATATGTATATTGTATATGAATTAATGTATACTGACCTCAAACAGAGTATACGATCTAGCCAGGCTTTGACAGATGATCACTGTCAGGTAAGCAGTTCCCTTTTGCATATTGAGAACTAGTGGTTCTTTGAAGTATCTAATCATGCTCTAGGGCTTGCTTTTTAAGCATTATGTGTGCTAATATATGGAAACATATTTTAAGAAGAGTCTTGTATATCAAGCAAGCTGACTCTGTATTTGTGGGAAACTCACGGGCGCAAAGGATGAGAATTTGCTTTTCATTTAGGTTTCTGGCTTTTCTTTTGTTTGTTATTCTAGTTGAGTATTTTCTATTCCTAATTTCATATTGATACCAAGAGGTATAGGTCTGAAGTGACCAATGTTGATGTTATTGTCAACTAGTTGGAACATATCAAGCATTTGCTGAACCCTTTAAAAGAAAATATTTCCATTGACCTGTAATTTTCATGATTGTGCTAAAAAAATGGAGACCAGCATCCAGATAGTTGCATCAAGTCTTCACATAATTAAATATAGTGCCACTGGGGTAATGAGGAAAACATTGTTGTGAAAAAGGATGAAGAACGAGTAATTCATTTATCTATTAAGCTCTCCCTCCCTCCCTCCTTCCCTCCCCCTCCCCCACCCACATTCCATGATTGGTTCAGTAGGCTGATGAGGTAAAAAATGCATCTCGAGGCATTAATGATTAATTCATATATCTGATAAACTCTCTCTGTCTGTCTCTCTATCTCTTCCTCACCGACCCACATATCACAATTGAAGGTGTTAGGACTATGGACACCACCTATCTCTACATTGGTATGATATTGTCTACTTTGGGCCCAAGCCCTCATGGATTTGTTCTTGGGCTTTACTCCAAAAGGCCTCATACCCAACAATCCTCCCCACTTCTAGCCAATGTGGGACTTTGGTCGTATACCCAACAATCCTCCCCTCGAACAAAGGACCACCGAGCCACCCCTCAAACGATCATCCATCCGTCCACTCTAACAACCAGGATTCTCCACTCCACTGCGTTGGATGCACACGCCTTACATAGAGTACCACCTGTCTCGAGAGCTTGCTCTATTCCAGATCAACTTCTCTTCATGAGGCTATCCAATAAAGCTCATCCACGGATCCCATCGTAAGCAAACCGGGGCCCACCACCTTCGTTCGGCATTCCGAGGATTCATCCACCATGGCTAACTCCGAGGCATGGCTCTGATACCACTTGTTAGGACTATGGACACCACTTATCTCCACATTGGTATGATATTGTCCACTTTGGGCCCAAGCCCTCATGGATTTGTTCTTGGGCTTTACTCCAAAAGGCCTAATACCAATGGAGATATTTGTCCATCCTTATATACCCATGATCCTCTCCACTTCTAGCCAATGTGGGACTTTGGTAGTATACCCAACAGAAGGGGGAGAGGAAGGGGGAAGAAAGAGGGGGGAGGGGGGGTTGGGGGTGGAGGCCTGGAAAAGTTGCCTCAAATGCATTGGGGAAACTTGTTAGATCCAGTAAAGAAATAGGCGCTAATAGCTATGGAAAGAAAAATCTGTTTGTAATTTGCAAGTCTTGTTGTTTACATAAGAAATGCATCGTTGCTATTGAAGTATGTCATATCGGTAAACGTAAAGGAAAATGATCAACTTGTTATTCTTTTGTAACTATTTTATAACTCTTTTTTCCTTCAACACTAGATGTCTAGAAACAAGGTCTCATGGTCGGCTCTTCGCGAATTAGGCTATTTTATAACTACATACCCTTTTTCCATGCTGAAGGGACAACCACATTTTATAAACGAGGCTACACCATTTCTCATACACCCTCTCCCACTCAATCATGTACTTTATGCAGATGATCCTGTTTGTCTCGAAAGTAGTCGGTCTGCAATTGAGGAATTCCATTCAATCAATTGCAGACCCACTACTTTCGAGACATATAGGATCATCTGCATAAAGTAGTTTGCATGAGAAATGGTGTAGCCTCGTTTATAAAATGTTGTTGTCCCTTCAACATGGAAAACAATGCATAACATAGATTAGTAGGGTATGTAATTGAATTTTGTCAAAACGGGCACAGCTAGGTTACAAATTGTGAGGATAAAATACACAGCTCGCTGAAGGTTTTAGCATCCGTTGCATTCTCGTCTGTTTTGTTCAATTCCTTTGGCCATCTCTTCGTTTCCTTCCTCTTCGCCAAGTTTTTTGTTCGATATTTCACCAAGTTTTCTGCAACTTGTTCAGTGTCCCAATTGTTTTTATATATATAAGATACTTCTAGCTTGTAGCTCAAGCAACCGCCTCGTCTCTCTGTTAATACTAAATATACCATTCCATATCAAAATCCATTCTTCGATGGCAGACAGTATGGCATATTTCATCCAAGTTTTCTCTACCCTAATTCCTGCACGGTCATGGCGACCTTCTAGTACTAGTACTACTAAGTCAGTCGTCGACATAGAAGCATAAGTTGAGCCACCAGCGGTTGCCTTGGGGGTTGAACTTGAACAGCGTCAGAGCCACAACATGGACTGGGCTAAAATTATCGTTCCTTCATGCTTAACAGCAGCTATCGATGTAACACTTGTCTACGTTCAAGTTCACTCAAATTTTCCCACAGAATTCTATTTTCTGAATATGGCAATCTTACTTGCATTTGCTTGTTTCTTCGTTGGTTGGTTCATTAAACCCAAGTACATGGTACCAGCTGAAGTTGTTGTCAACTGTGGCCTATTCTTCACATATACGGCGTTTTTCATTGGGATTACAATTCCTGTTCCATCGTCCCTCAAGATGATCGGATGGCTCATCTATGCCATATCGCTCCTTGCAGTTTCGTTAAGCTTCAAAACGGAATTAAAAGAGTGTTATGATAAGGCCAGACGTCTCAACACAACAAATACTGGTGAATCTTAGGGCTGGTCAGAAGAAAAAAAAAAAGGCCGTTAAAGCGACCCGCCTGAAGCGATGCATTTTACCCGGCCCATTTCAGCATATATACTTCGGAAGTGGATACCCAAAAACGACATCGTTTTACTCACACAACAGTCAACCACACATCTCCCTCTTTCTCGGTCAGTCCTCACTTTTCAGAACACTTTGTAAGTTTGTATTGCACAGCTCTCTCTCTCTCTCTCTCTCTCTAAGACTATATCTTTGTCCCTATTTTGATTTTATGCGATGTTAGGGTTAGGGGTTTGTATCGTTGTTTTGGATTTTGAATTTTATGGATTCTTTTCCTATTTTGATTTTGTGTTTTTGTTGTGATTTTTTATTTATCAGTTGTGGGTATTTTCGTTGTATGATAGTTGTTTTTATTTTGATTTTTGTTGTAATAATTTCCTCGTTTATTAACATAATTCAAAGGGTAAAACTGGAACCATAATTATTATATATATAATATATGTGAAGTTAAATATAAAAAAAGGGGGCTGTTTTGTGATAATGAAGAAGAGATTCCCACAACAATAAAATTGATGAAGGGGACTTCATTAATGAATTCATCTCCTCGCTCTTGCTATTGCTTTGCAGCTGCCCTCAACTTTGCTAATGTGGGTATTGACTTGTCGCAAAAAAACTCAACAACTCCGAAGATATTGGTCTGAAAGTTTTGAGTACCGACAAATTGTAACAATCCAATCCAAATATTATTAAGAAGGTGAATAATTTTAGGAAAATATAGTATGACTATTAAATATGTCTACCAAATGTACCTACTCATATATTTTTTTTAATAGTTAAATAAGTGACTATTAGTAAATTTATATTTTTTTTTTCTTAATAGTTAAGGATGTTTAAAAAATATTTAAAGAAAATAAAAGAAAAATAAGAAAACTCATTTGTACTAGTAGTGTGCAGAATTTGATGGGCACATTTGGTAGGTACCCGACCATGCATTGTCCATAATTTTATGTTTTATTATCATTGTAAACATTCTATTATTGTTATTATTACTATTATATTTTTTTTAAAATTTTATATCATTAATAGGTTGTTCATTAATATTTCTTAAAATGCAAAATACAATGTAAATTGACGATTTGAGAGGAGAAATGACTGATTTTAAGTTCGGAATGCAGACCTGATTTAGGCATGAATGACTTTGAGACCACGATGCGCACACGAAAAAAAAAATTAAATTAAATTGGAGTCTAATGCATGATTCTGACATCCATAAATAATGTTACGACAAAAATACTGATATGTATGTACGTACGCAGTGTTACCCCTATCAAAGGAAAGTTCACTTTTTCTTACCATATTTACACTTATATGCCTTCCCAACATAGAATATATTTGATAATCTTGCATCATACTAGTCTCCTTGGATTGGAAAGAACTCTGATTCGATTTCACATTAAACTCATCAACATCCACAAAGAAAGGAGTCAAGTGTGTTACAACGTCAGATTTCTTCCAATGTTGTACTCACCAACAAGAAAATAATCACAAGGTAGTTCAACGTCCAAAAAAAGAACCAATATTAAAAAGTACATTACGACGGTGACTGTCAGCCTGAGGCTGTGGAATGAGTACCTTACAATTCTGATACAGGTAACGATAGGCTTACAATCACCTCTTTGCTATTCGTATAAAATGCATGCAACATATAATACAACTCACTACTACATATTTACATTATTTGATATTTTATACATTAGATTACAAAACACAAAATTACAAGCCATGATTGATCATCATCAGTTTAATCAGGAAGAGCTTCTGGAATACTTGGTGCCAGATTACCTTCACTGCTCCCCTTGCTAATCAAGCTTCTATTACAATTCCAAAACTTGTCGAGCTTCTAGAAACCGGAGGCATGCCACAGCATCCCCTTGCATATTAATACATATATATATAAAGCAAAAGACATGGAAATCAGTTAAATAAATAGCTTGTAACCCCACAACATCCCACAAACTCCATCTCAATCCACTCTGAAAAGACTCCCAGAGAGAAAAACAAAGCAAAAGGCCTAAGCAATATGAAATCTTCTGCCTTCATGTGTTTACCTTTGAGCAAAAAAAGAAAAAAACACAAACTAAAATATGCTATCTCATAGTCAGCTTTGTTGTTGACTTGTTCATAACTTCATGTTAGAGAAAAAATATATAGTCCAAAATTACTCATAATATTCCACAATATTATTGTGTGTATGCAAGAAATTAGGGATGGTGTATAATTAATCCTTCTAGAATGCAGCTAACAATCAACTAATTAATGACTCGTGGAGGGATAGAACCAAACAGACCCCTGTTTGTAGCAAATCAATCAGCCTTGACATGCATGCATACCTCAAAAATCACCTGCTCAATGCATGGTAACATTTAATTGGGAGCTTCATGACAACCAACTGGTTTTCAGTTAGTAGAAGTGATATTGATTCTAAGCACGTTACCAGTTATTTTTAAATTAGCAACAGCACCAGAATTACACTATGACACTTTTTTTTGGGATAAGTAATCGAAGATTTTCAGTATAAGCTAACTTGAGGATAGAATAAGATCATATTGGAAGAAGTATGTTAAGCACTGGTCATTATTACATATAGAGTTTGATAGTAGCACTCCATGAACATCATTAGATATACACTGTCTGCTAATATCCTTATATATCTATCTACAAGCATAGCTGTCTACTTAATCTCAAATGATTTGTTTTATTTACATAAAGACTACCATTTTATCAAACATATGATGTTTCTAATTGCAATCCACAACCAGAAGTGTGGCAAACCCAGCATAAGAACCAAATATCAATCCAACACTGGTAAATTCAAAAAACAGAACAAGCACCCATGTGAAGGAGATACTTTATTCAACCAGAAAAATGCTAGCACTGAAAACCCTAAAAAAAACCCATATTATTATGTTCTTAAACTATGTTTTTTTGTTTGAAAAGCAGATCTCCACGAAATAATGCAAGAAACTGATTTTCTAAGAACATCAAAGTCATATACCAGATCTCCACGAGTCAAAAAACAACCCAAAAAAAAAAAAAAAACAACCCAAATATCAGAGCACATCAAGAATTCTAAGATCTACAAATATATAGATAATATAATGCAAATTATGGGAGCAGATCTAAGAGTAGATCTAGAACAAAAAAGCAAAAACAACTCAAAGCCACGTCTTAGATCTGAGAGTATTAGTGTTTCGGCACTCGGTAGACGAAGGCTAGGTTTCGGCACTTAACAGTCCCAAACTCAAACCCATGACAGAAAATACCGAAATTTCTCTCTCCTGGTCGCGGAATGGGACCATGACGACGGGAGAGAGAGAGATGGAGACGACAGAGCAACGGAGGTGATGAAGACAATGACGCGAGAGAGAGAGAGAAAGAGAAACGGAGACGACGGAGCAACGTAGGTGATGAAGGCAGAAGAGGCTAGGGTTTCGGCCTGAGAGTGAGAGTGAGAGAGGACATCGGTGCACGTTGCACAGAGAGAGAGAGAGAGAGAGAGGGATCTGAAGGAGTGATGTTCGTTTTGATACGTAGGTTTTAAAAAGAGAAAACCTTCCTGCAGGTGTCTTCTACAACTCTCATATATCGGAGTCCAATAGCAATTTGCCACGTATGTAGTACATGAAGGAACACAAGAGTTACGCAATAGACGAAAGCCCTCCCTCTCTCTCTCACTCTTGATCCCGAAAGGCGAAAACCCTCCCTCTCTCTCTGCTCTCTCTCTTGTCATGGGTTTGTATTGTTTTGTATATATTCTTGATTCCTACAATTGTGTTCTTGGTCTGAAAGATGTCCCATCTCCAGATGAAGCTTTCCCACTCTATTAACATCTGTTTGAGGCATAAACAAAAGATTTTTACAACATCCCCATCTTCCTATTCTTATGAATGAGAGACTTTATATGCTCTCAGGGACTATATGATGCCACTCTTGAGCTTTTATTGCTGTCACAGACCACTTCAATCTTGATAAAACTATAGAAAATTCCCAATTACATGACCCAGAAAAAAGAGAAATTGGTGCAACTCCAATGCTGAAAGTGAAAGCTTCTTTTCTTCAAATACAATTCATTAAAAATAGGATACTGAGTACTGGTCCATATATTGAACTCTAGCACCAGTCCCCAACAAATCCATAATATATGAAGTAAATGGAAACCCCGTAACAAAACACAAGGGGCTTCCTCTCCATGCGGTTCCATGATTACAATCTCACAGTTGAATACTACAGGGCACCATTCTTGTTGGATCCCCTGGTCGCCCACCTCGGATGTTCTAGTACTCCAAACAGTGGCCAGGAGCAGATGTTCTAGTTTTTAATGCTGGAAATTGGTGGAACGAAGACAAAACTGTAAAGATTTATGTACGTAAGAGCCTCCATATAATCTAATACATATATACTGACATTCAAAACCTAATTTCTCTTCAGTTTTTGTCATCCTTTGTTATATGGTAACTAAAGATTGGGTTAGGGTTTTCGTGAGGGAGAGGGAAGGAGAGAGACCGAAGTAGAGAGAGAGACTCGGGAATAAGAGGTAGACGATGTCTGGGGTTTGAGAGGGAAGGGGTGAGAGAGAGAGAGACTCGGAAAGGAGAGGGAGACGTGTTCGATCCCCTGCTTTGCGTGTTTCGTGGTTTCCTGAGGAACTCTACGTGGCAGCCCTCTATTTGTCTCCGATAACAACTAAATATAGGTGTCACCGGTTCGAAGAGGAACTGTTTTAAAAAACAGGTCCGCCTTGCAACCGTCAGACCGATGTTAAGGCAACAACAGCATCCAATACAATTCCTCCACGTAAGCAAGCCCACACAAAAGTTATACAGGATCAATACACTAGATTTTCTCTCTTTTCTTCTCCCAGGCCATCTCTGATTCTCTCCCTACCTGCCATCCAACCTTTCCTTCGTTTCCAAACTCTCTCTCTCCCAAGTCAAATATAGAACTACGACACTTTTTTATCAAAAGCAGAAGCACAAATAATTGCAAAAGCACAACTAGGCCTCTGTCTCGTCTAAGCCACCACCCTAGCCAAGCCATATTGCTGACCCATTGTAGTTTGCAAATGGAGAAAGGGAGAACTCTGCAAGGAAGCACTGCTTCTGCTTGAACAAATTTCTTTTCAGATTAAAATAAGCCGCTTTTTGATTGAAATGCATCGTTCAAAGGCTGCAAGATCATTTCTTTGCGTGGATTTTTTGAGACTCGCTAATACTTTGTCGAAAATTACCTGAAAATTTGAATTGTTTATTTTTCCTTTTCTTTTTCTTAACAGTTCCTTCATTTTTCATTTTTTCATTTTTTGTATGTTTGTTTTGGTTCATATTCAGCCAGAACTATAGATGTTAAAGAGAAGTTTTTTCTTTCGACAGAAACAGCTCGTTATCTGGTTGAAGAATTAGGATTTAACCCAGAGTAAGGGAATGGGGTCTGGGAGTTATTTTCTCTTCGGTAGATTTCATGTGAGAGGATGGGAGACGGGGGAGGGGGCTGTGGGGTTTCACATAGGGTCGGCAGCAGCGGCTTCAATCGAGTGAGGAGGGTCATAATTTCCATCTCGGAGAGGAGTGGGTTGAGAGGGGGGGTGAGTTCCATGAGAGACGCCAATTTGGGGGGGGGGGGGGGGTTGGTTTCACGTAGTGTGCAGGCACATAAGAATCAAAATGGGGAGTCTATTTGTCAATAGCTCATTGGAGGGCTGTTATTTGAGGTTTATTAAACCGACTAGTTTGAAGTTATTATTTTTAAAAAAAATCCGGATACCAAATTTAAATCCGGATTCTAAATTTAAAATCGGATATCCGAGTCGGATGAAACCGGTTTTAGTCATGTGAGTATCGGCCCCGTTATGTCCCAAACTGGTACTTATATTGGATTGAGAAAAAACCCAATTCAAATAAACAGTTTTGCTTTTTTTTTTCAACTCATTTTACTTGTTAACAAGAAAATGATTTTGAGTTAGGCACAAAAAAATTATCAAAATCAAAGACAAAAAGTACCTTGCAATGGAGGTTGTCCACTTAAACTTGACTTGGTCATAAACTCTCCAAAAATGCTATGATATCTATTTAATCTTAGAGTAGTATTATATGTAATTATAGTTTTACTTATAAAACTCATTTTGTTAATTTTTTTTTTGAAATTTAAATTTTAAATTTTAAATTTTATGAATTTCAATATATCAATAATTAACGTGTGAAGAATAAAATTTTTTATAAGTTTTTCTTAAATACATTTAGCATTTTTCTTAACCTTAATGCTTAAAGGACCGAATGGGCTCAAGTCTAGCATACCTGAAGAGTTCTATATCAAATGGGCTAACTTTGTTGCTTTAGTTCCCAACTCGATTAATTTTAAAAAAAAATTAATTTACTTTCTTTTGATTAATATAAGAAAAAGTAACTTTTATAATAAGCTCTAACAATTTAACTTTCAACCTATTAGTATTGATTGAAAGAATTCTTGTAATATAACTTTTTATAATATAAATGAACAAATGCTTTTAAATTAAAAAAGTAATTAACATCTCCTCCCTATCCTTCACTATATCTTTTTGCAACTTCAAAACCTTACACGTTAGGGGTGTAATCGGTCTAGTCAGTTCATTCGGTCCATGAACTTTTTTTTCATCTTTTTTCTTCTTTTTTTTTTTTATAGAAAAATTAATAAAAACTAATTAAATTAGTAAAATTAAAATTAAGTGATCTCTTTAACATTTTATATATGGTCAATGGTGATTCCTTAGATGAAAATTACTCTTTAACTTATACAACTACTGTATAAAATAATATTTTATATATATAATATATACATTCAGTCGATCTCGATCCGGTCTAGTCTGGTCCAGTCCAAAAAATCACATCCTGAGACTGACCAGTGAGACTATCGGTCTGATCTTACAGCCCTATTACACGATACTCGAATCATTACCACCAATAAGACATAATACATAAGATAAATGTAATAAATTAAACCATATAATATATATAGATGACATAGTAAATCATAAGTTCTAATTGCATAATATTATTAAATCTAAATTATGAATATATTATAGCATAAATTACTAGATATTATATTTACAAATCTATACATATGTTACAATATGAAAATATAATAATATGCAACAATAAATTATAATTAATAGTTATATATTACAACATGTGTTATCATTTATATAGAATAATATAAACTATATTTTGTATAAGGTTAATGATACGATTCCTTGACCAAAGAGAAATACTATCAACTTGCATTATGATATTATATTATCAAATTATAGTTATAGCTAAAGTCAATAGACTATTATCTCTCTAACAAACATAAAATATATTAAATAAAGTAAACTATGAATAAATTAATAATATATAATTATATAAGGAATGCATATTAAGTTAATATGTAATAAATATGCACATATATATAATCCATATATTACGAGCTTTATAATGAGCTCAAATGAGCTGAGTCAAATTTATAAGAGTTTGGTACACAAGCCTAAATCGAGTTAAGTCGAGTTTATGTGAGTTAATCAATATTAATGTGTGCGAATATCTCATTTATTAAATCAACAGAGTTTCAAATCAAGTATATATGAATTTAGCTCAATCTTAAACTACTTATGAGTTGCTCTATTTATTTGCAGTAATCTCACTCTTATCCTACTATAAGGTGTTATTGCTCAATAGTAATAAAATTGACTACATTTATAAAATATGATAAAAATAGAATAATACCACAGCACGTAGAGTTAGGCCTCATTTAATCATACATATGACATGAGATAAAATAAAAAATTTATAACTAGTAGTAAAATCATTTGAGTTAAATTTTTTTATGAGATTTTAGAAAAGGAAAATGATATAAGAACATATATTATTTGTTTACAACTAATTATAAAAGAAAATATTATTTTATCACTTTGAATTGCTGCAAGTACATAAATTTTGAATTTAAGTAGAAAATATTAATATTGAAATGTGTAGTAGTATTTGAGTTGTAATATAGTTGGTGGTGTATCATTATTTTTTGAGAAATAAGAGAAAAAAAGTTGAATAAAAAAATTATAAAGTTAAAATAGGGTTAAAGTCTAATTTTATAATATTATTTTTATTTTAAAATTTGAAAAAGTTGAAATGTTTATGTGTTTTGTTAGAAATTTTAAGAAAATTGTAATGATTAGATAATGATTAGATGGAAAAATTGAATAAAAAAATTATAAAATTAAAAGAGGGTTAAAGTATAATTTTTTAATATTATTTTTATTTTTAGATTTGAAAAAGTTGAAATGTGTATTATATTTTATTTAAAAGTTTGTGAAAGTTGTAATGATTAAATAATGATTAGATGAAAAAGTTAAAAATTTAAAATTGAAAAATATTTATGTTTGAATAGTATTTAGATGATAAGATGAAATATAATTAGATAAGATGGTTTTAAAAGTTTATAAAACCAAATCCGACCTACTCTTTGCAAAATTACAAAACAAAATCAAGTAGAGTAATGTTATACATCACAACATCATCTCATTTTCGTCATACTAGATAAGATGTGACATATTTATCATTATAATAGAAGATCATCTAATGATAATAAATGTACTATATCTTATATAATGTGATAAAAATAAGATGATAGTGTAATGTATAAAATTTTTCTCTCAATTAATATCCAACGACAAAGATCTAAGGACAGAATCGTGAATTGCCTGTCTGGCCCTACGACCAAGATAAGGGTACTCTTGTCATATACCGAGATAAAGACAAACGCGACTAGGACTAGCAAAACTACCTGAACCTTGAACGACGCCGTCTCTATTTTCCAGCGCCTTCAACAACAAGGGACCTTTAGCCACGTGTCGACTCCCAGATCTGGAAGGATCGTATTAGATTCGTCTCACTCCTCTTCCGGTTCGAGGTTTCGATTTTGTCCAGCTCATACAAAAGGATGGCCTTGATTTTTCCCCGTTGGATGGTCCTACATCACACGTGGACTTCGGAGCCGCTTCAGACCTCCATTTGTTACACGTCAGCATCCTCACGAAATAATATCTTCCCCCAATCTCTCTCTCTCCCTCTCATCTCTCTCTCTCTCTCTCTTCCGAACTTCTTAGCCAGTCAAGCCTTTCTTTCGATGCTTTCCGTGGTGGTTTGCTGATGTTCCTCGGAAAAAGCTTCGAAGGTGTGGTTTTTCCGGTGACGTTTTTATAGAACATCGGAATATTCTTTTACTGTATTTTTTCCTTCTTTTGAAATTTTAATGTTATCCTCGAGAAAAAAAAATTGTTTATTTTTTAGTTGTAGTGCTCTGTTTAGAGGCTGAGAAAATGTGGGAAATTATTAGATAATTTAGGGCTTTCGGATCTTCAAGTTTCCCTTCATGGGATCTGAGAAAGTAAGAGCCTTCAATCTAGTATGGTTGTTTCGATGAGTTTTTGAAAAACCTAAGCGTAAACTGATTTCTCGTAAGATCTTATTTTCTGTTACTTTGCTCAGATTTGAGAATCTCCTCTCTTCTTCCACCCTGCCTCGAATTGGGAATTAAAAAAATTATTATGCTTCTTGTCAGAATATTCGAAAATTAAGTTAGATGTTTACTTGGACTGCTTGACCATCTAGCAACTTTGACCATCCATATCTTTTCTCAGCTTCCACTCCTAATGAGTAATTTAGGGCTTTTAAAGGATTTTGGTGGCGGCAGAGCGAGGGGCTGGGTTGACTTAAAACTTTTCACTGAGATATTTCTCTGAGATATCCAAGGGTCGATGATTTTTTATTACAAACTTGATTTGCTTGGTTTTTGAATATCCTTTTCATTTCCAGAGCTATTAAGGTTCAGAAATCACTCGTGTTAAATCATTATAAGCTGTTTGTAGTTTCAATTTTTTGATAAATCATATTAAGCTGGTTGGTTTAGATTGATTTCCCTTGTTTTGGCTACATTTGTAATTTCTGGACTGTTGTAATATGGGAGCTGGTTTAGGTTTACATGTCCATTTTTTGTTGGACTAGGATGGATGGGAAGTGCTTATAATTTCTACTTTCTCATGGATCTTTCATGATGAACCTGTCATGAATCGTCTCTTTGGTTAAGATTGAGTTTAAGGGGTTTGTGCTTGCAGAGGTTCATTTTTGAAGATGAAATGTATGGCTTCCTTGCTACAGTTCACAAGGGTATGATTCCTAATTACTTTCCTGTTTGAATCCGGTTGGTTGATGGGGGCTGTTCCAGCAAACAATGATGATGTTCGGGATAGAGGGTTGGTTGAACAAAATAGCCATATAAGTTGTGATCAAAAGAAAGTGACTAATGGGGTAGTTGGTGAAGGCCAAGGTTTGCAATCGTTAGAGGAAGATGAGTTGAGAATTAATGAGGTAACTCAAGAAGTAAGCAATGGGCCCAGGGCTTTCATTCAGGTTCACGATGGGTCTCAGATACTGCAACAACAGCCTCAAGGACCTATTATATGTTGGGAGAGGTTTCTTCCTATCAGATCTTTGAAGGTTCTGTTAGTGGAAAATGATGATTCTACGCGCCAGGTTGTCAGTGCTCTGCTTCGAAACTGCAGCTATGAAGGTTCTAATTTGCTTTTCCTGCTATGTTGAAGTTATTTTGTCTCTGGCTAGATTGATGCTTCATCCAATGAACAATGAAGTTGTGTTTCAATCTGATGGTTAGGTTTTCCTTTATACTGCTTAATTCTTAATCTGGTCTTTGCAGTCACTGCTGTTGCTAATGGTATCCAAGCATGGAAAATCTTAGAAGATCCAACTAATCATATAGATCTCATCCTAACAGAGGTTGTCATGCCTGTTTTGTCTGGAATTGGACTTTTATGCAAGATTATGAGTCACAAAAGTCTAAAGAATATTCCTGTGATTAGTAAGTATCATTTAATAGTATTTTAGCCTCTTTATCATAGAACTTATGAAAACGTAAGGCTTGTTTGGTATAACTACTGCTGATTGGGTGCGTTTATTTGTCACACCTGATGATGGACCTATGCAGTGATGTCATCCCATGATTCAATGGGTATAGTCTTCAAGTGTCTCTCAAAAGGTGCAGTTGATTTTTTAGCAAAACCAATTCGGAAAAATGAACTTAAAAACCTCTGGCAGCATGTTTGGAGGAGATGCCACAGCGTAAGTTGCTACCTCTACTTCAAATTTATAGCTATTTGTCGTAAATTTATATGTGAGTTTCCTCAGTTCATTACTAGTGTGTACTTGAATATTTTAGTGGGCAATTTATTACCACGTGGCTCACTCTGGAGCAATTGGTGTTGATGTTCCTCAACTTGAATCTGTTTCTCACCCTTTCTCAGTCTAGTGGCAGCGGGAGTGAAAGTGGGACACAAGCAATAAAATCTGGAAAATCAGAAAGTGATGATGGGTCTGATAATAATACTGGCAGCTGTGATGAGCATGATAATGGAAGTAATGGACTAAGTCAGGATGGAAGTGACAATGGAAGTGGAACTCAGGTAGCAATGTACAAGTCAGTTAAAATTATCTACCTATGCCCCCTTTGACACATTCCTTTTAAGTTTTGGTTGATTTTACTTATGAGTGCATAATGTCAGTATAAATGTACTCTCAAATTCACTTGTAGCATATACCACCAAAGCAAAGTCGTATATTGATATTAACAAATAATGATATGGCTCCATGATTATGGCTTTTCAAATTTGAAGAGCTATTGTATTTGAACATCACCAAGAAAAAAACTTTGTATGCCTAAGAATAAAACAGAGGAATGCTCAAATACATTCCACCCTAAGAATAAAACTTTGTAGAGCATGCCTCTCTAAACTATAGTAATGTTGATAAATAGAGAATAACAGTCGGAGTTAACAAGTTTCTTGGTCTAGTGGAGTGTAGAGCTCTTCCTCCGGACACCTGCTTATTACCTACATAAAATTTCTGTCTCACAATGTAACACCCACACCCCTTCCCATAGGTTAGGAATGTTACGTACATTCGTAACTTGTGCCTGGTAAGAGATTGGACATCATAAAAGTTTTGCTTGTATCATGAATCATAAAAATAGCTTTACATCACAATGTTTTATAAAACTGAAAATAAGAACATAATGATGTAAAGCATAAACTAGTGCTATGTGGCAATAACACTTATTAGCACTGTCTAAGACTGGTAAAAATCTGCTCCTGGCCTTCCTGTTCAATGTGCACATAAGCATCACCTGGGTCATCGAAAGATAGGGCATACAAAAGTGAGTTGAAGACTCAAGTAATTAACACATCATACTATACACATAATTTAACCTTAGACTTTACCTTGGAATTGTTCACCATAATTATATGTAGATATAGCATGTGGATCATTCAATAGAAACATATGCAGAATTCAACATATGCAGACGGTTGCACTGCCACCGGTGATGCCTCATCTCTCTCTCTCTTTTTTTTGTTTTTTTTTCCCCTTTTATTAAGTTATTTAAAATTATTTATATAGTAAATTAGAAATATCTAATTCCTATTCATCGAACATCTCAAAACCTCATCTCGGAAAGATTTTACAACTATTCACAAACCTCACAAATTTTGATCTCATCGTACATCCTAACATCCCTTTCAAAGTTCGTTAGGATTGCTGTTTCCAGCAGGTAGATGCCACTGTTGATGTGGCTGAACAGGTTGCTTGTGTTAAGAGCTATTCACAGGCCATGTGTATTGTCCTAAAGTCCTCTTGAAGCCTCTATCCAGGCCTGTTGTTAAAAGTGAGCCTTTAAGCCTCCATAGTCAAGTGTCCAAATGCACTCGTGTGTGTAATTGTATAGGCTGTGTGAATATTCTTGTGCTTCCGGTGTCAAATTCCTTGACTTCA
Organism: Cyclocarya paliurus; assembly: GCA_029856935.1. Classification (NCBI taxonomy): domain Eukaryota; kingdom Viridiplantae; phylum Streptophyta; class Magnoliopsida; order Fagales; family Juglandaceae; genus Cyclocarya; species Cyclocarya paliurus. The sequence goes on from CM056958.1 coordinate 15,832,871, forward strand.
ATTTGTGCCTCATTGGGTACCAACCTATGGTCTCTAGGGACTTGGAAGTCATAATAGATCTGGATAGCCATTGTGAGTTGCTGTCATGGTGTATACAGCACTGTATTTTTCCTACTCTTTGCCTCCATCATGCTCATGACACTATATTTAACAATCAATGCATATGATCAAGTTTACAAGATGTGATTAGTCATAAATACGATCTCTGAAATCATATCCTTAGGAAATCAGACTTGGACAGCTTGCATAAAAATGTGACAGCAGGCTCAAAGGGTGGTAGCCTCTTAATCCTAAGATCTTGGTAGCATCTTAATGAGGAATTTCCTAACTATTGCAGCTCTGATTCTAGGTGATTTCCAGGTAATACTTCAGCCCCTAAATCAGAAAAAACTTCCCTAATTTATTCATATATCAGCAGTCTCAAAGGGTGGGGTTTTTGTCAAGTCAATGCAGCTGTTACAGATTAGGAAACTTCTGTAGGTTGCCTTGGGCAAATTTTCCCATTGAAATCATGCCTTAAATGACTGTTACGACAAGAAAGCGAAATTTGTCAGCCTCGGTAAAATCAAATCAGGAATCAAATTGCACAAATATGCAATACAATAAATACATACACCTAAAATAGTTGGGCCCGTGAGTCTAACTTAAAAAACTCCCAACTTATGGTCCCAAAGGACTGGGGGTGACACAAATTACACAATGCAATCTAGGCAAAGGTACAACACAAAATGGACCCTATGCATCTTTTAGCCACCTTCCATGCCTCAGCAGTATCAGTGTGTTTGGTAGAATAAGAATTTCCTCGTTAGTAGAAAGAGGAAAGAACATTAATTATGATAGCAAAGATGATGGAAGTCCTAAATGGCTTGATTTGACCTGGCATTTGTCTGCTTCAGGGTTAGGATATGTTTTGGGCTTAGATCATCATTTGCAACAATTTGCCGCTCAATGTCAAAACAAAAAAACTTGAGCTGAGCATATAATGAACAAAGGTTCCTGAACACACAACACTGACAAAGTTAAAAATACTAATACTCTTTTTTGCAGAGTTCGTGGACCAAAAGGGCGGCTGAAGTTGAAAGTCCCCAACCAATATCACCTCCAGATCAAATAGCTGATGGTCCTGATAACACCTGTGCCCAGGTGATTCATACGAAGCCTGAAAAATTTAGCAACAGTTGGGTGCATGTTACTGAAACAAAAGAGTGCCCCGAACAGGATGAGCAACACGGTATGCCTTAATGATATCTATCCGTCTCCATTAGGTTTTTTTTTAATTATAATTGGTTGAATATTAACTATTAATACTAGGATCTGCATTTAATTTTCATAGACAATGTTGCATTTGGTAAAAACTTGGAAACAGGAGTATCTAAAGATCCAGATTCCAGACATGAATTTCAACATGAGATGTTATCTATCCATCTAAGTAGTAGAGGCCAGAATATTTTGCCTAACGTAGACAGTAAGCCATTTGATAGCGATAAGTCAAAGCACAACAGTGAGAATGCTATCAGCAAGCCAGAAAACCCATCTTCCAATATGGTTAGTGCAGTTGTCAATTCTACTTATCTCGAGGCTGAAAGCAGAGACTTTGACACTCCAAATGGCCTTTCTGATATATCACAAACCAAAGCACATTGTGATTCTAGACAACTGCCGTCCCTTGTACTAACTTTGAAGAGGATGAGAGAGGATGTTGAAAATGTTGCACATGATGACCGCAATGTTCTTAGACATTCAGATCTGTCAGCATTCTCAAAGTAAGAAGGGAACCCTGCAGAAATACTATTTGTGCTGATGACATATTACATTTCAACAATTGTTTTACTATTTCTTTTTTCTTCACCATGCAGATACAATACTGCCTCTTCTGTTAATAGGGTAATGTTCTGTAGCACCTTAGATGGCGAAAGCCTTATATTGTGAACATGACCTCATCTTATCAGAGCAATTGAAGTCTGTTCCCGATCATTTTGCACCACATTGTGATATGGACGGGTGTGTTGCCAATCCAAGGAAAAAAGGAAACCAGTACTTTACAGAAATTCTTCAATCTTTTGCAGTGAAATAATAAGAGAATCTCCATATCATAATGTGGCTCACAGTGGTTGGCAAGCAGCTGCTGGTAAAAATTGGACTCTGAAAAAGTAAGTGAGAGGAACAAAACCTCCATTTCTGGCCAGGTTTAATGATTTCCACTTTTGATCAGGCTCATACAGGGAATGTTGGGAGCTGTTCTCCACTTGATAATTCAGCCACGCAGAATATGGGGGCAACACATAATTTTCAATCTCATTCAAGTGGCAATCTGCCAAATCAGCATTCTAATGGGAATAGCAACAACAATGATGTGGCCTCCACCGATAAATGTGTTATTCCTAAGCTAGAAGTCTACGATGAGAAGCCAGAGTCCATATCAGCATTCAAATCTTTTCATTCCTCCACATTCGAATCTGTGCAGAATACACCTGGGAAGGCAACTAATGTGGAAGTTAACAAGGTTCAAGCCCAAACAAGGGGCTCAAAACAGCAGGTCCAGGTCCAGCACCACCACCACCATCACCACCATTATCATCATCATGTCCACAACTTGCAGCAGCATCAACTACAGCAAGACCACAGTGATGTCTCCCGGAAGAACATGGCTGGAGCTTCTCAGCAATGTGGATCATCGAATGTGTTAGGAGGGCCTGTTGAAAGTAATGCAGGAAACTATAGCGTGAATGGAAGCGCTTCTGGAAGTAACTATGGCAGCAATGGACAGAACGGAAGCAGCACTGCCTTGAATGCTGGAGTAACAAACGTAGCAAGTGAAAATGGGGCAGCTGGAAACGTTGGAGCTGGGGCAATTAGTGGGAAAAATAGTGGGAATGGATCAGATGAAGAACGAGTGGCACACAGAGAGGCTGCACTAAACAAATTTCGTCAGAAAAGGAAGGAGAGATGCTTTGAAAAGAGGGTAATTCATTTTTTCCTGTGCGTTTTGTGGGGGAGCAAAATAGAGCCCGCACTATATCCTACCGTTAACATAACAAATCAAAATTATCACGAAAAAAAAAAAAACCGGAGCAAAAAGAAGTCCTGACCTTTTTCAGCCTAGGAGTTTCTTGTTTTGAAATAATATATGATGCTCTGGGGGAGCTCCTGACAAATTAAAAAGTAATAGACAACATGACAATTATATCTCGCTATCATTTTGTAGGTCTAACTTATTACTGATAAAAAAAGGCCAAGCTTTTTACAGGATGTATGAAACCTAGTCTTCATTGTCTGTTGTTTTCCAGGTTCGATACCAAAGCAGGAAAAAACTGGCAGAACAACGGCCCCGTATCAGGGGACAATTTGTTAAACAAACATGGTATGATACCTCAAGTTTGGGTTCAAATTACAATCCATTATCATTGTTGCCTTTGCCAAGATCATTTTTATGAATCTGGGGAGATCATTAGTTCTAATTTTCATTTCTTAAACAGTTCCGACAATAAGGCAGGACAAGACTGTCAGAGCAAAGACCATGTATCTGGGGATATTTCTTCTGACAGTTTACAATAACAAGAGCTGGAGTGCAGATTTCTAACCCTTGTTTCTGACAATCCTTCTAGGTTTGTGTACATGGAACTAGCACTAGATTGGAATGTAAGGAAATGAGTGTTAGATTGGCTGTAGAAGGTTTTTTTGGGTAGTGGTATTACTATCTTTGTGAAAATGAACATTTGATTGAGAACTCAAGAACGTGCTTGCAGCCTTTATTTTGTGTTTGTGTAATTTGATGGATTTCTGGGAAGGGTTACCCTTTTATGTAGGTTAACCTGTCCACGAAATAAAGCTGTTTGTATAAGTGATTCGAATATTTTCAGTTTTATACTTTGTCATCATCCATTCCCTCAAAATGATTTGAGCATTATATCCTACTTTGTCATCATCATCTCTCTCAGTTTTTATTTATATGAAATTCATTAATGATATCAGAGCTATCGGCAAATGTCAGGTTTTCATCCCAAATCATCTTGCGGCACTTGGATTAGATGAGAACATCTATCTTATCTCAAAATTTTTTATAATTTTCTTTACAAATATTACTCAAATATAAAACATTTTTAAATTTTAAATTTTTAAAGATAAGAACCAAGGTGAGCTTAGTCTTAAAGATCTTTTGTAAGTTTCAGATGGATCAATTACAAGATCAAGAGCCAAGAAGATCAAGGAAGTAATGTAAGAATTGATGCAATCCATTTTGAAAGAATCTAGCAAGAGCTGAATATTCAAGATTGGTTTGAGAGGAGGAGATTCAGTGATCATTCACGTGATACAAGCTATGGAAGAGTGCAACATAAATTAGGGTCTATTATTATGGTTATGTGATTGAAGGCCTTAGACTTGTTTAATTAATTAAAGTGACTTATTTGATTAATTATAGGAATTAGTCTAGAATAATGGGGTTTGAATATATTTGGCCCACATGTCTTATTTTTATGAACTAGAGTTTTTGGGAAGGTCTTGTATTTTGGCCAAGTGCTTATTTGGAAAGTTACTTCTTAGGAACTAGGGTTTCAAGCATTTACTGTAACCGAGTACTATAGTGATACTGTAGCAGCCGTGGCACTATTCATGCAAGGGTATTTTTGGGAGAAAGGGCTTTATTTTATTTAGGATTTTAATTAGGTTTTGTTTTAAATACTCTTTGTAGTCTCATTTTAATCAGTTTATGAAATTTGATAAATTTATTCATTGTGAGTTAAATTTTATTCCTCTTGTTCTTGATTGAATTTTTGAACTTATCAAAAGTAAATTACAACCCTTTATGGCATTCCTCCTTATAATCTAGGTTCTTGAGACGGGTTCTTCAACAAGTCTAGATTTTAATATAATCTAGGTTCTTAAAATGAGTTTTCATCGAGTCTAGATTTTTCATCCATTGACTTGAGTTTGACTTTCTTGGGTGTGTTTTCAAATTGATTGTGGGTTCAAGGGATTCATTTTATGCAGGTTCATATCATTAACTTTTTCATTTAGTTATTTTACCTAATCACTATAATTTTTTTAAATTTTCAAAAAAAAAATACAAAATTAATATTCTAACTTTATATTCAAATAATATTTTTATTTAATTTTGTCTTTTAAAAAAAAAATATAAAAAAATATCTTAATTCAAACTATTTCGTTATTATTTACAAAAATTTTATTTGATTTCATTATCCAAACATGTCCTTAATATTTGTTTTTCTTTTTCTATTTTCCCAATGCTAGGTTGAAAGATTGTGGATCTACCAAATTCCATAGAAATTGCGTGCAACCCAAAATCTCAACCAGTTTGTTAATGCCTAAATTTGTATAATAGACCGAAAAGGAAGAAATACTGACTCTCAACCCACGTTGGCGATTTGGGCTTCGAGAAGGTGTTTTTCGTGTTCATCCATGAAATAAATAATAAATAAGTAAATAAAAATAAATAAAAAAGAGACATAAATTTATGTGATTCGGCATAAAAGCTTACGTCTACAGATTGTTGGGGGCAAAATCCACTATAACAGGTGACGATTTTACAATGCATCATGGCCTCACATATCGCTCAATATAATAGGAGAAATTACTCTCAGGAGAGTCCCTTTAGAGAATTGGTAGAGAGTGCATGGAGAGAGTATCCAATTTGTAAGGGAGCTGCTCCTTATATAGAGGTTATTTCCTTGAAGTAATAGAGTCCAACTTGACTTGTGATACATTTTCCTTTTAGGAGTCTGAGCCAACTTCTTTGCCTTATCTCTTGGTTTTGTCTCATCCCTTAGTGATAGATTTCCAGAGGGTTTGACCCTATCAATTTAGTCCTTAACCGATGCTCTTGATTCTTAAGGTCAACTTGTTTATCAAGAAGGCCTTGAGAATCTTCAAGTCAACCGCGGTGGAGGTAACTTGCAAAAACAAAAAAATTTGGTAGCTAGTAGTTTTTCACTATTGTGCAATGGAGATCTCCATGAGTGGTCTTCAAGAAATTGTAAAATTTGTAGTAAGGGCCTTCAAGGATGGGCCTTTGTGAAGTTTGTTTGAAAGAACGTTTGCGTAATGATTGTATGTGAATGTTTATCATTAGTAAAATACGTATATTTTTGTGCTTGGTGATTGTTTTTAGGTTTTCAGTGGCCTCAGCAGATTTTGCCCCGTGTTGTGATTTTTTGTTAGTGTTTTTTTATTTTTATGTAGATATAAGAGTTTGTCTGTAGTAACCCGCGCTTAAGTGGTCAGGGTGTCTGTCAACCCCCTAGATTCATCTTAGGCGGTTGCTAAGTTCGTCGACTCGTTTATGAAGGACACCCACGCAAGGCGGTTATAGAGCTTGGAGGCTCGTTCCCGAAGGTAACCTGTTGCTGGCAGTTGTAGCTAGTGGAGACACTCGGATGTGAGTGTAGCGGGAGAGTGCCTCGACCGCATAAGTCTAAAAGATAGGCATAATGGGGGATGCTCTGTAACGTCCGTCCTCGTGGTGGGTATTTTTACAAAATACTTTAGAAAATACGACAGGAATTACCGTCCGATTTAAAACATTTTTTACTGTTCTTCTCAGGGTGCAAGACTCTACGTTATAAAACAAAATTTGCTTTTATAATAAAAGAGGTTTGTGGTTTAAAACAGTGAAAAACATAAATCTTTAAAATAAAAAGGTCTTTCTTACATTTAAAACCTTCATGCCTAGACTTTCGTGCCCTTCTCCTTTGCCCGTGTCCCTCCTGAGCGTATTGCTCATTCAGTTCCTGTGGGGGGGAGGGGCACACATAAAAACTAAAATGAATCGAATACTCAGTAAGCGTTACTTCATACCGTTAAAATATAAAAATATAGGTTTTCAGTCATGCATTCATCATTCCATACATACTATACGTACATGCATACATGCTTTCGTTTGAAAACATCACTGACAGGGTTTTTCTTCTTTAAAACCGGTTTTCTTTTCTTAAAACGTTTCCTCCATCAGTGCCTCCATTTCTTAAAGAATGCGTGCATTCTTACGTTACTTTTTCTTTTCGTAAACGTCAGTAGACGGGGGTTTTTCATATTTAAAACGTGTTTTTCTTTTGGTAAAACTTTACCTCGTTACTGCCTTCATTTCTTGAAGAGTGCCATGCATTCATACATTCTTTTCTTATCACTTTCATAAGCCAGTGCACACTGTTACGCCCCGTGTGCTGGGGTTAGCGGCCTTTTGGGCCGATGGATTCGCCCGTGGCCACGGGTTAGAATCTATTTCCGTCAGGGATGCAGCACTGGGTGCACTACCAGATACTACCGCCCGGCATTACAATCTACCCATTCATTTATTTGGGTACCCCGTTCATTCATTTCATGTGGCCGTTACGTATTTTCATACATTTATGCACGCTCATGCCTTTCTTTCGTTCTTTCTTACGTTCATTCATTCATGGCGGCTCTAGAGAGCCGCAGCTTTCGTTCATTTCATGTGCATGAGCATGCCTTTCCTTTCTTTTCGTTTCATTCATGCTTTCATGAAAAAAATATCTTTTCGTGAGAAAACGTCCTTTCGTGAGAAAACTTTCTTTTGGAGCAAGAGCCCGAAAACCTCTTTTCGTTTATCGTCTTTTCTTTAAAAATACATACAATAATTACTACGTATAGTCATCCATTCACATGCATACACTTAATACTTTTGGGTGCGTAAACAGGGGCTGCCAAAGGAGGCCGTACATACTTATACTTTAAAAGCGTTACTTTTCATTCTTCTTTTCGTAAAAACGTCTGCCCTTGAGAGGGGAGACCGTCTCTTTTCTTAGACTTCGTAAGGAAAAACATTTTCTTTTTCTTTTTCATATCTTTAGAAAACTCTAGAAGAGTATGAACGTAACACTTACCTGGACTTCATGTTACTTTCATACCATACAGTCCGTTCATACCGTACAGTCCATTTATGCGTGTGTCAGATGGCAACCTACATGCATACATAACCTTAACGTTATTCTCTATCTAGTGCATAAGCAACTGACTAGAAATAGAGCTATGCTTTACTTAGAGAACACTCTCCTTCTATACCATGCTCTTTCACGTTTCTTACTATGATAAAAACCCTTAGAGACCCATTACGGTCTCTACTTCCTTTAACTTTGACGTTCTACTCCGAGTGCTTACTCAATAGGATGAACCCATGTTCATCTTAGGATTAAGACACTAGGACCTTTGTCCTGTTCTTCTTACTAACCACATTCCGACGCACGACTTAGACCAACCAAGTCATGCATCCCATTCTTAGACAGTACCTTCATCCTTACCCTCGTGCATCTTAGCTCACTCTATTTCTCATGACCATTCGTACACATCACACGGCTCTAAGCCAACCCTGAGGCTTAAGTACCGTGTCATCATACATAGGACAGATTACCCATTATTTAAGGTAAATCCGTCCGGCATATGTGTCTAACCAGACAACACACGTACTTTACCCTTTTATCATCTAAGACCCACATACCTTTCATTGGTCATCGGGTCGTATGGACAAGCGCCATACTCCGATACCATCCTTCTCTTGCCCGGCTAGCACGACTCTCCGTGGTACCCGAATCTCGTGACAGTTCATCCCAACACTTAGCCGATGGGACTCTGTTCATAACCACACTTTACGTCACGCCATATAGCTCGAAACTGTTCCCAAGCTACACCGTGACCTTGTCACATCACCTCACATACATCTTAGGTCATCACAGCGCAACTCCATGATGGACCACGTCACTTCATGATGTTGCCCAATCATGCTTCCGTTACACTGCTCTGATACTTTTTAGCCACTTCGCACTTATTCCCTACCATAAGCCAATCACATGGCGACACCCGTCGCCTTGGGCTAAGGCCATACTTCGCAGCCATTTCGGGACATTGTTCCACAGTTCCCGACACCATACACCAAGTTCTTCCCCTAACAATTATGCAATCATCCTCATCCTTGCGACACGCCATACGGTGTATCGCTGCACCTCAGGGAGTACACTCCATGCGTACTCCCTTCACAACACTGTGCCACATCACCACTACGGCACACGCGCTGTATGGTGCATCGTCTCACCACATGGAGTATACCCCGCGTATACTCCATTACGTCACTACAACACATCATTATTCTGGCATACACCCCATATAGTGTATTGTCTCACAACATGGAGTACACTCTTCGTGTACTCCATTCACGACACTACGTCACAACACCATTATGGCACACACGTCACATGATGCAGCACTTACCACATAGAGTATACTCCGCGTATACTCTACTCACAGAACCATGCCACGTCACCGCTATGGCACATACGCCATATGGTGCATCGCTCCACCACATGGAGTACATCCCACCTATACCCCACTTACGACACTCCGCTACGTCACCAATATGGCACACACGCCATATGGTGCATCGCTCCACCACATGGAGTACACCCCTCGTGTACTCCATTCACAGAACTACACTACGTCACTTCACAGCACAGTCCACAACACTACACAGCACAGACCACAACACTACACATCACAGACTACAACACCAACAGCACAGATCCCAACACTTCACGACACACTTCCCAATCCACCCAACACTTCACGCCACAGTTCACAACCTAGTCAACTAGCTAACATCTAGCATAAATAGCGAGGGATAGAGAATTATACCATCGACGGGATAACCCGTGCGTCGCTCTTTGACCATCACAGCGAATACGCCGGAGGAGCGTACGGGACACCGCGTACAGTGACTGTTTAAGTGTTTGGATAGCTAGGTGTGGTCTTGGAAGGGCCTACGGTGACCTTGATGATGATGGCAATGAGCGTATCACGGTGGATCTTGCCGTGTACAGTGGCGGTCAGTCACGCGCAGTGACTGTCCATCACGTGCAGTGATTACCCACCACATAAAGTGGTGGTTTAGGCTTGGGCTAGGCTAGTAGAGGTTGCTAGTGGAGCCGTGGAGGCTCGGTGGTCTACAGTGGTTGGCCGTGCACTGTGAGGGAGGAAAAGCCGTGGGAGAGTGTGGGGCGTGGGTGGTAGATCGGGGCCGTGGGTGGTACCATTGGGTTCATGGTGGCCTAAGGATGTCGACTAGGGTGGTCGTTCGTAGTGGGTGGTGGCGGACGACGGTGGATCGGGCTAAACCCGTGCGTCGCCACGGGAGACATCGGGAGGTGGAGGAGAGGCCTATTGGCCGTGGGTTTGCTGGAGGAGGAAGGGGGAGACCTTAGGAGTCTCGTGGTGGTGGCCGGTGGCCGAGATGGCCGCGCACGGCGTCGCTAGGAGGCCGCACAGTTAACCCGTGCCTGATGCACTTATGCTCGGGCATAGGAGGCTACCGGCGGGGAGAGGGAGGCCGAGATCACTGGAGGAGGCCGGTCGGTGGCTGGGGAAGCTACCCTAGAGGTGGTGGCGCCGGAGGACGGCACACGGTGGCGCTGTGGCTCCTAAGCCCGTTCGAGCTTGCATCGCCGCGGGAGGAGGAGGAGAGAGCATGGGAGGAAGAGGCCGGCATGGGTGGACTCGCCGGAGGGAGAGGAGGCCGGTGGTGTGGGCGGTGAGGCACGCCGGCGCATGGCGGTGCCGGGCTGGGGTTGGGACGGTTCGGGCGAGAGAGAAAGGAGGCTACGTACAGGGGGCTGAAAGGGAGGAGAGAGAAAGGGGAAGGAAAAGTGAGGGGCTGGGGTTTTATCCTAAAACCCGACATCTGAGGGTCTATAAAAATGGTCTACGATGACCCTTAAATACTGATTTGAAAATGCGTAAAAGCTAACTTATTTAAAAGCACTGAGAGGAATTAAGATAGAATATTATTTAAAATAATATTTCTTCATCATATATAAAATGATGAAGTCTTACTTAAAATATTTAAAGGAGTAAAACTATTAAACAAATAAAGATTCCATCATTATTTAAATCACCTAATATTTTAAATAACTGGAATCATTTATATAAAATGATTCCCTACAATTATAATATTTTTGGAGCTCTTCAAAGATATTATAATTGAGTTATTTAAAATATTCTTTATTTAAATAGTAAGTGGAATCTTCCATGTAAAATACACATTATTTTAAAACACAAACATTGCTTTATAAATTACGTAGTATCTTTTAAAACACACCATCGGGGTCTGGCACGTGTAACGGGGCTATTAGGCACTAGAGAGGGGAGTGGGCAGGTTGACGCATCTGACGTAATTGCTTACGTCAGAAGAAAGGAAGGAGCAGGGTGTTACATGCTCTCCCTGTGTAGCCATGGCGAATAGGTGTATTGGGAGATGCCCTCGACCACGAAACTCTTGGCGATGGGGATGATCAACTATGTAGCCTTAGCCAATAGGTGTAGTGAGAGATGCTCTCGACTGCATAACTCTTGGCGATGGGTGTAACAGAAATGAATTGCATGGCGCGAAATACAAACAATGAAGCGGATCTCAGGCTCCACTTGTGCATCTCAATTTATCTTCAACAAAATAGGTTGTTCGGTATCGCAGGCATCCTGGGCCTTTTTGCTGGTATTGCGAGCATAGACCTTCATCAATGCTAGATCATGGCTACCCATGGGTATCGCCCTTGTGTGACCAGCCTTCGCCACACTGAAGCAAGACAATCAAGTTTGCAAGCCTCAAACTTGTGATTTAGATTATTTAATCTAATCTGTTTGGTTTTTATTTTGGTATAAGGAGAGCTTTTGCTCCCGCCACAGAGTGTGGTCGCATTTTATCTCCTACTACACCAAAGAAGTTGAGCCTTATTTTAACATCAACGTGGTAGAGTCATTCTCCTGCCATGCTTTTCTTGCCAAGGCTACACGGTTGAGCATCTCTCTCGTTACGCCAATCACCAAAGTTACGCGGCCGAGGGCATCTTCCGCTACACTCCACTCGCCGAGGTTACGTGGTCAGGGGCATCTATTGCTACACTCCACTCGCCAAAGTTATGCGGTCGAGGGCATCTCCCACTACACCTATACGCCAAGGCTAAACAGTCGAGCACCTCTCTCATTACACCCATCACCAAGAGTTACGCGGTCGAGGGCATCTCCATCTACACTCCACTCAACAAGGTTACGCGGTCAAGGGCATCTCCCGCTACACCTGTTCGCCAAGGCTACACGGTCGAGCATCTCTCCCGTTACGCCCATTGCCAAGAGTTAAGCAGTCGAGGGCATTTCCTACTACACTCCATGTGCCAAGGTTACGCTGTCGAGGGCATCTCCTGCTACACCTATTTTCCAAGGCTACACGGTCGAGCCTCTTTCCCGTTACACCCATTGCCAAGAGTTACGAGCTCGAGGGAATCTCCCACTACACCTATTCGCCAAAGCTACACGATCGAGCATCTCTCCCGTTACGCCCATTGCCAAGATGTATGCGGTCGAGGGCATCTCCCGCTACACTCCACTCAACAAGGTTACGCGGTCAAGGGCCTCTCCCGCTACACCTATTCACCACGGATACATGGGGAGAGCATCCCCCGTTACACCCATCTTTTAGAGTCACGTGGTCGAGACATTTTCCCGCTACACTCCCATCACCAAAGTTACATGGTCAAAGCACTGTCCCACTACACTCACATCCGAGTGTCTCCATTCGCTACAACTGCACCAGCGGGTTACCTTCAAGAACGAACCTCTAAGCTCTATAACCACCTCGCGGTGGTGTCCTTCGGTAATGAGTTGACAGCTCAACAACCGCCTAAGATGGATCTAGGGGGTCCACAGGCACCCTAACCACATAAGCACGGGTTACTACAGAAAAACTCTTACATCCACATCAAAATAGAAAACACTAACAAAAAATCACAACACAAGGCAAAATCCACTGAGGCCACCAAAAACCCAAAAACGATCACCAAGCACGGAAATGTACGTACTTTGCTAATGATAAACATTCACAAACAACCACTATGCAAACGTTCTTATAAACAAACTTCACAAAGGTTCATCCTCGAATGCCCTTACTATAAATTTTACAATTTCTTGAAAACCACTCATGGAGATCTCCATTGCATAACAACAAAAAACTATCAGCTACCGAATTTTTTTTTTTTTTTTGTAGGTTACCTCCACCACGGTTGACTTGAGATTCTCAAGGTCGTTTTGATAAACAAGTTGACCTTAAGAATTAAATGCATCTGTTAGTGACTCTAGAAACCTATCACTAAGGGAAAAGATAAAGTTAAGAGATAAGGCAGGAAAAAGATAAGGCAAAGAAGTTGGCTTAGACTCCTAAAAGGAAAAGGTATCACAAATTAAGTTGGACTCTATTACTTTAAGGAAATAACCTCTATATAAGGAGCAGCTCCCTCACAAATCGGACTGCTCTCTCCATGCACTCTCCACCAATTCTCTAGATGGACTCTCTTGAGACTAAATTCTACCACTGTATTGAGCGATATGTGAGGCCAAAAGACATTGTAAAATCATCACTTGTTATAGTGGATTTTACCCCCAACAACCTGTGAACATAGACTTTTATGCTGAACCACGTAAATTCCTGTGTCTTTCTTTTGTTTATTTTTATTTGCTTATTTATTCCAAATCACAAGTTTGAGATTTGAAAACTTTGGTTATCTCGCTTGAGTGTGGCGAAGGCTGGTGACAGATGTGCGATGCCCACGGGCAGCCATGCTCTAGCATTGGTGAAGGCCTATGCCCGCGATGCCAACAAAAAGGCCTGGGATGCCCGCTATACTGAACGACTTATTTTGTTGAAGATAAATTGAGATGCAGAAGTGGAGCATGAGATCCACTTCATTTTCACTGAAGTATATTCCCACGACATGTAGCAGCCAAGTTTCTCGTGGAACCTTGAAGAGCTTTGTGGGAAAAGTCTTTAAAAAAAAAACTTTATTAGTAAAAACAAAATAAAAAATCTGAAAGAGTCAAACCAGAGTAATCCTTCTTAGGTTGTATCCAACTATTCATTGACTAAAGTTGTTCGCTACCAAAGAGTATCTCACGGTTAAGTAATTAGCAAGCAGCACCTCTTGACGAGCAAACCATGCATGGACTAAAGTCCCTGTGGCGAGTAAACCCACTTTGGCAAGGAAACAAGTAACTAACAGCAACTCGTAGTGGTGAGAACCGTTGGTGAGGAACTTTAGTGGAGTTATGGCGGTGAGTACTATTGGCAAGGAGCTTTGGTGGTGAGTTAGATGGCGATTGGACCTTTGCAGTGAGCTATGGTCTAGCAAGCTGCCTGTGATGCATAACTGGTGAGAACGGCGAGGGACTTGGGTCGGCAACACCGTGTGGGAGATGACCTCATTGCTGGTGACAACAAAATCCACCAGCTTCAGTTGTGGCTGGCCACCACGACCTACTGCTTGACGCTATCTTTGTTTCATGGAAGGAAGCCTACTGGCAGTAGAAACTACCATAGGTGGCCTCTAGTTGCTACTATGGGTTGTTCGCTTGCTGGCCTTCGACCTTTTTCAATGGGTCATCGCAGAAAAGTCTGGCGATAGAAATCTCTAGCACCTCAGGTCGTGGTGGGCAGTGGTCCTTACTGGCACACGATGCATGCATGCCTATCTTCGACAACGTACATGGTGTGGTCGATGGCTACTTATCGGTTGACTCAATGAGCGGGGCAATTGGGAAAAGGGCCACTATGCTGGTGACAGAAGTCGCTAGCGATCTGTGTGGCAGTTGCTGACTGGCTCGCTAGTTAACGAGTTGCCGACGAGTGGCTCTACCCACAGTATTGATCCATGCCTCCATCCGTTGGATCCGGTAGTGCTACCGAGCGGGAAGCGCCTCTCTAGTGACAGAAAACACCAGTGGACTCAGTTGTTGCCACTAGTGGTCTCGAAAGTCCCTAGGTGGTTGACAGGTGATTTCCCTATTGGTCCTAGGCTCTTGGCAGCGAGATACTGGCGGGGAGACCACCGTCGACTCATTCCTAGTGCTCGGCCTAGTGGCCAGGATAGTGCCGCCCCGGTCACTGAGGTGGTGGGCAAGAAGCCATGCACGATGAGCCCCATTGGGGGTTGTGCCGAGTCTTCCTCACGGTAGCGCATGGGACCATGCACATTACGTGCATGTGCATGGCGTACGTCACGTACATACTTGATGCACGTTCACAGTGTACACTCCTGGGTCCTTCCACGCACACAGAGATATAGATATATATTATATATTTAATACATTTTAACAGTACTTTCGAAATAAAATAATGAATGCAAGGTGGAGGAACTTATCTTATATTCTGGAGAAGAACTCGTGAGCCAGGGAGTTTCAACTTTTGTAGATGATCTTGCCAGTTGTGAGTCGGAGAATATCTTTTCCCAATTCCGGTATAGAGAATTAGTCGATCTCACAGACAGCATCAACTGTTAATGCCTAAATTTGCATAACAGATCGGAAAGGAAGAAAGAGTGATTTTTGACCCACGTTGGTGATTTGGGCTTTGATACGGTGCTATTCGCATTCATCCATGAAATAAATAATAAATAAGCAAATAAAAATAAATAAAAGAGAGACATAGGAATTTACGTGGTTTGGCATAAAATCCTATATCTACAGGTTTTAGGGGGCAAAATCCACCATAACAGGTGATGATTTTACAATGTCTCATGGCCTCATATATCGCTCAATACAATGAGAGAATTTAGTTTCAAAAGAGTCCCTCTAGAGAATTGGTGGAGAGTGTATGGAGAGAGTCTATCCGATTTGTAGGGGAGTTTCTCCTTATATAGAGGTTATTTTCTTGAAATGATAGAGTCCAACTTGACTTATGATGCATTTTCCTTTTAGGAGTTTGAGCCAACTTCTTTGCCTTATCTCTTTCCTGCCTTATCTCTTAACTTTATCTCTTGACTTAGTGATAGGTTTCCAGAGGGTTTGATCCAGTCAATTTAGTCCCTAACACAGTTAATTCCGCATGTCTCCACAAATTGAATTGACCTCTAAATTACAGGTCATTGGAAAAAAAAAAAGAATAAATAAAACTTGCTTGAAAAAAAGAATTGGCTGGGCCACCTTGGCCCTTCCTTGTTTGGTCGTTTGGTTCAATTTTTGGTTTGTTGTTGACTTCATTTTAGGTCTCAAACCCATTTGTGTTGGCCAAGTCTTACTGTGTGTTTGGTTGTTAAAATCAACTTAATTCATCTCAAACCAATCATTGATGAGACCCACAACTTTTTGAACTTCTCATAAAAAAATAAAACATATATCAACCTACTTAATACATTTTGTAATAAAGTAGGAGGCATCCTTAGTGGGCGTGCCCCTACCACTTCCCTTATTGGGATGCCAGGCATAACGCCTGGCATTACTTCAGGCGTTATGCCTAGAGTCATGGTCGTAACGTAGGCTAGCCTTTACACATATTCACTTGTGGAAAAACTACACATATGATCTTTGAAGTATTTCTTTCACTGTGTATATTTACATAAATTCTAACATTAGTATCAGAGCCAGGTTAGTTGTTCCCAGTGATATATATATCTGTTTTTTTTTTCTTGATCATGTAATACTAATATTTTCTTCCTTATGATCTATGAATTTGATCATGTGCAAAAATAATTTGATGACTCTCTGTTTATAAAACATGTTTGAGATTGTTAGAAATGTCATGACCTTTTACCGTAAGTTTTTATTTATCTCCGTTTACATGAACATCGCACCATTGTTAGATGTATTTTGACAGTATGAATTTTTTTGTTGATTTGGATAAATATTGTATTGTATCCTTGAGGTTAGTATTCATCATGCATTGCACCTTGACACTATGCACGATGTTAGTACTCACCAGGTGCTGCATGCATTATAGTGGTGCAGCGTGCACCACAGGCGCAACCACCATGGTTGTTGCTTGAAGTGATGTTCAAAGCACACCGGTGTGCTCTTCCATCCCGAAGTGGCTGTGAACCGATGGTTCACTATAGTGACGGCAAGTGGTTGTTGTTTTCTTTATGGCATTGTTCACATGAACAACAGTCGATTTGTGAGGTTGAAGAAGGCTATTGACTTGTGTTTTTTTGTTATAAAAACAAACGGAGTGGACTTTTTTAATTTATTGGTCCAACCCCTTTTTTTCAAATTCTGTTTTACAAAAAGGATGGGCCTGGGTCACAGTTATTTATTAAAAAAAATGGATTTGGGCTTCTTTTTTTTTTAACCTAGCTCAAGAATGTTTTTAAGTTGTAACAAACTTGAAGTCTTTTTTGGCTTATGACCCATTTTCTGGCCCAACCTGTGAGGTTTATTCTATTAAAATGGAAAAACAAGTGCTTTTCGTGTGTGTTGAACCCATGACCTAGAGGGATACGAGTAGGTGCACCACTAGGCTACTGCCTCCTTTGGTGATAGGTGGGGTTCTTATTTCATTTATGAACTAATTGTGCCGAAAAAAAAATTATGTTTTATTTTTTAGCATAACTATTTCTTCATATATTTGATTGGTTTATGAAATTATCATTGGATTAGTAAGGCTATTTAGTTTTATTTTGGCCTACAAATATTTTTTTAGTAGTGATAATTAGTGGGAGTATGGTTGAAATTAAATTGAATTTTTTAGTCTCCCATATAATTTAAAATTGTGTGAAAATTAAGTTGAAAGTTAATAATTAGGCATTGTGGCATAAGAGATGATTAGAAAGCCTAGTGAATTTTTGATTTTGCGATATGTCTAAATTATTTTTCTCTTTAACTTAAGTTGACACATCATTTTTTTTTAATGTGTGTGTAATATCTAATTTGTACAATTTTTGTAACAAAATGGCATCGAAAGGTATTGTTGTCGATTTGAACCAAGGAGAAAAATTGGATGGAAAGAATTATGACATTTAGCATCGTAGGATCCCATATGTCTTGAATGAGCAAGAGATCTTGGAGACCTTAACTCACTCCCTAACTCAGTCTGAAAATGGGAACTCAGACAAACACTAAGAGGATCATGAGGCCTTTGAGAATTGGCTCAAGAAGGATCAATGTGTGCGCTTTACTATGTTAAGTAGCATGCACAATAACCTGATCGGTGAGTTCGAGGAATACAACACTACTTAGAGTATGTGGCAATCACTGAAAGTGAAGTTCGGGAGAACTTCTGCCACGAGGTTGCACGGATTGACTATGAAGTTTGACTCTTACAAGATGCATTTTGAACACATGATAAAGTTGCATCTTAGAGTGATGTCATCAATGATCCATAACCTCAGAGTGGCTGGAAACAATCTGAGTTATGAGCAACAAGTCCAAGTAGTGATACACTCACTACCCAGTTCTATGAGGACATCAAAACCTTTGATAATGTATTGCATCATTTGAAACTTAAGGTTGAACGCCTAGAGGCTATTAAGCCTAAACATTCATTCTATTTGGCTAAATCTGGCTCGCGTAAGGCAGTTAGGCCTAAGCGCAAAAATAACAAGTTTAGGGTAACTAATGGACATGTTCAAAAAGAGTCAAGAACTTTCAAGTGCAGCAAGAGAGGCAAGCGCGGGAAGAACAAGTCCAAACAGGACTACTTTAATTGTGGAAAGAAAGGTCACTTCGCTCATGATTATACTGAGCCGAAGAAAGTACAATTTGACTATTCTCTTTCTGTTTATGTAATTAGTCATGTGATGGTTGCTCATTCCTATCCTATGTGGACTATTGATTCAGGAGCGACTGAGCACATAGTAAAAGATAGAGTCGAATTTGTGGAGTATCGTTGAATTCCTGTTGGGAGTCGTGATATCAAGGTAAGGAATGAAGCTAGTGTGGAGGTGTTGGGAGTTGGTACCTACAAGCTAGTCTTGCAAGACGGCCGCATTCAATTACTCCATGTGTTATACACTCCCGAAATAAGAAGAAATTTAATTTCCGTAGTTACTTTTATAATATTTGATTTTCGCATTTTATTTGAAAACAATGGTATTTCTATATTCTTGGAAAATATTTTTTATGGCTCTGCTTTTCTTTCATTCGGTTTTATGATAATGAATTTGGATTATTCAAATGTGAATGAATGTATTGTTTTTTTCACTGAATCTGATAATTTAGATTCGAATAAATGGCAAGCTAGGCTTGGTTATATTGGGCAAGAAATGATGACATGATTAGCAAGAGAAGGCCTAATAGGAAATCTTGCTAAAGTCACATTGCCCACACATAAATATTGTTTGATGGGAAAATAAAAAAGAAAACAGTTTGGAAAAGAACCAAGAGCATATTCTCTTTTGCAATTAATCCACTCAAATATTTGTGGCCTAATGAGTGTGAGGGCTACACACGGGGTTGTATATTTCATCACATTCATAGAAGATTTTTCGTGATATGGTCACGTTTATTGATTTCCCATAAGTCTAAAGTATTGGATTGCTTTAGACAATATATGAGTTTGGTAGAGAATAAATTAGACAAGAGTATAAAGGCTCTAAGAGATTACTGTGGGCGTGAATATTTGTCTGAGCAATTTAAAAGGCTCTTGATGAATAAGAAATTAAAAGGCAGTTGACGATGCCATATATGCCACAACAAAATGGCATGGCGGAAAAGAGAAATTGAACACTGCTTGAGATGGTTAGATCAATGATAGTATAAGCAAACTTACCAATATCATATTGAGCGATGCACTTTTAACTACTACCTACATCTTTAACCTAGTGCCCTCCAAATCAATGTCATCTACTCCGTATGAACTTTGGACTGGCGAGAAACCCTACTTGCATATGGCCATGGGGTTTAGCGGGCTTTATTCACGATTCTTTTCATAAATATGAAAAGCTGGGTCCTGGAGAGAAGAAGTGTATCTTTATAAGATATCTTGATCACTCTAAGGGATATGTATTAATTGGTGAACAACCAGATGGAACGATATCTGAAATTGAGTCGAGATGTGAATTTCATCGAAGATGAATTTTCAATTAGAGGCAAGGTTGATAGGAGTTTGGAACTCCAAAAACTTGTGGATCAAGAGGAAGCCACTCCCAGCATCCTAGTTGAGAATGATGAAATTTCTCAAGCTCTTAAGAACAATGGGAGTGATTTAGCTCCAAGTAATAATATACCACTTGTTGGTTATCCACAACAGCTTCAACCACGTAGGAGCTCACGTGGAAATGTTCATCGTCATCGATTTAGAATTGAAGGAAAATTTTTCATGGTAGGGTTACAAGATGATGATGAGCCTAGAACCATCCAAGAGGCTCTCTCATCGTCTACAAAAAATGAGTGGATTAAAGCACTAAACGATGAGATAAAATCTATGATGACTAATCAGATTTGGGATCTGGTAGACCTACTGCTAGGGCGAAAGACCATTGGGAACAAATGAGTTTTAAAAGTCAAACGTAAAGCTGAGGGGTCAATAGAAATGTATAAAGCTCGTCTTGTGGCGAAAGGATATACCCAACAAGAAAGTGTAGACTATGAGAAAACCTTTTTTCTAGTAGTAAGGTTTGCCTCAATTCGCCTGATTCTAGTCATTGTAGCGCATTTGGATTTGGAACTTTATCAGATGGACATTAAGATGGCTTTTCTCAATGGAGAATTAGATGAAGAGATCTATATGGATCAACCCACAGGCTTTGTGGTTAAAGGTTAAGAGTGCAAAGTGTGCATGCTCAAACGATCTATATATGGCCTAAAGCTATCATCTAGACAATAGTATCTCTGATTCCATTAGCCATTCTCTAGAATGAGTTTACGATGATCGCAGAAGACCATTGTATTTATATAAAAAGGTCCAAAATGAGTTTTGTGATGTTATCATTATACGTTAATGACATTTTGATGACTGGAAATGATAAAGGGATAATTTTCGCCACTAAAGGATCAGTTGTCCCTCAATTTTGAGATGAAGGACGTGGGCGAGGAAGAATATATTTTGGGAGTTAAGATCTATAGAGATCATTCAAAGAGACTTTTATATTTGTCTCAACAGACTTATATAAAGAAGGTTATTGAGCGCTTCTAAATGAGTAATTGTAAACTCATTAACAACCTCATTGCTAAAGGCGAGACCTTATGTCAACAAATGTATCCTAAGATTTCAAGAGAGATAGAAAAGATGACTCGTGTTCCTTATGCTAGCGCTATTGGCTATTTGATGTATGCAATGATGTGTACTCGACTAGATATATGCTATGCAGTTGGCTTGGTCAGTAGATTTCAACCTAATCCTAGACTTACTCATTGGAAAACAGTCAAAAAATTTTAAAATATCTCAAGAGAACTGCAGACTATACAATATGCTATGTGGGTTCAGATTTGTAGCTAAATGGTTACAGTGATGCTGATTGGGACAGTGACCTAGATGAGCTCAAATCGACAATTGGATATATTTTCTTGCTTAACAATGATGCCATTACATGGAGTAGTAAGAAACAACTTTATATAGCTTTATCCACCATAGAGGCAGAGTATATAGCATGTTCAGCAGTAGTTCAGGAGGCTGTTTGGTTGAGGAAGTTCCTTCAGCACCTATATATCGGTGCAGATTATTCTGATCTAGTGACGATTTTTTGCTAAGGATTCAAAGTATCATGGAAGAACCAAATACATTGATATCCGATATCACTACATTAGAGATATGATGGCACAAAAGAAAGTGGTCCAAAAACATCTATCTACAAATCACATGGTTGTTGATTCCTTGACAAAGCTCATAGTGAAAGACGCTATTATGACTCATGTTAGGAGTTTATGACTGTGTAGATTGTGATTATAATTCAATTGACACAGTAATGTAAACTTTCTTTGGATATATTAATGCAATGTGATATTTTCTTTCAGTTTGCCTTTATCATATTGCATGACTTGTATATACACACAAGGTATGTTAGGAGTAATGTAAACTTTCTTTGGAGATACTAATGCAATGTGGTATTTTCTTTTAGTTTGCCTTTATCATACTGCATGAATTGTACACACATACGAGGTATGTTAACAGGCTTAGATCGGTTCACTTATACGAGCGATCACCTTTGACGCTGCAAAGAGGTAACGAACAAAGATGAGACATTGTGTCACATAATACTTTTCTAAAGAGGGATAAGAATGACACAAAAAGATATGTTTCCTTAGTGGGAACCAAGATGAGGTTCATTATATTTAAGGGAACCGTGCATGGACATCCCACAATCCATGTAACCTATAGTAAGCCATATGTGAGATTCTCTTTGGCTCCTTAGCAGCGAGTAAATAGAAAAACTCGGGTTAGACACAGAAATTGGGTCTAGACTAAGATCTGTATGGTGTTTAATATGGACATACACTTTTTGAGAAAAAGAGATCCATCGTAACATGTATTTTATACTACACGTGCTCTTACGACCAGATATGGAAGTGAATGAATAGTTCCCTATTTCTTTACTGTGTGAGTCCTATATTTTATTTTTAAATGCACTTCTTGACTTTTGACAATGTCATAAGATGGAGGTTTTGATGTTTGTTAATCTAGTATGTTGTCTATGATCATATTTGATACGGTCTAAAGAGGTATTGTTGGGAAAGCAGTTAGACTAAAATTGAGTGACATGAGGGCGAATAGAAGACTATTCGACAAAGCATTTTTTCGATTGTGTTTGATGACGTCAAACTTTGGCGCTACAATTTGGTACTGACAAATTTTGGGAACACATCGCGATAAATCAGAAGCAATTAAAGCATAGTTCTGAGTTTTTTTTTTTTAACTCAAGAGTGATCGAATATGCTTGATTAGATGCGATCGAATGAGTCTAGGGCATATGATAAAATTTAAGGATGTTGCTATGCTGGTCTTTTCTTGGAGAGATTTGGTATAGTGCTTTCACACAAAATTTTTTTTTCAGGTGTACTTAGGGGTGCTACCCGCATGGTGCGGGACTGGGGCACCCCCTTCCCGGCCCCCGCCCCGCACCATATGGGTGGAGGGGTTTCATACCCCACCCGCTATCGGGGGGTGAGTTGAAACCGCACCTCGCCCCGCCCCGCCCCGCGCTCAACCCATTGTCTAAAACTTTTTTTAGTCTAAAAAATTATTTTAGACCCAAATTATAATATAATTTAAAGTATAAATTGAAATTTATACAATTAAAAAAAATATAAACTCATTAGAGTTATATTTTGAATTGTCTTGGCCTCTTAGACCAACCATTATATAAGAGGCCAAGACAATATGATAGTGATAGTTAAGCAATGTGAAATTTACTGTTAAGTCTTACATTGCTTAATTATCATTATTGTATTATTTTGACCTCCTATATAATTGTTGGCCTAGGAGACCAAGGCAATCCATTAACTTCAACTTCAAATTTTTTACAAATTGTATATATGTATATACAATATATTTATATAAATTATTTATATAAATATTAAAAATTATAATTTTTATATTAAAAAATTAGGGAGTGCGGAGCAGGGGGCAAGGCCCCGGCAGGGTCAATTCGCTCCCAACCCCGCATGGGGTGTTCCATGCAAGGCGGGGTAGCGGGGGCGGGGCCCCACTGCCCACCCCTATGTGTACTCGATGCTTGCACAACCTATTTGTTTGTATGAATGAGATAAAGAACACGATGAGAGATATATACTTGGGGCATGCCCACTATGTGCGAGTGTGAGATGTAATAAAACAGGAGGTGCCCTTAGTGGGCGTGCCCCTACCACTTCCCTTATTGGGATGCCAGGCATAACGCTAGGCATTACTCAAGGTGTTATGCCTGGAGTCATGGCCGTAACGTAGGCTGGCTTTTAAGGCCAACAATGGTTACCATGCAAGGAATTAAATTAGTCCTCCTTTCCTAGTAGAGCTATATCTTTGGATTTTGGGAGCCTCTTTGTTATGTGAGTGAAAATAGTTAGGCTGTTGGCATATTGAGTGTGTCTCTAGATTTATCTACGTAGCACACTCACACACTGGGTGAAGGTGAAATCAGAGGTTTGAACATTGGATTCACTTGTGGAACTACACAGATTATCCTTAAGGTATTTCTTCCGCTGTGTATATTTACATAAATTCTAATACATTCAAACACATTTATCAACCTATTTACATTTAAATATATCTTAATAGAACTCACAAAATATTACAATTTAAAAATTAACTCAAAGCATCTGAGATCATCTCAATATCCAAATGTTAAAAAAAGCTCGACCATTTTTAGCCTAATTTTTGGCCTATCGTTGACCTCTAATTGTCCTTGACCCGTCTAAGGCCCATTTTCTCGGTCCAGTTTATTTGTGTTTTTGAAATAGGTCAAGTTCACCATTCAATTTTAGTGCAAGTTATACTTTTAACATTGGATTGTTACTATTTTTCATTATCTCATTACCAACAAATCAATTTATTTGAAGGCCAAGCTCATGCTCTTGCTTCAACTCTTGCCGCATTAGATCATTCCAAAAAAAGACAAAAAAAAAAAAAACACAATGTGATTTGAGTTTGATGGATGTTGAAGAGTAAGAGATATGAATGTTTTCAAATCAATCTGTTATCCCTTTCCATTTAGGAATGATTTGATCATTATCTCCTAGATTGATTTAATATTATATTGTTAAATAATAATTTGTGTTATGAAGAGACATCATTACTTTTAATTTTTGATTTTATTATATGATATATAATTAAATTAAGATTATTAAAAAAATAATATATCCTGTTAAAATGAGAGCTATATTATATATGTAGTTAAATTTAAAATTATTAAGGGTAAAATAATATAGCTTTTATAATCAATTAAGTTAATAGTCTTCATTTAAAGTTAGTAGTGCCAATTAATCTACCGCGTGTATTTTTACAACTCATCTCATCTAATAATTACAATTTTTTAAATTTTCAGACAAAATAAAATAAACAATTCAACTTTTTCAAATCTTAAAATTAAAATAATATTAAAATAATATATTCTAACAATATTTTATTTAATTTTTCAACTTATATTTCAACTCATCTCATCTCATCTATAAAAATAAACTAGTATTTTTAATTTTGAAGCTGATAATTTATAAAAATATTAAGTTATAGAAGAATTTAAAGATATTTTAAACTCTTTAATACTAACGCATGCCTTTTGGTTTTTTTTTTTTAAATAAAATTATTTCATTTCATATTTTTAATATCAAAAAATCTTCACAACCTCCTACTATTCACCTATACTCCACATATCACATTTTTTTTTAATTTTTTTTCTTTTATCAAATATTTATTATATGAATAGTGAATAAAAAAATTTGAAATAATTTAAAAAGAATAAATTCAAAAAAAAATATTTTTAAAAAAATATTAAAAAATTTAAAAATTTAAAAAAGTGTGCAATGTAGAGTATAGTGGAGGTTGTGTAACAGAACCCTTTTAATATTATGGGAACACGTGTTAAAGAGTGATTTGCCGCTCAAGCTACCTCGGCACTTGGCCGACTTGCTTGTGCCCCCGCTCCCCCCCGACAAGAATGTTTGCTTGTAGCATGTAATGTTCGCACATAAGACATAATTGTGGGAAAGACTATAAATCAGCAGCAAATGTGTTCTTTGCTAATTATATTGTACCATGTTCTTTTTTTTTTTTTTTTTTAAATAATCAAACTTTCATCATTAAGAAAGCAAATGCTGGATACAAGGAGGGAGATCCTCCAGAGTGATGCTCTCCTCAGAGGGTTTTAATGCATCCTTTGTTAAACAATGAGCAGTACAATTAGACAATCTAGGTGTATACTGGACAGACCAGGAAGGCTTTCACATGAGTTTTGCTTTAATGTCTTGAAGGATCAGTCCTGATGAACTCTAGTCCATTGTCTCTCTGTTGAGATCTTTAACCACATTAAGAGCATCCCCTTCAATCATTAGGCTAGGAATTCCTAGTTGTTTGCAAAATAGGACAACTTTGAGTGCTGCCATTGCCTCTGCAAGTTTAACATTATGATACACACTTCTTGAGGATCTCAAAGTTGCGATCACATGAGCATCCCAGTTCCTGACCACCACACCTACTCCCATTCTACATCTTGTTTGATCAACTGAAGCATCCCAATTGGCCTTGTAGACATTTAAAGGAGGAGGCCACCAATTTTGGTCTTGAGGCCTTTCTGGTTCCACAGCAGGTTGTTCACTATCATTGGCCTCTTTGAATTCACTGATCATTCGTAGTGCAGATTGAGCAATCCTTAAAGGGTTCTCAAATTTCTCTTCGAACACAAAGAGGTTCATTCTCTTCCACACATGGTATGTTGTGACAGCAAACAAGCCTATGTTGCCCTGTAAATGGTAGGCTTTCTTCACTGTAAACAATTCATCTTTAGTACACCTCCATATAAGTTTATCAGGGTTACCACTCCAGTTGATAGGAATCTTGCTAATGTTCTGGACGTCTTCTTCTATAAAAATGTTCCTCAAAACAGGAAGATTCCAGAATTTAGTGTGCTCATCAATCAAGTTACTGACATGCCAGTGTGCATATCTCTCATCCATAGGGGTTTGCACTCGAAATGAGGAAGATTGTGGAATCCATTTGTCTTTCCATAAGTTTACTCTTTTTCCATTCCCAATTCTCCACATCAAACCTTCCTCTAAGACAGTTCTAGCCTCCAAGAAACTCCTCCAAAGAAATGAAGCATTGCTGCCCAGTTTTGCATGGAGGAAATCAGACCTAAAAAAATATTTAGCCTTCATCACCCTTGCTGCCAATGCTTGGGGCTGTTGTATTAGTCTCCAGCCCTGCTTAGCTAGTAAAACTAGATTGAAATGTTCAAAATCTCTATAGCCTAAACCTCCTTCTACCTTGATCTTCCCAAGCAATTTTCAGGGAAGCCACTGAGTTTTAATTCTATCACCTTTGCTGCCCCATCAAAACTATTGCATAAACTTGTTAATAGCGTTGAGGATTGTTCTAGGGAGCTTGAATATACTCATACAGTAAGTAAGAATAGCTTGCACTATAGAGTTTAGGAGCACTTCTTTGCCTGCACTGGAAATGAATTTTACTTTCCAATTATGTATACGGGTTCTAATAGAGTCTAGTATAGGTTTAAAAGAGGCAAGCTTATTTCTTCCCACATAGGAGGGTAGGCCAAGGTACTTTTCAATGCCTTTAGCTTCCATCATTTTAGATGTTGATAAGATGACTTGTTTAGCCTCAACTAGTGTGTTCTTGCTGGAAAAAAAATAGTAGATTTCTCAAGGTTCAGCCTCTGACCTAAAGTCGCCTCAGAAACATTGAGAATTCTGATTAGTCTACTCCACTCAAGGCCATTAGCTTTGCAAAAAAGCAAGTTATCATCTGCAAAAAAGAGATGGTTAACCAACAAAGACCCCATTGCAAAAGGAAAACTATATATATGGCCATTTTCTCTCAGTTGTATCCAACAGATTTCCAAGGACTTCAGTACAAAGGATGAAAAGATAAAGGAAAATAGGGTTCTCTTGTCTTAATCCTCTAGATGGAAAAAAAGATTGTTGAGGGACACCATTGAATAACAGGGAGTATTTTACTAAAGAGACACACATCATTACCATGTTTGTCCATCTCTTATCAAAACCCATCTTGAGTAACACTACTTCTAAAAAGGGCCACTCGATCCTGTCATATGCTTTGCTCATGTCCAACTTCATTGCCATATACCCCTCCTTTTTGCTTTTCATTATGTGTTTCATTGAATGCATTGCTTCGTAGGCAACAATAATGTTATTAGATATCAAACGCCCTAGAATAAAAGCACTCTGGGAGGGAGAGATCAACTTGGGCAGAAATGGTTTCACTCTATTTGCTATTACTTTGGAAAACACTTTATAAACCACATTGCAGAGACTTATTGGTCTATATTCAGTCACCAGTGTAGGATTTCTCTTCTTTGGGATCAAAACAATAAAGGTTTCATTGAGCTCGGGTATACCTCTATTGGAGTTGAATATCTCCCTCACAGCTTCCACCACTCCATCACCAACTACATCCCAGTGGTCCTGGTAAAATACAATCGAGAACCCATCATGTCCTGGGGAACTCAGCAGGTCCAATTCAAAAAAAGCACTTTTTACACTTTTTACCTCTTCATATGAGCAATCCTTAGTCAACTGGCAGTTCATCTCGGGTGTTACTACTGAATTGAAGTCCACAAGAGTCTCCTGAATGCCTTTCAGGTTAGATGTTTGAAGCAAGTTCTGGAAGTACTTTTGAAAGATATCACTAACTTTTGAGATGTTACTGACAATCTCACCTCTTTCATTTTTTGATTTTGCGAATGCAATTTGTCTTTTTCCTTTGAGAGGCACATTTATGGAAATAGGTTGTGTTTTTATCCCCCTCTCTTAACCATAGCTGTTTTGCCCTCTGCCTCCATTTAATTTCCTCATCTGCTAATAACAGGTTAACTTCACTTGGAGGCCTTTGATAGTGTCATTAAATACACCTTGGTTCAATCTCTACAGCTCTTGGATCATAGCATATCTATGTCTAATTTGATGTCTTTGGTTCCAATTTGCTTTTTTGACCAGAATTTCAAAGAATTCTTGCAACTGTCCAGTCCATGTTGGAGATTTTTCAGTGGATGATCCCCTCTACAAGATGTCTGCCAAGACCTCTTTACTATGTCCTTGCACTCCTGTTTCGAGGACCAAAGAGCTTCATACCTGAATAATCTATTCTTATTGTTAGCCCCAACTTCCTCATTGTCACTGGTAATTAGTAGAGGGGAATGATCAGAATTGAGGACAGATAAAATTGAGACCTCACTATGGCTGAATTGGAGTGGCCAGGCCAATTTCCCAAAGCTTTATCCAATCGTTCTTTAATGAAGTCTCTCCCCTCCCTATTATTGCCCCATGTATACTTGGATCCTATATAACCCAGATCACTCAAGTCACAGTCATCAAGAGCTATTCTAAACCGTTCCATTTGGGCAAAGGGTCTTGTAGCTGACCCTATCTTCTCATCATTACTCAATATTTCATTGAAATATCCCTTACACAACTAAGCCATTGAAGGATCAGGTTTAAGCAAACTAAGGAGTCTCCAACTATCCTTCCTTTTTTCTGTGATAGGGTTACCATAGAAACCTGAAAGCCTCCAAGGCTGACTTCCAAACTCAAGTGTAATAGTCACTGAAATATGACTATTTAAGTAGGAATGCAATTGAGCATTAACCTTAGTTTTCCAAAAAAGGGCAAGGCCTCCACCTTTGCTTATGCAATCAACCACATAGCTATGTTCAAAACCCAACTTGTTTCTCACTTTCTCCACCTTGTATATGTTACTTTTAGTTTCTGCCAAAAAATAACTCATGGGGATCTTTCTTTCACCAATAAGTGAAGTTCACTAACTGTCCGAGGGTTCTCAAGCCCTCGGCAGTTCTAGCATAGGAGCTTCATGGGGTTTGGCAGTGCTGCATAGCAGCCACTACCTTGAGCACAAACTCATCTCTTTCCTCTGCATGAGCTTCTTTTCTTCTTTTATTAGCCACTCCTTCAATGCTTGCTTGAGCCTTTCTTGTCTTAGCTTTACTTGAATTATCCATCTCCATGTCACACGTGTTTGTTTGAGTCTCCTTGTTGACTTGTCCTGCACGTGCCTTCCTTTTCCATCTATTAGACTGACCTTTATCCCTTAAGGGAGTAATCTTGTTAAGCTGGGCAGAAGGGTCACTATCTTCAGAGAACTTCACTTGATCTTGCTTGGACTTCACTAATGACTTTCCTATTAAAACAGGATTCTGCTCCCCTTTTATAGTCAAAGTTGATTCATTTCCCAAGGAGGACTCTACTATTTTACTTGCCTCCCCCTTTGCATAAGGAATGTAAGCTTTCCTATGGGAATTTTCAAAATCTCCCGTATCATAACTGTCTTTTTTACTTCCCTCCACATTTAAAGCCTCATGATCTCCCGCCACAAAATCCTCCTCAATTCCCTGCTTTCCATGATTGACTTTTTCATGCTGAGTGCCTCCATACTCCTCCCTCTGCTTGTTCTTTGACCACCTACCATGGCCCGGGCCCTTTCTGGTTTGGGGAGGCTCAGACACAGAAGTTCTTGGATTGGCCCACAACCATGCATCGTATTGTTGATTGAATCATTTCAATCTAGCTTTACCCTTATCATGTATATCACACATTCCAGAAGGGTGTTTGATTCTCCCGTAGTGGTAGCAAAAGTTTGGCAACCTTTCATACTTGAAAGGAATCCAGTATTTTGAGTTACCCAGTGTTAGGAACCTCCCTCTCGCTACAGGCTTTGTGATATCTATTAAGACTTTGACCCTTAAAAAACTTCCCTAACAAAGACCACTACTATCAGTGTCCACGATAAGAACCTCTCCCAATGTTTTACCTAGATTAGTGCCAGTGTTAGAGTTCATCCCAGCAAAAGGAAGATCATGACATTGAATCCATAATGGTTCTTGTTGAAACTTCATATCCTTCCATGACTCAAAACCTTCACAGTCTTGCAGGCACACTAAATTCTTGTCAAAAGACCAAGGGCGACCTTAGATGATTCTCTTTTTATCTGCCTTATCCTTCAACTCCACCAAAAACTTGTTCCTTTCTACTTCCTTGAAGATAACCTTTCCCTCTACTTGCCACACTCGCGCCAAAGTGTACCTAAGCACACCTCTGTTCACATCCTTGTCTGCCACCACGCATAGCATGAAACAATGTTTACTCTTTGATTCTGATAAAATCACATCTTCGTTATTGACCACCATCTCCCGCTACTCCTCGTTCGTACGTTTCAATCCCTTACAAAAGGTTGACAATTCACAAACAAAAGTCTAGAAGGACATATCTCTAAGTTTATGACAAACTTAGAGAGAAATATTTTCGGCATTGATAGAGTTCTCGCATACTCATCAATGAAATAAATAACAAATAAATCATATAACTATAAATAAAAAACAAACACAGAGACTTACAGAGTTTGACATAAAAATCTACGTTCACAAATAGTTTGGAAGTGAAACCCACTATTTTGAGTTATTTAATACTTTCTCATGACTTTCCATATCTCTTGAGGATACTAGGGTTTCAAAGAAGCTGAAAGAAAAGACTCCCTTTAGAGAGAGAGTCGCCGTGATCTTTAGGAAGACTTTCCTTGTAGAGTTGTCTCGTCCCCGCACATTTGTTGTGGTCTCTTCTTTTTATAAAGATATCTCTTTTCTTCTACGAAGTAGTTGAGTCATACTTGCCTTATATATCATTTTCGTTAGTCAATTTTTATTATTTTTATCTCTTCCTCCTATTCCTAGCAATGAGTTTATAATGGGCTGAACTCTAGTTTATTTCATATCGAATACCGCTTAATAGCAAGTTAACTTAAAATTAATCTTTTAATTAATCACGCAGAATTGGATCAACTCAAGTTTAGTGACAATAAATTCTAGTTTTTTAATTTTGTCAAATGTATTGCCAAGATATTACAATGTACAAGAGGATCTTTATCTTGATAGAAGTGTTTTTTTCTTTTTTCTTTTTTTTTTCCATCTCTAGTGGGGCAGAAGGTAGCAGGCCGAAGGTGCAAGTACCGAGTGGATGCTTTTTGGGTGGTCGTAAGAGGGAGGGGCTGAGAAAGTGATAAATGAACGCTAACTCTCAAAAAGGTGTGTTTTGGTCGATGTCCTAGTGTAATATCTAGAAAAGCTTATAAATGTTTCGAAATTATTAAAAAAAAATCTAATTATTTGTATAAATTTAAAAAAAAAATTAAAAAAATTATGCAAAAAAAATTATATTCATTCAAATAGTTTTTTAAATTTACCTATCTACTTTTCACAAATCCAAATGAATAATATTAAATATAGTCATAAGTTATGTAAACGTCATGTGATTTCACGTGGTATATTAGATTATAAAATTATATTTTTTTATAAAATAAATCTAATTTATTATAAAAATTTACGTCAGTTTATAAATTTGGATTTATAAATCTAAATATATAAGAAAATTTTATATTTATAATCAAAACCGTGTCAGTGGAGCAGTGTTGGGGCAAAAAGGGATTTGCACAGTGGTTCCTAGTGGAGAACGCCCAGGATTTTCCTTGTGCACACGTTATTCTAGTCCATAAATTGCACCTCCAATAATTCATTCACCGAATTTGACTTACTCAAGGCCTGCTGATCAAGTTAGATGAAACGGTGTGCGTTTCGGTTCTCTGCTTCTCATCTCCCTCCAAAACTACTCAACTAGAAAGCAATTTGGCAACCTTATAGGCAAGAGCGCATGCATGTAAATCTTTTTGTAGGTGGGTGAAAAGTGAATGAAAATTTCTTAAATTTAGTGTCTAAGTTCTAGAACATAAATACAGAGAGAGAAATAGAAAAATGTTACAATCATAAAAAAATTTCACAAAAGAAAATCTATAAATTGACATGGATTCATATGATACAGTAATTTGATTTTATAATAAAAGTAACTTTATAATCTAACATACTATATCAAGCCATATCAATTTATCGATTTACTTTTGTGGGATCTCTTTATATAACTAAATCATTGATCTGAGAGATATATGGAGAAAATATTATAATATTTATTAATTATTTAAATTTGTCTGATAAACTCATATAAATAATATGAAATCTACTTTATGTGTCTATCTCTAACCTACTACAAGACATGCCTTATTAGAGTTCAACAGAGATTAGAGAATTAACCTGTCTAGTGACCCCATCCAATACAAATCTAACATTTATAGTTCTAAATAGAAGAAATTCAATATAGAAGTGCTGTAATAACTAAACAAAACCATCCTTCAATTAAGAAGGCTTTTCTTTGAGAAATCAAGAAGAAAAAGGTGATAAAAATTGGCCTGGAGATCTAAAGAAGTTTAGTGGGGGGCTTCCTTGACATCATCATGAAGAGTTAAGT
Organism: Cyclocarya paliurus; assembly: GCA_029856935.1. Classification (NCBI taxonomy): domain Eukaryota; kingdom Viridiplantae; phylum Streptophyta; class Magnoliopsida; order Fagales; family Juglandaceae; genus Cyclocarya; species Cyclocarya paliurus. The sequence goes on from CM056958.1 coordinate 15,865,625, forward strand.
TGCACCCATACCTTTGTCCACCTTTTTTACAAAGCCTAAAGTATATGAATGAGATCATGATTACCATCTGCAATTGGCTCAAAATCCTCCAAATAATCCTTATCCTCAGCTTTAAACTACTCCTATGAAAATAACTCACTTTGGGTCTTTCAGAGATAGCATCTTCAGCCTAATCACAATTATTAATTAGATTGATGCTTTTTTTGCTTTTGAAAAATCTATCAGTGTAGGGATCATAGCCATCCAAGTATAGGAGCTTTTATGGTTTCTGACCAACGTACATTAAAAATAATGGAATAATGATTGGCATGTGAGGCTTGCACTAAATATGGAAAAAATACCTTAGAGATCATAAAATTGATAAGAACAAATAAGGAAATATCTATTTAGAAATTTTATTTTTTACATATTCAATACACTCTGATCAATTATTTTAAAAATTTATTAGTATTTTAGTTTTTTTACAGTTATAATGGGCCCCACTATAAATAGTGTGCTAACATACCGATTTATGTCTAGCAAAATTCGGAAAGAAAATATGAAAAATTGACAAAAGAAACTCAATGAATATGTCATTAAAAGAGTTGAATAGATATTTCACTTGTTTAAACCGTCTTACTATCAATAATATGATCTAACTTATTATAATTAATCATTTTTTGTTAGGAAAAAAAAAAAAAAAACAACCCCAATGCAAACCCTCCATCTCAAATTGCCATAAGTAGACTGATTGGTTTATAGGGCTCTCTCACTACTCTTTGTATATGTTGCAAGTGATGAAGTTTGTTGAATGGATCCGACAAGGGATGATTTCGATGCTTAAATTAAAAAAATAAATTACGAATTATGAAATTATAAAGAGATTGAGTTTTGAGGTCTTACCTAGTTTGAAGTTACATTTTTCCATTTTTTATTGTTTCTGTTGAGTGAGTTGAGCTATATATGTCACGTTTCAAATATTAAGTTATGCAAATGATTTGTACAATTTTAAGGTATTTTTTTCGTTGTGTAAATTTACTTAAATTTTAACACATTCAAACATATATATCAATCTATTTACATTCAAATACATCTTAATAAGACCCACAAAATATTACAATTTATAAATTAACTCAAAGTATCTGAGATTATCTCAACATCTAAATATAAAAAAAAGCTCAACCATTTTTAGCCTAATTTTTGGCCTATCATTGACCTCTTATTTTCCTTGACCCATCCAAGGCCCATTATCAAGTTCACCATTCAACTTTAGTGCAACTTATACTTTTGACATTGGATTATTACTATTTTTCATCATCTCATTACCAACAAATCAATTTATTTGAAGGCCAAGCTCATGCTCTTGCTTTGACTCTTGCCGCATTAGAACATTCCAAAAGAAGACAAAAAAGAAACACAATGTGATTTGAGTTTGATGGATGTTGAAGTGTAAGAGATATGAATGTTTTCAAATCAATCTGTTATCCCTTTCCATTTAGGAATGATTTGATCATTATCTCCTATATTGATTTAATATTATATTGTTAAATAATAATTTGTGTTATGAAGAGACATCATTACTTCTAATTTCTGATTTTATTATATGATATCTAATTAAATTAAGATTATTAAAAAAATAATATATCCTGTTAAAATGAGAGCTATATTATATATGTAGTTAAATTTAAAATTATTAAGGGTAAAATAATATAGCTTTTATAATCAATTAAGTTAATAGTCTTCATTTAAAGTTAGTAGTGCCAATTAATCTGCCACGCTTATTTTTACAACTCATTTCATCTAATAATTATAATTTTTTTTAAATTTTTATATAAAATAAAATAAATAATTAAACCTTTTCAAATCCTAAAATAAAAATAATATTAAAATAATATATTCTAACAATATTTTATTTAACTTTCAATTTATATTTTAACTCATCTCATCTCATCTCATTTGTAAAAATAAACTATTATTTTTAATTTTGAAGCTAATAATTTATAAAAATATTAAGTTATAGAAGAATTTAAAGATATTTTAAAGTCTTTAATACTAACGCATGCCTTTTGGTTTTTTTTTTCAAAAAAAAAAAATCTTCATTTCATATTTTTAGTATTATGGGAACACGTGTTAGAGAGTGATTTGCTGCTCAAGCTGCCTCGGCACTTGGCCGACTTGCTTGTGGCCCCCCCGACAAGAATGTTTGCCTCTAGCATGTAATGTTAGCACGTAAGACATAAGTGTGGAACAGACAATAAATCAGCAGCAAACGTGTTCTTCACTAATATTGTACCAGGTTCTTCTTAGGTTTATGGAGCCCATTCTTGTTACCATTCTATTAGTTCTCTTTCAACTATATTTATTTTGAAATGTTATTTATAGTCTCAACATGTAAATTTTGTATACTCTATTTTTTAAAAAATGAATAAATTTGAAGTCTATGTAAAAAAATTATTTTTTTAATAATAAATTTTTTTTATTTTTTTATTTATTTTCAGAATGAGTTCATAAAACTTATACACTTTAAGATAGTATATGGTATTACTTATTTATTTTAAATAAATAATGTTAGGTACAAGCATATGCTTTTTGTAAAAATATAAATTTTCCTAAAAAAAATTATATTTTTATAATAAATTTACTTTTTTTAAAAAATAATTGCACGATAATGATATGTTCAGAGATATTACACATCATGCACTTGAACAGGGAAGTTCAGTCTGTGTATTATTACTATGTGGTTAATTCTCACTTTCTTTTTCTTTATGATCCTTTTCTGCTCTCTAACCAATTATGAGCTACAAAGCTAATCTCGTGGGGTTCTTGTTAGCTTTATGCTCTCTCACCAATGATTTTCATTGGAAAAGTGGCAATCCATAAGTTCTAAAGATAGGTTATTCGGATTTATAGGTTGGATTCTTATCAAGTAGAGTGTGATCAAACACAATTTATTCAATTACATATCAACCGCTTCAATCTTGACCTCATCTATTTAAATAAATAGGTGACACATTGTTATCTACATAACCCATTTAATAAACAGGATACCCCGAACACAACCTGTTTCAACCGATTAATATCAATAGGTTGAGTCAAATTTTTATTGTGATCTTGTTAAAACTAACTCATATTTTATAGTCATAAATTATATAAGATCTTATTCTCAATCATCAAGTAAAGTATAGCAGTGTGGGGCTTATCAACCTATTAGGTTTCCACCACTTCTTACTTGTGAATGCATTTTCTCGACGGGATCGGAGTCCAACAATACAATTGAATAGCCCAATATGATATTTTCGACATTGATATAATTCTCGCATACCCATCAATAAAATAAATAACAAATAAATCATATAAGTATGAATAAAAAAGAAACACAGAGATTTATATAGTTTAACATAAAAGTCTATACGTACAGATTGTTTGAGAGCGAACTCTACTATTTTGAATTATTTTACACTCTCTTATGGCTTTCTATATCTCTAGAGGATACTAGGGTTCTAGAGAAACTGAAGAAGATACCTATCTTTAGAGAGAGAGGGTCCCTGTGATCTTTAGGAAGACTTTCCTTGTAGAGTTGTCACATTCCCGTGCGTTCATTGTGGTCTCTTCCTTTTATAAGATATTCTTATTCTTTTACGGAGTAATTGAGTCCTACTTGTCTTATATCATTTTCATTGGTCAATTTTTTTATTTTTTTATCTCTTCCTCTTATTCCAGCAATGAGTTTACAATGGACTGAACTCTAGCTCATTTCATATCAAATACCGCTTAATAGCAAATTAACCTAAAATTAATCTTTTAAATAATCACGCAGAATTGGATCAACTCAAGTTTAGTGACAATAAATTCTAGATTTTGAATTTTGTCAAATGTATTGCAAAGATATTACATTGTACAAGAGGATCTTTTTCTTGATAGAAGTATTTTTTCTTTTTTTATTTTATTTTTCCATCTCTAGTGGGGCAGAATGTAGCAGGCCGAAGGTGCAAGTACCGAGTGAATGCTTTTTGGGTGGTCGTAAGAGAGGGAGGGGCTGAGAAAGTCATAAATGAACGCCAACTCTCAAAAAGGTGTGTTTTGGCCGATGCCCTGTAATATCTAGAAAAGCTTATAAATGTTTCGAAATTATTACCAAAAAAAAAAAAAAAATCTAGTTATTTGTATAAATTTTAATAAAAAAATTAAAAAAAAATTTGTAAAAAAAATTATATTCATTCAAGTAGTTTTTCAAATTTATCTATCTACTTTTCACAAATCCAAATGAATAATGTTAGATACACATATCTAAATTAATAATGTTAGATACAATTATAAACTGTACAAATGTCATATAATTTTATGTAGTACATCAAATTATAAAATTATTTTTATTATAAAAAATTACATCAATTTATAAATTTACATTTAAGAAATTTTTATATTTATAATAAAAACCGCGTCTGTGGAGCAATGTTGGAGCAAAAATGGATTTGCACAGAGGTTCCTAGTGGAGAACACCCTGGATTTTCCTTGTGCGCACGTTATTCTAGTCCATAAATTGCACCTCCATTTCATTCACCGAATTTGACTTACTTATGGCCTGCTAATCAAGTTGGATGAAACGGTGTGCGTTTCGGTTCTCTGCTTCCCATCTCCCTCCAAAACTACTCAACTAGAAAGCAATTTGGCAACCTTCTAGGCAAGAGCATGCATGAAAATCTTTTTTGTAGGTGGGTGAAAGTGAATGAAAATTTCTTAAATTTTAGTGTCTAAGTTCTAAAACATAAATAGAGAGAGAATTAGAAAAGTGTTACAGTCATAAAAAGTTTCTATAAAAGAAAACTCACAAACTGACATGGATTCATATGATATATTACATCTATTTTATAATAAAAGTAATTTTATAATCTAACATACTATATCAAGTTATGTCAGTTTGTCGGTTTACTTTTATGGAATCTCTTTATATAGCTAAATCATTTATCCGAGAGATATATAGAGAAAATATTATAATATTTATTAATTATTTAAATTTGTCTGATAAACTCATACAAATAATATGAAATTCACTTTATGTGTCTATCTCTAACCTACTACAAGACATATGCCTTATTAAAGTTCGGGAGAGATTAGAGAATTAACATGTTTAGTGACCATATCCAATACTAATCTAACAATTATGGTTTCTAAAGAGAAGAAATTCAACATAGAAGTGCTATAATAACTTAAACAAAACCATCCTTCAATTAAGAAGGCTTTTCTTTGAGAAATCAAGAAGAAAAAAGTGATAAAAATTGGCATGGAGATCTAAAGAAGTATAGTGGGGGGGCTTCCTTGACATCATCATGAAGAGTTAAGTTGCACCCATACCTTTGTCCACCTTTTTTTACAAAGCCTAAAGTATATGAATGAGATCATGATTACCATCTGCAATTGGCTCAAAATCCTCCAAATAATCCTTATCCTCAGCTTCTTTGGGTCTTTCAGAGATAGCATCTTCAGCCTAATCATAATTATTAATTAGATTGATGCCTAATCACTTTGGGAAAAGCTGTAAAGATCCATATCTAAGCAGCTGCCAAATCTTTTTCTCAGTGTCTCTTTCAGTTTAGCTTGCAATTTGACACAAATATTTCTAATTTTTATTAGGACTTGCCTATATTTCTGTGACAGATGTATACATATATGTTTTCATGTGGGGGGATCATAGCCATCCAAGTGTAGGAGCTTTTATGGTTTCTGACCAACGTACATTAAAAATAATGGAATAATAAATTGGCATGTGAGGCTTGCAATAAATATGGGGAAAAAACCCCAATGCAAACCCTCCATCTCAAATTGTTATAAGAAGACTGATTGGTTTATAGGGCTCTCTCACTACTGTTTTGTATATGTTGCAAGTGATGAAGTTTGTTGAATGGATTCGACTAGGGATGATTTTGATAACTATATATATATATATATATAATTAAAGTAATTTTTTTTTTAATTTTAATAAATAGTGAGCTCTAGAAATTTCAAATTTTTTTATTTTCGAGAGAGCAACAAGACAGGCACGTCTGCTTCTTCTAATTTTCACAGGCGTTGACTTTAAAGGATTTAAAAACCTTTTTTTACGCCTAGAGCGGAGATTGTCTGCGATCATACACCTCTAGAGCCTCCAAGTTTTGAATGGTTATTGGTGATTACTCATCACACTTATGGAAAGACACGCGTGGATCACCGTCTGAATTTCTGAGTTGGCTTGGCTGTATGCCTCCAACGCGTCAGTGGGTTGTGGGGCCCAAATACTTCTAATGACATCAGCGTGCGGCCCATTGAGTTGCTCGAGATATTGACTCCTCGTTTCCTCACGGTATTAAAATCAACCTCCGTGATATTTAAAAGCGTCACCGGCGCGTAACCCAAAACGAGACCGGATTGCTTCTTGTAGCTTGCCGCATATCTGTGTGGACCAAACGGTTTTCCGCCACGTAAGCTGCATGCCGCCTAAAAGGGTTAGAAAAAAGACAGAAATACTTTCCAAATGTTTTACACAAAATTAAATGATGTATTTTTATATGATAAGTTATTATAAAATTATTTTTTATTATAAAATATAATTTAAAGATCTTAATTGAAACAGATATACTGTTGAATAAAACGCTACAACATTTATCATACATTTACTATTATAAAAAATTTCACATGGACAATAATAAATACTTTAAAATATATTTTATATATTTATCTCCCACAATTAGAAAATGGAGTTCTCATCAACTTGACTTGAGGAATATTTTTCCTAGATTCTCATGCCAAAGAAATAGATTCACAGCATTTATAACCACACAATTATACTTTTTTGGATAATACTAAATGGTTATTAGATTTTGAGCAATAATATTAAATGTTTAATAAATATTGTTTAATTATAAAAAAAATTTATAAAAATAAATTTATAAATTGATGTAAATTTATATAATATATTAAATTTATTTTATAATAAAAATAATTTTACAATCTTTATAAATTTATACAATAGTTTATTAAAATATCACTCAATCTCTCTATTCATTTTAGAAAAAATTTATTCATCATTTATTTTTTTATCATCTTTTTATTATTTAATGGTTAGATATGAAATAATATATTTACAAATAAAATATAATTTTTAATTTTTAATATCTTAAAATAATGAAAAAATGATAAAAAAATGATATGAGTATAATTACTCCCATTTTATCCCGCAATTCCCAAATGACGGAGCACTCACTCCCTACAAATTGACAGGCGGCTGAATTTGATTAGCAGGAATTTGTCAGGAATAGTACAGTTGTTGACACGACAATGAAACCCATGAATATAAAAGTCACAGAGGCGAAGACAAAAGCAAAAGCATTGCACAAGCGGAGCTCTCTCCTCTCTTTCTCCCCTCTCTGCGTCTGTGACTATCAAGTCTTTCTCTCTGCATTTATTGTTGGAGTGTTTGGGTCTCTGTTTTGTGCAGAGTCTTTTCTGTAAATTGCTGAGATATAGAGAAGCTGTAATGGGTTGCTTTCGCTGCACAGGGGAATCAAGCAAAAAGTCAGAGCACCAAAACAACAATTATAGTAACAAAAAGAATAAGCCTGACGATCGAGCCGCTTCAGGTAATGTTGCATACCTTTTTGATCCTTTTTTTCACAAAACATTGGGATGAGATTACTTCTATTTCGTTTTTTCTGATTCTTATATATGTATGTATATATAATAGAAAACATGAGATTTTTGCTTTTAATTTTCTCTTTATGTGGGATTGTTGTAAATATTAAATTGATATTTTCGTCGGTGATAATCTGTGCCCAACCTTGTTTCATATCAAATCCCATGAGAATTCTCGCCAATTGGTTTCGTCTAGTCTAACGGAATTGGATATTTTCAATTTTTTAATCATAATTTTGACGTTGTCGGTGAACCGGTTAGAGAAGGCTGAATTTTGGTCTTTTCTTGATAGGTATATATAAAAAGTGGCAAAAGGCTGAATTTTGGTCTTGGCGAGATGGTTTGAGGTTTAATGTTTTTTTCCCCTTTCATTCTTATTTTGGTATAGATTTAATGTGCTTTCTCAGAGTTGTATAATTTAAAGTGATAATTTCTATGTGTCTAGTTTAAGCTAATTATCTCTTTTGCTTCTTTGCTGCTTGCATGCTTGGAATGGTCCAATCCATAATCCAAAAATCTCCTTCGGTGTTGGGTTTTGTCATTTTGTGTTCTTCTGTTTGCTTTTAGATTTTGGTGACTGTGGGTTTTTCCCATCCTTTCTTTTGGAAAGAATTATACCAAAATGATTTCTTGGCTTCTGCTCACCATGCGCCTTATTTGATGTCTCTCTCTCTCTCTCTCTCTCTTTCTCTCTCTCTCTCTCTCTCTCTTTCTCTCTCTCTTTCTCTCTCTCGTTCAATCCACGTGTTTGACATGCTTATATCTTTTGCATATTTGTGTAAGGTGCATTGAAAGTCAACCCAAATGTGAATGTAAAGAAGCAGTCTGATCATGATGGGAAGGAGCAATTAGAGTCTAAGGATGACCAATTAGCTTTGGATGTAAAGGGTTTGAATTTGAAGGAGATTTCAAAGGATGGACGAACCAATGGCGACCAGGCAAAAAAATTTACCTTTGACGAACTAGCTGCTGTAACTGACAATTTCCGGTCAGACTGCTGTCTAGGTGAAGGAGGTTTTGGAAAAGTTTACAAAGGGCACATGGAGAAAATCAATCAGGTTGTTTAGAGTTACTCTAATTTTAGTAGTCCTTTATGAAGAAGTAAACAAAAAATTGTACAGTCAGCAACCCTGAAATCCAACTCAACAAATTATAATACTTGGAAAATATTATAACAAGGCACTTATAGTTCTTGCCCAGAGCAGCATCACTAAATAAAACTTGTTGCAAATATGCTAATGAGTTTGAAAATTTACAAATTTGATCTGCTCGCTAAGATCCTATTTATATAGTATTGTGCTTTTATTATATGGGGTAGTCTGGAGCTAAGACCTAAATTTTGTTGCCCTTCTCTTTGTTTTGATGTAGAATGTAGCCATCAAGCAGCTTGACCTTAATGGATGCCAAGGAATCAGGGAATTCGTGGTTGAAGTTTTGACGCTAAGCCTCGTTGACCACCCTAATCTTGTAAGATTGATTGGTTTTTGTGCTGAGGGAGATCAGAGGCTATTGGTTTACGAGTACATGCCATTAGGATCTTTGGAAAACCATTTGCATGGTACTTGTTCTTCTCGACACATCTCTAGTCTGGCATCATCATTCTAACTTTTCAAATTCTGTGCCATCTCTGCAAATTATGTCATTTTTTTCACCCATGGCTTCTGGTGGCAGATCTTCCACCTGATAGGAAAGTTCTTGATTGGGATATGAGAATGAAAATTGCAGCTGGTGCAGCAAGGGGCTTGGAGTATTTGCATGATAAAATGAAACCCTCTGTTATATACCGCGATCTAAAGTGCTCAAACATTCTGCTTGGTGAAGGGTATCACCCAAAGCTATCTGATTTTGGATTGGCCAAAGTAGGGCCCAGTGGGGATAAGACCCATGTTTCCACGAGGGTTATGGGGACATATGGCTACTGTGCACCAGATTATGCAATGACAGGCCAGCTGACGGTTAAATCAGATATTTACAGTTTTGGGGTTGTTCTTTTGGAGCTCATTACTGGTAGGAAAGCAATTGATCATACCAAAACTACCAAGGAGCAAAATCTGGTTGCATGGGTAAGATAACTTTATAATGCACTATTTTCTGTTGCTATTAGTGTTGGTTGAATTGCAGCAGTAGTGGTTGTTGTCCTTGTTGACGTATTGTGTGCTTATCAATTTTAGTCTATGAGGAGAGACTTAGTTTGTATATCTGAATGGTTTCCTTTGCTTTATCTTTTTTATCACTTTCTTGAGTGCCTTTAGCTGCGTGTTAACTGCTGAAGAGCCAGCGCTTTAGGTGTACAAGTATCAGAATAGCAGGTGGTCAAGGTGACAAACTAGGAGTAGTTTTATCAACTAGTTTTTTAATATTTATTTAAAATTATGTAACTCTAGCTTTTTTAAGAGCATAATCTTCAATTGAGCAGCCCAGTTTTGTGTAATCTGTTTTTTTGTCCCTTATGGCATGCTAAGCAGTTTCTTTGTGGATGAGCTCTGCAGTGTTGAAACTAGCTGACTGAAATTGCTGATCTTTGAACTCACTGTTGGTGAATTTGTAGGAGTGTAAAATGCAGTGAAACATATTGATTCAGGTTTCCTTGTGCGCAATTCTTGGAAGTCTAAAATGCTGTGAACATATTGAATCAGGTTCCCTTTGGGACTTCCTGTGCATTATAGCCTCATTATTATATTGTTTTATTGGCATCCGGTACAAAGTCCAGACTAATCCTGGGGGTGCACAGATCCTTAACAATGAGTTTTCTACAAGTACACCTAGGGTAATTCAACGAAAAATTCTCCTGGTCCGATAGCCCCTAAAAATTGTTTGCATCAAAACCTAGACTTGGAGGGAGTATACCCACCAAAACCAAGGCCCTTGCCACTTGAGCCAACCCCTAGGGGTTGCATTATAGCCTCATAATTATGAATCGTGCATGTTTATTTTTTTGGAAGTGTGTAAAGAGTCATTCCTAGGCTTTCTCAGTGCCAAAATAGTGCCTCACTTTAACAACCTAGTCAAAATCAGGTAACTATGAACCATGAACTTAGTGCTGTTTCAGCTTGATTATCATACAGCTTGACAATGTAGTGTGGCCAGGCTTGGGAAGCTACAAACTGTATTAACATTGGGAAGAGTAAGAATCAGCGGATATAAAGAAAGTTTTGCTTGAAGGTGTGAATTAGCCAAATAAATTACCTTTGTCCCTCTTTTTTTTTTTTGGTGCCAAAACCCTGCCTTCAACTGTGTTTCGAAACTCATACATCTCCATATTAAAAACCTCTTGTAGTTTTATATGATTATTTTTTCTTGGGGAGTAAATAAAATCATTGTCCAAAAATATAATCTTGTTCAAGCTTATAGATGTTGTTTGTGGGATTTGTTTGCAGGCACGGCCTTTGTTCAAAGACCGGAAGAAGTTCTCGCAAATGGTTGATCCGCTGCTCCAAGGTCAATATCCCGTGAGAGGTTTGTACCAAGCTCTCGCTATTGCAGCGATGTGCCTCCAAGAGCAGCCTAATATGCGGCCTGTCATAGCTGATGTTGTCACTGCTCTAAATTACCTTGCTTCTCAAAAATATGATCCCCAAATCCATCCAGTCCAAAACTCTCAGAGGAGTCCATCACCTAATGCTAGAAGTGACAGTGATAGAAGACAAATTGAAGGAAATGGACCAGATAGAGAGACTGAGTCAGACTAAATTATGGATAAAGTTGACTCAGTACCTTTTTGCACTGTTCATATGGTGTTCTTAGTTATCAAATTTTACATCATAGAAGATAACCGGAACTGCTTTGAACCTTTATATTTACATACAGGGGAATCTCTGCCTTCTTCTCTCATTCCTTTCATCGATGTACATGTGGGCTCGGGTTCTTGTACTCAGTGCCTCTTTGTAGGAATGGTTTTCCCATTTGCACAGTTTAGCCAAAATTTTCCTAATAATAACTTCTCTTCTCATTGATCTTTCTGTGGAGTCTTTTTCCAGCCGTGTTATAAGTTATTGTCACTCTAAGAACTTGTCTTGCTTGGAGATGTGAAAAAGGACAATGCACAGAAACCTCTGAAACGTTTAACCATGTCACTTGAATGGCAGGTGCAAGAACTTTCTCGCCAAAAATCGGTGGAAAGCCGAACTTAGTACTTATAACAGTGAAGAAAGAGTTGGAAAATAGGTTTCTTTCAGCATATTTTGCGTGAATTTATTTGCTATAGATAAAGAGTCCAAGAGGGTATCACAATATGGTTTTCCTCCACCGCTGAGGCTATATAGAAATAGGCTTTTTGCAAGTAGATTATATAGATATAAGACTAGATATAGACTTGCTTGTATCATCATACATTAATCAAAAGGAAGAGGAGAGCAAACAAAGGGAGGAAGAAACAGCTAGACGGCTGTAGTTGTAGCCGTCCGATTTTGAGGATCATTGATTTCTTTCAAAGCAATGATACCCACACAACATATTTCACAACATATGTAAGGATAATTTTGTAAAGTGATGTTATTTTTATAAGTATTTAACTAAACTATCATTCATTTTAAAACATAGTTGTGTAATGTGTTGTAAAAGATGATGTGTGTTTATCATTTTTCTTTCAGAAAAAGGGATTAGGTACTCCGAGAATAGAGATAACGCGGTATTCATTCTTATCATAACATGTCATATAATTGAAAGCACTTAAATAAACACTATTTTTTAACGACATGACATCTTGCATAAGATGAGAATTATACCACGAGTCTCTATTTCGGGATTACCTAATAATTGCTCGTGATTTTGGCTCAAAGTTGTTGCTGTTCTGTGGATTTACTGGTGCAACTTAAGCTGGAAAATCTGTTACCGTTCCAGCTTGATGATGTTGCTACAACCGACTAATTTCACCATTTCGACAATTGCCCACCCACAAGTACATTGTCGATGATGATCTCTTCTGTGATGGCAGAACTCTGCAACAATCTCTCCTCGGTGACTGCGTAAGAGTTAGGAAATTCAATCAGTACAACCGTCAATCTTAATATTGTTTAATCATATGACATTTTAGCATGGTGCAAAATGTTGTATCAAAATCTGAGAAAATGAATTTCTGTATTTTACTTGAAAAGAGAGATTTTGGTTATTTTACATCATATCGACATAAACTGACATAGTTTAATATGATACATTATATCTATAATTTGATATACTGTATTTTTTACGATATGTCAGCTTATCAGATTTCTTTATAGGCTAAACATTTCTCATAAATAAATACTAACCATGATTTCACTTGAAAGGAAGGTTTAAAGAATCACTCAATCTCATCTCATTTTATCGTTATAATTTTTTCATATTCTCACACAAAATATAATAAACAATTCAACTTTTTCAAATATCAAAATAATAATAATATTAAAAAAATAATATTATAACAATATTTTATTCAACTTTTAACTTTCATCTAAAACTATCTCATCTCATCTCATTTCACTATTCAAACTCCCCCAAGAGTAAAATGGTTCCTTAGACAACGAAAGCAAAGGAAATCAGAAATTAGAAAAGAAAACACCGAACCTTCTGCCAGCGATGAGGATCTGGTCTTTTCAAAACTACGATGGAATCAATCTTTTCTGGTGAGTCCATCTTCCATCGACAGGCAGGGTTTCGAGATTTCTGAGGAGAGTAAACCCCAATAATCTGCTTCTTCGAACGATCATATCGAGAGTATCTCATGTAGTAAACAAAGGGCTTCTGACAAGGATGCTTGGTCACAGGCCTAGTGTTGAATGCATATGCTGTATAATCAGCTTTTCTGTACCAATTAAGAAAGGTTCTTGTGGGCATTTCTAGCTCTCTGGGAGAGAGCACTCCTCTTAAGATTTGAACCACGTAACCCCATGAGACTGAGATGGACCAATATCGTTTCTTGTCATAGCAGATTGATTGTTGCATTATGTTAGCCGAATCAAGCCTGATTGATTGCATTAGATGTTGGAGAGCTTTCACTCTAGTCGTGCGTGGGAATATTGGTTCCACTACATCAACGTGGTGAAGTGACACCAATGGCGTTATAGGATGGGCTCCAAGAAGTCCTAAGAGGTCTCCATACACATCATACTGCATGCATGCACAAAGACAATTTTCAATGATTAATTATCTATTTCAGTGTTAATTTGATTTATAAAATCATTTAAAATGTGTCACAACATGTACGTACGACTAAGAACGACAAAATTAAGTATGAAGATAATTAGGTTGGGTTTGAATAGACAGTTCATATGAAATGAGATGAAATGTTTTGAATAGTAGTTAAATAAAATATTATTAAAATATATTTTTTTAGTATTATTTTTATTTTTGAATTTGAAAAAGTAGAATTGTTTATTATATTTTTGTATAAGAATTTAGTAAAGTTGTAAGAATGAGATCTCAAGATAAGAATGTTTGTGTATTCAAACTGAGTTGTTTGATAGAGAGATGAGATGAAACCATTTACCTCTTATCTTATCTCATCTCATCGAATTTCAATTAATAATCTCATTATTATTCACAAACTATCTAAACTCATCTCACCTCATCTCACTATCCAAAACCAAAACAGGCCCTAAGGATCGAGAGAATTGTTGTTTTTTTTAATCATATTTAAGTGGTCATTCCATGTAAGGGGTTGGCAAAATCAAAGATGAAGAGTCATTATTTTCAGTATTATAAATTACCTGATGAAAGCCAGGTTCTCTGGTCAGTGGCACCCCTAGTTCAGCCATGCAAGCTTGAATCCTATCATCGCTACCATATAATCCTGGATACCGCTGAATGCATTGATCTTGCATCTTCGCCAACTCCTCCGCCAAAGGATAGCTAATGGCGAATCCGCCGCCACCATACGCCATGGCATACGAGAAGTATATGTTTTGAACATGACTCTCTGATGAACTCCCAATATAATAGAACTGTCTATGATCATACTTGGAAAGTATTCTCACTACATTGTCCACGATGAAAACCGTGTCATCATCACCCATAACAAACCACCTCACATCCTTCATGCCGAGCCTCAACGTCTCAGAAACCACTCTTGAGATCCTCAATGCCGATCTATGTCCCTGACGATTTGTGTACTTGAATTTATCTGTGTCTCTAGAAATCCGAATCTCCGGTAGCCCTTCGTTTCTTTGAGTTCTCACTCTTTTGTCTAGCCAAACCACCCCTCTGGTTTCCTTAGGCTTCCACCATACTTTTATGTATTCCTTTCTCTTCTCCCACAGATTAGATGAAGCGGCTATCCCAAAAACAATGTGCTTGAGCTCTGTATCATATCGTTGGGGCTTTCGTGGAAGTGCTACATGAGATTCCATGGTTTCATTATCTTCTATTTGTTCATCAAGCTGGAGGTTAGCTGCGGACACGTTGGTCAGAGCTTCAAGGTGTTCTTGAATGGAGGCATCTAAATAGGTGGAACAGCTGTAGCGATTGCTGGTGAGAAGGTTGAAAGAGTAGATGATGTAGAGCATGGAGATGAGGAGGAAGAACCAAGTGATCAGGGAGGTTCTAAAGCCTATTTGTTGTCTCATTCGATCCCAACGCGTTTGCTTTTTGTCAGAATTCTCGGCTTTGATGTTCTTTCCTCCCATGGTTTCAATTCAAGGTGTGGACATGGAGATCGGAGGAAAGAAAGCTGGGTCTCAGAATTGTGCGGATCTGAGAGACAAAGAAGAAAGGTAGAGAAAGTGGGAGAGACAGACAGAATATTTTCCATCTTAATCAGTTATGTTTTTTTAGGTTTGTTGCGAAATTAACCGAATTTAAATGCGAATTACAAGAAAGAATTAATCATGGCTGAAAATGGTTTGGATGCTGCATGGTGTGGGAAGTTTTAAGATTCAAAATTATTTAAAAAGTGGTAATCAAATCTACTATTTCTTAAAAGAAAAGTGCTACGGCCACCTAGAAATCCACAAACGTAAACTTACAAACTGATGTCTTTTTATGATATGTTAAATCTACTTTACAATATTAAAAATAGAAAAATCTATTCATCATCCCAACTTCTATCATCTTCCCATCATCCTATAATGTGGCATTACATTATTGGTTCACAAGTGAAATATAATAAATAATCTCCAATCATGTAATGCCACATCATGTGATGATGGGAGGATGATGGAAATTAGGATGATGAGTAGCATTACTCATTAAAAATAGTTTTACAATTTACCGTATCATATCAAATCGTGTCAATTTATAGATTTAAGCGAAATTATTTATCTAGTTAAAAATAAAGAAATTATTCAAAATATGGATATATATATATATATATATATATATATATTTATACTATTATATATAATCTCTAGAAGATCTTGTTTCGTTAGAAACTTTCCAAAGAAAAATAATTTTTCATACTACTTCTTCCACTTTATTTGTTGACATTTATGTTTTTAATCAACAAATCCAATTGTACAAAGAACTCTGATGTATACTAATACGACCTTATTTCCGACCTAATTGCTAAATAAAATGCTCTAACTGATTACATTCTTTATAACAAATAAAAACTGTCATGAAGAAAATGAAAAACTGTTACGAAATATTTTTGTGACAATTTGTAGCTTGACGTTCCGTTGAATATATGTTTGAACATGAGAAGCCTTTTGATGTTTGGAAGTAAACTGCATGTACATTATATGTCCGAACGAATCATAATAAAAAATTCTATTTATAAGCCAATGTGGATAACACACTTAAAGTAATTACATAATATATATATTGATTTAGAAGAGAAATTTTAAAATTTGAATCTTACAACTCAAATCCTACTATTTAATTGATGTGGATAATATGTTTTATACACTGACTTGATGTTAGAAGGGATGCTACCCGTACCCTACAGAGTTGGTTTAATTCATCATAATACATTTAATATATTTTAATTAAAAAAAGATCACACCAACATTCATATGTTTGGGCGTTGAAAGTAGATGTTAGTAGGGGTACTACCTGCACCTTACGGGGCGGGGTAGCCCCCTTCCCGCCCCCGCATAGGTAGGGGGTGGGGTTTTTCCCCCCCAGCACTCGCCTTCGCACACAAGAGGCAAGGTACCTCGTCTAATGATGGGGTGCGGGGGCAGACACCCCATCCGTTCAGGGTTTCGATATCGAAACACCAAAACAGATTGGGGTTTCGACATGAAACCGCAAAACTGAATGAGATTTCGATATCGAAACCCCAAAATTAAGTTATCAATACCCCTATTTTAATTTAAGATTTCTCAAAATTAAGGGTTTCAGATTGACACCCTAAATTAATTTATGGTTTCAATTCGAAGCCCTAAAGTCACAATTTCACATGCACAATTTTCTTTACACAACAATCAACACACACGCACATTGTCCACACTCCACAACACAAAATTCACGATTCCATCCTCCAACTCCTCAATTTAATCCTATCTTCCATAACTCAACAAAAATAAAAGTAAAAATTTACATAAACGAAAACATTTAAACAACAAACTCGGGACTACGATGGAAAGGAAACATACCAAAACAGTGATGGACTAGGCGTGCGACAGAGATAGAGGCAGATGGTGATGACGACATATGACGGGCAGAGCAATTGAGAGAACGACTAGGGTTTTAGTGTTTCACATAGGAGAGATGAGAGAGAGATAGAAGATAACTGAAGGTAGGGGGTTGTGTGTGGGGGGAGAGGGGGGTTAAAGTCACTTATCAAAACGACGTCGTTTTGTCTATTCCAAAACGGTGTCGTTTTGATATATGAGATTTTATATATATATATATATAATATGAATATATATAGTATATATTTATATTTTGGATTAATTATACTCTGCCCCCTCTAACTTTCACTCAATTCATAATGTGCTTCCGAAACTACTAATTGCATCAAAATAGACCCTCGAACTTTTAAAATTTTTCAATCTCCCATTCCGTCTACCATCAGCTTTAAATCTAATGAAAATTCACTGCACTTGCT
Source organism: Cyclocarya paliurus (assembly GCA_029856935.1). Classification (NCBI taxonomy): domain Eukaryota; kingdom Viridiplantae; phylum Streptophyta; class Magnoliopsida; order Fagales; family Juglandaceae; genus Cyclocarya; species Cyclocarya paliurus. The sequence goes on from CM056958.1 coordinate 15,883,233, forward strand.
ACTCATGTGCATAACATTTATTGTAAAGATGTAATTTTCATCTAAGTTATTATTATTAATCATATAAAATATAAAATAATATATGCTATCAATTAATAATAAATCATAAATCATTAAATAGTTTTTTTTATGAATCTATATATGGTTAATGAATATCAAATAATTTTATTGTGTACATAGATTAGTCATACTTGCTTGCAACTTAGGTATAAAATAATTTTATATATGGTTAATGATTAATGATTTATTATTAATTGATAACATATATTATTTTATATTTTATATGGTCAATGATAATAAATTAATTAAAAATTACATCTTTACAGTGAATTTGCGTTATATTTAATGCTGCTGGTAGATGAAAGGGGGGATTGGTAGTAAATATCATATTATTACTAACATAGATAATCTCTAAAATCGGATCGAATTGGACCAAAACTTGAAAAATTGGAAGGTCCGATTTTGGAAGTGAATTGGTTCGGTATCGGTTCTTAAATTTTCAAAACCAATATATACCGGTTCGGTTTTAAAAAATGTACAAAATCAGACCGAACCAGACTGGTTATACCCCTACACACATATGCTATGAGACTTATTTAGACATCCTAAACAAGAAGTTCAATAAGGTCTTCACATAGCTTTGGCTATTAAGTGATCATGATTTTTTGCAAACTACGATATAAGCATGATTTTGAACTATTCAGCTACTCTTTACCTTTTGTGATCCAATACAAAATCAAACGTTTTCCTTATTTGATCGGTCCAATTTGAATTTATCCTTGATTGACACCTCTAGTACGGTACAAGAATAACAAGTATTTATGACGAGTTATACGCGACTAGAATGGCTATTTGTGACTAGAATAGACTTATTTTGGCCAAAATTTTGAGAAGGGTTGAATCATGTAGGCGAAAACTAAAACTAAAAATATAAATATATCCATCTAGTGTGAAAGGACTACAAATAGAAGAAACAAAATACAATTAGCTTCTTCATGTATTTCATTTTTCAACTTAGTTAACTATCAAAATGGAGCTTCATGTTCTCCCTCTTAGAAAGGATTTTCTTTCATGAATTGAGGAAGAGAGAATATTATAGCAAAATTCTCCATTCCAGGTCAAAAACTAAGCTTGATTCAGTAGAGTGGACATAGCAAAAATAAAAAAACAAAGACAAAAAAACAAAAACCCGACTCTACAACTCATTGAACTTAAGAAAGACGAAACACAAACTGTCCAGATATCGTCTTTGCTTGGATACAACTTTAGATCTTTACTCTTTCTATAATGGCTAAATACTTATTTGATGAGAAGTGCTAAATCTACATAGAGGTACAACTATATATGTATTTACCTCATGTATGTTCGCTTTATGTATACGTCTAAGCATTCATTTGTTGCCACATTTGTGATCAAGCCAAATTTTTTCTTAATGTATGCCATTTTTAACTCAATTGACTATCAAAATGGAACACTATATTGTTTTAAATCTTGAAAATCATTTACATAAATTGTTAAAATATTGTACAATACTTGTTTATGTACAACAACAAAGTCAAAAAATTATTGAATGAAGACTTTGACTTTCTAAAGTCAACAAATAAAGTAAATTTTAGGCTCCATAATAAAATAGCCATCAAGGTTCATATAACTTTGGGAAAGAAGATGTTTTCATCAAGAAAGATAAAACTTTTAAACACATCAATCAATGAAGGAGAAAAAAAATAAAAAGAAACATCACAATTCTGATTTACTCAAATAGAAATACACATATCATATAACTCTCCATTGTATTATGGAAAATAATTTGTTCAGGCTTAGACCGCAAGTCTCGTACAAACTCTTTGCTCGCAAGTCTAGTTAATATAGACCCAAATTTCAATCACTTTTAGATTCACCAATTTTTATATAGCTATGTACCTCGTGAATGTTTGTATTATATATAAGTCTACACATTCATTTGTTGTCATTTTCATGTAAAGATGGATTATTGATTAAACATCAAACGTCTCTCACACCATCATTGCCTATGCACTCTTGTAGCTTGCTCGAAATATTCAATCCAACTACCTGCTCCACCATGCCAACCAACTCAGCCATCCATTCACAACCCATGTGGCAAAGCAAATTAAAGTCACGTGGGAGCCCTTAATGGTTCCAATCCCCCCAAGTGCTCATCCAAGTTTGGTCGAAACAAGGATATCCATGCATTTTTTATAGCCCTCAAGGACCCCTATCCCCACAGATACCATCACTAGCACCACTCTTGTAGAAGACCATCATGGTGATCTTGAAAGAGCATGATGATTGCTACAAATCAGTTGCCAAAAGGTAATTAAAATCAAGTGAAGTTGGCGCTACAGTGTAACGCATCTCGAGTGGGGTTTGGTGGTAAAAAATTGACATCGAGGTTGCCAAGTTGTAGAGATTTCAACCAAGACTTCAAGTGGTAGCAGAGGCTATGACTCTAACAATTGGCTCTGGAACCCTAGAAAATACTCAAAACAACTTTGTGTGATGCTCGTGTGACAACAGAGGCTATAACTAAAAACAATTAGGCTAGAAACCATAGATGAGACTCGAACAACTTCTTGAGAAGCTTAAGCGACTTATCAAACACAAAGGAGGCCGGAACGAAATAAGGATTCCTTGAATATCGAAGGTGTTGGAGATAATAGCAAATCAAGAATTTGATTTGATTTGATATTATCTTGGTTAACACGAAGGAGGGAACGAGAGAAGGATTCCTTGAATATCGTAGGTGTCAAAGATAATAGCAAATCAAGAATTTGATTTGATATTATCTTGATTTGATTTGCATAATAATTAAGACATTTATCTCATCTTATCTCTATGTAATCTCTATAAATAGGGACCAATATTTGTATTCAATAACAATTGAGAATAGCAAAGATGTAGCATTGAAAGTCTCTCTCCTCATTCTCACTTCTCCATTTTATTTTTTATTATATTTTATTTTTCTATCATGGTATCAAAGTCTTTGGCTAACGCCAGATTTGATCCTAAGGAATATTTCTTTTAAAATTCTTCTGCTAGCTTTATCCCTTAATAAATCTTCATCATTATTAAATTATATTTCGTCTCAAATCTATGTATTTGGAGTATTTTTATCAACCGTGAGCCTTTTTATTGAGTTTTGGTCTATTGTGAATATTGTTTGGAGCCTTAGAACCATTTTTGGCCTTTTAATTTTGGTTCTATGACTGACCAAGGCTATATGTAGATCATTGTCAGCTCAATCTTTTGGACTATTGCTAGACTTTTGTTGGCTTTGGTCCATTATCAACCCATTATTGGACACAACTCCAGATTTTATGTTCCAGTTGGCAGTCACTTCATCACCAACGCCATTTTCATCTTCTGGTCGATGATCAATCAATATATTTGAAGATAGAAATCAAATTTAAATTTAAGATTTCAAAGTTCTCCATCTTTAGTTTGAGGGGGGATGTTGGATATAATATCAAATCAAAAATTTGATTCAATATTATCTTAATTTGATTTTAAATATAATTAAGGTATTTACCTTATCTCATCTATATGTAATTTTTCTATAAATATGGATCAATGCAATGTATTCAATAAAAATTAAGAATTGAAAAGATATAGCATTCAAAGTCTCTCTCCTGATTCTCTCTTCTCCATTTTCCTTTTCTTTTTATTATATTTTATTTTTCTATCAAGAGGACTTAAAAGGTCGTAGTATCGATGTTCCAACAAACGTTTGTGATCTTTGATGCCACCAGATTGCATTCTCCAATAATATACGCCAGTGTCGAGCTTCTTAAGATAACTATTTACACATCCAATCAGGTGGTCGGCAATAAATGATAATATTGTTAGACTTTCCCTCAATCTCAATTGTAATAAAATGTGATGTGAGAGGTGTTTATGATATTTTGTGTGGTGGGGACTCTTTGACTCATTAGTTTTTATAAGTGTAAGGATATATACATACTTGAAAGATGTAATAATCTTGTTGAATGGGAAATGGGCTCAATAGTCAGAAGTGTTAGTAGTATATGATTTCCTTTGGGTTCCTTTAGTTGCCCCATTACATTAGACAATTATATTGGGTTGGGCTTAACTGACTGATTTTAGTCAGTTAAGAGAAATGTAATAAAAAGTGAGTTAGCTTCTTGTTTTGGCATTGGGAAATAAAGTCATTTCTTGATCTTGGGAGGTTGGTTTCCTCAAACAAACTTGAAGTGTAAGTGTGTGTGAGTTATTTTCATTCTTGAGTTGCAGATATCATAGGAGTTAGTTTCGTAGAAGGGAAGTCTTGACAATTGGCATTAGAGTTGTGATTCTAGGGCAATGGCGGAAGGAATGAGATTAAAAGAATTGGAGAACACTGTGGGTGGCTTGAAGTAGCATCAAGACTTCCAAGAGATGAGAGTGGAAGAACACAAGAAGTCTAGATGAGATGTCAAAGAAGATGGATATACTTCTTGAAGTATTCAAGAATAATCAAGCACCAGCAATCATGGAGGTGCATAAAAAAGAACTTGAGAATTCTTGAGCGGCTGAGGTTGTGGGTGGAAATGGTGGAATGCATTTTCACTCTATTAAAATTGATTTTCCCAGGTTTGATGGGGGTGAATCCTTCAGGTTGGTTATATAAGGTGAATCATTATTTTGCTTTCTATCCTGTGCCGGATTATTAGAAGATTATCATGTCTTATTTTTACATGGAAGGGGAAGCGTTAATTTGGTTCCAAGATATGAAAGAAACTGGGTGTTATTTTTACATGGAACTCTTTTGTGCAGGCTCTATAAGTCTAATTTGGTGATTCTGCTTATGATGATCTAATGGAAGCTATTACGAAGCTAAAAAAGAATTCTATAGTGACAGTTTACAAGCCACTATTTGAGGTAACTTTTAATCGTCTAAAAGGGTTGTTTGAGTAGTATAAACTAAGTTGCTTTCTTAGTGGTCTTAGAGATGATATTCAATTGCCTGTTAGAATGCTAAATCCCACTTCACTACATTCAGCCTTTGGTTTAGCAAAGACACAAGAAGAGTATGTGAATCATTCTAAAAGTAGTGTTAGACCTATTGGTTGTTATAATTTAGTAGCTTCTTTTTCACCTCACAATGTTGGGAGTTCAGGAGTATTTTCTTTTGGTTCCAATAAAGGTACTAACATCAATGAGAACATTGAGAAGGGAGTTACTGAAAAATATACATTACTTTGAAGAAGGTGAACCCAATCGAGATGAAGAAGGTGAACCCAATCGAGATGAAGAAGGTGAGCCCAATTGAGATGAAGAAGGATTGTAGGGATAAGGGTCTATGTTATTTTTGTGATGAAAAGTATAATCCAAGTCACAAATGTAAGAAGGCTATGTTGTATATCATGGAGGGTATGGAATTATCACATTCTAAGGGTATGGAATTATCACATTCTAGAACTTTAGAAGGAGATGAGAAGTGTGGCAGAGAAAATGTTAAAGGACTTCAATTCAAATGTTGAAGACCCAGAGATTTCTTTGCATGCTATAACAGGGTCCCTTAATGCTAGTAGTATGAGAGTGGTGGGATAGATCAAAAGTCATAAATTAGTGATGTTGATAGATACTGGTAGCACATATAACTTCTTAGCCCTACCATTACTGCCAGGGCTAAGTTGTTGGTGCAAGCTTCTTGTAGAATTGAGGTGAAAGAGAACGGGGAAAAGATTAGAAGTATGGGCAATGTTGAAAGGGTCGAATTATTAGTACAAGGAAATCAATTTAGCACATACTTTTTCTTGCTAGATCTGGGGGATTTGATTAGTATTGGGCATTCAAGACAGAGTACTTTGGGACAAGTACTTTTGGATTTCTCATTGCTTTCTATCTCTTTCACCCTCAATCAGAAAGCAATTCTCTTGAAGGGTTTAAACCCTAGTAAATCTGAATGGTGGAAGGTAAGGAGTTATTGCAGTTGTCCAAAATGGAGAAAAAATGGTTTTTACTCGAAATTCCTCCAATAATCAATGACACCATCCCTAAAGAGTTGTAGCAGTTCAATGGAGTATTTGAGACACTAAAAGGATTGCCTCCAAATAGATCACATGACCACTAGATCATTCTCAAGGAAGGAATCTAACCAATCTTAATAAGTCCTTACTTATTACTAGAAATCAGAGATTGAAAAGATAATGTAGGAACTTTTGGATTCTAGGGTAGCTAGACCAAGTCAATCTCCCTTCTCTTCACTTGCATTACTTGTAAGAAATGTGGATGGGACTTGGAGGATTTGTATAGATTATAGGGCATTGAATAAAGAGATTGTTAAAGACAAATTTCTCATTCCTGTAATTAATGAGTTGCTGGATGAACTCTTTGGCGCTACTATTTTCTCAAAATTGGACCTAAGATCTGGTTATCACCAGATTCGAGTAAAGGAAGAAGAAATTTCAAAAATAACTTTCTGAACAAATCAAGGCATTATGAATTCTTGGTTATGCCTTTTGGCTTAACCAATGTCCCAGACACCTTCCAAGGATTAATGAATGAAATTTTTAAACCTTTTTTGAGAAAATTTGCCATTGTCTTCTTCGATGACATCTTGGCTCATACCAAAACAATGCTTCAACACTTAGCTGTGGTTTTGGATACACTTTCCAAACACAAGCTATTTGCTAAGAAGTCTTAGTGTTAGTTTGATTGCTTCAGAGATAGAATATTTTGGTCATTTGGTTTTTTCCAAAAAACTTAGAGTTAACACATCCAAGATCAAATGAATGCTTGATTGGCCAACACCCAAAACCTTGAAGTCCTTGAGAGGATTTCTTGAATTAACGAGGTACTATAGGAAATATATAAGACATTATGGTTGTATTGTTGCTCCTTTAACCTTGCTTTTAAGGAAGAATTCTTTCTAGTGGACAGAGGAAGCTACAACTACTTTTGAGAAGCTCAAGTTGGCAGTTTCTAGTCCTCCACTATTAGCTCTGCTAGATTTACAACACCATTCCTCATAAAGTGTGATGCTTCTGGGTTCGACATTGGAGCTGTGTTAATGTAGAATAACAGACCCCTAGCCTATCTTAGTCATGTTTAAAGGCAACGTTTTTTAGTCTTTCGACCTATGAGAAAGAACTGTTGGCATTGGTGTATACAGTAAAAAAGTGGAGGCTTTATCTCTTTGGGGGAAATTTATCATAAGGACTTATCGATAAAGCCTCAAATTCTTGTTAGAGTAGATGATAGGCACTCATTACTAGTAGAAGTGGGTCAATAAATTGATTGGTTATGATTTTATCATAAAAGGGTAGAGAAAACAAGCTTGCAGATGCCTAATTTAGGAAGCATGAGGAAGATCAAATTCCTTCCCTATATTCAATCTTTATTTTTTACTTTTGTGGATCTCTGACAAATCTTGATTTAATGACTCTTTGTCAGAAGTTACAACAAAATCAGTTGGAAGGACAAGGGCTTCAGTTGGTGACTGAAGTTTTGCTTAAGAATGGTCGTATCTATCTTTCGAAAAATTCAATCTTTATATCTTAGGGCACTCAAGCTACCAGAAAGCTCTTCATAGAGCTAAGAAATATTTTTATTGGCCCGGGATGAAGAATGAGTCGAAGAACTATATTAAGGAATTTGTTGTTTGTTAGCAATGTAAGGTGGAGAATGTGCACCCAGCTGACCTATTACAACCTCTCCCTATTCCTACCAAATGTTAGGCATACATTTCCATGGATTTTGTTGAAGCTTTACCTATTTCCCATGGCTTCTACGTGATTTATGTTGTGGTTGATCAACTATGCCCTCTTTATTCCCCTAGCTCATCCCTATACAGTAGCTAAGGTTGTTCATGCTTTTATTCATTATGTTTTCAAGCTTCATGGGATGCCTTTGACCATTTTTAGTGATCGAGACTCAACTTTCACAAGCTCCTTTTGGAATGAACTTTTTCTTTTGCAAAGGACCAACTTACATTACAAATCCACTTACTATCCTCAATCTAATGGTCAAATTGAAATTCTAAACAAGTGTGTCCAATACTTACTTGCTGCACTAGTGATAGACCTAAAGAATGAACCTTATGGTTACCTTGGGCTAAATGGCAGTATAAAACTAACTACCATTCTTCTACTCTCCTTACATCTTTTAAGGCTTTATATGAAGTTTCACCTCCTACTTTGGCTTAGTATGTGTCAAGTACTACTCAAAATGGAGTTGTGGATGTCTAGCTCAAGTCGCATGACCAATTTCTTATCCTGTTAAGGAAGCATTTGTTATCTACACAAAAATCCATGAAAATCAGTATGAAAAGAAGCATACTAAAAAGGAGTTTGAGATCGGTGATTTGGTCTATCTTAAACCACAAAAATATCGACAGTAGAGTTTGTCCAGGTGCAAGAGTTATAAACTTTCTCCCCACTATTATGGACCTTTTCTTGTTATGGAGAAAATAGGCAATATGGCATATCGATTAGAGTTGCTTGTTGATTCCTCTGCCCATCCTTTTTTTCATGTCTCCTTCCTCAAGAAACACTTGGGTCTTCTATACAAGCTACTTCTCATCTGCCTCCTTTGGATCGACATGGCGATTTTTATTTTGAACCAGAGAAGGTGCTGCAACGTAGTTTGATTAAGGTACATCACAAAATTGTGGTGGAACTCTTGATCAAATGGAAATGGAGGGCACTCCTGATGAAGAGGCAACCTAGGTTCCTACCGAGAGTCTGTTTCTTCAATTTCCCGAGCTTGTGGGCAAGGTCTTTTGATGGAGTGAGAATGTCATAATCTTGTTGAATGGAAATTGTACTCAATAGTCAGAAGTGTTAGTAGTATATGATTTCCTTTTGGGTTCCTTTAACTAGCCCATTACATTGAACCGTTATATTGGGCCGGGCTTAACTGATTGATTTTAGTCAGTTAAGAGAAATATAATCAAAAGTGAGTTAGCTTCTTGTATTGGCATTTGGAAATAAAGTAATTTTCATGATCTTGGGAGGTTGGTTTCCTCGAACAAACCAGATCAAGTGTAAGGTCTTGACAGAATACATAGTAAAGATTAGGGAGACAATATTGGCAGGGAAGAACAACTATGGTAGTTGCTAAAGAATTACAAGATTGGCAATAGGCCATTTTGGAATTTACTCACCATTGCATGACCGATGACATTGGAAAAGTCATTAAATCTATTGAGTTAGTTCTGATTGGAAAAAATTCCCTTAGATTTTCGTTAGAGATTCTAAAGGAGAGAAACAAATAAAATAAATCTTATAGCATTTATAATTACTATCGATTTGGATTTTTTGAACATTTCTTAAACCAAATGCTCAATGTTAAGTATTTTAATATCAACTTTACAAATCTATCTCTCTTGCAACCTTAAAGGTCGGATAAAAACTAAGGCGTGCATCTTGATCTACTTTTATCTACTTCTTTCTCTTTTTTCTTAGCAAATTGTAAGCTTCATTAATAAAAAGTCTTTAATACATATATGCTAAAATATATATGCTAAAATATATATGCAAAAACTAAACAGGTGGGTCCTTTCCACTATGAGATTTTAGTAGACATTGTAGGATTTTGATCAAGGGTATGCTCCCATACATATTGTTGGAGGCTACCCATTGCACAATGGAATGCGTGCATCGACTATGAAAACGATGTATTTTTGCTGCTTGCCAGCTCTAAAAATTTGAAGTAAGAATTTCGTCTCTAATTGTTCCTTCTATTATCCAATCTGAGGATTGTTTGCATTAAGGATGTGATGACTACTTGGGAATCCCCTTCTATGATAACCTCCTTGAAATGTTTTGAGTGTGCTTCCTGGACTCCTATAAATGCCATCATGACTTCATCTTGGTTCGAGTTGATACTACCTGAGTGCTCATTTACCACAAATTCAATTGATCCATTCCATGCTCTACAAATTGCAGCTGAAGTACTGCCAGTAGGTCTCATTTTTACATCAAATGTGATTGATAAATGCTTTGGAGGAGGAGGGAACCAACTGGGGCTGCTATTAAGAATTCCAGTCCCATGCATTACAATGATCTCTATATGACTTGAGGACTGTGGAGATAAATTGATCAATGGCTACATTATAGAATCATGAATGATCTGGTTGTTTCTATAAAAGCAAAGGTTATCTATAGCTAGCACAACAAATAATTGGAATTTATGTTTGTCCTTGGCCATAATATTCAAGTTGTTAGCAAGGTTAAGGATTACCAAAATCCAGCTAGTAATGTCTTGACGTGCTACAAAAGATATCTTAGGGCCATGGTGATTGTCTTCAAAGGAACTGGGAGTAAGAACGTTTCAGAAATAAGTGAGAGGTTGTTTCCTTTTCCATTTGACAAATGAGACAAAGAACTTGGTCCTCGTTTAGTGAGATACAAATTCTTAGAAGGGATCTAGTAGGCAAAAGCCTATTAAGTACTTTCTAAAAGAAAATTTTAAGACAATCTTGGATTTTTAAGGACCATAACTTTGTCTAAATTAGAGAGGGATGTAAGGATTTAGGACCGCTGAGCTGAGCTATTATTGCTACATATGCAGATTTGATAGACAGTTTTCAAGAAGAAAGATGTAGCATTTAAGACTATCCCTGATATGGTGGAATTGAAAGTGACCTAGTGGGATTTTTTCAATTTCATTAGCAGTGCTTTGAGAAAATAAAGTTTGGTGGAGGAGAGTGTTCCATCTTCTGGGTTCTTCTAGAATTAATTCAGAGACTCAACTGTGGGTCTAAGAATTGGGATAGGAGGGGAGATTATGGGTATCCAGGGATCTATCCAAACTTTTGTACTGACACATTATTAATCTGTACGCAAAAACTAGCAACAAGGAAGTCTCTTTGTTTTAATAAACATTTCCGAAATCCAGAGTTTGATTGTTTTGCAAGAATTGTTAACCACGAGGAATTTTTCATATATTTATTAGATAGCAATTAAGGATTTCCAAACACTAGTGCCCTTATTGAGAAGGTGCCATCCTAGTTCACTCAATAGGGCTCTATTGAAGAGGTAAGTTGACTTCAACCCGAGTCCTTTATGGATTTAGGCTTACCTATTGAGTTCCAAGACTTATCCACTTCTTTCTACTTCTACAATGGCATATCAGTATCTCCCATCTCACAACTAGCTGGACAAAGTTAGCTAGGAATATTAATCCGGGGACCATGAGAATATTTCCAATTATGTTCTTCGGTTTTTCTTTTGTTGGTTTGTCAATTCAGATAGATTCACCAGCATCCTAGTAATTTGGTCCAATTTCTCTCAGAACATACCCTGCATATTGTATTAAACTGACAGGCCAATACAGAACGGAAAAGCAAGAAACAGTACTACCGGGACTGCATTTTCTTCGTAGCATGTTGGATGTCATGACCTCAATGAAGAACCAACTTTTCGGCCAACTGTGTCGTCCCCACAACGCTGTCATTGCCGGATTCCATTCAATTCTTTGATTGTGATATGAAATGTGGCCCAGCCTCAATATTATTATTCCTTCCCTTATAAAACTATATTGGCGATAATTAAAAAGATCATCAAGGATCGATACTTCTACAATTTTACTTAAATTATCTCTGATGTTATCACGGCTCAAGAATTAGTACGTGTAAACTAATGACTATAAGAAAAATTCTAGACATAAGCCCCTTTTAATATATATAAAATATGAGGATAAAAAAATAAAATCATATGTTTTTAAGTGATTAGCAGGGGTGTTGGACTTTTGTGTTGCACATCCCATGACTATGAAGATTGGAACAGTATAAAATTTCCCAAAAGAAAAAAAACACTTGATAGTGAACTAATTAATGAGGTCACTTATGCTGGTTTGGACCTTTAGAGTATTTCATAATTCTATAATAATAATTAAATAGTCAGTGAAATTATTTAAATTAATATCTTTTATTGTGTTTTAGAAAATGAAATAGAAAAAGTGAAATAAAAATATTATAAAATTAAAAAACGATTTTTTAATATTATTTTTGTTATAAAGTTTGGAAAGATTATATTGATTTTTGTCTTTTGTTTTGAAGTTCATAAAAGTTGTAATCAGAAATGATTAGTTGAAAAAATTAAATATTTGAAATTAAAAAATACTTTTTGTAAATGACGTTTTAGAAAAAAAACTAGGAGAAGTTTTGAGAATTTGTCATTTCATCTTATTACCCAAATGTACCATATATAATCAGGTCTCATTAAACTTGATTAACTCATGATTACTCCAATGAAATCCGGAGATTATGTTTGGAACACAAATTCATCTAAACCAATCTCAAAATAATCATTGATGAGATTAAACTCATATCAAGTTATTTCATATATTTAAACACATATCTGAACCTATTTATAAATTCAAACACATTTTAATGATATACACAAAATATTACTATTCACAAATCAACTCAAATCATATGAGATCATCTCAACATGCATAGCATTTATATGCATGGGGCTAGCTAGCACACTTCGATCAATTCTGCGAATGTCTTGGGCAGGCAGTGAAAGAGACCTCGTGCGCACTCAGCGAATCAATAAATCGTCCCTTTACAAATTCGGGAGGTGGCAACAATTAGGAAGAGGAGAGGACTGAATCAGTAGCAACGAGAAACTCAGAGACTAGTGTTGCTCCAATCTAGAAGGAACTCAAGCTCAGTGCAGAGAAAATCTAGTCGCCGATCTTTCATGGGGTATAATTTCTTGTCATGAATTATATATCTGCATACTGATCCGACAACTCCAAACCTGATTCAGAAGCCTGCCCTCTGCTTCTGATTCCACTTCTTTTGTTGCTTTTCTTATATTTCTAACCCCTTCCAGTCTCTAAAAGAAAGCAGGCAAGATATAATCATCCGAGGTAAGATAACAGAAAGCAAGGAAATCATACGCATCAGGTTCTGAAATTATTTTCGAAATTCTCATACTTTTTTAGTACTGAAAGAATACGTTGAAGGGCGTGCGAATCCGTGCAAGAGCCAAGTGAGTTTTCGGTGTCCGGAATGGTAAGGCAAACCTTTTCGACAAGACAATCATTCTCCCTTTCTTTTTTATTTTCAGTCTTGTCCTTGTTAAAAAGTTCTTTCTGCTGTCGGTAGCTTCTTGGCACTTCTCTGATCTTTAATCAAAACGCTTTTCTTCCCTGAACTGAGGATCGAAGAGTGTATGTTATAGTTCATCCAATCAGCTTGTTGGCTCAGTTGAAAACCGATTTTTGTCATATACTTCGTCTCCATTTCCAGGACAAAAACCAAGCCTGATTCAGCAGAACCAGCTTTGCTTGAAATACTTCGACAATTTCTATGTTCTTCCTACTCAGAAGTTTCATCCAGCAACTGATCGTTGGTTAATCAATTCTGAAAGTTCTTCCGGAAAGGGGTATTTCTCACAATGCACCTGCCTGTCTATTACAGGCCGGCGAGGAGATACCATCTGGTCTAAGCACCAAAAGCCATGGTTTTACATTTTTTTTCCTACTTTTTTCCCCAGATGGTAGCTGTACAAAATCTCATATTGCTTTTCCGTTCTGATTTTGTTTTATCCCTTCAGTGTTTCATCTTTCCTAGCTTTGATGAGTTGCAGAGTCGGTGTTTCTTTTTCTTTTTGTTATGTTTAGTTCTGTTCGATCTCTCCGACTATCACCCGCAGCAAACTACTGAGTTACACGACTTCAATTCATTATCAAACTACCCAGAAATCTGTCTTTGCTTGGATACAACTTCAGATCTTTGCTCTTTCTAATGTCTATCCCTTTTTTTATTGGGTCCCTTAACCTGATGATCATAGGGATAAAACTACCCTAAAAACGTATGAGACGCGTAGAGTTTCTTTCGCTGATGAAAAAACAACATTCACCATAATTTCCATGTAGCAAAGCATGCCAATTGACTATTAGGAGAGATGGGTATAAGATGTGGAGGTATTTAATGTTTGGAATCCAAACTCCAACCCATACTACACCAATATTTAATAGTATCTCTCTCACTCCCAATCAGAAAACTGCAAAATCGCAGTTCACAGCACCGTTCTGCAACTTGCATCCGCATTCTCAGATGACAGCAAAAATCCTGGTTAGAATTCATTTTGGGGTCCGAGAGGCCCACCATACCCATAATAGTCGTGTAGCCGAGGTCCATGATCTAGACCCGGATTTCAATCACTTTCAAGATTTCCAGTTTCTGTACAGCTATATATCTCGTGCATATTCATTTCATAAATGTATGTATGTATAAACATTCATTTGCTGTCAATTTTCATTGCTGCAGAGATGGACCAATCAAACAAGCGATCGTCTCTCAGTACACCATCACCACCCAGACGCTCGCTCGAAGTATTCAATCCCACCAACTACTCTATTAGGCCAACCAACCAGGCCATCCTTTCACAACCCACATGGCAGAGCTGGCTATATACACGCGTGAGCAACCGACGGGACCAGTTTCCCAAGCGCTCTTCCAAGTCTGGTCGGAATGTGGACATCGCCACCTCATCATGGATGGCCCTCAAGGACTCCACCCCACCACCGATGCCATCACCAGCAGCAATCCCACAGAAGACCTTCTTGGCGATCTTAAATGAGCACGATGATCACGAGGATCCGATGTCCAAGAGGCAATCAAGGCCGGGAGAAGTCGGTGCAGCGGCACAACGAGCGGCCGAGTGGGGTTTGGTGCTAAAAACCGACACAGAGACGGGCAAGCCGCAAGGGGTTTGCGTCAGGACTTCGGGTGGAAGCGGACCCCACTCTCTGCGAAGCTCGTGTGGAAGCGGAGCCAATGACTCAAACAACCAGCCTGGAAACCCAAAAAGAGACTCGAACAACTCAATGAGAAGCTCCGGCGACTTCTCGGAAGACGGAGGAGGGAAAGAGAGTGGGATTCCGAGAATATCAGAGGACCTAAAGGACGCCTTATCAACGTTCCAACAAACGTTTGTGGTCTCCGACGCGACCAAACCGGATTGTCCGATAATGTACGCCAGTGCCGGATTCTTCAGGATGACAGGGTACACATCCAAAGAGGTGGTCGGTCGGAACTGGTAATAATATTGTGCATTTCCCCTCAGTAGTTTCAACTGTAATAACTGTCATATATGCAAGTGATCATGTGAAGGTTGTTAACGACATTTTGCGTTGTGGGGACTGTCTGTCTCAGCCGGTTTTTACAGGGTAAGGATACAGACCCAGCAGACGTAGCGAAGATAAGAGAGACATTACAGGCAGGGTCAAGCTTCTGTGGGAGGTTGCTCAATTACAAGAAAGACGGCACGCCGTTTTGGAATTTACTCACCATTACACCCATTAAGGACGACACTGGAAAAATCATTAAATTTATTGGGTTAGTTCTATTTGGACAAAAAATTTCATATAAAATAAACTCTCTAATTTTTTTTCTCTTTTCTTGTGAATAAACTCTATATATAATAATATTTTTTAAAAATTTACTTCATATATTTATTTCTTTTAATTCTTCGAACCAGATTAAAAAATCTAAATTAAAAAAATGTCATAGGTCCCTTTATTAAAAAAACATATACTTGTCACATGCCAGCCTAAGGGACACATAAAAATTTTCGGTTGGTGGAAGTTGGAAAGAAAAGGACTGAATTTTGCATGTAACATGTCTATGCTTTATTAAACGTCTAGAAAGAGAAAAACATGTGCTTCTCATGTGATTAAAGAAAAAAGTCAAATTTTTAAACGGTTTTGAAGAAGTTTCCTTCAACACAGTTTAAAGGAAAGAGCATTCTATTAAAAAAAAAAGTTCTTTAATATTTTTCAAAAGTTTTCGTGCAAATTGAATTGAAAAAAATTTATTTCAACTCATCTATAAATATATGAATTGCATACTTTATAGTCATTTTTACGTATTTTTTATATACTCTTTTAATATGATTGATCAAATAAATAATTTTATATTAAAAAAATAACACAATTAATCATATTAATAGAATGTATAAAAAATATACACTGGCGTACGTTGAAATTGATATATGAATTACTTTTTTAACATATAACTTAAAAAATTGATATAAATCACATTTGCTTGTCATATGTTGAAAAAACACCAGTAAATTTTATAAAGAAATAATCTTCCCAACCTCCTACTATTTACCACACTCCACACTCCACTTTTTTTTTTAATTTTTTTTTATCAAATATTTTTTATATGAATAGTGAATAAAAAATTTGAAATATTTTAAAAAAAAATAAATTCAAAAAAAAATTTTAAAAAAATATTAAAAAATATTAAAAAGTATGGAGTGTAGAGTGTTAGTGAATAGTATGAGGTTGTGTAGCATTTCTCATAAATAAATGAGTTGGAAAATTTTTGAAAAGTTCTATCCTTTTTGTATTCATCAACCTAAACCTTTTTGGCCAACGAGGTTGCCAGACTCAAGTGAAGTGATTGATAAATGGGGTTGTGATATGTTGGGGGAAAAAAAAAATAGAAACACCGGGACTGCCTCTTCTTCCTAGCTTGATCAAGCATGCAGGATGTTGCCGTATTAAAGAACCAACTTTTTGGCCAACTGTGTTGCCCCAACAACACTGTCCCTTGCTGGATTTAATTCTTTGATTGTGATATGGAATGTGGTCCTGCCTCTTAAGTTATGAGCATGGGCATGGGTGGTGAACTTCTTACCATCCAATCGTTGATGGATGGTGATGGAAAGACAGGGAGATGGGAATTTATTAATTTCGCAATAATGGAATGCCTTCCTTATCTTTGTTGTTGCTTTGGTGATTTGGCAGGATGCAAATGGAGGTTAGCAAGCATACAGAGGGGTCCAGGGATACAATGGTGCGTCCCAATGGATTGCCAGAGTCCTTGATTCGATATGATGGTATATATTGCGCCACATCCTCTCTCTTTCTTTCATATTTGGTTGGAGCTCATTATTTGTTATTGGGGAAAAAAGAGCCTCTAATGAAATTTGGGTTCTATTTGAATTTAGTTGAGTTCCATGGAGTTGGATGATGAAAAAAGGATTCTATGATCGTTTGCTTATAAACTATGAGAGAAAAGATCAAGGATAGTTATACAAGTCTTGCATGGCTCAAGAATTAGTGTAAACTAAAGACTAAAGACTGAAACAATAGAAAATTTCCCCCAAAAACAAGCTTGATTCAACTGCGATATAAATGATAAATTATATGTACAACTGCCATAACTCAACAATGAGGAACAAACACTGGGCTAGGACACGCATTCTAACAGAGCCAAGTCCTTACAATTAACTATTTGTAACTTTTTACAGGAATTTCAAGTATCGTTGGAAATGCCATCCTGATAATCCTAAAGAAACCTCTATCTTAGGAACCTTGAGATTACTCATAATGTCTAAGGCCCCATTTGTTTCTAGTAAGAAATGGATTACAGGAACTGGAGGCATTCTTTGAGGTGTTGTAGATTATTTGTTGTGAATATGATAGATGTAACACAAGCATTCCTCCAAAATGTAAGCAGAAGCTAACTTCAACCATTCTGGAATGTACTGATTTTATCTGTTTACCACAAACGTGGCAAAAGTATGTAAGCCAGCATTGACCCCAGAACTGAAGCGTTATTTTATTGTGGAGATAAACAGACTGCAAAGAAACTGGACATTCTATGTTTTTGCATTGGTTCTTTCAATCAAATTAGACACTAGCAATTTCCCCAGAATATCAGAAACCACCAGCATTCTAAGAATTCCAGTTGGCACTGAGACGATCAGGAAGGGAAAAATCCAATAGGAATACAGGATAATGGGTGTATAGTCATGAAAATTCCCAAGGTATCATAATTTGTTAATGGTAAGATGCATTAGTAAAAAACGATTTTGATTTAAAATATGATTTAGTATTCAAGATGTACTTCTAAAAAAAACACAATTTTAGGCTTAATTGAATACACACTGTCTGTTGCAGCTCGCCAGAAAGAGGTGGCCACCAGTGCAGTTTCTGAGGTTGTGCAGGCAGTGAAGAGACCTCGTGCACTCAGCGAATCAATAAATCGCCCCTTTAGAAAATCAGGAGGTGGAAAGGAAGAGGAGAGGATTGAATCACTAGCAAGGAGAAACTCAGAGAGTTTTGTTCCACCTAGGAGGAACTCACTTGCAAGTACTAGAAGCTCAATGCAGGGCCTCAGTGAGTTACCTGAAAAGAAACAGAGAAAATCTAGTAGGCGTTCTTTTATGGGGTATAATATCCTGTCCGGAATGATAAGCATACTTTCAAATGCAGTTTTTATACTTGACTTCACGTTTTTATCACTGTCTTTGTATATCATGTAAGCTCCTTTCTCATATGGCTCTTCTACCTGTGATCAGGATTATTAGGAAAAGTCAATCCAACATTAAGGAAAGTCTTGACTTTGAAACTGCTATGGATGATGATGGAAGTAATGATGATGAGTGGCTTGACTATGTTGAAGACAGAGTAAGGAAGAAGGAAATGAGAAAGGGTATTGATCTTGCTACTACACTTGAGCGCATCGAGAAAAATTTTGTCATTACAGATCCAAGGCTCCCTGATAATCCTATTGTAAGATTTCTATTTGGAACTATCTGTTTTGCTCCAACTATGTTATTTGGATTTCAGTATGCACATTGATGAATATTTCTTTAATGTTTCTTATTATTCGCATCTTCAGATTTTTGCATCCGATAGCTTCTTAGAACTTACGGAGTATAGTCGTGAAGAAATCCTGGGCAGAAATTGCAGGTGTGCCTCAAAATTGTTTGATGTTTTGAAGTATGAAATTGATGCAAAACAGAATGTATCTCCATCCAGTAATAAAGGGAATGTATTTTAGCCAAGGTTTAGTGCATTTTCTTATTCCTATAAGATTCAACAAACATATCTATTTTGTTTGGATGTTATAGGTTTCTGCAAGGACCCGAAACTGATCCAGCAACTGTGAGGAAAATTAGAGAGGCAGTTGACAACCAGACAGAAGTCACGGTCCAGCTCATTAACTACACTAAGAGTGGTGTGCTTAGTCTATACAATTTCTACTCTATGTAAAATCAATAAATGAAATGCTAACTTAACAAAGTACTTTTTATCCCCTCCTTAATAAATAGCTTTTACACTCCTTTCAGGTAAAAAGTTCTGGAACCTGTTTCATTTGCAACCCATGCGTGATCAAAAAGTATGCACAGTGCAAATAATCTTCACAAGTACATAATGTGATCTTAACAAGAGAGTTAATCAGAATATTTACTTGTTCAACAGGGTGAAGTACAGTATTTTATTGGGGTACAATTAGATGGTAGTCAACACATTGAGCCACTTCGCAACTGCATTCCAGAAGACACTGCAAAAGAGAGTGAAAAACTGGTCTACACCTTTTTCAAATGCTTCCTTTATTTCCTTCATGATCTGCTTTTGGATTTGTTTGGGCTATAATGGTGTGCAAAATTACAAATATCAATTCAGAGGTCACTGTGTATTAGTTTCTCTTTATTTTTTATTTTTTAATTTGGGTGGGATAGAGGAAGGGGGAGTGAAAATCTACACTTGTTTACAGCTTACAGTTACAAAACATTGGTGGGTTTCTTAAACATCTTGACTTGACATCTACTCTCAGGTCAAGGAAACTGCAGAAAATGTTGATGATGCAGTGAGAGAGCTTCCTGATGCTAATTTGGTAATGTCCCCTTGAAACACATTTTCTGAAAAGCTTTTGGACGTAAACAATTCCTACAAGTATTTTTTTCCAACCACAGAAACCAGAAGATTTATGGATTAACCATTCCAAGGTAGTTCACCCAAAACCTCACAGGAAAGACAGCCCCTCTTGGAGAGCTATCCAAAAGGTATCAATCTTAAAAATGTAGTTATTGAAGATATTTGTCTTTTTCTTAGGACTTATGCTATATTTTTCAACATTCCTCATTGCCTCTTCAAGTATTTGGATTTTCTTTCCTATCTTTTCTTGAATTTTACTCCCCTTTATCTCTCTAATTTGCTCATGTAACCCCTGTTTGCAGATTCTAGATAGTGGAGAGCAGATAGGCTTGAAACATTTCAGGCCAATAAAACCCTTGGGATCTGGTGATACTGGGACGTATGATGCTCTTTTCCATTTTTCCCATCAGTTTTGCGGCAATAATAACTGTGGTATATAGAGTGGAGTTACAGACTTAATGCCATGGAAACTTAAGTTTGTGTGGCGGGAATTTTACAAGTTGCAACAAGACCTAGAATAGTATAATATGCAGTCCCCATGAATCACAACATCAATTTCTCAACTTCTTGGGTTGTCATTATTAAACAGCTGAGTGACTTAAGCTGTTTCCGTCTCAGTTGAAACCCATAATGTTGTTTTTAGAAATTATGATACCTTATTTTACATAAATATAACTTGCACATACTCTGCTATTTAGAATGAGACCATATCTTACACCTATACCTTTGGAAGTACTGTTAGTATTTTGACCTCAACTGCAAAGCCCGTATAACAACTTAGGGTTACTCAATTGATGTTAATAAGTAGTGTTAACTATATTCTATCAGTTAGAAGTATAAATCTGGTTTTTTTGTCTTTTTGAAGTATTCTTTACATGAAGAAATAGCTTTTCTCTCTCCTAATTTTCTCTCTGTACTATTGAGGAAAAAAAATGTTGTATTCTCGCCGGTGATAGTTTACTGCCTCTACGGTGGTAGTAATCTGCCTGGTTAGAAATGAGGGGATTGAGTAGCAATGTTATTATCGATCAGAAATGTTTTGAGTTAAAGAAGCTATATGCAAACTGGTGGAGAATTACTGAGAGCAGTACTCGTGCAGTGAAGTTTATTTCTTTGGATCATGAATCATTGGGTTGGTTGGCTGGCATGGTGAAGGAAGGCTCTGGTGCAGCTCAAGAGGGGTCTTCTGGTTTTCATAGATCGCGTAGGAATGGAGCTCAAGTTTTGGTGGTGCAGAGGCAGCGCAATTCGTTTGGGAACTTTTTATCGGTTTCAGAGTTTGGTATAGGAAAGCGGCGTGGCATTCTGGTGATACCGGAAGGGAGGAAAGGCGTGGGGTGGAGAAATTTCGGGGAACTGCTGGAGGAAGGAGCTGCATCCTCCCCTGTTATGGGAAGGAATAACAGAGGAAGTCAGCCGTGGGTACCTCCCCCTCCGCCGCAGGGGCATCATCGTGTCTTTCCTGCATACAGGGAAGCACTTTCTCGAGAGCCAAAATTAAGTGGGAAGTCAGGATCCCCTTTGGTGTTGGAGCAGGTCTGTGATGAAGATGGCAGGTTTGTGTCGGGGCTGTTTATGGAAACTCTGATGCAGGCGTTAGTGGAGATGGAGACGCAAGTGGGGTATTTGAATACGAATTTAGATGTCTTAAAACGCTGCGTTATGGAGGGGATGCAGAGTGGATTGGCTGATGGGCTTCAGCAACAGAGGCCTGTGTCGGCCCAGCAAATTTTTCAACAACAGAGGCCTGTTTCGGTCTCGGCCCAGTCAACCTTTCAGCCTGTCTTGGCCCAGCCAACTTCGGTCTCGGCCCAGACAACCCTTCAGCCGGTCTCGATCTCGGCCCAGCTTCAGCCTGTTTCGGTCTCGGCCCAGCTTCAGCCGATTTCAATCTCGGCCCAGCGTCAGTCAGTTTCGGTCTCGGCCCAGCTTCAGCCGGATTCGGTCTCGGCCCAGCTTCAGCCGGTTTCGGACTCGACCCAGCCTACCCTCCAGCCGGTTTCGAAGGGGCAGCTTGTAGCTTCAGCGTCGGCGGTGGATCAGGTTTCACCGACGATGAAGGTGGATCTGCCGGCGAGGTCTGGGTTGAAGGAACTGGCGCCGGTAGTGAGCAGAGTCGTAGCGCCGGAAATGGGTAAGAGGCAGTGTGGGTTTTCCTCGTCGGAAGAGGCACAGAAACAGCCGTGCGTGGGGTCGAAGTTGACGAAAGTGGGTCCAACGGCGAGGTCTGAGGTTTCGGAGGAGGGATCGGTAGAGTCCAGAGATGCAAACCCCAATATTCCGAATATTGACAGTGCCGAGAACCTGCTAGGGACGACGGAGATGGCACAGAAACTGCCGTGTGAGGTGATCGGAGACTTCTGTGTCTCTGTGATACCGCCAGTCACGCCGGAACAGGGGATGGGGTCTAGGCTAGGCTCGGTCAGTTTGGAGTTAGGGGGTTTTTCTGGGGATTTCTTGGGGAAGGGTACTAGTAATGAGCCTGAAGTTGTGAGGAGGAACTCTGATAAATTATTGGTACCCAGAGGTGAAGTTGAGTGTTATAACAACTCAATTTCAGCCTCGGAGTTACAATTGGTTTTGGTTGATAAAGAGGGTGGTGGGGAGGAGGGGGCTGTTTTAACCCCGCTGTGTTCTCTCCCACCCAGTAAATTTGGGAATTGTTCTTCAAATTGGGTATTTAAAAAGGTGGAAGAATTACAGGCTATCTTTGGGGTGTCATGTGTAGGATATGAAGATGAATTTAAGGCACTTGTAGTGGCTATTGAAGCTACTCGTTCAAAGTCAATCTCTAAGCAGGATAGGGAACTTAGAAAGCTAAATTGCTCCATTAATTATGATATGAAGGAAGGGAGTGGTGGAAGGGAGAGATCGAAAGGGAGGGGCAAGTTATGTTTACATGAAGCCTAAGATCATATCATGGAATGTGCGGGGGCTGAATGATCGCAATAAACGCCTCCGGATTAAATCATTATTGCGGTTGTGGAAGTGTGATATCGTGTGCTTCCAAGAAACAAAGTTGCAACTTATTGATAGAAGAATTGTGCGGAGTCTTTGGGGATGCTCGTATGTGGGTTGGTCCTACTTGGCGTCTGAGGGTGCATCAGGAGGAGTGCTACTTATGTGGGATAAAAGATTGGTTGAGATGACTGAGGAGTGTGTTGGAGAGTTCTCAGTGGCGGCCCATTTCAGAAATGTTGATGATGGATGGGAATGGGCATTTGTAGGCATTTATGGCCCGAATATGCACAGGGATAGGAGAAGAATGTGGGAGGAGTTGGCAGGCCTATACTCCGTTTGGGATGTGCCGTGGTGTATGGGGGGTGATTTTAACATAACTCGGTTCCCTAGTGAACGAACTGGGCATTATAGGAATTCTGTGGCTATGGAGGAGTTTTCAGAGTTCATCTTTGAGCTGGAACTTATGGATCTTCCATTGGTAGGGGGAGAGTATACTTGGTCAAACGGTCGGGTTTGGTCCAAATTGGACAGGTTCCTTGTCTCTTCATCATGGGAAGCACACTTTCCAGAAGTCTGTCAGAAAAGGTTAGCTCGAGTCGGCTCAGATCATTTTCCTATTACTCTAGAGTGTGGGGGAATGAACAGGGGTCGCCAGTCCTTTAAGTTTGAAAACATGTGGCTTTTGGCAGATGGTTTTGTAGAGATGGTGCGTGCCTGGTGGTCAGCATATCAGTATTTAGGCACCCCAAGTTTTATTCTTGCCAGTAAACTGAAGGCTTTGAAGAAAGATCTCAAGAAATGGAATCTAGAAGTGTTTGGCCACATTGACAATCAAAAGTCGACACTGTTGGAGGAATTACAGGAGATAGAGGGTAAGGAACTTTTGGGTGAGATTTCCGATGAGGTGTTAGTAAGGAAGGCCACGGTGATGGCAAATTTGGAGAGGGTTTTGTTGTCAGAGGAGATTTCTTGGCGTCAAAAATCTAGGGCTCTTTGGTTGAAAGAAGGTGATAGGTGTACGAAATATTTTCACAAAGTGGCTAACTCACATCGACGGTGCAACGCTATGGGGTCGCTATATTCAGGTACTCAGGTCGTATCCTCTCCTTCTGAGCTAGAAAATCATATTGTGCAGTATTATGAGGCCCTTCTCTCTGAATCGGCTAGCTGGAGGCCTAAGCTTGATACCTTGTCTTTTGAGGCAATTGACTCCCAGAGTGCGAGTGTCTTGGAGAGACCTTTTGATGAAGATGAGATTTATAAGGTCATTGCTGGCATGGCTAAGGATAAAGCGCCGGGCCCGGATGGTTTTTCTATGGGTTTCTTTCAAACTTGTTGGGACATAGTGAAAGGGGATATGTTGCAAGTTTTTTGTGAATTTTATTCCTTTCAAAAGTTTGAAAAATCCCTTAATGCGACGTTCATTGCACTCATCCCCAAGAAGCATGGGGCTTTGATTATTGAGGATTATCGTCCTATAAGCTTGGTTAGTAGTGTGTATAAGATTATTTCAAAGGTATTGGCTAATCGATTAAGTCCTGTGGTGGATCAGATCATTTCCAAATCCCAGAATGCCTTTATTCGTGGGAGACAAATTCTTGACTCGGTTCTTATTGCTAATGAGTGCTTGGACTATAGATTGAGGGAGGGAGGTTCAGGTATCTTGTGCAAACTTGACATGGAGAAGGCATATGATCATGTGAACTGGGAGTTCCTTTTATATTTACTTGGGAGGTGTGGTTTTGGCGATAGGTGGATTTCGTGGATGAGGCATTGTATATCTACAGCCCGGTTTTCAGTTCTAGTTAACGGTACACCGGCAGGTTTTTTTGACAGCTCTCGAGGCTTGCGACAAGGAGATCCACTATCTCCTCTGTTGTTTGTCATAGTTATGGAGGCACTCAATCGGATGATACAATCTACTGTTGGTAGAGGCTTACTATCTGGCTTCCGGGTGGGTAATGGTTCTGGTGGTTCCATCGTCATTTCACATCTTTTATTTGCAGATGATACTCTACTCTTTTGTGAAGCAGACAGCAATCAGATCAAAACCTTACGAGCACTGCTTCTATGTTTTGAAGTTGTGTCTGGGCTCAAGGTGAATCTTGGTAAGTCTGAGATGGTTCCAGTGGGTGCAGTTCCTAACATCCTCAGTCTAGCTAGCCTTCTAGAATGTAAGGTGTCTTCTCTTCCAATGATATACTTGGGTCTTCCTTTGGGAGCATCTTATAAGGCTAGAGCTATATGGGATGGGGTGGTGGAAAAGATAGAGACTAGGTTGGCGGGGTGGAAACGGATGTATTTATCAAAAGGGGGTCGCCTCACTCTTATGAAAAGCACTCTTTCTAACCTCCCCACATATTTTTTATCTTTGTTTCCGATGCCTGCAGGGGTGGTGAACAGGATTGAGAAACTTTTTAGGGCTTTCTTATGGGGGGGTTTGGGGGAGGAAAAGAAATTCAATCTGGTTAGATGGAAAACTGTCTGTGCCCCAGTTGTGTATGGAGGGTTAGGGGTGAGTGACCTAAAAACGTTCAATAAAGCTTTACTGGGGAAATGGCTTTGGAGATATTACTCGGAGGGAGAATCATTATGGAAAGAGATCATTGATGTTAGATATGGAGCTTCTAGGGGCGGTTGGTGCTCCAATGAAGTGCGAGGGAGACATGGTGTGGGTTTATGGAAGTTTATAAGGGGGGGTGGCCTTGTTTTAAAAAACACACACGGTTTGTAGTTGGTGAGGGCAATCGTATAAACTTTTGGCGGGATGAGTGGTGTGGAGAACATGCATTGGAAATGGCTTTTCCGGCTCTTTATCGTATTGCAGCTAATAGGGAGGCTTCGGTGGCTGATTTGCGGCTCTTTTCCCATGGTGCGTACCAGTGGAATGTACAGTTTATCAGAGACTTTCATGATTGGGAATTATCTAGTGTAGCAGATTTTTTCAGTTTACTATACTCCAAGGGGAGTCCGACGGCACAACTTGATAATTTGAAGTGGAGGGACAATGATCACAAGAAATGTACGGTTGAGGCGTACTATAAAATTTTTTCAACACAGGAGTGCACTTTGTTTCCTTGGAAGAATATCTGGAGGTCACGAGTGCCTTCTAAAGTAGCATTCTTTGTATGGAATGCAGCTCTTGGGAAGATTCTGACCACGGACAATTTGAGGAAGAGGGGATGTGTAGTGATGGATTGGTGTTCTATGTGTAAAAAACATGGAGAATCTGTGGATCACCTCTTATTGCACTGTGAGGTAACAAAGTTGTTGTGGGATGAGATCTTTCGAAGGGTTGATCTTGCCTGGGTTATGCCATTGAGGGTGGTGGATTTGTTCAGGTGTTGGAGGAAGATGCAAGGTTGTCACCAAGTGGCAGCGGTGTGGAAGATGATTCCGTTGTGCATCATGTGGTGTATTTGGTCGGAACGGAATGCGCGATGCTTTGAAGATAAGGAACGATCTATGGAGGAGCTGAAGAAGTTTTTCTTTCACACTTTAATGCTTTGGTTTTCTGCCATTTTACTTAATGGGAACAATGTTTACGATTTCTTGTCTTTAATTTCTAGTTCTTAGAATGTACTTAGGGGTCTTTTTGTATACTTCCTGTGTACAAGGGCTAAGCCTATTTCTTTCATATCAATAATATTTATCTCTTACTTATCAAAAAAAAAAAAGAAGTATAAATGGCTGATTTTGATAACAAAATCAAAGTTGTTCTAGCCTAGTATCTGCTACCTAAAGATATTAGTAAGATGCAAATGGAAGCTGAACTTTTGCTTGGAAATCTTCCCAAGAGCTTGTTGACTTTATTATGGTCTATAGTTGATACCCCCTTTTTATCTTAAATCTTGATTTAATCTTGTATGTGTTTTGGATAATTTGTATGACTTATGACTGGTATCGCAGTGTGCATTTGGTGGAATTGAGTGGAAGTGGTCTGAATTTTGCCATGAAGGCTATGGATAAAAGTATTATGCTCAATCGTAACAAGGTATTGAAATTGGTTATACACATCTTATTTACCTTTATGTTTTCTTTTTTTAGCAGGAATCAAGTGTACCTATCACTTTTTCTTGGATTCTGTTTTACATTTATGTAATCTTTTAGCTAGCCTATCTTCGCCTTAGAGATCCAAGTTTATTCTTGCTGCTTGATTGAATGTAATTATAACTTTTAAGTTCTGTGTTACTACATTTTGTTACTACTGTCTAAACTGAGGCAAATAATAAAATGAACCTTTGAATAGACAAGGAATCTCATCCATTCTTTTATCACAACATTAAATAAACTTTATGGCACGATGTAGCTGGAAGATATTACCATCTTACTAGGCCAATTTAGGGCCTTTTTTTTAGTTTTATTGCTTCAACTTCAAGGGACAAGTAAATATGTACAACTCGGATATCAAGTTTTATAATTTGTTTCCTCCTATTTCTATACACGTTGAGTAAATTTTTTGTAAGTAGTTCATTAATCATGTCCTCTTGTTACTCTTCCACATCTATACATGTAGCTCCTTTCTTCATGTTCCTCAGGTGCATAGAGCTTGTGCAGAGAGACAAATCCTTGACATGTTAGATCATCCTTTTCTTCCCACACTGTATGCATCATTTCAGGTTAGAAATATCTCTATAAATTTCAGTAATAAGGAGATGGTTTTCAATGAAGAAAATTCTATGAGCTGCAGGAGTTAAATTGATTCTTTGATTACTTTATCCTAGTGGAGAGAAGCGTATGACTTTGCATTGTGAATAGAAAGTTTATATACTACTAACTGTAATAGAATAAAAGTATGGACTCTTTAACAAGAATCTGATACAATCAAGGTATTTCCTTTGTAGACTAAAACACATGTTTGTCTAATAACTGATTACTGCCCTCGTGGAGAACTCTTCCTGCTTTTGGACAGACAACCTACAAAGGTCCTGAAGGAAGATGCAGTGAGGTAAATTTTTACCAGATAAAGCAAACTGTTCCAATCAAATAAAATAAATAAGGAAAATCATTTTGTACCGAGTTTGAGAGTTAGTTAAGATAACATGAGCATCGAATAATGATTTAAAGATATTGCTTTTATAGTTGGACAAAAATTTATCCAAGCTTATCCTGTAGCTTATACATAGTGTGGAAGCTACTTATAAAAAAAATAGTCTGAAAGCTGATTCAAGGTTATATTTTCTTTCTGTATTCAAAGTGATCCATTTGCAATTATACTTTTGTCAGAAGAATTTGAAACATTTGATCCCTTTTCTACAGTTTCGTGAATTAGTGGGGTATTCTTAGTCACCGGTGATAGGAGTAGGAGTCATTTTTAATGGAACAATACAAAAAAAAAAATGGAAACTTCAATCCCAATTATTCTCATACTTTTCTTAGGCCACTCTAATTTGATCAGCATAAAAAGCTGGTTTTTTGCGTATGTGTGCATTTTTCTGATTGGCATCCCCGAAGTTGCAAACAGATGAGCCCCTTGCTGTATAAATAATAAATCTAATGCTCGCATGGATTCACCCTTTTTCATTTGTTTTGGTATTCATGATACTAATAGTTACTTTGTTTTGGTCTGATCTTGACCGCGATGTTCAAATGAGGAAATGATACCTAGACAGTGTTCAGAAAGTTTTTCTTTGGGTACCAAGTTGCAGCTAATCGTTCTGATAAATGACCTTTTACTGAGTGCTAAAGGAATTTTTTTTCTAAGCAAATTTATATTTATGGTAGCTTTTCCTTTACATTATTGGACAAGTTACAAAAGCTTGTAGCCAAGTTTTGCACACATTTAATTTCAATCCTTTGGGCAATTATGAAAATTTTTTGGTCTATCAATCAAAGCCGTATTATTTCTGTGATTGCTAATGTTGCTAAGTTTTATTGGAACTGACTTGCAATCGTTGATAATTATAGATTTTATGCTGCGGAGCTGATAATTGCATTGGAGTACCTTCACTGTCAGGGTAGGCTACTGTGCATTATGTATGCGTCTTTCTATTAAACAGTATACAGCATATATGTAATGAGTGATGGTTTTGGTAAATAGTAATTCAAAAACATAGTCAGCGAGTAACTGAAGGAAGTCTTTCTGAGCAAGCTCAACAAGTATTATATTTTTCCAGCAGTTTCCACATCTGATGCTATCACAGTATTTTGTTTTTGTGTCAAGCTGGCCCTACTGATTGTTGTGTGAACCTCTGTCTTGCTCCCTGAAGTGTGTTCCTTGTACCTGCATAATGATATTTAAGATACCTAAGCAGAGTGTAATTGCTGAAATTTTCTGCTACTTAAAGCTTGACATTATATATTGATGCAGTTTGTCACCACAGCTTGATGTGGGTATAGTGGATTAGACAATGGAGTAATTAGATAAATCCTTGCATTCTTGCATCTTCATAGTTTTAATGAATATCCTGCTGATTTCCTTGCAGGGATAATTTACAGGGATTTGAAACCTGAAAACGTTTTACTCCAGAGCGATGGGCACGTGTCCTTAACAGATTTTGATTTGTCATGTTTGACATCCTGCAAACCTCAGGTATTCTAGTTATCAAATCTTCTATCACATAAATATTTTCAGCAGCAAAAACAAAGAAAAAATCTTGGCATACATCCAATCATTTTTTGAGACTTTGGAATAAATATGATGGTTTTGGCTTTGCTCTTTGCAGCTTTTGATTCCAGGTACAAATGAAAACGTTTTACTCCAGAGCAATGGGCACGTGTCCTTAACAGATTTTGATTTGTCATGTTTGACTTCCTGCAAACCTCAGGTATTCTAGTTATCAAATCTTCTATCGCATAAATATTTTCAGCAAAAACAAAGAAAAAATCTTGGCATACATCCAATCATTTTTTGAGACTTACGGAATAAATATGATGGTTTTGGCTGTGCTCTTTGCAGCTTTTGATTCCAGGTACAAATGAACAGAAAAGGCAACACCAAGGTCATCAGAATCCTATCTTCATGGCTGAACCTGTGCGAGCATCTAATTCTTTTGTTGGCACTGAGGAGTACATAGCTCCGGTTTGTCAAAATTGAATATCATTACAGTTACCGGATCTTAACATGTGCTTGTTACATGTCTATCTTAAAAGAATTTCACTAATTGTCTCAGAAAAAATCATCTTCATGTAGTGTTTCATTTTGAGGAAACAACTATATTGAGGAAACGAAAAATATTCTATTTAACTAAGTTATCACACTTTGAGGCATTATACCATAACTAGAACCTTTAAAAGAGCGTAAACATTAGCATTTTGATATCTAAAATTCTGGTGAGCTATTTGATCTTCTATTCCCTTACTCTCCCTTTGTTGAAGATAAACCTCACAAACTTTACTTTAGTGAAGAGATGGACCAAAAGCTATTTTGATATAGTGTGTCAAATTAAAGGGAATAAGTTGAGAAAACAGAAAATAATGGATTAGGAAAACTAAAAGACTACTAATTATAAACAAAAATTATTAATTTGATTTGATATATTGTTTTTTAATTTTATTAACTAATAATAATAATAATAATAATAATAATAATAGTGATAATTACCAATCAAACAAAAAATAATAGTGATAATTATAATACAAAATCGGGAGTGGATAATGTGACTTCATTGTGCTAATTTTCATGTAGTAATAATATAGTGGGATAGTTGATGATGTAGTTTCAGAGGAGTTTAAAAATTATATGATGTATAGATAGGCTTTAAATAGACATGTTTTATATGGTGAGAAGAGATATGACATACCCTCATTCACTGCTTTTTCTCTTTTAGTTCAGCAAACCTGTCACCTTCTGTTGTTTTGACCTAGAAATTGTATCTTCACCTGTTAAGACAACTTTTTGGAGATCAAATGCATCAAAGATTTAATTTTGACTCATCTGTTGTCATTTTCAGAATTTTATGTGAATGTCCAATAACTTTCAATTCTTTGCAGGAAATCATAACTGGGGCAGGCCATACTAGTGCGGTGGACTGGTGGGCTCTCGGTAGATTTTTATCTTATTCATGAAATAAGGCATCTGAAGTGCATATATTAACTTAAACCAGGCTTTGATTTTCTTTTTTAAACCAGGCTTTGATTTTCTTTTAACAACTTTGGCTTGGTGGGGGGAAAACTTAAAATACAAATTAGAAACATGAAACCATCCAAATGTAACTGTAAAAGCTTTACAGTTGGATACTAATCCAAATATGTAAATTTATTTACTAAAAGAAAGCTCTTTAGCCTTGGGAAACTAGCAATCTGAAATGCTTAATCTTTTGTGGGAAGCGGAGAACCAATAACAACTCTGAGATTAAGCTTTAAGAAAATCAGTGAACAATATGCAAAAGATTAAAAAAACTTCCTAACACTAGCATAAGCCAAGCTTATTGTTTCTTAGTTATTCCAAATTCTGTTATCTTTTTCATGAGCAAGTTTCCACCATCGTGTCAGAGTGTGATATGATTCTATTTAATTGTATTTCTGGAAGCAGAGCTTCTTCCAATTTCCTGGTTCAAATGGAAGAGATTGACATTGGTTTTCCTAACATAATCTAAAACACTTGGAGGCAAATCATCACTATTTGATCTTGATCGTCCATTAGATAAGAAAATTTCAAAATTTAAATATTGTTATAAAATCAAATGCACAAGTTGTCCATAAGAAATGATAAGCTATGCATTGGTCTTCTCATTCTTGAACCATGTAAACCATAATAAATCATACTTGATTTGCATTACTTGTACACCAATATTATGAGTGACATGTGGAGCATGCAACACTATTGCATTTATTGTTACTGTTCTCGAGAACTGTATAGCTGACACTACCTTGCTGATTGACTGCTCCATTTCTCAGGTATTCTTATGTACGAGATGTTCTATGGATACACACCATTTAGGGGAAAGACTAGGCAAAAGACATTTTCCAATATTCTTCAAAAGGATCTTAAGTTTTCAAGAAGAATACTGGTGAGATATATCTTGCTTCTAAACAATTTGTCACGTTTACTGCCTAATAAAACTGGCATGATTTCTTAAAAAAATCCCAAGCTTAATTAAACTAATCATTTACGGATATATTGTGCTCTTCCCAGAGCAGTTGGCAAGAAATTGCCATAGTCAGCATTTGGAAAAGTAACAGTGAAACCAAAACGACATGAAGACAGCCCCCCACCCCCGGGTGAATTTCATCATGGAATGATTTTGGAACTGAAACCAAAACTAGCAAACTTAAGAAATATGATTCTTTTACTTAAACTGAAGCACATTTCACTTGAATACTGCATGGAGTTATTTTTACCAAAGGTTCAAACTTACATTCCCACCTACATACCTTATGCAAGAGTTCTTTTGTTTTTGTTTTTTTAAAGAGGAAGTTATGTATGAGTTTGGAAACTACCTTAATCACATATAACCACAATGAGTATAAACCAAATATGCTGTGGTGGTGAAAAAAAGTTGATCTCTTCCATTCCAGGTTAGTCTCCAAGCAAAGCAGTTGATGTATCGGCTGTTGAACAGGGATCCCAAAAACCGATTGTGTTCTCGGGAAGGTACAAATGAAATTAAGAGTCACCCTTTCTTCTGGGGTGTCAATTGGGCGCTAATTCGAAACATGGTAAATTTAAAACCTAAAATGCATGAATTGGAGCTAATGCATGAAATACTACCTTTAATTTCTGACACTGTGCACGTTTCCAGAAACCTCCTAAGCTTGATGCTATTGTCTTTGGGACAACTGACGCTGAGAAGGAATCCAAAGATGTGGATCCTGGATTGCACGATCTTCAGACAAGTGTTTTCTAGTAGCCATGATAAATGTGTCTTCATTTTCAGTCGGTCCTATTAATGATTTGAGAATTTGAATCATATCTCCACCAGAAAACAAAAACTATACAGGCTCTGAGAGATCCTTGATGTGTTGAGGAATCAGATTTTAATTGGCTTGGGTTGTGTTTCTCCTTTGACATTTTCATCTTCAGCTAAATCCGGTTGCTACCCGTACAAGGAAATTAAGGTTTTATTATGTCCTATATAACGTGTGTATGGTGTAATCTTAATCCCAATTGGTTTGAACTTTCAACTAAAAGATTGTATTAATAGACCTATTCACAGGGTTTTGCTTGTGTTAGATTTTATTAAAATGATAAAATTATTTTTGGGTATTTTAAATAATAATGTAATATCGCATTTTCCTTATATTTAAATAAAACCTTGTGCATTGATGGAGAAAGTCAATTCATTGAAATATATAAAGAAGGAAATATTATACAGCATTTGTTACGTAAAAGAAAACTAGTCGGTTTTTAGCCGTTATATGGCATCTGTTACTTAACAAGAAAAACCATAGATTCGTAAGTGGTTTCCTAGTCGCGGAATGCATCGTAGATTCATAAGTGGTTATAAAATAATTGATCTGTTCCCATTTTAGAACAGATAGAAAAAACCAGAGTCCTCCTTCTAAAGTATATCTCTTCATCTTGTAATTCTAAAAAAATTGTGTTTTTGAGTTGTTCTATAAAAGTACTATTGTAGAATTATAGAACAACGAGAAGAGACAGTGCTTCAGTGTATCCTAAGAACAATTTTGTCATTACTCTATAACAAGTTGAAGGGGAACAAAATATGTTCTAAACAAATTGTCATTACGATCGAGCCTTGGAGTCAAGATCTTTATTTTCTGCCTTCCTGATTCCATTATTTTCATTAAAGTTTTGTAACAGTTTTAGAACATAATTTGTATCAAGGAGGCGATGCAGTCCATTCAAGTGATGAACCAAGACTTCGTTCGTCTTGATCGTTTCAATGGTCAAAACTTCATTCGTTGGCAGCAAAAAATGTTGTTCTTCCTCACCATTTTAAAACTCGCATACATTTTGGAAGATGACTTGGAGGCAATTCCCGATCCTACTCCAGAAGAAAGTGCCGAGTTGAAGGAGAAGCGAAGGAAGTGGAAAGCGGATGACTTTTTATGCAAAGGCCACATCCTCAACGTGTTTTCCAAGTCGATGTATAATGTCTATCGGTCTGCTCCTTCGGTAACATAATCATGGAAGATAATTCTTTAAAAGGAAATTATCCTTTACACCCCAATTTCAAAGAGATGTATTCTAGTGTTAACAGTCCTAGAGTTTAAAGGATGAGTAAAACTCTTAATAAGTTCATAGACTAATTTTGTCGAGCTTAAACAAGATCTCATTAGATGAACTTACCTATGTGAGACTGGAAGTGTGGCCACTTCCTATTGTAGTGACCGTGCCAAGAGCTCTCATGAAACTTAGATATGCATAAGGCCATAAGAGTGCAAGCTAAATGAAAACTGTTAGAAAGTACAGCAGAAAAATATCTCAAGCTCAGCTTACAAAATTACTTCACAAGTTTCTCCAGATTGGCAATTCACAAGCGTTTCCTCTTAGTGGCGAAGTGTACTACATAGTATAAAACTAGAATATCACTTGACAAATCTACAGCCTAAATACTTTTTCAAGAGAGAACAAAAAGAGAGATTTTTTTTCTATTTTCAGATGGGACAAAAAACCAATTGTAGGGGGACTATTTATAGTCCTCCAACACACAGCTAGCCTTAAAGGACAGCCTTCAAACGGCCAATTAATGGTTGTAACGCATGGCTTAAAGCCATGCGTTACACACATTTGTAACGGAGGGGGTCAGCCCCACGCGGGCGCCCCTCCTACTAACATCTCTCACTCGCACACAGTGGGCATGATCCCAGGTCTGCATCTCTCTAATGTTCTCAATCTTGTTCATACAAGTAAATAGGTCGTGCGACCACCAAGCACATTTGTATAAAGATGGGAGTACATACACCAAATCTCTCCTAGAGAAGACTAGCATAGTAACATCCCTAAAGTGTCTGGTCATGTCCTAGACTTATTCGATCGCATCAAAATCAAGCATTTTCAAACCCTCTTGAGTTAAAAACTCAGAACAATACTTGACTACATTCAAATCATTTCAATGTGTTCACAACCTTAGCCACTACTAAGATGTAGCGTCATAGTTTGACGTCAGCAAACACTATCGAAGATACGATATCGTAAAGTTTTCCATTTGCACTCATATTACTCAATTTTGGTCGAATCGCTTTCCCAGCGATACCTCTTTAGACCGTATCAATCATGGCCATAGATATCATGCCAAAGTAGCAGACATCACAACTTCCATCACGTGACACAGTCAAAGGTAAAGAACACTTAATAAAAATGAGACTCACACAGTGAGAAAGAGGGGAACCTTTTACTCACTTACTCATAAGGTCGAATAAGCACATGTAGTATGAAGCACATGCTACGGTGGATTTCTCTTTCTCAAAGAGCATATGTCCATATTAACACCGTACAGATCTTGGTCTAGTCGCTCCTTAAGCATCTAACCCGAGTTCCTCTATTTGCACGCCTCTGAGGCGTCAAAAAGGATCTCGTATCTGGCTAACTACAGGCTACATGGATGGTGGGATAACCCATGCATAGTCCTTTCAATGGACCTCATCTTAGCTCCCACTAAGGCGACATATTTTTATATCAACCAACTTATCCCTTTGGACAAGTACCTAGAGACACAATATCTCATCTCTACTCGCTACTCAAGCGTAAGAGGCGTTCGCTCGTGTGAGTGAGACGATCTAAGCCTGTTGACATATCTTTTGTGTGTGTATTAGAAAAAACAAAACGACAAAGACAAGAACTGAATCATATTGTATTAATATCCCAAAGGAAATGTTACATCTCAATGTCATTTGTAATACAAATTACATTCACAATCTACGCAGTCCTAAATTCCTAACATGAGCCTCAAAGACATCTCTTACTATTGGTTTCGTTAAGGGATCAGCAACCATACGACTCGTAAAAAGATGTTTCAAAACCACTTCCTTTTGCGCTACCATATCTCCGATGTAGTGATATCTGATATCTATGTGTTTGGTTCTTCCATGATATTTTGAGTCCTTAGCATATACGAAAGCTGCCATGCTATCGCATAATATCGTCACCGGATCTGAAGTATCCGTGCCAATGTCTAAATGCTTGAGGAACCTCCATAACCAAACAGTTTCTTGAACTGCTGCTGAACAAGCTATGTATTCCGCCTCCATGGTAGATAAGGCTATACAAGGTTGTTTCTTACTGCTCCATGTAATGGCGCCATTGTTGAGCAGAAAGACATACCCAGTGGTTGATTTGCACTCATCTAGGTCACTGCCCCAGTCGGCATCACTGTAACCTTTTAGCTGCAAATCTAAACCCTGATAGCACAACACATAGTCCGCAATTCCCTTGAGATATCTCATAATCCTCTTGACTGCTTTCCAGTGAGCCAGTCCGGGATTAGATTGGAATCTACTCACTAAGTCAACTGCATAGCATATGTCAGGCCGAGTACACATCATTGCGTACATCAGACTACCCACAACATTAGCATAAGGGACACGAGCCATCTTTTCTTTTTCTCTTTGAGTCTTAGGACACAACTCTTTAGACAAGTTCTCGCTTCTTGTAACAGGGGTGTCAATGGGTTTACATCCACTCATTAGGAAGCGCTCGAGAACTTTCTGTATGTAAGTCTGTTGAGACAAACACAAAAGTCACTTTGAGCGATTTTTGTAAATCTTAACGCCCAGAATGTATTTTGCCTCACACATATCCTTCATCTCAAAATTGAAGGATAACCACTCTTTTGTGGTGACTATCAACCCTTTGTCATTTCTAGCTAGTAGTATGTCGTCAACATACAATGACAACATAATGAAACTCTTCTTAGACCTTTTGACATAGACACAATGGTCATTTATGATCATCGTAAACCCATTCAAGAGAATGGCTCGATAAAATCTGAGGTACCATTGTCTAGATGATTGTTTTAGACCATATATAGATCATTTGAGCTTGCATACTTTGCGCTCTTGACCTTTGACCACAAAATCCGTTGGTTGATCCATATAGATCTCCTCATCTAGTTCTCCATTGAGAAATGTTGTCTTAACATCCATCTGGTAGAGTTCCAAATCCATGTATGATACTATAGCTAGAATCAGGCGAATTGAGGCAAACCTCACCACTGGTGAAAATGTTTCCTCATAGTCTATACCCTCCTGTTGGGTATATCCTTTCGCCATTAAGCGAACTTTGTACTTATCTATTGATCCATCTGACTTGCGTTTGACCTTAAGAACCCATTTGTTCCCAATAGTCTTACGCCCTATCGGTAGATCAACCATATCCCAGACCTGGTTAGTCTTTATAGACTCAATCTCATCATTGAGAGCTTTCATCCACTCATCTTTAGTAGAAGATGAGAGTCTCATGAATTGTCCTAGGCTCATCATCATCATGCGGAGCTACCATAAAAACTTCCCCTTCAATCTCAAAACGACGACGAGGAATACTTTCACGTGTGCTTCTACGCGGCTGAGGTTGTTGTGATTGAGTGACAAGTGGTGTGCTCTCACTTGGATTTAAATCATTTTTATAATTTGTAGGAGCTTGAAGAATTTATTCCTCATTCTCAACTAAATTCCTTGAAGCACTTTCCTCTTGTTCCACAATCTCATGAAGTTCTAAACTCCTATCAACCTCACATCTACTTGGAAATTCATCTTCAATGAAATCCACATCTTGTAACTCAATTTCAATCACACTTCCATCAGATTGTTCACCTATTAACACATACCTTTTAGAGTGTTTTGAGTACCTTATAAAGATACACTTCTTCCCTTTAGGGCCTAACTTCCCATACTTATGAGAAAGATCGTAAACAAAACCCGTTGAATCCCATAGCCGCAAGTTACTCAAATTGGGTTTTTCGCCGGTCTATAGTTCATATGGGGTGGAAGTTACTGATTTAGAGGGCACTCGGTTAAGAATGTAGGCAGCAGTCAAAAGTGCATCCCAAAAAAAAAATTGGTAGATTTGCTTGCGCCATCATTGACCTCACCATCTCAAGCAGTGGTCGATTTCTCCTTTCTGCCACACCATTTTGTTGTGGCGTACTCGGCATCGTCAACTGTCTTTTGATTCCTTTTTCATCACAGAGTCTTTTAAATTACTCAGAGAGATATTCTCGTCCTCGGTCAGTTCTTAGAGTTTTTAAACTCTTGTCTAACTGATTCTCAACCATCCTTAGATATCGTCTAAAACATTCTTATGCTTCAGACTTATGGGAGATTAAGTAGACATGACCGTAACGTGAAAAATCATCTATAAATGTAATGAAGTAGACACCTCCGTGTCTTGCCCTCACACTCATTGGACCACAGATGTCTGAGTGGACTAATTGCAGTGGAAAAAATGCCCTAGTGGCTTTTCTAAATGGTTTTCTCTTAACTTTTTCCATTAGACAATGTTCACATGTGGGCAAGATGACTTTAGCGAGATTGCCTATTAAGCCCTCTCTAGCTAACCGAGTCATTCTATCTTGCCTTATATGGCCAAGCCTAGCATGTCATTTATATGAATCCAAATTATCAGATGCAGAAAGAAAAACAATAGACTCATTCATATTTGAATAATTCAAATTTAATATCATAAAACCGTCTTGAAGAAAAGCATTACCATAAAACACATCGCCCAAATGAAAGGAAACATAATTGTTTTTAAATACAATCTGAAAACCAAGTTTTAATAGAGTAACTACGAAAAGTAAATTTCGTCGGATCTCGGGAGCGTATAAAACATTGTGGAGGAAAAGAGTGTGGCCACCCCGCAAGTCCAGCTTCTAGGTACCAAGTCCCAGTACCTCCATGCAAGCTCCATTCCCTACCTTGATATCACGGCTCTCAGCTGGAATCTAGCGATACTCCACAAATCTGACTCTGTCTCACGCTATGTGTTCGGTCGCTCCTGAATCAACAATCCACATAGGATAGGAATGAGCAACCATCACATGGCTAGTTACAAAAATAATGCGAGAAAAGTCAAAGTGTACCTTCTTCGGCTCAGTGCAGTCACGAGTAAAGTGGCCATTCTTTCCACAGTTGAAGCACTCTACTTTCGACTTGTTCTTCCCACTCTTGCCCCTCTTGCTGCGCTGGCAAGTTCCTGACACCTTCTTGATTTGTCCAGCAGCTACTCCATTCTTGGGCTTCTTGCGCTTAGGCCTTGATGCGTTGCGCGAACCAGAATTAGCCACATAGGCCGTATGATTGGGCTTAGCAGCCTCTAGGCGCTCAGCCTCCAATTCTAAATGACGCGAGACATCATCAAAGTCTTTGATATTCTCGTTATGTGTCAAGTTCTAGCTCATATTCTCCCAAGAATTCGGTAGTGATCTAATCACTATCTGCACTTGCTGTTCATCTGTCAGGTTATTTCCTGCCGACTTAAATTCGCAGATCATGGTCGACATAGCTCTAAGATGCTGCTTCATTGTGTGGTCAAAGCGCATCTTATAGGAGTCAAACCTCATAGTTAATCCACACAATCTAGTGGCTGAAGTTCCACCAAACTTTAATTTCAAAACATCCCACATGCTTTGGGCAGTGTCATAGATCTCGAACTCACACATTAGATCATTGTGCATGCTGCTTAACATTATTATGCGCGCGCACCGACTTTTCTTAGCCCATTCAGTATAGGCTAGTTGATCTATCTTATGTTGTTCCGAGGTCCCTTCCCCGGGCGAAGTAAGAGAGTGAGATAAGCCCTCCAAAACCTCTTACTCATCTAGGACATATTGGATCTTACGATGCCAAATGTCATAGTTCTCCCCATCCAATTTCTCCCATTTGTTTAGATCGGCAACTATGTTCTTGGACGTCATTTTACTACAATATGCAAAGAAGGGATATTACACACACACCTAAGAAATCTATCGCGTCCATACAAGTTAGAAAAAAAATAATTTAGACATGTCGCAAGATCGAGAAATTGCTAAGCTTCAAAATCATCTCTTGCGCCACAATATCCAATTATTAAATTTCTAACCTAATTCCCGCGCAAATTTATAACAAATAAGGGAGAATTAATCATCATAAATCTCAACCATACTTCCACTATCTTAAGTAGTCATCTAGACCTAGTGGCATGTAAAGACATAACCTACTAAAATCGCAGTAACCTTTTGGGCCAGTCTACAAGGATAGCTACTCAGACTACAACAACCGGTTGGGCCAGTCTACAAGGATAGCCAGACTACAACGACATGTTGGGCCAGTCTACAAAGATGGTTCTTTTAAGACCATTACAGTCCGTTTTTCTTGTTCCATCAATGCATTTACAGTTCTTACTGGGGCCACCGTAGTATTTTGGCTATACAATGCATTTACAGTTCTTACTGGAGTCACTACAATTTTTTCAGCCTGTCATTCACACTAACAATTCTAACTAAAACTACTTAGTGGGAATTTTCTATTTTATCATAAAAAAAATGAAGACTAATGTCTAAACATCCAAACCTAACATTCATAGATGATAAAATAATCACATATCTACATGTTCAATTCACACATACATGTAATCACATTTAATCTAAAAATATTAAATAAAAAATCACATGTAATATAACATTATGGAATTAAAAAAAAATAGCATGAATATAACCATATATTCACATGTGATCACATTTAATCTAAAACATTAAATAAAAGATCACATGTAATATAACAATATATTTAAGCATATATTAACTCATGCAAAAAAAAAATCTTTTTTTTTTAACTTTTTTTAAATTTTATTATTATATAATAATAATAATAATAATAAATGTATATTTAACCCCCACCTAAACCAAAGGAAAGTCGCAACCTAGTAGTACACGCTGCCCTTATATAACCGGTGGTCTTGGGTTCGAATCCCAGATGTCATTTTCATCCCCTTCTATTTTATTTTATGTTTAAAAAAAAAATTGGGTTTAAACAAGGCTGGGCCGAAAATGGCCCAATATCATTTGGTTTAAAAAAAAAACAAACGGGCCGAGAGGCCCAGGCCCAACAAGAAAGCATATGACTTTGGTCATCTCCTACCTCCGGATGGGTACTATTCATGTGAACAGTACCACCCAGGCGCGCGGCACCACCTTTGTGGTGCACGCAGCACCACACTGGTGCTTGCTGCACCACCGTGGTGCCACCTTTGTGCGTACGGTTCAAATCAGATGAAAAAAAAAATTATAGTGGCAGCACCACTACTGCGCACTAACAAAGATTCTTTTATAGATTTAAAAAATAAATTGAGGACTACAAAAATGGCATCCAGATTTCTCACATACGCAAAAAAATATATATATAAACTGGGAACAATTTATAAAGCTCTGATACCAATGTTAGAAAGTACAACGAAAAAATACCTCAAGTTCAGCTTACAAAATTGCTTCACAAGTTTCTCCAAATTGGCAATTCACAAGCGTTTCCTCTTAATGGCGAAGTGTACTACGTAGTATAAAACTAGAGTATCACTTGACAAATTTACAGCCTAAATACTTTTTCAAGAGAGAACAAAAAGAGAGAGATTTTTTTTTTTTTTTTTTAGATGGGACAAAAAACCAATTGTAGGGGGATTATTTATAATCCTCCTACACACGACTGGCCTTAAAGGCCAGCCTTCAAACAGCCAATTAATGGTTGTAACGCATGGCTTAAAACCATGCGTTACAAGCAAATAACGCATGGCTTTAAGCCATGTGTTACAAACAAATAACGCATGGTTTAAAGCCATGCGTTACACACATTTGTAACGGAGGGGGTCAGCCCCACGTGGGCGCCCCTCTCACTAACAAAAACACTTGGAGAATTATAAAATAATTTTGTAAATTCTATCCAGCTAATCTAATAGCGTCATGATCAGTTCAAAATACATTCATTGATTACCATGAAATAGCTTTGATATAATTACACTAGGCGAAGGTTCAAATACAAAAGACACCTTCATTGAAGCAATTTAGTTCTTACATATGCACAATAATTTTTTTTAATTATTATTTCAAATAGTGGGGGAATGTTATATTGTATTAAATTGATAAAATTATTTTTGGGTATTTTAAATAATAATGTAATATCTCATTTTCCTTATATGTAAATAAAATTTGTGCATTGATGAATAATGTCAACTCTTGAAATATATGAAGAATAAAATATTAGACAAATTTTTTTTACGCAAAATAAAATTAGCCGTTTCTAGCTGTTATACGACATTTGTTACGTAACAAGAAAACTAGTCATTTTCTAGCTGTTAGAATGCATCGTAAGTGGTTATAAAATAATTGATCTGTTTAGATTTTAGAACAGATAAGACAAACCAAAGTTCTCCTCTAAAATATATCTCTCCGTCTTGTAATTTAAAAAAAAAATGGTGTTTTTTTAGTTATGCTATAAAAGTACTATTGTAGAACAACGAGAAGAGAGAGGATTTCATTGTATCCTGAGAACAATTTTGTCAATACCATATATCAGATTAAAAGGAGACAAAATATGTTTTAAAGAAATCGTCGTTACAATCGAACCTTGAAGTCCGGATCTTTATTTTCTGTTTTCGTGATTCCATTATTTTCATCATCATTTTCTAACAACTTGTTCTGTTGTTCATCAGTCATCCTGTCTGAGCACATGTATAATGTAGAATCAAGAGCATAACCCGGTATATTTCATATGAATCCCATAATTTTAGAGAATATAAACGTACATGATTTGCTTGTGTAATATATTTCCATATTTGAAGGTTGTGATGCAAAAATTAGGTTTTGTAGTTAGATGGATAAACCTTATCATGTAGTGTGTGACTTCTGTTCAGTATGCAGTATTAGTAAATGAGCAACTAGGTAGTAAAATAATTCCAACAAGAGAACTTAGACAGGGAGATCCATTATCTCACTATCTATTTCTGCTATATGCAGAGAGTCAGTTCTATGATTACTAATGCTGATAGAGTTGGGAATGTCAAAGGAGTATCAGTTGCAAAGGGGACTAATACCAGTCACCTTATGTTTGCAGATGACTACATATTATTCTGTAAGTCGAAGGTGTAGGAATGGGAACGTGTAAGAGATTTTGGATAGATATGAAAAAGCTTTCTGGGTAGAAATTAAATAAACATAAAACTTCTATATTTTTTTAGCTCAAATACAAGCTCAACAATAAGAGACAAACTTGTACAGGAGACAGGGGCTAGGGTCAGTGGGGATTATGAGAAATATTTGGGTTTACCTACAATTGTTGGAAGATCTAAGTATAAATCCTTTAGAGGAATTAAAGAAAGAATATGGGAGAGGGTCAATAACTAGAAGAACAACTTCATATCTCAAGCAAGGAAAGAAGTGTTGATCACGGTTGTATTACAGGCAATACCGACATATGCTTTGAGTGTTTTTAAGCTCCCAAAGAAGCTTTGTCAAGAAATCTTAGGACTAATAACTAGATTTTGGTGGGGGCACATGAAGCAAGACAGGAAAGTTCAGTGGAAAAAGTGGAGTAAGATGGGTAGATCAAAAAATGTAGGTGGAATGGGGTTCAAAAATTCTGCTATGTTAGCAAAATAGTTTTGGAGATTAATGACCAACCCTGGTTCATATGCAGCGAGAATCATGAAAGAAAAATATTACAAAATATAGTACTATTTTGAAGGCCTATTTAGGTTGAGGTCCATCACTTGTATGGAGAAGCATATGGGAGTCAAAAACTCTGATAAGTGAGGGAATGAGATAGAGTGGGAAATGGTAAAAGAATAAAGATCTGGGGAGATAAATGGCTGCTAACTCCAAATTCTTTTGAAGTCCAAACTCCAGTAAAGTTATTGAATAAAGAAGCAACTATGGATGCATTGATACAGTTTTAGAGGGTGCTGGGACTATAATCTTGTAAAAGAACAATATGTAGCCTACCTATTAGTAAGAAGGGACTAGATGATAAAATGATTTGGGGTCC
Source organism: Cyclocarya paliurus (assembly GCA_029856935.1). NCBI lineage: Eukaryota > Viridiplantae > Streptophyta > Magnoliopsida > Fagales > Juglandaceae > Cyclocarya > Cyclocarya paliurus. The sequence continues at coordinate 15,926,703 of CM056958.1, forward strand.
TCGTAGAAATGGTTCTTTCTCAGTTAGAACTACCTATCATCTTGTTGTTGAAATTAAAAACACAAAGGAAGGGGAGCAATCACACAATAACATTGACACCGAGGGATGGAAGAAGATCTGGGAACTTGATGTACCAAACCCTATCAAAATTTTCCTCTGGAGAGCAGCAAGTGATATTCTTCCAACAAAGAGCAACCTTTTTAAGAGGAAGATTACAGACAATCCTTTGTGTCCTATATGTAATCAGGAGGAGGAGATAAGTAGTCGTGTGTTTTGGAGCTGTGTGGCAGCTTCAGATGTATTGCCAGATTCTCTAAGTTTGGCTCAGAAATGGGAATGCAAAGAAGATGATTTCTACAATATATGGGTGAAACTTGGTCAAAGGCTACAGAAAAAGGAATTAGAAGAGATGGCTTGTGGCTTGAGGAAGCTGCGGCACAGAAGAAACAAAACTGCTGCTAGATTTGAATTGGATGAGTTTATGCAAGGTAATGATAAAAATAGTGATTCTGTTGCAGGTGAAGATGTGGTCAACATAGCAGCAATAAGATGGCAAAAACCAAGGATAAAAATTTATAAAGCTAATTAGGATGCTGATATATGGGGAGAATATGAAAATGGGGGCTGGAGTTGTAATTATGGATACCGATGGGAAATTAATAGCCTCATTGTGTAGCCAACATTTTTTGTCAAAAATGCAATTATTGTTGAAATTCATGCTTTATGGTCTTTAGTTTTCTGTTCTGAGATAGGGTTAGATGGGGCTATCTTCGAGAGTGATGCTTTGTCAGTCATTAAAGATGTTAGAAGCATGAAGAGAATTGGGCATGGTAGGGCTAAATGATTGAAGACATAAAGCAAGTATTAAGGTATCGTTTAGATAGAAAGTTAAGATGAGAAGAGTTGAGATGAAAATTAAATAAAATATTATTAATATATATATTTTTAATATTATTATTATTTTAAAATTAAAAAAATTTATAATAATAAAATAAGATAAAACACTTTTTATATAAAAAAAAAGTGTAAGACCAAGCTGAGAAATTCAATATGTTCCGAGAGAAGGAAACATGGCAGCACGCGGACGGCAGATTAGCTAGACAGCTCTTCACGGTGAGAGGAGATTCTGTGGCTTGAAGTCTGAAGATGGCCCAGATTGGATTAAAAATTATATTCATCTCATCTCACAGTAAACTCTCACTTCATTCATTTAAAAAAGAGAAAAATATTGAAATGGCCACTGCGGGAGAGTTAGGTGGCAGCACATTACGGCGCATGCGCGGTGGATAGGATTGGAGTTTAATTTCTCTGAAAACAATAAATACAAGAAAGAAACCAAAAAACAAAAAATGAAATAACAACTTAGAGAATATTGGATTGACTATTTTATTTTTTAAAATTTAAAGAGTATATAATTTTTTCACTTTTAACTAATTATTCAAAATTTAAAATCTATATTGGATTAGTTATCACACTCTCTATAATAATAAAATATTATTATTTTTTATTTTTATATTTCTTTAATTAATTTTTATTTTTTAATTAATTTTTTTTTATAATCTCTAACAATCATATTCATTTTCACAATCTAATAAACAAAGGAATATTATTATATACACAAAATGCTTTAAAGAAAAATAAGAACAATATGAAGAACAATTTATACCATATCAATATCCAAATATAAAAGTTTCATCATTGCCTACAGTATAACATTCATATATAATTATTGTCCATATTCACAAACACCCATATTTGTGATCCAAAATAACAAAAAGAGCATGACAATGCAGCAGTGTGTAAACTTTACAAATAGTTATATATGAGGGAGTGAATTTCCAACAAGGCGATTGACCTACATAACAAGCAACATTAGAAATGTGAAACTTCCAAAAGACAGCATTTGGTCTACTCCATATTCCATATTGTCTGAAGACATAAAATCACAAAAAGAAAAATCATCCATTAGAATGTAATGGAATCATTATCAGTATGCATGCCTTTTTATTGAACCCCTGCAGGCATGCCAAAAAAATGCAACTGAAGTAATCCATGATATTTAAAAGCATTGATATACATTACATACCGAGTAAATCCATCTCAAAGGCTAAGGCTACTGGTAAAAAAAGTACTTGTTATGAAATATAATCAGTTACCCTGCAGCACAAGATATCATGACAGAGTATGGAGTCCCATTTAAGATCTTATATAAGGCTTGTTTTGTTCACACTTGTTCAAGAAAACAAAGTATACATAGTCCTCCTAACGGATTGAAAGATATATCAACCACAATATTCTGTACAATGCATTTCACGAGCTTAACCTGCCACCATTATAGGAGGGAGCAATTAATAATTTGTTCATCATAAAAATAACAATATATATATATAGTTACATGAGATATCATCCATGCAAATAACATCAACTTCTAGTCCTAACAAAGGAGTACTTCAATAAATAATTTGAAATTACAAGGCATGAAAATCTCAACCACAAGCATAATGACACAAGGACCAATTAGCCAAAAAAATTTTACATTCAACGTGGATTAGTGGATAAGGCGAATAGAACCTCAACATGAATTGAATGAACATCCTTCACTTCATAAGGGGCAGCTTCATAAGGGATATCAAAGCAATCAAAGCGGGAGACAAATGCCATTAAATATTAAATATGTGATCATTTCAGAACTAACAATAAATCAAGTGAGCATACTGTCAAGAAAAAAATAAACATACAGATATTGTAGATGCTCTATCTTCCCAAGTTCAGGCACCAAATGTCCAGATAAATTTGAAACACCCATATTTGTGATCCAAAATAACAAAAAATACAAAATAATTGAAGTAATAGTGGGAAGAACAGGGCATTATCTATTGAATGGAATAGGAGAATGGAGCGCACTGAGAATGAGTGGAGCTTGACTGTAAATGAAGATGGAGGAAGCACCATTTCTTGTCAACACTGTAAGTTGCATACTAAATTCTAACACCAAACTCCACCTTCCCCACTACACAACTCGCTAGTTTCATAAAATATTGCTGGGCAACTCGCACCATGAAGCAGAGGATTGATTATTTCAAGTTATTTTAATTTCAATTTTACAGCAAAAATAGAAATTAAACTCGAGAGAGCACTTTAAATCTAACCCAAACAACATCAACAAAATCAAGAGTAAAATCATTTGCTAGGGTTTCGAATTTTACCATGTTATTGCTTACCGTGATGAAGAGAAGCTGTCGCGGTGCCGTGCTGGAATGAATAACTGCCGGAGAGAAACAATGAAGCTTTTTTAGCAGTGGTGTCGTGCTGGAGAAAAGGAAGTGAAAAGGGAAGAAGAAGAGAAAGGGGGAAGAAGAAGAGAAAAAAATAGAAGAAAAGAAAGAACAAAGAGACGCAAGAGATGGAAGAGATGGAAGAAAGAAGAGAAAAAAATGCAAGAAGAAGAGACGCAGAAAAGAAAAGGGAAGAAGAAAATGAAGAGACGCGGGAGAGAAGAAGAAGAAGCAGAAGAGCTGCGAGAGAGAGAATGAGCCAAAATCTAATAAACAATGGGGTTTAGACTTGCTGCAGAACTTTTCATCTTTGGAAAGAAAGATAAAATGACTGTAGCTTATATTTAAGATGAAAATGTTTTGGCTAATTCAATGTAGGTGAACTTTTGATAAAATTGGCTAAATTTGAAGATGAAAAGCATTTTAGCTAAACCGATGTGGATGCTCTTAGATTAGGTTTGGGGGTAAAGATAAGATGAGATATTTTATCTCTATCTCATTTCATCATTACAAATTTTTCAAATTTTCATACAAAATATAATAAACAATTCAACTTTTTCAAATCTCAATTCAACTTTTTCAAATCTTAATATTATTAATATTTTAAATTTTTATCTTAACATTATTTACAAAAATTTTAAAAATTCTCATCTTATCTCACCTACCAAGCATAACCTTAATAGAGAAAAGGCTGGCAACCTAATCGGCGGCCGGCCAACATATTGCAGTGTCAAATTAGGGTTGGAAACATGGCCAATTGACGACGAATGAAGGCTGCACATTGGTCAGAAAGTCTGCCATCAATGGTAGGAGGTCGAGAGAGAAAAAGTTATCAATACTATGACTATCACGAATAAGTAAATTAAAAGCATTTACATTGGTTTATACATTTATATATACAAAATATATTTACATAATATGACCTTAAAATTACCTGCATTAACTTATACATATGCATAAATTTAGTTAGTTATGAACAGACCAACTATTCACTCCATCAAACATATTTTAATTATTATTTCTCTCTCTTCCACTCTTTCTCTCTCAATCTTTTATCCTTCTTCATCCCTTAACAGCACAATAAATCTTCATATACATATTTATTTTATTATTATAATATATTATATATTTTATTTTCATTAATAATATAATATATAAAAAAATTAATTTTTTATTATTACATTTGTATTATTAATGTCAAATATATGTAATAGATGTTAATTATAAAATATATATAAAAATTTTGATTTTAAAAAAAAATTAATAATAATAAAAAAATAATTTTATTATTATTTGACCCCACATATACATAAGCTAACGTGAAAGTTTTGTTTAATTAAATGATTAAATGGTTATGTAAAATAGGTAAATTTAGATATCTATAGAGCAAAAAACGAGAGTCGAGAGAGAGAGAGATAGGTTGATTTTCTTGGCGAAAATGGTTACTTGTACATTTGCGATGATGCGCTACGCGACGGCATCCATATGCCGCACCGTCACGGCGTTCATCTCCTACCATTCATCCTTTTTCTTCTTTTCCATGCCATGACACCACACCAGATATTTTTTCCCCTTCCGACAGAAATACAATATTTGTACCGATGCAAGATCATCGGAGCTAATTGCTTAACCACAAAAATATTGGCATACAAAACATAAAGTCAAAAGATAATGTCAAAAACTACTTAAACCAGTCCTATCCAACTTAGTCGCTCATAACAGTTTCAGCACTGGAGCAGAGCAATACATACATAGAACCGTAGTTATTCATAATAAGTACTAATCCAGAAGAAGTAATATATATAAATATACATAGAACCATGACGATTCTTCAGGAGGATGATAGCTTAGAAGCCTCGAGATCCGCAGCCTTTTTAAGCCAACTCTGATTATCGCCGTCCTCGAGAGCCATCTGAATAGGGGAAGACCCCAGCCCATCGGCAATAGCAAGCATGATCTTCTTCATCTCCGACCTGAACTCGTCCAGATCCACTGTCCCGCTCCCATCGCAGTCGAACTTCTCGAAGATGGAATCGTAGAGATTGGTGAGCTGCTCCGGCGTCGTGGCCACGTCGATGCCGAAGTGGGCCTCGATCAGCCTCATGGTCTCGAACGCCTTGCGGAGTTCCGCGCGAGAGAGGACGCCGTCCTTGTTAAGGTCAAGAGCCGCGAAACTCTCGTCCACGCTCTTCTTGAACTGGGTCTCGTCGTTCACAAAGTCTCTCACCGTCGATCCGTCGATCACCACAACACCCATCTGTTCCTATCTATCTTACCTTCTGTGCTCTCTCTTTCGTTCACCCCTTTTTATAGAATAATAATATTAAGTATAAAAAAAAAAGTAATTAGTATAATTATAAAATGCTTAAACTTTACGTATTTTATTTTATATAAATGATTAATCTATAATTCACTTATGTTTTAATAATGAATTCTGCTGTTTTCTAAAAAAGAAAATGTGCATAGTTTACCCACCTTAATATTTTAACTAGCATTTTTTTTTAAAATAGAATTATAATAAAGAAAATAAAATATATTTATTTTTTCAAAATGACAAATTTATCTATTTAGAAAAAAAAAAAACGCAAATTTACGCATATTCTCGTCCGTGACATCGGTGGAAGACAAAAGATAACAATTGGGGTGAATTAGGTGAAGTCATATTCCTATGCGTGCGGAGCGTACACGTGCCGTTGTTTTGCGATTTGGAAGTTGGAACATTATTTCATCCGAGAATGTGTTTGACTGTTTGGTTTGGAGTCTGACACGTGGCCTGTTTATTCTTTTTCTTTGTTTGAGTCTGATACGTGGCATGTTTTATTCTTTTTCTTTGTTCGGTGTGGACCTTTTTAATAGTCTAGAGGTTTAAACCCATGAACTTCTACACATTCGTTTTCGGCCAATACTTTTCTGAGATGAAATAACATAAGAATTTTCAGTATATTATTGTGCTTGAAGGATCAATTATATCTCAGGAGCTTTGAGCTAGAATTCCTAGCAATGTAATTTACAAGTCTTCTATATAACATACTATTTATTGCGAGGCATGTTGCCAACGCCGAACCGATATATATTTATATATATATAGGATTTATCATACATTAACCACTATTCATTCTTACATCCCATACCTATAATTTTTTCATAAAATGTGTAGATATTTTTCATAAGATATATGAGTATTTTTCATAGGGTGTCGGGTGTGGGATGATGAATAGTAACAGACGAAAAAAAAATTTCCTACCTTTATTCTTTTCTCTGACAGGGAATTTACAGCCCAGATTGACTATATGCATATAGGATTGCAGGGAAGGATAAGTAATTTTCCTGTCTACAAGTAGTTTTGAGGGGAAATATATATATGTGATTTGCCCTCTAAAATAACATTGCAAGAAAGGATCGGTTGCATCAGCACTAAGGAACTTAATATCAAAACTCTCGCATATTCGAAATGGTAAACCAATACAACATGATACAGTTAACTCTTGTGATCTTCAAAGTCATTTACAAAAAGGGAAATTGAATTGCATACTTCTTTCAAGACTTTTATCGCCTTTAAAATAGATGTTCCACTAACAGATATATCATTAAATAAAGTAAGTATTCACTTCACCTTTATATACACATTTCTCAACCTTTGATTAACTGGAGCATTCTAATAATCCATATCCACTACACAGCCCAAAAATGATCCACAAATTTTGCAGCAACTTTTTGATGTCAAGATAGAATTGGATCTGGCCCATAATGTAGCTCTGAAGGTAGATTAACTCTGGTCATAAAACAATTACAGTAAGCCAATGGTTTGGAAATGCAGTCAAAACAAAACCAAGAAGTAATGATGCTCAGCTCTAAACGCAAATCAGTGCACAGAAACAAAGAAACATGTGATGGTCAGAACTCTTTCTCCTTCCTAGTCAACTTCATAAAGTTCTACATACGTTAAGTCAATTGATTCACTAATCATGTTCCAACCTGATTTCTGTACATTTCCAAGAACTAATTAGCTTGACAACTGCATAAAGGTGAACTACACGGAGATTATCTAGCAAAGGTTTTATTATTGGGTTTATTGGGTTCCCTAAGGGCAATACTTAAGGTGTAATTACTGTACCTTGATAGTATGAAAAGGGCTGATTAATCCATACGTCTCAGAATTTTGATTTTACTATGAGTTGACCATTATTGTCGTGCTTTTATTTCAAATTTTGCCAATCTTTTATGATGTTTGTTATTCTATAATTTTAAATTACAGATATTTCAATTCTGAAAAGATGCAACTGATCTCTTATCAACATTATGCCAGGCCTTACCCTGTGGATTTGACCTGCCGAGCATGCCTTGACTGGAATCCATCTAGGAGTGAGTTAATGATAAAAATACTTGAGAAATTTATGACTCTGTTAAGGTAGTTCAAGGCAAAGGTTTAAATAAATATGAAAGCATTTATTTTTTCAAAAACATATTCCGTTTTATTGACATATCTATTCAATTAAATCACTACTTAATAAATGTCCTCAGGACATATGTTCAACAAGACTCGTGTAATAAAGGGTAGGTGTTTGTATTCTTGTAAGTTACAATTTTTGAGTTCTGATAATTTAGCTAATATGCACCTTAATGAGGTCACCGAGGATGAAGTTTATTGCTAGCTATATGCATTCAATTTTTACATATAATTGTTTTTTTTATATAGATGTTTTGTTCATATATGCATGTGGATCATAAATGTGTAACAAATGGGAGGTCTAAAGCTGCATAAAAGCCTAGCTTCTCAAAGATGGTATAATAAACAGTTTTCTTACCTTTGTCTAACTTTGAGCATTCCAGTGCCTATCTGCATTGGTATACCCATGATTATGGATTCACTTACTCCTTCAATCCTGTCATCCCTACCATTTACGGAAGCGTTGAAAAGATGATCTGCCGTCTTCTCAAACGAAGCCAGCATCAATATACTTTTGTCCATTTTTTGAATGCCAAATCTTGTGATTCCAAGCACTTCACCCTATTGCAATAATCATTCATGTATGAACATATATCCAAACCATGACTATACGTCCAACGGACAAGAGCATAATTTGAACCAGCTGTTTTGCTTTAAGTTTGAGGTAATAAAAAAATATAATACTCTCTCCATCCCAAATTGAGTGTTCATTTTGGAAAAGACAAGTTATTTACTTCTACGTCTTCCTAATTCACCAATGCCTTTTTCTTTTTTTCTAACCATTATTCCAACAGTTGAGTTTGACTTTTCTTTGATTTTATGAGAGATTCTTATTCCTAATTCCCCTGCATGTCAATATATTTTATTGTTCAGGAAGTATTAATAAAGCCATTTGTAAACTTCAAAATAAACTAGGGCAAGTTGGGAAAATATTCCTCTTCATTAAAAATTGTTATTTGCAACCAAGAAACTCATTAGGGGAAAGTAGGAATACAATGTAACGAGAGGGGGAAAAAGCCTTACCCTGAATGTCATCAAATCTGCTAAGAGCATCATATGTCTAATGTCTATGTTCATTCCATGGCTTTCCATTGTATATTTTATCTCCTCAATGATGCACTTCCTGGCAGCTTCAATGCCAAGTGTCTGCTGCACTTCAATAACATGATTACTTGTTGTTTTGCATCCATCAATTCCTTCCGTACCCATAACTTCTTGAAGACCCGCACTAAAAAGAACTTTTTTATAAGTGAAGAGGTGCATAACTTGCAACATATAGCAGAAACAAAACGTGACTACTATTTGAGTAGGCCCGTTCATCCGGGCCGGGTTTTTACCCGGCCTGTCCAGAACCCGGATAACCGGGTTCCGGCCCGGAACAAACCCAGGCTGGTACCCGCATAGAAAAACCCGGGTACACCCGGTCCGGATGAACAGTACTATATTTGAGTATTATCTATGCCTATCTAGATGTTGTGCAAGATGACAAGCAATATGGCATAACCCTATTGGTTTTCTTCTTCTCTGTTATGGCAGTGACAACTTTTTCTACCTTCCCTTTTGTCTAAACATTTCACATTCCATAAGACTGACAATCTGGAATGGAAAATGGCCAAAATTCAATTGAGGCAAGGCTAAATTAACTGTATCTCAACTAACTGAAAAACAAAAAGAAAAAAAAAATCCAACCTTCTGATACATTTGAAAAGGGATATTTCTACACCACCAATCAAAATGTTATTTTATTATTTCTCACTGTGATCACTCGATTCAGGATCTTTCTAATCCATATGGTGGGCCTTACAAATGAGCTTGTTGGAATATGCGATGAAGAAATGTAATGATCCTTTAAAATGAGTGCAATAAGTTGGACAGCTTTGAAGACTTGCAAACATTGAATTTATAACAATTGAGAGTTCAACTATATGACGAGATGTAATGTATAATATTCTAAAGAGTAATGGTAAGCATGCAGAGCCATTTCTTGGAAATGGTAAATCTTGCTTTGGAATCTTATTTGATTCTCAATCTATTTATAAAAAATAAAATAAAATGGATTATTGATGTGAAATCACCACTTGTCCCAAAAGCTTAAGCTAATAAAAAGAGATTTTATTATTTATATCATATTCTAAACACTTCCTCTCACATGTGGGCTAGACACTCTCTCAATAAGTAGCCCAACACGTAGAATATTTAATTAAATGGGATAGAGCGTAGAGCCAAGGTTCGAACTCACAACCTTTGCTCTGATACCATGTGAAATCACCACCTGTTCCAAAAGTTTAAGTTCATGGGAAGAGGTAGATTTTATTATTTATATCATATTCTTAACAATTGACAATACCTGAGACGCTGCCCAACCAAAATGAAATTCCTTTGGGTGGCCAGTGAAAACATAAATTAATACTAATTTGCAGAAGTAAAAACTAAAAAAGGTGCCACAATACTAACTAGAAGAAATAATAATATGCAGTTATCATTAAAGATTACTTGAAATACAGTGACAGCAGAATGAACATGATCAAGTGTCACGTGCACTAACCCTTCTACCAGCAAACTGTACTTGATGGTCTTCATTTTTTTATTTTGTTCTTTCTTAATGATGGCACGTTCCACAGTTTTTATACCCTGTCATCCATAAACAAGTGAATTATCCAATCAAATGAAGGGTAAAAAAGGTGCAGGATAGTCTTTTAATCAGATGTTTAATAACAAAAGCCATAGAAGTTTTTACCTTCACTATAACCATTGGAAGCAAATTTTTGAGAGAGTGGAGATGAAAATGAATTTTACTTTTATCAGTTTCTGGAGAAAGAATTTCCAACTTCCCAACATCCAAAACCTTGATATGCTGCAGAATAATATAGTTTTGAGATATTACGAACATATAAACCGTAAGAGTAGTAGAAAAATTACTATAAAACAAACTCTCACCTCATGCTTCAGTTTGAGTTTTGGAGTTTGTATAATTGATTCTTTCACAATATTAGCATCTATACATAATTGAACATCTCGAATTCTTTCCATGTCAAGCTTGACAACTAGTGATGCTGATCTCGAAGTCATTACCAGCTTTATACTTTTAGCAACCTGCACCATGAAGGGGTAATCAAATAAGATTGCTTAAATTATACTTGATGGAGGGCTGAAGCGGATACAAGACTATGCAATCCTTCAAAATTCAAAAGAGGCAAAAACATGGAAGACAGTAAATTAAAATATTACGAACAGAGGAAATTAGGTAAAAACACATTTTGAGAAAAAACAAAGATGATGGGGGTAATGGGCTTCAAGAAAACTAGCAAAACTACTTCAGATATGAATTCACTCACTAGTCGGGTGTTTTCACATTTAGTAAGTCGATGACCTAATTTCCAACCAAGGAAAGAACAATACTGCTAACTTAACGAAATTTGTACAGAGAGGTAGACTTCTTAATATTGGTAAAACAATTAATTTGAATTAATCAAGAGCTTGAATTATTATAAACTTCATCTAATGAAGAATATCACCTACAAATCTTAACTTAAAATATTCAGAACATAAAGCACAAAAATAACCTCCAATGAATTAATCCCATACCTGTCCCAAATTTGTTTTCTCAATGCGACCTCGTACCATCCGTGCAGCATTCACGTTATCATCACAGTTGAGAGCTGCAGTGATGATGGGCGTACTGATTTTTTTGGCCCCATTCATTATTTCTTTGATACGAGGAACTCCAAGAGTAACATCTGATAAGAGTCAAAGGAACACACTGAAATCCAACCAGTTAATGGCCAAAGACCTTACAAACCAGTAGTTAAATTATATTTGGACATTCCAGCAGAAACTTAATCAATCAAGGATACTCATGCTAGCAACTCCAGCAAAGTGAAAGGTTTTGAGTGTCATCTGTGTCCCCGGCTCTCCAATACTTTGAGCTCCAATTGCTCCAATCGCAGTTCCAGCTTCAATTTTTTTCAAATGATAACGAGAGATACAGGTGTTCAAGAAAACCTAAATAATGTGTTAAGATGCAAATTGTGTTAGATGCAGCTACTTGTTTGTTTCCCTATCTGTTTTATTTTTGGAGGGTGGGGGAAGGCATTATAGAAAATCTATAAAAGAAATTACAGAATATGTATAGAATAGTATAGAGTAGGATGCCTAACAGGGAGGAAAAAACAAAATCAATTGGAACAAATTTAAGAAAGAGGAAAAGAATAGCAGCTAAATGTAATCAAAATTAACTCTGGAGAGTATCTGACTACATTGCCAGCTTCTATTTTTATCACATGGTTCCTTTTCTATTTCACAGACTCAAACCTGTGACATCAACAGACAACATATCAGAATTGTTTTTGGTTTAATTTTTCTTGCAATTTTCATAAGCTTTGACATTCACCAAAGACACGCAGCTACTATGTTTTGTAAAGAGAATCATTCTCATGAGAATACTGCTCCTGTTATGATATTTGAACTTGATACTCAAAGCGTAAACCATTGGCAATAAAGAAGATTTCGAACTGTTCATTTTTCCCCTTTACAATAATAATAATAATAACAACAACAAATTAATAACATAATAAAGATATGAGAACATTTTTACAAGATAACATTCAGTACCTCTAGCTGTTTAGGAGTAATGCCAGATATATTTTTGACAATTTTTTCCTGAATTTCTGAATTCTCCTTTGCAGCAAGATTTTCAACTGATTTAAATGTGTCCATTGTTTTTTCCAAGGATTTTCCATACTCATCTAAGAAGCTCTTGAAAGATTTTTTAAAAGCCACGGAGCAACCACCCTCAGGGGTCATATCAATTTCTGAAAATCTGCTTTCTACTCTTTCAGACACTTCAGATGGAGATAGATATTCAGTTCCTCCAGAAGGACATGTGGCCTGTGAAGGGACACAATCAACTCAAATTCCAGAAGATCAAATGAATTTCAAAATAATGTTGAAGGAAGGGTGTCAAACCTTGGCCTTCAGAAACAATCGTTCAAAATTTAAAGGAGATCCACTTTTTGCTTCCATATTTGCAGGATCCATGCCATCATCCCCATAACGAAATTGAACTATACAGCCACTTGCATTCCGTACTGTGTTATCATATTGGATGGATAGGTCCTCTAGTGCTTTTATCAATTTTCGTGACATATAGCCAGTATCAGCTGTTTTTACCTGCAACAGTCACAGGAACCCAATGATAATGTGCTGTATAGATAAAAAGTTCACTGTCTTTTGATTAATGATAAGAATTGACACCCCCCCCCCCCCCCCCCCCCTCCCAAAAAAAATAATCTGAAAAACCATGCCTGCCCCCACTTGCTACAGGGCTTCCACAGGATGTTGAATGATGCAAAAAATTGATTAATTGGAAACATAATCGAAAGCAAGAATAGTAATAACAGTTACAATATTGCATCTCTTATCCAACAAGATATTATATGTGTCATAGCTTATGAAAGAAAAACCTCATTCAATTCTACAAAATGCAAGACTACGTATAATCTAGGTAGAAGTCACCTTCATCTCTCTCTCCTTTTTCTGCTTTTGTTTTTGCATGCCGGGGGGGGGGGGGGGGGGGGTGAGGATCTAAGTAAGTGAACAATAGTAGAGCTGTACAAGGTACATCAGCACAGCAGCAGCATAACATCCAACCAACAGCTTCCTAACATAAATTAGGACATGCCTTGACTCAAACAAACCCCAACCAACACATGCTAAAGCACCATACCAACTCTAGAAGCTATACCAACCAACAATCAGAAACTCTGTGCGGCAACAAAAGTTTCCAGGGTAAACATTTGCCTTCAATTCAGCATAGCCACGAATCCAAAATAGGTAGCTAGCAACACCAGTATATAAAACAGAGCAACAGTAGAGCAGCACGGATAAAATCAAAGCAAACAGACAGCAACATCAGAACACCGCAACATATCGAGCATATGGCACAACAAGAAAAAGCAGAAAACAAATCTCCTAAAGCAAAAGAATAACAAAAGCTTTTTTGTTGTTACTTCACACATAACATTATGTGCGACTGATTAGCCACTGGAGAGGATATGCATTTATTGCACACGTCACCATTATGTATTATTTTGAGTCCATAGCAGTCAAAGGTGCTGACAACAGGACCAGATTTTAAAAGACATCCGGATTTAGAGTTTGTTGCAAGCCAAACTAAGGAGCAGAAAGAAATTGAACACAAACTAGAAATATCTGTAGTTGACCCAAATTGTTTTCTTTTCTTTCCCATCACTCCCAGGTTAAAAATTGGAGAATGGACTAGCCACAGATAGAGAATCCTTTCCTCTCACTTATGGGAGTTAGCAACTCAAGGCACTCTAAATAAAAGAATAACAAATCTTTTTGTAAATTCTGATTTTTTTTTTCTCTGGGAAAGGTCCAAAACAAGTTTTGAAATATGAAAATATATTTTCGCTTGTTGGAGAGGTCTTTAATAGGATTGGAGTGGCGTGGGTGATGCCTAGGAGGGTGGTGGAACTTTTCGCTTGTTGAAGAGGTCTTAGGGATAACTCTCAAATTGCAGCCGTCAGGAACATGGTCCCTTTATGTCTTGTGTGGTGTATCTGGCTCAAGAGGAATGGCTGGTGTTTTGAGATAAGGAACGCTCAGTGGATGAACTTGGATGTTTTTTCTTTCAACACCTTATTTCTTTGGGCTTCGGCCATTGCATTTAATGGAACTAGTGTCCATGATTTCCTTGTTTCTTTTTCTCATTCCTGACTTGTAATTAGGTTTCCGCATTTGTATACTTCCTGTGTACTTGGACTATGCCTTTTAACGTGTCTCAATAAAATTATTCTTACATGTAAAAAAAAAAAAAATCTTCTTTTTCTAATAGAGCCTATACTTTTCAGAAAGTGCGATTAACTAACTCAACATTAGTAGAGGATAGACTTAGATGCTGCTAGGCTACATCTCACGTATTGATGGACCACCCCAATTTAGCTGTGTTCCAGTTAATTGGTTGCACCGCCAGAAGAATTCATTCAGCAAGGAAGCTGGTAATATTCTCATCCAAGTATACTCCATATAAGCTTAAATATCCACAGTTAAAATAATTAGAAAGAATGATAGAGTAGTTATACCGCCGTATCCACAAGGCCTTCTCGCCCTCCCATTGTATGGAAGAAAAACTCAGTGGCAGTCAAACCACTGTAAAAAGAATTAGCAACAAACCCTTTGGCCTGCAACAAGAATAAAAAAAAGGCATCTCAATGCTTGAAGTAAACAGATTTGCTAGTTTGATGAACTATTTAAAGAGATTGATTGCACCCAGCGAGTAGATTTTAGTCATAAAAAATAAAATCATTATTCGTCTTCCCAAAATGATATCGATGAACTAATGTTCAACTTACCCAAAAAAGAAAAGGTAATTCAATTTTTCTTTTGGATAATATTTTAGACATTAAAAATAAAGTCATTATGTGCTAATGCACTCTGGAGTCATAATGAAAAAAAGTTGAATCCTACTTCAACCTATTCAATTAAGAAACCATGAAAGATAGTAGTTTATTTTTTTCCCTGTAAAAGGTAAGGTGACACATGCACCCAGTGAGCCTTGAACCCACGGCCTCACCTTCTACCCCATTCTTGCAGGGGAGGAAGCGCTCTTTCAAGTAGACTTTACCATACTTAGTATTTAGAGGTTTTCTTTATATTATGAATTAGAAGAAATATGTTAGAAAAAGCAAAAGAGTTTATCAACCCTTGGATACATACCTTAAAGAGAGCACTCACAGGATCCAAAACAAAACTGGGATAAGAAAGCAAAACAAGTTGTGGCATAACTAAATCATCCAGCGATAAAGAGCTCAGAAACTTACTGCAGGGGTTTTCGCTTTTCTAGGGAAGTGAGGAAGACTCCGATCTATGAAACCATTAGGAGCACGACGACCGCCAACTGACTGCTGACCTACACAAGCAATCATTTGGCTAATATTGATCGGAGATCCTTTGGAACCACACTGGGACATGATCAATGGACTATTTCGCCAATGTAACTCTTTCATGCAGACCTATCAAAGAAAATAGAATTACAAAACATATCTAGTTACTCCTGTAAAATCCTTTCCTAAAAAAATCATAATAGAATTTGAAAAGAAAAAAGAAAAAAAAAATTTGATGAATTGCAAATATTGATGGAAAGGGAGAGACTTCAAACAACAGATTTCCTTTAACTCTCATTGTCAGGAAAGCTTGTAACAACAGGCTATGTGTCAATATTCGGACTCAACATTCCTGAGAGAAAGATTTGAACAAATACATTGAGGAAATGTTTCAAGTTAAGAAAAAGATGGAATTGTACCTTGCCAGTCTCGTCTCGAATATTATTTAATATTCTAGTTATCCCAGCCTCTAGTGTTTGGGCAGCATCACAACCAGTTTCAGGTGGTAGATTTCCTTCATTGTACAACTTTATTTTCTCATCACAACCTTGATAGCCTTTAGAGATTGTTTCCTGTCTCCTATCGTTCAAATATTTACTTGGTTGGACATCATCAATCCCAATTGTGAACCCGTGATTACCTATCCATCTAGCACTGCACCCATGCAGGTACTGACAATTATTCACATGAAACCGTTTAATCTATATTTAAATGGAGACAGGAACATTAATATCAATAATAACTGGCTATCATTAAAAGCCAAAGAAAAAAAAAAAATTAGCATTGCATATCCACATAAGCAATCAGAACTAAAAACAACAACCTACAAGTATGGTGAGATGACACAGATATCTATATTATGAACATTCTATATTTACAAACAGAATAAACTTCCAAGAAACTTGAACATCCCTTATAATGACAATAAATCAACTTCAAAGTAAAGAATAGCCTTCCTGGGATGGGGTTGTGGGTCCAAAACCGTCATTCACATCCTCTAGAAGCTTTCAGCACTATTCTCTTCAAATTAGTGTTGTCAGAAAATATTCTGCATCACCTCCTATTGATAAAATCCTCATTCGCCACTTCTACCCATACTATTTTAGACCTCCCCCCATACCTTTTCCACTCCCACCTACATTAAATATATGACCCCCCCCCCCCCCAACAAAAAAAACAAAAAGGGTGGTGGTATCTTTTCCATAATAGGTGACACCTGAACCTTAAACAACTCTATCTCTCAATTCTCTCTTTGCTAGCAACTCCAAGGGGTTGGCTCAAGTGGTGAAGGCCTTGGTCTTGGGGTATCACTCCCTTCAAGGTCTAAGGTTCAACACCTCATGAGTGCAAACAATCCTTTGGGGCCACACCCCCTGGTGAAAAGCTAGTGATTTAACTAGTTCCGTGTCGGGAAACTTCCGAGGGTGCAGTGCACGGGACCGGGGTTTACTCTGTAGGGGTGCGTCCAAAGGGCCCTGCCTTGGAGAGGTTCCCCGACATCAAAAAAAAAAATTCTATCTTTGCTAGCATTTTCACTTATCTAATCTTGATTCTCACATTGACTACAATCATTCCATAGACATGCAGCTTCTTATTGCCCATAATTTCAATTGTAGAAGATAGTAAGTCTTAGCAGTTTATAAATATTCCCTTCAATGAGAAATCTACAATCACAAACCCCAAAAATACATTTCTTCACTTCATGATCGTTACTCTAGTTCAATGAGGCAAAATATTTTATTCAATTTCCTTATTTTATGAAATACATAAAAAGGCATCTATGAGACTTCCCTCCCTCCCTCCCACCCTCTCCCTCTCCCTCTGCCTCTCTCCCTCCCCACATTTGTCTTATTCAAACCGTAATCAGACCTTGACACCCTTAGATCTAAAAAATCATACTTTACCATTCCACCTGTCCTTCATCACACAATCAACCATAACAACCAGAAGCTTCAACCTCTTACCATGAACATCAGCGCTCACAGCTTCCAAGTTTACTCTTCACAAGACATAATCCACCCTAAATCCATTCTGCCTCTTACAATTAAACCTGCATATTCTTCCTATCCATCAGCCACCAATTGAAAGTTAAATTACAATCTGAAACCTCAACTGCAGTCACAGCAAGGAAACTCACCACGCCTATCACTATCAAACTCCATAAATATCTTTTGCAAGGCATCCCATGACCTCCAAGGTTTCAGTATTGTCCCACAAACGTGAACTTTCCACTAACTTCATCAGAACTTATGCAGTTGAAGTAAGGGAGCATAAAATGATAGTTTTATAAAAAAGTCAGAACTCCTTATGGTTTGGACCATTTGGAAAGAAAGGAGAACATTAACCAAACATCACAGTAACTGCAAACCATTTCAAAAGTATTTTTCAGCTTTTGAAAAACTCTAAACATCACACTAAAAAAAGGACCACAATCCTTCATCCAACATAATTCCAAGCAACAGCCATGTCAATCAATTTGATTAAGTGCATGTGCAGACAACTTAGAATCCCTGCCGGAACAAGTCACAGAAAAATCAAATTAAATCAATAGAATCCAGGAAACCAGACCATAATGAACCCAGCCAGAAACTTCTATATCAACACATTTGTCAATCAATGAGGAAATGTGAAGGTCCAGATTCAGGCTTAAAATGCATTAAAAAAACAATAAATATGGATCAAATTACAATCCACGAAACCAAGATGGACAAAAGGATCTCACAAGCAAAAGAAAATGCACCAGTTAATTACCTTAATTTGGCTAGACGATTCATGCATGCAGCAGCAGCATGTGCTTTATAGTCTCTAAGAAGAATAGAGAAAAGTCCATCCTTATTCCCATTTCCTGGAGTGAAGTTATGTATATCAGCGAATATACATTGATTCCCAAAAGTAAATGATCCTAGCTAAAAAAAAATTAAAATTAGACCTAATGATGTTGCTCATAAACCACAAAGGCCAAAACGCCAGACTCAGATATCCAGAGAGGGAAATACTCAGCAAACTATTGCCCAACAACGAGATTAAGAACCTTAACTGACTAACAGAATTGAGTACCCTTGCTTAGTGGTACTTACCAAAAAAACAATTTTCTGTCATTCAAGCATTTTTTCCCACTTTGTCAACGTAGCCAGTTTCAGAGCACTAGTTGAGACGATGTAAATAAAAATGACATAATCCACACAAACCAGAAAATAGGTATTTCACAAAACTGAAAATACTAACTTAAAGAGGAAAAAAATCTGGAAAATGAATTTGAACAAAAATAGTGGCACAATCTGAGAGGACGGGGAGATCAAGAAATCAACAAGAAAGAATTAATGTTAATAACTGACCTAAAGTAGCTTTCCCTAGTTGTCCAGATAATAGCTCACTGTTACGGAAGTAAACAAACCCGTCATTAGGGCACATAGCATCCATTTCTCTTTCTCCTTCTTCTTTAGGCTTCATGTAACTTTTCTCCTTGAGAGTAAGATTTACAAAAACTCTCACATTTGAATGTGGCCGAACTAAAACGCTAAATAATTGCTTACCAGTCCAAAGCTCTATTGGCTGCAGAACAGTTACATTCAAATCAATGATAGAAAAAGAGAGAACTATTCAAAAAAGATATCCATCTTTTTTCTTAAAAAGGCAAAAACAAAACTTGTTTATCAAGATTCAACACAGTACTTGACTTCTAGTTGGGGAAGCTTAAACAAGATAAAGGGTGTGCAGTTGCAAGAAAAGAAACATAAAAGTTTTCTGAAAGGTAATAATAAATAGGCACAAAACCAGAAATTCCATGCCAAAACAGGTAGAGATTAATAATATTTTGCGAATCTACTATCTAAATTTGAGGAACAGAGGATTGAACAGCATTAACAAGGGCACAACATATAACACAGGCATCAGAAGTTCCTCAACCATTAACAGCAACTCATTGTTTCAAACCTCACACTCAGTAATGTAATTAGCAGAGGGCTTTAGATGTGAAAGATTTCCATGCCATTGGCATTGTCAATGGGGTGTACAAAATCATATCCAAGGTTCTTTGTCAATCATATGAGCAAGCTTATGGAGAATATCATATCGAAGCCTCAAAATGCTTTTGTCAAGGGAGACAAATTCTGGATTCAGTGCTAATAACCAATTAATGTTTAGAGGGTAGAATCAAAGCAGGAGTACCAGACATTCTATGTAAGTTGGATAATGAGAAGATATATGAACATGTCAATTGGGAATTTCTTTTTTATTTGCTTGGGAGGTGCGGTTTTGGGGTGAGCTAGTGTATTGGATAAGGCATTGCGTATACACAACTCATTTTTTGGTTTTGGTCAATGGC
The DNA here is from genome assembly GCA_029856935.1 of Cyclocarya paliurus. Taxonomy (NCBI): domain Eukaryota; kingdom Viridiplantae; phylum Streptophyta; class Magnoliopsida; order Fagales; family Juglandaceae; genus Cyclocarya; species Cyclocarya paliurus. The sequence goes on from CM056958.1 coordinate 15,946,653, forward strand.
ACCCCAGTAGGTTTCTTTAACAACTCTTGGGGATTGAACCCGTTGTCTCCCTTCCTTTTTGTCATTGTTAGGGATGCTCTAAGTCAGATGTTGGAAGCTGCGGTTGGGGATGGTTTTCTCTCAGGTTTTTCAATGAGGTGCACATGTAATGGTGTCCTCAATTTTTCTCATCTTCTTTTTGCATATGATACATTGTATTTTTGTGGAATGGATCGAGGTCAAGTTCAATTGCTGAGGGCTTTATTGTTTTATTTTGAAGTGGCTTTCAGCCTAAAGGTGAACCTTGCAAAGTTTGAGATGGTCCCAGACTCCCAATGGGTTTTGTTATTAACATTATAACCTTGGCAAATATTTTGGGATGCAAGGTATCTCCTTTACCATTCAAATACCTTGGTCTCCCCTTGGGGGCTGCTTACAAGGCAAAGACTATATGGAAATGCGGTGATTAAGAAGATTGAGAGAATGTTGGCAAGCTAGAAGAGGATTTACTTGTCAAAAGGAGGAAACATTAATTAAGAGTACTCTTTTCTTTTTTCTTTTTTTGGTAATTAATAAGAGATTTTATTATCAAGAATAGGCACAGCCCAAGTACACAAGAAGTATACAAAGGAAATACCTACTACAAGAGTACTCTTTCTAATCTTCCTACATATTGGCTATCCTTATTTCCAATGCCTACAGGTGTAATTAATCGAATTGAGAAGATTTTTCACACTTTCTCATGGCGAGGAATTGGGGAGGAGGCCAAGTTCCACCCAGTTAGTTGGGATAAGGTTTGCTCCCAATCTCTTGTGGAGGATTGGGGCTTCGGAATTTGAGGATTTTTACTAGGCTTTGCTCTTGTATATATCCCGTATACTTGGGCTCTTGCCTATTCTTTTGATCAGTAAAATATTGTTTACCAATCAAAAAATAAATAAGGCTCTTCTTGGGAAGTAGTTATTGGTATCATCAGGAAGGGGAATCAATGTGGAGAGCTGTTGTTGATTCTAAATATGGGAGTGCTTGTGGAGGATGGTGCTCCAATGAAGTGAGACGTGTGCATGTTGTGGGGCTATGGAAAAATATTAGGAATGGTTTGCAGGGCTTTGTTAGTCACTTTAGGTTTGCAGTTGGTGAGGGATCTAGGGTCAGATTCTGGCATGATAATTGATGTGGTGATTTGCCCTCAAGACCGCATTTCCTACCCTTTTCTGGATTGCTCATGATCAGGAGGCATTGGTGGCAGATTTTCTGGACATTTCTAGGGGCGCTTTTTTTTATAATTAATAAGAGATTTTATTACCATGAATAGGCACAGCTCAAGTACACAGGAAGTATACAAAGGAAATGCCTACTACACTCTAGTAAGCAGGAAAAAGACTAATACAGATTTAGTACATTATCATCATTCCTAACAAAAATCTTTGCCCACAAATACAAAGTAGAAAAGAAAATATTCCGAAGTTCTCCGAAGAATGCTCTCTGTCTTCAAAACATCTCACATTCCTTTCCAGCCAAAGACACCACATTAAACACAAAGGAATCATTTTCCATCTAACAGCTACACATTTCCTTCCCTCAAAACACTCTAGGGGCGCTTTTTAATGGAGTATTAGTTTTCTTTTTTTGGACAAGTAATGGAATATTAGTTTTCTAAGAGCTGCTCAGGATTGGGAAGTTGTTCCGATCTTTTCAGCTTGTTGTATGCTTCGAACATCTGTAGTGTCGAGGTGGATAGGATGGTTTGGAAGCATTCTGGGAATAAGAAGTTCAATCTTCAATCCCTTCACAAGGACATTGTCAAAACCTTGACCCTTTTTCCTTGGAAGTGCATATGGAGGAACAAGGTGCCTTCCAAGGTGGCTTTCGTCAGTTGGACTGCCTCCCTTGGGAAAATCTTGACTATGGACAACTTGAGGAAGTGTGGGCTCTTTGTTTTGGATTGGTGCCATATGTGCAAAAAAGTGGTGAGTCTGTGGATCATTTATTACTTCATTGTGAGGAGGTAAAGGTGCTATGAGATAAGATTCTTAGTAGGACTAGACTTGCATGGCCGATGCCTCAGAGAGTGGTGGACCTCCTTGCTTGTTGGAGAGGCTCAGGGGCAACCCTCAAATTACTACTGTGTGGAATATCATTCCTTTGTGTCTCATGTGGTGTCTTTGGCTTGAAAGGAACACTAGAGCTTTGAAGACCAAGAACATTCTTTAGATGAAATCAGATGTTTCTTTTTCCATACCTTATTCTATGCGCTTCTGCTATTGTATTTAATGGGGCTAGCTTTCATGATGTTATTGCATCCATTTCTAGCTCTTAACTTGTAACTAGGTGTTCTCTTTTGTATACTTCCTATGTACTTGGACTACGCCTATTTACTTGTTTCAATATAATTTCCATTTTAATTAATTATATATATAGTAGTAGTCAATCCCAAAATTGAAGTCCAATATTGGAGATTTTCAACTTCTAGCCATCCTTCACTACATTTCTGACCTCAATTTGGCTGGTAATCCGGAGCTAGGTCAACAACGTGTTTCATTTTACAAATATAAAAATCTCTTCACAAAAGTTTCTATGAAAGGGCATATTTAGTTCACCATAAACCAGAAAGCGCAACCTATCAATGATTGAATTGAACAAATCTTCATCATCAAGTTAATTACATTTGGTTTTGTTATCCCACTGGACCTAACTACTCACTGACTGACCACCCAAGCTTCACACTTCAGTTTGTTATTCAAAAAACTCACTGCTCTACACAGAGCTTTGCTGTGAGAGCAAGGTTTTGTGAAACTTAAAGTAACACACCATTAAAAACAGAACACATACTAAAAATTTCGGATTTAGTAGTCTCAGTATTCTAAGAGAATAATTATCAATGAGATTAAAGGAATTTGCAGCGGTAATAAGAGACATGTGCAATCATGAAGCAAAATAGCCTGTCACTTATTTGGATGAACTAATAAGTTCCTTGGCAAACTACTAAACAAGTTACTTAACCACCAGCTAGACACTTGACAAAAATTATTATTCTTTTCAAGCAGTAAAATCAACTTAAACTAAAAGTATAAAAATATTCATTTGGGGTCAAAATATTATAACCATCGAATCATAAAAACTTCACGGAAGCACTACTATGACATAATTTAGTCAACACTGACGAATATAGTTTCCTCTCATGAAGTGCAATGGGTGTACAGCAAAAAGTCTTCCTATGAAACATAATTTCCATGCATTGATACAAGAGATAGAAGAATATTGAAAACTGAATACGTAAGCTAAAAAACCTACCTTTTAGACTGGACATGAGATTCTAACGGACACAAATGGAATGATGAGAATGAGGAAACCGGAAAAGAAATGGGCTTGGTAATAGGCATGTCTATTTAAACATGCATGCATCTATGCATTATACAGAACTCACCTTCAGTATTGCAGGAGTTGGCAAATCAACAAAATCCATGCCATCCATCATATAAGAACACATAAGAGAAAAGGCTGCACGGTCATAAAATGTGTCCTTCCTTGTAATGAGAAATGAAGACGTTAGAAAATCTTGAGTGGAAGCAACCAAAATCTCTCCATTTTTTGGTGTGCATAAATTGTTTTGCACCTGACAAACAAATCCAACATATTACAAAATAACCAAATGCACCAACTACTAATGGTAGTAAAAACTTAGACATGAGAAATGGCTCCTTCCACATTATGCATATGAATAGAGATTAAGAACCATCTTACTTTGTTATAAAAATAAAAATAAAAATAAAAGAACCAACAGCCTCCATTCATATGATAAGAGAAGGGATCATATGAGTTTACCCCCATTAGCATAACAGCTTCTGTTCGAGCCTCCTCAGTCTGTGGTACATGCATATTCATCTCATCACCATCAAAATCAGCATTATATGGGTTGCACACTGATTCATTGAATCTCAATGTTCTCCAAGGCATGATTCTTGCCTGCATAAACAAAATGAACAAAAGTGCAATCAGACAATAATAAAATAAGTTTAAGTGATACAATATGGAGACCTCTATGTAATGGTTATCACCCTATGACACATGATAGACATCCGATGCAAGCTTGGTTGTCTGTTAAAAAGAACAATGTCGCCATCTTCCAAATGACGATGAACTATTTCACCATATTTCAGTGCATCAGCAAGTTTCCTCCTAACACTAGGAAACAGGGACCTGCAGCATCCAATAGTAAATCCCACATCATTACAAGAAAATTTCTGCTTTTATGAAAATGATGACAACTACACTCTTGCAGCCTTGCCTCATAGAACCATCAGTATGTGTGAGCATTCTTGCCCCTGGGTACTTATCTGGGCCATTACTGACACATTGTCTCAATTTCTCTATATTGTGGTGGGAAACACATTCAGGATAAGTTAAGATTCGAGCCATTTGGATGGGAATTGCAACCTAAACCCAATAAACACTAAACACATTAAAAGAGCGAACTAACTGCAAGCATAAAAACAGAAGAAAACTTGTTCAAACTTCAGTGCAATGCCTGACCTCAGTAATTTTCAAATTAGGGTCAGGGGATATGACGGTCCTGCCAGTATATTCAACACGCTTCCCAGACAAGTTCCCACGAAAGCGTCCCTGCTTCCCCTTGAGGCGCTGAACAAAACCACCTAATGGCTTGGAAACTTGCATTGTGAATGGAACACGAACGTCACTATTTATGTATTGCGCAACCTCAAGTTGAAGAATATCCCAACCAGCCTAAACCAAAATTCTCAGAATAAGAATTGTAATCACACGATGGGACCATATGTAATATTAGTGGACAAAAGTCAGGAGTATATATATGGAGATTCATTCACATACACAAAGCGATGGTAAAACAACCCAACATAAGAGAAGAAAAATCAAATAACATAACCCACAACACTTGTAACAGCCGCCACTTGCAGCATTGTTACAAAATCCTCTATCCTACCAGGCATTTGGACGCAGAGCTTGCGTCTAATAACTCCTGGCTAAGGCTAGCATTTGCCTGAATAATTTTCTTAAGCCTCTCAGTAATGTCATTTTCATTGCTGTAACAAGAAAAAACAAAACTCAGAAGCAGAATCTAAAACTTTAGCATCATCAGAGCACTTGCAAAATAAGAAAATATAGTTGATGACTAAAACTACCAAAATGGCTAGAAATATTAATACAGTTGAACCCTTAAATTTATGGTGAATGACCTTTGAGATCCATCCATAATGACAGAAGGACGAATAGGTATAGGAGGCACAGCAATATTTGTTATGATGAGTTTCTCTGGTCTATCAGAAAGATAAAGCAACTCGCAATCCTGCATCAAAATGAAATGATGTAACTTATTTATTTATATATATATATATATAATATTATCCAACAAAAAAAATTGATCCAACCAAAAGTATTACATGCTTCATTTTAAAAATTGCAGATGCCGAACTTATAAGATCCAAATGAGCATTGAAGTCTACCTCATCCAACATCCTTTTAAAAAGAACAAGAACTTGTACAGGGTTAAGAATATAAGTAGCCACGTTGAAGGGCGACTTTGACTCTTTTGTGTGAGAAATGGCTGATCTGAATTCTTCCACACTCCCATCATTACATTTTTGACGCTCATGAATAATGCCAGGCATAGACATGGCCCTCTTCACTGAAACTGCCATATATCATGTAACACGGAAATCACCACAAGATGACATCATTCAAAAGCTTTAAAACAGTGATGGACAACAAAACACAAACCACTGCATCAATCCTCAGTTCCACAGGGTTTATATATTAATATAAAGTGGCAAAGCAAGCATCCAAATAACAAAGTTAGAGTTTTTTTTCTGATAAGAAATAACAAAGTTGAGTTAATGGAAAATAAATTATGGATATCAGCATAGCAACAAGAAGCTTCTCTTTCAGTTTGTTCATGATAAAAGCATCAGAAGTAGAAGCCAAACCATTTACGTATCCGCATCTTGAGCACTTTACTGCTTTATTGCCGCTTGTCAAGTTATTACACTTTTTAACTATCACTTTCATCAACTCAGTCTTCTTCAGAGGCTCTATCTTAGGACTTCTCATCTTCTTCAAATACTCTTTACGCAAGTCCTCATCCAGAAGTATATGAGCACAAGACTGTCAAGAAACTTTTGGCATTAGGGACTGAGAATACCAGAACAATAAGCAAAGAAATTGACCACGTTCTTTTAAAACAAATGCAACAATTACGCCCCCCCCCCCCTTCCCCAAAAACAGCACTCCCAAGAGAGAGAACCCACACAAAAACTGTAGCACAACCCTATGCCCATTGTCCTCTGTGGAGACACTGCTCTCATGGTTAATAAGGCCGCATCATCAGAAATCCGGGGCTAAAACAATTTCTAATAACTAAGACGGATTTTATTGAATAAAAAAGGGTGTTACCGAAGTACACAAGAGACACACCTAACTAGCAAAAGGAAATAGATTTAGAAAACCCTGAAAGGTAGAAATAGAAAAAGCAACATCATTGTTGACTACTATCCAATGACCAAGGATGTTAAGAAAGAATGACTTGAGGTCCACCAACAAAAATTCACAATCTTCAAAACTACACTCATTTCTATCTCTCTCCAAATACTCCATGTTAAACAAGACAATCATTTTCAACAATAATGAGAACCAACTACTACTGAACTATCATTTCCAACATGCTAGGAATGAAGAAGAAGACTATCCACTATTTAACTACTCTTCTTACTTATGCAACAGCAATCAACCATTACAACTCTTCCTAACATTACTCAAGGTAACAAATCGGTGCATCTTTTTTTCTCTCCGTACACCTGCTCACATCTCTTGCTTCTCGCCCCCAATGAGTCTCGTGGTGACAACTACCAGTTCTAGATTCATTTAGAGCTTAATTAGAGGTGCAAGTTCTTGAAGGATGGGCTATTCGAAGGTTGTTCTCATTGAAACAAAAATATTCGGGATTTCAGTTGAAGGTGGCTGCTATCTACACATTATAGAGCGAGGTAGGAAGGTGACTAAAGAACTGTTACTAGGTAGACCAACTGCATCATGGGTCGCGCACACAAACCTTAGAACAATGTTCCAGGTCGGATGGTTACAGCGAGTTCATCAGAACATCCAACTTCGGCAGCAGCAATTTTCTTGCACAGAGATCCTCCAGTGCATTTGGTAGATACTTGACTATAGTTGAGTATAGAGGTAGTGGGAGAAAGAGACATATCATCATCCTTGAAGAAGTGGAAGGAAAGGAATGGAGGAAGATGGCTATGGAACTGTGTGGACCATGTGGCAATGCAGGCAAAAATGAAGAGAAGGGATACGGAGGGGAAGAAACATTCAAAAGGCAAATGAGCAAGAGCACGTGGGGGAGTGACATCACATATGCAAAGGTGGTTTCATGCTCAGTGCCAGTCACCAACAGCAACACCAGAAAAATCGAGGAGAAATCAAGACGAGAAGGGATGCAGAACCAGAGTATGAGGGGCAGTATAGGTATTTCGTGGAAGGGAAAAGTTACCGTTAGTGAGACTTGCACAAATAGGAGGTTTGAGGCACCGACAGCCACCAGAGGTTACGCAAGAAGGGATGTTGACTCTCTGACAAAGGGGTGCAACATAGAAAGGATGACTCTACACAACCTCAAAACAGAGTTGATAGACTTGAGAGAGAAGGTCAGTGGCTTAATACAACGGGTTTACCGGGAAATAGGATATGGGCCTGGGCTTGAGTCAAGAAAGAAAAGTGAGGGAGGCTGCTGGCAAGAAGTTCGTGGGCTTTGGGGTACAAGCCCAAAGTTCTAAGGGCCATCCAACCCAGTTGTGGTGGGCCAAAATCGTGTGACACTCTAGCTTCGAAGTTGGGTCATCCTCTGACATTGCAAAACAGCCATCAGAGCCAACGTTACACCAGCTGGGACTACACAGAAACCACCAACGAAAGAAGGCGACCCGAGTCGGTGCCTAGTGTCCTGGCTGACAGAATGGCAACGCCGACGACAAAAACCAACAATACCAACCATTTTTTCAAAGCAGAAAATGTCACCTGGGAAGTTCAAATGGAGAATACCACGGTATCACCCCAGAAAGCGTCGTCTTTGGAAATGGGCGATTTATTTAGCTTTGGGAAGGATCAAATAGAGGGTGGGGCTTTTGAAGTGGGGAATACATAGGAAAATGAAATCCCAGATAAAGCCATGGTCGTGTACAATTCAGATGGGGTCGAGGAAGAGCAGTGGCAGATGTTGTGTTCTATATCGTATAGGGTGGGTGAGATTAGGGGTGTGCAACCAGGCCGGATTTTTTTCCAGTCCGGTTCGGTCCAGAACCCGAAAATCCGAGTGTATCTTAGTGGTTATCCGCCCAGATTGGACCTAGGCAGATAAGATGAAACCGGATCCGGTATGGACCCGGTTATGTAACCGGATCTTATTTAAAATTTTAAAAAAAAAACACAAAAAAAATTTAATTTTTTCAAATTTCAAAATAAAAATAATATACGAAAATTATATTCTAAAGAGATTAATTTGGTTTGTATGGAGCACATAAGGATCATCAAATTTAAGCTTTGATATATCATTCCATAATTATATTATTCTAATTACAAAAGTAGGAGTTATTTTAAGATTTTTTCTCCTCTTTTGGTGGATTCAAAAGCAAAAAAGAAAAGAAAATGTCTTTTTTCATTGTGCATGGAATGCAAGGGGCAAGATCAACATTAATATAAAAATCATGCATGCATGGTACATACATACTACAATAATATTAATGGATGGAGAAGATCAACATTAATAACATCTTGATATTGTTGTGATATATTATTATTTATTTTGTTCTTTGTAAATTGATGTTTTGCATTGTGATGTAAACAACAATGTGATATGTAGTATGCATCTATTGTGTGTGTTGGATGTATTATTATTTATTTTGTATAAAAAAATAAAAAACATAAAGGCCAATAAAAAAAAGCCTTTTGAATTGTTAAAAGACTTAAAAAAATATTTATTTTTTTAAGAAAATCTGGGTATTAAACATGATATCTGAATTTTAAAAAAATCGTACTATAAAAACATTTTTAAAAGTTTTGATTCTTGAAAAGTCCTTTTAAAAAAAAAAAAGAAGCAATAAAAAGCAAAAAAAAGGTAATAAACCCGGATATCCAGGTTTACATCCGGTTATCACCCGGACTTTTCTCGGGATTATCCGAGCAGATAACCGCCTGGTTTTTAAAACCCAGATCCGGATCCGGTTCTACACCCCTGGGTGAGATCCAAGCAAATCCTCTGGTTAGTGAGGATTAGGGGTGAAAGATGGTCGGTCCGGATAGGAGAAGCTGACTGGCCCGACCGGTCCAGACCAAACCAAATTAGGAGCTAGTCGGTTTCGATCCAGGGAAGTACAAATTTTCGGTCTTTGGTTCGGTCCCAGGGTGGGGGTTTCTCGGACCGACTGAATAGGGAAGTAAGTATTTTTATTTTTTATATGTATTATTTTATATAATAATTGTATAATAAATTATGTAATTTTCATCTAACCTATCCTCATTTACAATATAAAATTTTAAATATGTAATTACAAACTAATATTCTATTAATTGTATATTATCAATTAACCTATCACCGATTCACCATTAACTAATTACTAACATCTACATCTATGATTTAATTAAAGTTATTAGATAATTTTTTTGTAAAATACCCAAGTTGTAAGTAAATATGAAGCAATTAAAAATATTATTGTAAATTGTAATTAACTCGTGTATGATATCAATTAACTAACCTATCACCAATTCATCATTAACTAATTACTAACATATACATCTATGACCTAAGTTGCCAGTAAATATAAAGCATGTATGGATATATGGATGATTAAATTATTTATGCTTATTACTTCATATACAAAATATAAAAAGTTGTATATAGCTCATTATGCATTAACTTAGAACTATCATAATACATTGACATACTCTAAGTTAGTCACATAGTAACAATTAACATTATCAATATAATTATAATTATTTTTTTTTAATGAGTTAATTAAATATTCTGTGTATATGACTATACTCCTATAGAGGACTGGTCTAGGAATAAACATGTGTCATTTTTGGTAGGAGTGTAGGAGGCATCATAATTGTTGATTGCAGCATGCATAGGTCAGAGGTTTTTACCTCCATTAGAGTCAATGGAGATGTTGGTTTTGCCTTCGTTTTTTTTTTTTTAGATATTTAGGATTGCACATCCAAAATATATAGATATTTGGTACCATGTCCATGCCCAAAAAAGGTGTGGGGTACCGAGCATGGAATTGGTTGGGTAAGTGAAGCATCAAAACTGTTTTGCTTTTGAAGGTAGCCTCTTCAATGCCATTCAATTATGAATATAGACTGGAAATTAAATACGTGAGGAGTATATAGAAATATCAAAGAGAGTGGAGCCGTTTCTGCAAAACATCATGCTTCGCTTTTATGCCATGGAACATACACGTTAATTTTATGGGGGTAATATATACAGGATCATTGGGGCAATGTTGATCATAGTGGGACTGTACGGTGCTTATTCTTGGAATATATGGTTTGACTTGAACACTTATTATGTTAAACTGTGTTTGGTGATGAGAACTTTTGCTAATAATTACTTTGTTTACACTATACAGAGTACTGTGAAAACTGAAAAGTGTGCCAAGCTAAAATATGTAGGAGGCTAGGGGCTGCCAGGAGGGTAATTGTATAATTTGTATTGATGTAAATGTTTTATGCTACTGTTATAGTGTTATTTCATATTTGTGAGCTATGTGTTTTTTAGAACTTTTGATGTAAATTACTAAATATGACTTCTAGTCTTCTACTGTTATTTTTTTTTTATATAAGTAAACTATAATATTATTACTAAAGAATAGGCAAAGCTCAAGTACACAAGAAGATATGCAAGAGATTCAGCCTAAATATGACTTCTAGTCTTCCACTGTTATTTTTTTTTAGACCTTCTTTTAATTTTCAATTTTTGAGACTTGTATAATTTTCAGTTTTCATTATTTATGCTTGGGAAAGGTTTTTTTTTTTTTTTCTTTCTTTTAGAAGGCAGATTTGATTCTCTGTTAGTATATTACTTACATGATGTGCATAGTATAATTTTCAGTTTTCAATTTAACCTTGTTTAAATTGTTTGGATGGATATAGAAAATTTTTATTTTTTTTGTAGTAAAATCTTTTATTCAAATTTATTGTATATAGACAATTTTCCTTTTATGATTATTTTTATTTTCCTTTCAAGTTCTTTTTTAGTATTTTTTGGCTTAAAATTGGATAAAATGTTAGTGGGCTTTCACTGTTGGGCCGAAAAACATAGGATATAAGGATTGGGCCCATTTGGTACAGGATTGGACCGAACGGATTGACCGGACCGGTCCTTATGGCTGTTCGGTCCGGTCCAGTCCAGGGTGGGAAAACCCTGGATCGAAGAGATCCGGTCCGGTCCACAAAACCTCCTACAGACCGACCAGACCTAACCGAATTCACCCCTAGTGAGGATGTATATTGGGAAGCACCTACGCCACTGAATTCTCTACACCAAAGAAGCAATATCCAGGTTTTTGATTGGGTTTTAGACAAAGCCAAGGAGATTCAAAATTGTGTGGGGATATTGTGCAATAGTTTTGAGGACCAATTTATAGCTCTCCTCACAGCTATAGAGGCTGGACAGACTCACTCTAGTTCACCAAGCGAGATCAATTCAGCAAAAAAGAGAGCTAGAGAATTAAAAAGGCTTAACTGAACAGTCAACAATGGAGTAGGAGAAAGGAGTACTACTCGTGGAATATCGAAGGGAGGGGTAATGGATGTTGTGTTATGAAGCTGAAAATTGTGTCATGGAATGTGAGGGGGTTGAATGAGAAAAAAAAGTGTCTCAAACTTAGAAACCAATTACATAGTTGGAGAGTAGACATCATTTGCCTACAAGAAACGAAATTGGAATCTATCCCCCAAAGCACCATTCAGAGTTTGTGGTGTTGTTATCAAGTAAGGTGGCATTATTTACCATCCAATGGAGCATCGAGTGGCATTTTAGTGATGTGGGATAAAAGAGTGGTAGAAAAGTTAGAAGATTGTATGGGGGATTATATGGTGGCTTGCCCGTTCAAGAACGTTGTGGATGGATATCAGTGGGCCTTTGCAGATGTCTATGTCTAGTAAATCATGCCAGAAGTGTACTATGGGATGAATTGGCTGGCCTAAGCAATATATGGGATTTACCTTGATGTATTGGTGGCGACTTTAACGTTACTCAATTCCCGAGTGAATGATCGGGTGGCTCTAGCTTTAATTCGCCAATGGTAGATTTCTCTAACTTTATCCATGAACAAGATTTACTAGATCCTCCTCTTGTAGGTGGCAAGTACGCTTGGCCGAGCAACCGAGAAAACTACTCGTGGTCAAGGATTAATAGATTCCTAGTATCACCTGAATGGGAAGCATATTACCCGGAGCTTATCCAAAAGAAACTCTCGAGGTTGTGCTCAAATCACTTTCCCATCCTTCTTGATTGTGGAGGTATTCATGGTGGCCCAAGATACTTAAGTTTAAAAACATGTGGTTGAAATCAAATGGGTTCGTTTATCGAGTCCGGCAATTGTAGTCTTCTAATCAATTTCATGGCACTCCAAGGTACATCATGTCATGTAAATTGAAGTCTCTAAAGAAAGATTTGAAGACTTGGAATGAGCAAGCGTTTGGCAATGTGGAAGCTCAAAAGTCTCCTCTCTTTGAGAAACTCAAAGGATTGGAGGAAGTTGAGGAGGAGAGGATATTATCTGAAACAGAGATGGCTCGTAAAATTCAAGTGTCCGCGGACCTCAAAAGGGATTCTCTACTGGAAGAAATATCTTGGAGAGAGAGCACTTTGGTTGAAGGGGAGAAATGCACCAAGTTTTTCCATCAGGTGGCTAACTCTTGTCAGAACAGTTCTCTTGGAGATCGAGATTAGATGGGCTTCAATTTTCCACTCTTGACTTGCAAGAAGTAAGCAGATTGAGAGGCTTTTGAAGAAACAAAAATCAAAAAAGCGTTAAGCAGCATGCTGGGTGACAAAGCTCCAAGCCTGAATGGATTTTCTATGGCTTTTTTCCAAACTGGGAAGTGATCAAAAAAGATATAATGGAGGTCTTTCATTAATTTCATGAAAATGGTATGTTCGAAAAGTCTCAATGCAACATTTATTGCTCTAATTCGAAAAACATCTGGCACTGTAGAGGTAAAAGACTATTACCACATTAGCTTGGCGAGTAGAATTTACAAGATCCTTTCAAAGTTTTGGCAAATAGATTGAGCATGGTGTTTGAGAAGTTAATATCAATGCCTAAAAACGCCTTTGTCCAAGGTAGGCAAATTCATGATTCAGTGCTTATTGCCCACAAATACTTGGATAGTAAACTCAAGTTGGGAGTGTCGGGGCTCTTGTGTAAGCTTGATATGGAAAAGGCCTATGAATAAGTCAATTGGAGATTTTTGCTTTACATGCTCAAGAGATGTGGCCTTGGTTCGAAATGGTGTTCTTGAATCAAACAGTGTCTCTCTACTTTTGTTTTTCTATCTTGGTAAATGGCACACCAAAGGGCTTTTTTAAAAGCTCACGAGGCTTGAGACAAGGTAACCCTCTATCCCCGCTAACTTTTTTTTTTTGTAATGTAAACTTTTAGCAAGATGATTTCAGGTGCCGTGGAGGACAAGCTCTTATTCAGATTCTTAGTGGGGGAGGCAAATACTAGCTCACTTCACATATCACACCAATTATTTGCCGATGATACCCTAATCTTTTGTGGTGCCAGTCATGATCAAATTTGAGTTTTGGGGACACTCCTTTTATGCTTTGAAGTTGCTTCGGGGTTGAAGGTGAACTTGGCTAAATCAGAAGTAGTCTCGGTGGGGAATGTTCTAAATTTGGAGAGCATGGCTAATATTTTGGAATGCGAGATATCCCAGATGCCGATGAAAATTTTGGGTCTTCATTTGGGTGCCCCGTTCAAATAGAAATCTATTTGGGATGATGTACTAGAAAAAATGGGGCAGAAATTGGCTAGTTGGAAGATGTATCTATCTAGAGGTGGTACCATCACTTTAATCAAAAGTACCCTTTCCAACTTGCCAACATACTTTCTATCACTATTTCGGCTTCCGGGATTTTTTTTTTTTTTGGGGGGGGGGGGGGGGGGGGATGAGTTTAAATTTCACATGATAAAATGGGCCACGGTGTGTTCCCCTATCCCGAAAGGAGGATTGGGTATTCGGGAACTTGCAATCTTTTAACAAAGCTTTGCTTGGCAATGGAGATACCACAATGAAGGGGGAGCATTATGGAGAGCCGACAAAGAATCGAAGTATGGTGAACCATGAAGAGGATGGTGTTCGAATGAGGTAAGTGGGCCATATAGGTTGAGACTATGGAAACACATAATAAGAGGATAGGACACATATTCAAGAAATATCCGTTTTGATGCGGGTGATGGGTCCAAAATCAAATTTGGCATGATGTATGGTGTGGCAATAGGACACTCAAGAAAGTTTATCCAGAACTCTATGGTATAGCAAGAATGAAAGAAGCCTCAATTGCAAACCTCTTAACCCTATCTTTTTTTTATAAGTAATAAAAGATTTTACTCCCAAGAAATAGGCATAAGCCCAAGTACACAGGACGTATACAAAGGAAATATCTACTACTTTCCAAAAACGAAAGAAAAACTAAAACAGATTCTGGAAATTATCTTCCATTACAAAAACTTTAGCCCACAACTTTAGCCCACAAACTCAAAGTACTAAAGAAAAAATCCCTAAGTTCTCCCAATGATCATTCTTTGTCTTCGAAGCATTTCTCATTCCTTTCAAGCCATAGGCACCACATGAGACAAGAAGGAATCATCTTCCAAACATGAAAAACATTCTTGCTACCCTTCAAACCCTTCCACCCTCCCAATAAATCCACCACTTCCTTGGGCATTACCCAAAGTAATCCAGTCCGATTCAAAACCTCATTCCACAAGAACCTGGCCACTTCACAATGAAGAAAGAGGTGATTAACAGATCCCCATCCTTCTTGGACATGACACACCAATCAGCAATGTACATACCTCTCCTTCTAAGATTTTCAGTTGTCAACACTTTTCCCTAGGATACCACCCAACAGAAAAAAGCAACCTTGGAAGGAACTTTCGCTTTCCATATGTTTTTCCAGGGAAATTCACAACTCCTGTGACTGGTTAATATTCTGTAAAAAGAGGAGACCGGGAACTTTGAATTTCCTGCAGGAATCCACAGCATGCTGTCCTCCCAATCTAGCAACAACTTTGAACTGTAAAATCTTTCCAGAAAAGCCTTTACATCTTCCAGTTCCCAGTCATTAATATCCCTGATAAAGATAACATTCCACTAAATATTATTGTCAATGCAACAGAAAGACTTTCCTACAGCTGCATTTTGATCCTTAGCAATTCTGAAAAGAGGGGAAAGTCCAGCTTAAGTGAAGAATCCCCACACCACAAGTCATGCCAAAAAAGTGTCCTCTTCCCATCTCCTGCCTTCAATCTAATATGATTTGAAAAAAGCCCCCATCCTTTTCTAATGAACTTCCACAAACTCACCCCATACGCACCACTAGTATCTTTAGAGCCCCAACCTCCCCACAAACTACCATATTTTACAACAATAACATTTTTCCAAAAGGCATTACTTTCCAAGTGATATCTCCAAAGCCATTTCCCTAGTAAAGCTCTATAAAACAATCTTAAATTTTTTATCCCCAACCCACCATAATCAATCGGTTGACAAACCTTCTTCCCACTAACCAAATGGAGCTTATTTTCAACTCCTTTACCACCCTAGAAAAAATTCCGAAATAAACTCTCAATTCTTCTTTCAACCCTTGCCGGCAACGGAAAAAGAGAAATAAGTGGGAAGGTTAGACAAAGTACTTTTTATTAATCTTACCCCCTTAGACAAGTAGATCATTTTCCAACCAGGTAACCTCCTTTCCATTTTCTCAATCACCCCATCCCAAATATTAACAGATTTAAAAGAAGCCCCCAAAGGAAGCCCAAGGTACCTCATTGGGAGTGAAGAATTCTGCACCCCATAATATTTGCCAAGTCAGAAATATTCTGAACAGAACCCACTGGAACGACTTCAGATTTCGATAAATTAACTCTTAACCCCGAAACAGCTTCAACACACAGCAAAAGTACTCTTAAAACACATAGATTGTCAAAATCGGGCTCACTAAAAATCAAAGTATCATCAGCAAATAATAAGTGAGACCTTTAAACTACTCTGTACCTCATTACCCACCACAACACTGGACAGAAAATTACCATCCATGGCCTTCTCAATCATTCTACTCAAGGCATCCATAATCATAACAAAAAGAAAGGGAGAGATGGGATCACCTTACCTCAAACCACGTGAGCTACTAAAGAAGCCAACCGGTTCTTCATTCACCAAAATAGAAAATTTTGAAGTCGACACACAATGCTTCATCCACGGACACCATTTATCGCCAAATCCATATCTCCTCAGCAAATAATCAAGGAAATCCCAGCACACATGGTCATAAGCCTTTTCCATGTCCAATTTGATTAAAATACCAGCTTTCTCCATTTTAATTCTACTCTCCAAGTATTCATTTGCAATTAAAACAGAGTTTAAAATCTTTCTTCCCCTCACAAAGGTGTTTTGTGATTTTAAAATTACCCTCTCCATCACCTTGCTCAAATGGTTGGCCAGCACCTTAGAAATGATTTTATACACTCCATTCACAAACTAATAGGCCAAAAATCTCTCATCACAGCCCCTGCCTTTTTCAGAATAAGTGCAATGAAAGTCACATTAAAACTCTTCTCAAACCTCATATACGAATGAAACTCAGCAAACACCTTCAGAATATCTTCTCTAACTATGTCTCAGCATGCTTGAAAAAATGCCAAAGAGAACCTATCCAGACCCAAAGCCTTATACCTATCCATACCTTTAAGCGAGGATGTGTCATTCTTCGACAAACAACAAGTACTCCGCTTATTGGACCAACTTAATTTGGCTGGTAAAATCCTTTCTATTGGACCGGGAGATGCACCTGTGCCTTGTTATGGCGGTCTAGTTTGTGTCAGCCAAGACGGCGAAATTCAAGTGCATGAAAAGAAATAGCTATGATTACCTGCGTAGAAACCTACACAACGATTTTCCGGAGTTTCACATATCTTGTCAGAATAGCATTGAATAGGGAAAAACCAAAGCATCACGACAACATCCAAAGGTCACTCTTGGATTCTTAAGTAGGGGGGACAATGAGGAGCACGTAGGAATGCCGACAAGTACTTCTCCTTCTTCAAACTCTCTCTCCAACCAATCAGCTTCAACCTGATCTATAGAGTCGACCCCAAGTCTATCCAGTTTTGGTCTTTAAGAAAAATCTTCTGAAAATAGCTGCTCATTCACTATGTGAGCCTTAATGTCTTCTTGATCCATGATAAGCCTATCCCAATCTCGAAGAACCTTAATCACAGTATTTCTTCTATGAGAGTTCGCCATTTGATGAAAGAATTTAGTGCATCTATCTCCTTCCTTCAACCACAGCACCCTAGATTTTTGCCTCCACGAAATTTCCTCCATTGATGCTATGTTTTCCAGTTCGGAAACCACCCCTATTTTTCTTATTATGTCCTCCCCTGATATCACCCCTTGCACCTCCTTCTCATCCAAACCTCTCAACTCTTCCAAAAGAAGCTTCCTCTTGCTATCCAAATTCCCAAACTCCTCTTTATTCCATCTCTTTATATCTTTCTTAGGAGATTTCAATATTCCAGCCAAGACAAAACTAGGAGTGCCAGAAAAATTATAGGAATTCCACCAACTTCTCACCCTGTCCACGAATCCCTCATCCTTTAGCCACATGTTTTCAAATTTAAAATACCTTCTACCACCCTCAATTCCACCGCAATCCAACATGATAGGATAATGATCAGAACACAATCTCAGCAATAATTTCTGACTCAAACCTGAAAAATGGGCCTCCCAAGAAGGCGAAGCCAGAAACCTATCCAGCCTTGAAAATGACCTACCATTAGACCAAGTATAATCTCCTCCCACCAAAAGTAAATCAATCAAATTTAATTCAAAAATTAAATCTGAAAAAGTAGACATTGCATGTGAAAAATATGATTCCCCCAGTCTCTCACTAGGAAAATGAGTGGGATTAAAATCCCACCAACACACCAAGGTAAATTCCACCAACCACATACACCCGAAATTTCATCCCATAATAAACTCCTACTACTATCCACATTAGGGCCATACACTCCAACAAACGCCCATTCAAAACCATCCTCGATATTCTTAAAATGGCATGCCACCAAGAATTCCCCCACAAAAGGATCCCTCAACTCCACCACCCTCCTATTCCACATTATTATAATTCCACCCAAAGCCCCATTTGACACCAACTCTACCCAACCCACACTACTACAATTCCACAAACTCTGAGTAATAGCTTGATTCACAAATTTCAGTTTAGTTTCTTGAAGGAAAATCACATCCACCCTCCATTTTCTAAACCAATTTTTCACCCGAAGACGCTTTCGAAGGTCATTAAGACCCTTTACATTCCAAGAAATAATCTTTGGCTTCATCTGGAATCTATCGCAGCCCTTTCCTTTTCCTTATTCCTACCAACACTTCCTCCCTTCCCATCATAGTTTACTGAGCACAACAGCCTTTTCAATTCTCTCTCCTTCTTTAGGACAGATCTAGCCAACGAAGGCTGATCAGCCTCAATTGCAATCAATAAAGCTCTAAATTGTTCCTCAAAACCATCACAGGACACACCCACACACTCCTTAATCTCATCCAACTTTCTCAACACCCAATCTGAAGATTTTGAATTCCACTCAATATTAGGGAAAACAGAACATGGAGGAACTAGAGAAAATTCTTCTGCTGGATCACATGAAACTCCAAATTCACCCTCCTCATCCTCTAAACAGCAAATAGGACCCCTTTGCATCACAACAAAATTATTCTCAGAAAAAGTATCTCCATTCTCCAACAAACCAACTACATCAATAGCCTGATTCTCCACCCCCTCATTCACAATTGCCTCATCCACCATCTTTACTCCTTCCTCCCTTACTCGCCTGAGAGTTTTGAACAGACAAAATTTCTTTATTCTTGCCCTACTCCTTACTCAACCTTTCCTGATTCCAATCTGAGAGCGAGGGTGAGAGCACAAACTCAATCTCCAGATGGCTTCCCACCCTCGAGAGCCCTCCTAAACAAGTTTCTTCCACCATCAAACCACTATGTGATGAAGAAACCACACAAATCTTCAATCTCAATCTATCTTGCAAACTGTCAGATTCCACACTCTTCGAACAATCCTGAGATTACGTCGCCGTCGATGTTATCATCGCTGGGGAACCCCTCGACTCCCCCCGCTGCTCCTTTTTGTGCAGACAAAACCACCAACAGCGTTATCGAACAACTGAATATGGCATCCTTCTCCTCTATCAAGCCGATAAATCTCGGAACCACCCTCTCCTCTGATCCCTTCCTCGTCGGCAGACACCCGTTAGGATCGCCTCCCTCTATCGCACCCTTCTGTGGTGACAAACGAACCAACGGCACCGACAATGGGTTGGGCCAAGCTCTTAAATTCTCCTCTCAAGCCTGAAAGAACCACCCTAATATCCTTGGGCCTCCAACAAACAGAACTCTTTAATGGGCCCTTACCCAACCCACTACCACAGCCTACCTCACTTGACCCACCCTTCTTCTCCCCTAGACTCTCTTTGTATTCTTGGGCTCCCATCTTTTGGCCCAAACCCATAATAAAACCCAGCCTTCCATCAACCTTATTTAATAAAACGACAATTTTATCCTTCCATCCCATTAATTCAGAACGTAAATGCCAAAGTGTCCCTTCCACTTCTCCTATGTTTTCCAACACCTCGTTAGTCCTACCATCACCATAATTTCGCCTGAGTTTTGAACCCCCCCCCTCTCCTCCTTCTACCATCTTCCGGTGAGATAACCTCTTTCATATTCTTGGCACCTCCAAATTCTCAGAGAATTGCTCTGGTTTCATCGATGCAGCCACATAAGAACCTCCACCAGCCTTATCATCACCAACAAGTAGAGAAGTATTAGCCATCAAATTGCTACTAGATTGATTTACAACCTACCCAACCTTGGACGTACCTCTACCAGCATGATATGTTGTAGTAGAAGAAGACCCAACCATTTCTCATAAGTATCTCACAAAACCAGCCCATCCACTTCCTCTCCTCCCTTCAGGAATAACTAAAAACCTTTACCCAAACCTGTGCCATATTCTAGCATCTTCAGAAACCTACCAGACTGATTATGGCCCCCCTGCAACAAAAAAACTTTGTCTCCCTCCCTTCTAGTTTGATAATCAACCATCTTACCAAGATTCTTCCAATAAACCTCTATCTCCTTAGCAAACCAAAACACCATTCCACCAGATAGATTTAAAGACAAAGTATGTTTTCTTCCCTTTTTTGTTATACAGAATATATTACCTCCCTCTCTCCTAAAAACAAAAACCTTGGATTCTATTCGCAAACTCCTATACCACTTAAAAAGCAACTAACAAACAACAGAATACACCTAATCTAAGGAAGAAGATACACAACAGGAAGAATAGACATCATATCCAGCAAAAACTTCTAAACAGAGAGCCTTAACCCTATCTAATGGTACTCTCCAATGGAACGTCACATTCTTCAGAGATACACAAGATTGGGAAGTTGACGCTTTCTTGGAGTTCTATGATCTAGTGTACTCTACCCGTATAATGGGGGGTGCTGAAGACAAGATCCTTGGGCGCCCTTCTAAGAAAATAAAGTTCACAGTCCACTCCTACTATCAAGCCATGATCACCCATAATACAAATCCATTCCCATGGAAGAGTATTTGGAAGACAAAAGCACCCCTAAAGGCAACTTTTTTTGTATGGACAGCTTCATTAGGGAAGATCCTCACAATAGAAAAGCCACATCATAGTCATGGATTGGTGTTGTATATGCAAAAAGAGCAGAGAGTTCGTAGATTATCTATTACTTCATTGTGAGGTTGCTACAACCTTGTGGAATGACTTCTTTGCTCGGATGGGATTAGCCTAGGTGATGCCAAAAAGGGTAATCGACCTCCTAACTTCTTGGTGAGGCATCCGCGCAGCGTGGAGTGCCCTAGCCCAGGGCTTTCCGCTGAGCTACACAACCTCGGCTTCGTGCCGGATAGCATGCCGACGGAGGAGGTTCAAGTGGTTGTTGCACAGACATCGCCGATGGAAGTGGAAGAGGCCACTGATGATGTACCGCTGGCGCACTGTGCTCAGAAGGCGTTGGTGGAGTTCAGATCTCACTTTTCTCTGTCGAAGGAGGCTCAGACTTTGCCAACGTATGGTGGAGGAGTGGTTTTGGCTCCAGCGGACCTGTCTGCCAAACTTGATGAGGATTTTGAGTTGGCTGAGGAGGCTGAGGATTTGGATGACCTTATCCATTCGGTGGAGGACGAATTGATCATCCCTGAGGCTTGCGGACAGGTGGGTTTGGATGAGATTTCAGTGGGAGAGGAGTTTCAAAACTTTCAGATTAACAAGATGGGGAATCCAATCCCATTGAACTACTGTTTTCCAAACCAAGCTTCAAATTGGCTAATACATAAAGTGAGATCCAACATTATGTGGGGGTTGAGTGTAAGGGGCATGAAGAGCAGTCCATAGCCTTGTTAACTGCTATGGAAGCCCGACATCAACAAAAATGGAAGGGGGACTTGAAGAAAATTCGGGAGCTTAATAAACTGAAGTGGTCGATGAATTCGGAGGGTAGATCCAGCAGGAATAGAGTAAAAGGGAAGGGGCTGATTGTTCCCCAATGAAACCCAAGATTGTGTCTTGGAATGTCCGTGGTCTTAACGAGGTAGATAAGCATCTTCGGACTTGGCAATTGCTTCGTGAGTGGAAAGCGGAAATTGTATGTTTACAGGAGACGAAACTGAAGATGACCAATAGGAAGATTGTGAGAAGTTTATGGAGCGGTAATCATGTGGATTGGGTATACATGGCCTCTACAGGGGAATCAGGTGGAGTTGTAGTGATGTGGGATAGGCAGGTGGTGGAGAAAGTGGAGGACTATATAGAGAGATATACGATAGCGTGCTCTTTTAAATGTGTGTCCGATGATTTCTTGTGGGCTTTTGCAGGTGTTTACAGGCCAAACTTAGACACCGACAGAAGATTATTGTGGGATGAACTAGCAGGGGTACACAGTTGGTGGGATCTTCCTTGGTGTATTGGGGGTGATTTCAATGTTGTTAGATTCCAAAGTGAAAGCTTCGGAAGTAGAAGATTGAGGCCAACAAGCTTGGAGTTCTCAAAGTGTATCTTTGACTTGAACTTTATAGACCTCCACTCACAGGGGGCCCAGCCACATGGTCGAATAATCAGACCTAGTCTCACTTGGATTGTTTTTTAATTTCACCAGAGTGGGAAAGCCATTTTCCGGACATATGGCAAAAGCATTTGGTACGCTTAGCTTCGGATCATTAGCCTATTTTGCTTGATTGTGTTGGCCTTCATGGTGGCAGACGGTACTTTAAATACGAGAATATGTGATTGAAATCATAAGGTTTTGTGGAGAGGGTCAAACAGTGGTGGATTTCATATCAGTTCGACGGTACACCCAGTTTCATTTTTGCAAACAAATTGAAAGCCTTAAAAAGAGACTTGAAGGAATGGAATATTTAGCCTTTCGGAAATGTATGGGAGAACAAAAATACCAAGTGGATGGAAATACAGGAATTAGAAAGACTCCAAGAGGGGAGGCCACTCACTGAGGAAGAACAAGCACAGAAAACTTTGTTGGTCGCAAATCTTGAGAGGATAATTCTACAAGAAGAAATGTCTTGGCGCCAAAAGTCAAGAGCACTATGATTAAGAGAAGGGGATCAGAGTACGAAGTTCTTCCATAGAATTGCAAACTCTCATAGAAGAAATAATAACATTGAGGTGTTGAAAATTGAGGGGGTGGAGTGCAAAGAAGAGGAAGTTATTCAAGATCATGTTGTTGATTTCTTTGAGAAGCTCCTTACTAAGTAGGTGGGGTGGAGGCGTACTCTTGATGGATTGGTTTTGGACACTATTGAGCCGGGGGAAGCAGCTAGGATGGAGAGGACTTTCGAGGAGGAAGAGGTGTATGATGTAGTAAGAAAAATGGTCAAAGATAAAGCTCCCCGACTTGATGGTTTCTCTATGGGCTTCTTCCAAGAATGTTGGGAGGTGATAAAAGAAGATCTATTGAAGATGTTTCAGGAGTTGTTCTCGGTTGGGAAATTTAAGAAAGTCTTAACACCACTTTCCTTGCATTAATACCCAAAAAGGTGGGGGCTATTGAGATCATGGATTTTCGGCCTATTAGTTTAGTGAATGAGGTCTACGAGATTATTTCAAATGTGCTTGCTAATTGGCTAAGTGAGGTTTTAGGGAAGATTGTCACTAAATCTCAAAATGCATTTATAAAGGGTAGACAGATCCTCGATGCGGTTCTAATCGCCAATGAATGTCTGGACAGTAGACTGAAGGCTGGCAGCTCAGGGATTATCTGCAAGTTAGATACGAAAAATGCGTACGATCATGTTAATTGGGATTTCCTTCTATATCTACTGGGTAGGTATGGCTTTGAGGAAAGGTGGAGGACTTGGATCAGCTAGTGTATATCCACGGCAAGGTTCTCTGTGTTGATCAATGGCAGCCCAAAGGGTTTCTTCCCGAGTTCTCATGGTTTGAGTCAAGGGGATCCGTTATCTCCTTTACTGTTTGTTATTGTTATGGAGGCACTAAGCAGGATGATCTCAGCTTTGTTGGATAATGGTTTTGTAAGTGGTTTCCAGATTGGATCTCCGAGTAGGGGTATTACTATTATTTCTCATTTGTTGTTTGCAGATGACACGCTTATTATGTGCGAGACTGATCAAGATCAGTTGCGTGCTGTGAAGGCGTTGCTTCTTTGTTTTGAAGCAGTGTCTAGTTTAAAAGTGAACTACGATAAATCCGAGTTGGTGTCGATTAGGGGTGTTCAGAATGTACGGGAGTTGGCTGGCACACTGGGTTGCAAGATAGCATCTCTTACTATGGCATACCTGGGACTTCCTTTGGGGATAGCATCGAGGGCATGCTCGATTTGGGATACCATGATCGAAAAAATAGAGAGGAGACTGGCAGGATGGAAGAGAATGTACTTGTTGAAAGGGGGCCGTATTACGTTGATCAAAAGTACACTTTCTAATCTACCCTGTTATTTCTTATCTTTATTCCCTATACCGGCAAGTGTGGCGAGTAGACTTGAGAAGCTACAGCGGGATTTTCTATGGGGTGGCTTAGGAGAAGAGTTTAAGTTCCATTTAGTCAAGTGGGAGAAGGTGTGTGGCAGGTTGGGCATTAGAAATTTGAGGTTGTTTAATCAGGCGTTACTATCACTGTGGCGATATACCAAGGAACCAAAAGTGTTAAGGAATATAGTGATCGAGAACAAATATGGTGGTTTAGGGGAGGGTTGGTGTACTAGAGAAGTTAAGAGGGGCTTATGGAGTGGGGCTATGGAAGCATATAAAGAGGGTGGGAGGTCTTCCATCATCATACTAGGTGTCAGTTGGGTACAGGTTCCAGGATCAGATTTTGGAAGGATGCTTGATGTGGTAACAATGCTCTCCAATATTTGTTTCCTATACTTTTCCAGATCGCAAGTGCCAAAGATGCCACACTGGCGGAGGTTATGGAAATCTCGTGAGGGATTACTCACTGGAATATCAATTTCAACCGTGCGGCATAGGATTGGGAGATGGCGAGTTTTGTAGATTTTTATAGTCTCTTGTATTCTTGTCGTCCAAATATCCAACATGAAGATGGTCTGTGGTGGATTCCTGCAGGGAGAGGGGCGTTCACTGTTTGTTCCTTTTATAAGGTCCTCACACAAGAAGTTGAGTCACAGTTTCCTTGGAGAAGGCTTTGGCGGCACAAGGCACACCCCAAAGCTTCTTTTTTTGTGTGAACAGCTTCCTTAGGCAATATCCTCACCACGGATAATCTGAGAAAGAGGAGGGTAATCATTGCAGATTGGTGTTGCATGTGCAAAAGAGGGGGTGAGTTAATGAATCATCTACTTTTACATTGTGAGGCAGCCAAGACTCTCTGGAATGAGGTGTTTAAAAAAACAGAAATGCTACTTGCAACCGACAAATACAACCTTGGCGTAACCGGCTGACATTGGGACCCACTTATCACTTGATTCCTTCGTCTTTCTCTACCATTTCATTTTTCCGTCAATGAAAAATTTAGAAGCTCTTACAAGATGACTCCTGCGCTTCTCTCTTAAAAATCCAAACCACGGAAACTAATTCCTTTTTAATCCAATCCATGAGCTTGTTCTGTGTCTCAGCGAAAGGGAAAAATGGAGAGAGCTGCGGAAGCAAGAGGTTTCTCACCAGGCGGTTGCAACAAGTATTTCTCTTAGGAGATTGATAAGAACTCATCAATTATCAATTTATCATCAGCCTTCAGGAGATTCAGAAAGCATATGAACAGGGTAATTGATCAGAACGTTAACGTGGCCCTTGCTTGCATAGACCGTGCTTGTCTACACATTCTCACTAAAGAATAAACCATTGTACTGAACTAAGAAAGATTGGATGAGGAAGAAGTAGTAGTACCATCGGGGCTGTTGATTTAGTCGTTCTTAAGTAGCCATCATCATCATGAATGCATCTCTCAAAGTTAGAAGAGCAGAAAACTATGAAAAACTTCTCTATTTTCATTAAGGGTCTTTCGGTTACATTTATACACAACGAAATAAGGAATAAAGAATAAAACAAAATCTGGTAACTTGAGATAAATTCTTAACAACTTTCTCTACGGTTATCTACAAGAAGAATATTCTGTTGTTGGTTGTAAATGGAAGTGGAACGTGATGTTGCGGATTGCTTTGACAGAGCTGCACATTCTGCCTGCCAGCTATTTGTTTAAATGTGAGCATGAGTATGTTATTCTGATACTCAAAACGTCGTCATCAGATTCAACATTTAATCCCGCCTTGAGCTAGCCATGCATGGCCTCCGTCCCCGAAGAACCGAAACCCCTTATCACCGACCACTTGGTCAATGCTTCTAGCCTGCTACCTCAGCCCTTGATCGGTCATTGCCAGGCCCATTAATCATGATATGGAGCTCATGGTCTCCCATCAATCATTGAAAAGCTGCTTTTCTCCTTCCAAACATCAAACTCTAGCCAGCCTTAAAACCACACTCGAAATCCACACTTTCCTTCAACTCCACCTTTAACCGGCGAGGTTTCTCTCCGATCGCTTTCCTCTGGCTCTCCGTCAAAAGGAAAGTTATCGCCGGTCATTTAAGTACACCAACATGGCAACACCCACTTAAATCCAAACACTCCCACAATCTGCAGAGAAGAACGACTGGGTGATGAAGCGCAGAGTCCATCTTATGAGAGAATCAAGTTTCTAAATTTTTCACTGACAGACGGAAAAATTAAAGGGTGGAGAAAGGCGAAGGAATCAAGTGATAAGTGGGTCCAATGTCAGCCGGTTACGCCAAGGTTGTATTTGTCGGTTGCAAGTAGCATTTCTGTTAAAAAAATGGGCCTAGCGTGGGTTATGCTGGAAACCGTGGTAGAATTAATGGCGTGCTGGACCTCTATTTGAGGCGTGCAACAGATCAAAGCGGTTTGGAAGATGATCTCTATCTGTATTATTTGGTGCTTGGAGCAGGAGTGCAATGAGCAGACGTTTGAGGACAAAGAGAGATCTATGGCAGAGCCAAAAGTTTTCTTTTTTAGAACTCTTTGTACTTTGGCCATTGTTCTGGACTTTAATGGCATGGCCCTTCATGATTTCTTAGTTTCTAATGTGCCTACGTAGATAGGGCATATAACTTTTGTAGTTGGCAGTTTTTGCCCATTCTTGGATCAATAATACTTGTTTACTTATCAAAAAAGAAAGAAAAATGTCTATGTTGGTGTATTTGGAGGGAGAAAAATCCAAGAAGTTTTGAAGATTGAGAGTGGTCAATGGATGAGCTTAGAAGTTTATTTTTCAATACTTTATTCCATTGGTCGATTGTAATTGATTTTAATGGCATGTCTTGTCATGACTTCCTTGTACCGCTAAACTAGCATGCATAGGAAACGATCTTGTATATGTCCCGTATACTAAGGCAATTGTCTATTTTATGCTCAATAAGATTGTTTATCGATAAAAAACTACTCCAGGTAAAATCTTCTGTAAAGTGCTATCTATACAATAATATTACAGGGAAACTGTAATTAGTAAATAATATATTGTAAAATGATTTTACTTCAAACACCTTTCTTAGATGGACTCCAAATGAGTTTATCTTCACCACTTCATCCCACCTTGCTTGAATCCAATCAGTCAAAGAATGATGTGAAGTGATCCACCTCTCATTGATTGGCCTCTTTGACAAATTTAACACACTAGTGAATAGAATCATGTGAGAGTTAACAATGATCCGCCGCATAATCATTCTATGTCCCATGCTTTAATATCATTCAAAGACCCATTAACCTTATGAGAACAACCTGTGTGCCCTTTATGCTCCGTCTTACTGCAGCTATTGCACCAACCTCCTTCCAAGCTCCCATACTTTGTGTCCACAATCACCCACCAAAGGCTCTATCTTTCATAAGAATAACACCATAGTCACATTCCCAAATGATCTTGGTTGAAATGAATTAAATTTCTCGCCCCTAAAGCACTTTTTGTAACCAATGAGCACACCTTGGACAACTTTAGAAGGAATTTAGGCCCCATCCCCATGTCTCCCAACAAAAAAATCTAAAACTCCTCTAAGTGCTTGGATACTCCCAAAGGGAAGACAAAGATAAGTCATGGATTTACCTATAAAAAAAAAAAAGGATAAGTCATGGGTAAGAAATTTAAGAGGGGGAGTCGTAAAACCGAGTCCTACATTTCGGAATATGAATAGCCCACATAGTGTGGGTAGGTTATAAAGGCAATCATAGGTACTAATCCCCACATTGACTTCTTATTAGGTGAAACTGGCCTTTATAAGTGATTATAGAGAAGTTCAAATTGACTAGTCTTTTTTGGTTATAGAGCAGATGTGGCCAGTGTTTTTCCTAGGTTGTTACAGCGGAAGTCCTACTCATGGCACCAAGGTCGAATTGTGAGAAGCTGTAGGTCTGTTGCGGGCAATCTATTGGAGAACAAGTCAACATCTTGCTGTGAACATAGGAGTTGCTAAAAGAAAATCTCAAGAAAAAGAGCCGATTGTGTGGGAACTGGAAGAAATACTAGTAACATACTAACAACTACATTACTAGAGGTGAGAATGAAAGCATATCAAATTTGAGCAAATGAACACTCCAGTTCACAAAAGTTTTAAAAAATAAAACTAAACTAAACACCATTTGGTCACCAAATAGCTACAAGGTAGCATTCACTTTTTAAAAGCCAAAGCACCCGTGAGAAATCAGCAAAGGACCTACCAAGCATACCCAAAGAAGGGTAAAAAGGGTGCAACATACATAATTTAGAGGTTTTCAGCAAGCAATCCTTAATGTTTTAACAAAGACTGTTGACCTAATCATGTCTATTCAAATCAAACTAGAGATGATTGCCAGAAGTCATAACAGCAATGCCCTTTTAAGCTCATTGTGCAAGTAAAGGCCGTAATCTCACCATTTTAACGAGCCAAGATGCAGTATGCTTGGCTCCAGGTCTTGGCCTACACTTGAATACAGATCCCATACAAGCAAATAGCTCAATTCCACGTGGTTTCACATGTGCTAAGTGTATACAAAGCATCTAAAACTTAAAAAGTCAAAGCTGTGGTGATGGTGAGGAGCTAACTTTGCTATTTTCTAGGTGGAGGTATATTTTTCAGATCAATATTGTTAATCCAGACCAACCTGCACTCAGCTAGAAAAACAGTCCCCATATCTGAACCAAGTCCATGCAAAGAAATGTAAGGTCAAATTGCTTGATCTAACAAAAGATTACAATATATAAAAGATACCAAGCTTGACCTGGTCTAGTTACCAGCATGATTAGTGAGTACTTATGTTGCTTAAACCAAGATTTTCAAACTAGCTACAAAAAAAAAAAGGAATTAGAGCATTTTTGCACAACCATACATATTATAATAAAAAATCACAACAAACTGCAGCATGCAAATACCATTTCAGGAGACAGGACCTTTTTCAACCAAGCATACAACATTCAAAACTACAACAAATTAGATAAGCAGGAAAGGATGGAAAAAGTTCTCTAACCTTACAAATGCACTTCAAAATGTCCAGAATGGTACTCATATATCCAACATTGTAAATGGGGACAGCAAGTTTTAAGTATCCGAAGTGACCAGGACAATTCCCAAAACTCCCATGGCATGTTGCACATGTACAATTCTTATTTGCTGGACCCTAACATAAAAAATAAAAATTATAAAAAAGAGAAGCCTTGTAAGCCCCTTGATACAAGGAAAAACATGGGGAAGGTCATAAGCAGTTCTACCATCAAGAGTCAAGACACATTGAAAATAAACCATCAATATGGCCAAGTTATTCTGCCATATAATTTCTCAGAGTACATTGATGGAGTTAGTGCAAAAATAATGTATCATCATATTCTAATGACAAACTTATTTGAATTGCAATTCATTACAGTTGAATTAGGATAAAGTTTGGTTCTATATAGGATTATAAAAAAAGCAAAACTTGGTCAGATTGAAAGTTGGCTCTGGCTAACTTCTTTTCAAGAACCTTGCACGAGCTTTGCTGGAGCAAGAACGTGTTAGAAAACATGCTCAATGCAAACTCGACTCTGGCTCAAGTGGAATTGCGAGAAATGCAGTTCTAACTGATTCCGGAGCCCCTGTACGACCTGATCAAAACCTCTAACCTATATAAACAATATTATACATTAATTGTAGGGTTTTGCAAGGCCACGAAAGAAAATGTTTACTGCCTTCCTTGAGAGGAAACATTATGCACAGACATTGAGTCTTAAAGCCTTAGTTTTCTCTCCATACACAAACCATCATCCTATTGATCTTTATTCATTCTTACTTTTGGAGGGCCAGTGAATTCAACGGTGTGTTAGTGAGATCATCAGTGGTACTGCTGGAGTTCAAGTGGATCGGACTACGTTCGTTTGTGGAGGGAAGCTATAGAAGAGTTCCAAAGTTCAGAAACTGTTGTGGCCAGAGATAAAGTGGGTCACTCGAAAGTATTGCAATCTAGTGTTTGATTCTATAAAGGTATAGTGAGATCTTAAACTGATTGTTATATCTTTCTTTTTCAAACACTATGGATCTGGCCAACTTATTGGGTTGCAAGATCTCATCCCTCCCTATGAGATATCTAGGCCTTCCCTTGGGAGTTCCCTATAAATCTTCGTCAATTTGGGATGGAGTGATTGAGAAAATTGAGAGGAAGTTGACTGGATGGAAAAGGATTTATTTGTCGAACGGCTGAAGAATTGCACTGATTAAAAGTACGTTGTCTAATCTTCCAACATATTTTCTATCCCTTTTTCATTTTCCTGTTGGGGTGGCTAGTAGAATTGAGAGAATCTTCCATGATTTTTTGTGGGGCACTCTTGGGGGAAAAAGAAAGTTTCATTTGGTAAGTTGGGATAAAGTTTGTTCATCGGTTGCTTGTGGAGGTATCATTTAGAGAGTGATGCATTATGAAGGAATATTATTGATGTTCAATATGGGAGGGCTTGGGGGAATTGGTGTTCTAACTAAGTAATAAGTGTGTGTGTGTGTGTGTGTGTTGTGGGTTTGTGGAAATCTATTCAGAATGGTTGGGGGGAATTTCTCAACAATGTTTTGTTTAAGGTGGGTGGAGGAGATTTCGGTTTTGGCATGATCTTTGGTGTGGGGCTTGGCTCTTTAGAATGCTTTCCCTTCTCTCTTTAGGATTGCTAGGGACCAAGAATCCATTGTGGCTGATTCTGTAATTTTTTCTAATAATATCCCTCGATGGAATGTGAGATTTATCATAGATGCTCATGATTGGGAAGTGCCCACTGTTTCAATTTATTTAGTAGGTTGTAAGATGCTCATGATTGGGCGGAAAATTTGCTGTGGAAACATGCTGGAAATTCCACTTTTACTGTCAACTCTTATTATAAAATGCTGACTTGCCATTGTGTCAACCAATTTCCTTGGAAGTGCATTTGGAGATCCAAGCTGCCAAGCAAAGTTGCTTTTTTCTGCTGGTTGGTGTCTCTTGGGAAAAACTTGACAGCGGATAATTTGAGAAAGCATGGTATAATCTATTTAGATTGGTGCTACTTATGTATGAAAGATGGTGAATCCGTTGATCATTCGTTTCTGCAATGTGGGATGGCTAAGACTTTTTGGGACAAGAATTTCAGTAGGTCGGGTATTACTTGGGTGATGCCTAAGAGGGAGGTGGATCTATTGGCTTGTTGGAAAGGGTTCATGGGTAGTCATCGCATTGTTGCTATTTGGAAGATGATTCCTTTATGTTTGATGTGGTGCCTATGACTACAAAGGAATGGGTGGTATTTTGATGCAAGAGAACATTCATTGGGAGAATTCAGAGAGTTTTTCTTCCGAACTCTATGTCTTTGGGCGAATGTTATTGTATTGAATGGAGAGAATCTTCATGAGTTTCTTTTAGCTTTTTCTAGCTCCTAGTGCCTAGCTTGTATTTCGGTGTTTCCACTTATATACTTCTTGTGTACTTGAGCTATGCCTTTTTTTTTTGAGAAATAAGAAGATATTTTATTGATATAGAGATAGGTGGGCTATGCCTATGTACTTGTCTCAATAAAACTTCCCATTACTTATCAGAAAATATATATATATATATATATATATATATATATAACAAGTGGCTAAGCACGAGGGGTTTTTCTTTCGAAGAGTTCTTCAAAAGTTTTTCGTTCGTAACCAATATCTTTGAGTTCATTTTTTTTTTTTTTTTTTTTTACTATTTTCTTAGATTTTGGTTTGACATTTTTGATTGCTTAGAGAATCAAAAAATCCACGCTTAGGCTCCCTTTTTGTGGTGAAGGAGACTAAATGGGGCAATTTTAGTAACAAGAACTAAAAACATGTCCACAAATCGTGCTATCTTGTCTGTTATTTTATTTACCTAGAAAAGGGCTTCTTTATTTAATTTCATTACCATTGATGATTCAATCCTTAATCATCCACGAACCCCCCCCCCCCCCCCCCAAAAAAACAAATTTTCAAAATCAAGATATATTCAAACCTGTCAAAGTTGAATCTATGCCAAATATTGTGACAATATGGTAATAACTTAATTCGGAAAGCTACAA
Organism: Cyclocarya paliurus; assembly: GCA_029856935.1. Taxonomy (NCBI): domain Eukaryota; kingdom Viridiplantae; phylum Streptophyta; class Magnoliopsida; order Fagales; family Juglandaceae; genus Cyclocarya; species Cyclocarya paliurus. The sequence continues at coordinate 15,979,070 of CM056958.1, forward strand.
GGAATCGAGCATTTCTCATATACACACAGACACGCATTTTGGGCGTGCAATCTAGTGAAGGACATGAATATTTGTAGTGTTCTCTTTTAATTTGCTCTAGCTGGTATTTAGGTGTATTCTCATGTATACTTCCTGTGTGGGCTATACCTTTTTACTTGGAATAAAATCTCTTTTTACCTATCAAAAAAAATATACACACAGACACGCAAGTGAGTAGGGAGGAGCGTAGAGAGTACCATGCGGGGATCCAATAAGCCTCCTTCGATAGGATTTCTTTTTGCATCGTAGTATTGCCCCTTATATACTTGAACCTCCGCGAGTTTGCTGATCTCGGACTCGGAGAACGTGCTGAATTTCACGCTTTTTCTGCAGACATCAAAAATCAAAGATTAAAACTAACAAGCAAAACCTTATTATGTTTTCTTTGCCTACTAGAAGATGAAACTAGCTCGACCAAGAATGAAACTGAAAGAGGCAGGTTAAGATTCTGACATTTTGCGAGGGCCCACGTCCTCGATATAGGGATGCTTCGTGAAGGCTATGTCTTCAGCTTGCGCTCCGGCCATGCTTGATTCAAAACCTCAGAGGGGAACTCTGAAAATCGATTATACCGCGTGGGCGTGCGGTAAGGCAGGGCGACATGGATGGCGGTTAATGCCTGGGGTTCTAGCCAGTAAGGCGATACTAATAATTTTATCATGCGCGGGAGGGTTTTTCTCTCGGCAAGACCATTGCGATTTTTTTTTATTTCGATTATTATCTTGGTTCAAATATTTATGTCCGTTCGGTTGTTAGATTCTACTAACATCAATTCAGTTTAGTAAATTGGTTTATTGTGCTCGACTGAGTCCTATGAGTAAGGAGGTCGGTTCGATTGGAAGACGGAGTTGTCATGTGATTGGATTATACTAGATTTTGTTGGTTGTTGAATATTTGTGTTGTGTCATATACAATACATTTGCACACATGTTCGTGTTTATAAATGAAAATTAGATTTTCATATAATTGCATACATGTTCATGTGTATATTTGAAAACTGAAATTTCATGTGAGAGATAATTTTGAATATGTTTTGAAATGTTTGGATTGATAGTTTTGAAAGAAAGGAAAAAAGACTGTAGAGATGGTGGTATAGTCTCACATGTGATTCTCGCCTACGGTGCATGCGGTAGGGATGGTGGCAAGTAGAGATGGTGGTATACTCCGGCCTATGGTGCATGCAGTAGGAACGGTGATAAGCAGGAATGGTGGTAAAGTCTTGCTTATAATTCCTGCCTATAGTGTTCGATAAATGGTAGATTATGTTAAGTCATTTTTTGGAAAAATTGTAGATATTATTCATAATATATTTTGGGCCAAAATGGAATTTTGGCATACGTTGGAAAATATTCATTTTTGAAAAAAATAATGTTTTGGGTCTAATGCATAATTCATCATATGCATGCATAATTGTTGGTTGCATTAATGCATTTTTATCTCGCGGGTTGTTTGGATTATTACTTACCTACGGTACCATTTTATGGTATTGTAGATTTTGATGCAGATGATACTGATGTTGAGCCTGAGGATTTCTCTCCGTCGGATGAGTGATTTGGGATCACTCGTTTATGTGTTTCGATTTTTGTATTATATTTTATGGGATAACTGTATTACTCTTTAAAACGCTTTTGCTTTTGTAAATTTGTATTAAACAATTCTAGTACTTAGTTGACTTATTTAAATTATCCACTGTGTTTTTGTTGTACACTTTCTGCATGTACACACACTTGGCACTTATTGTTGAGATGCATGAACCGTGTTGTCATCATCCCGACGTCACAATTCTCCTGTTTCCGTACATGGAAGTCTGAGCGTCACAGGTGATATCAGAGCAGTTAGACTCTAGGTAAAACTCCATGTCTCGTATGTGCAATACCAGAAAGTTTTAAAATTGTGATTTGAAATTATTTTGTTTGAAATATGTTATTTTAATTGTTTTAATTTATTGTATGTTATTATATTTTGTTAGTTTTATTCTATTTTATTTCATGTTATTTTATTGTATTTTAATTTATTTTGTTATAATTATATTTTAATTTGTTTTGAGTTGAAAGTAGGTTAAAGGTTAAGCTATGGCAGGAAAATGGTATGACAGAGAATACCATCGATAGGTATGAATATTTAATGTAGTTGGTTTGAACTTTTCTCGACTTGGTTTGGTTTAGTTTAGTAATATCTAGGCATGAAGGGAATGGTATGGTCTAGGTTACCTTTTTGGGGAGTAGGATAATTGAGGTTTTAGATTTAGTGGAAATATGAAATGAGGCTTTAAAATTGGAGGTTGTAAGTTCAACAAACTTTAAGGATAGATTTACGAGAATTTCACCAAAGGTTTAAGGTTTTGCAGATTTTAGGAAATGATTTGTTATCATTTAATATTTTAGATTTTGAAAGTTTCGGGAGTCAATTGTTTTATTATTGGATATAAGTTCATTGATTTTACATATTTCAGAAAGTTATTCTAATATAGTATAAGGTTTTAGAATTGCAGATTTGAAGGACTAATTTGTAATAAGAATTAAGTTTTTAATTCTGCAGGCTTGGTGTGCTAGCTTGATTTATTTTGGAGATTGGTTAGTCTATGACCATTAAAATGGAGTTGATCAGAGTTGAGTTATTGATATAGGGATTTTCAAGTGGAGTATTTCTCTGAGGATTGAAGGTATTGATCTAATTTGGATAATGATTGCTATTAGTTCGAGGTTATAGTGGCAGGTTTTAGAATTGATTCATATCAAGTTTAAGGATAATAGATGGTATGGATTTAGGAGATGATTCTTGTTATTTTTTAGGGAATAGGTCCGAATGATAGAAATGGTAAGAATGGATCACTTGTACGTTGAAGGAATTTTGGTTTTGACTGAAGATGATGGAAATACTTATTGATGATTAACTTTGGAAGTGGCCATTAGGTTACCAAATGTAGAATACAATGAAGGTTTAGAAGTTATAACATATGAGTCGATTGAGGTTAGCACATATTCTTGTATAGAGCTATTAATCATTGGAATTTACTGAGTTATGTATTAATGCTTTTGTGGAAATGGAGATTTCGGATTATATGGCTGCTCTAGGAGTACTAGACGTGAGGTGCCATTGGGAGACTAATGCGAGTATGATGGAAATCGCCTATGGGAGTAGACTTGAGAGAGCATTACTCATGCCTATTTGGGAGTTTTTGATGTGTGATTTTTTTAAGCGTATTCTGGGTTGTATCTTGTAACTGCCTTAGTGTTGATGTTTGACCTTACAAATTTCGATGATGAAATTTTATTTAAGGAGGGGAGGATATGATAGCACGTATTTTAATGTATTTTAATTAAAAGATTATTTTAATTAATTTAAATATTAGTTCTTTTATTTTAAATTTATTGGATTTCTCGTTGGTTTATTTTTATGATTTTTAAATTGTGAAATTTATTTTGACATATTTTATTAATTATTGTTTTGCATTTAAATTGCTCTTTACTTTAAATTAGTTTAATTTTGAAATTTAAAATTATTTTATTGTTGGATTTACTATTTTATTTTATTTAGTTATTGTGTTTTTAATTTAAGTTATTATTTTAAAACTTTTTCGTTGAATCAATTTTGTCACCCAAGTTGTGAGGATTGGACCTCATTTCTTTCCCTCAATTTTTCTTTTTCCCTCTTTTCTTTCGTTCGTCTCTGTCTTTTTCTCCTTATTTTCCTTTGCTCTCTCTCCCGCCCGCGACAGCCCCTCTCTCTCTTCCTGTCCATTTCCTTCGACCACCCCTAGCGTCGTCATGCGCCATCTGTGTCTGTCACTGCCCCTCCCATTCTCTTCCCCTCCGGCCAGCGACCTCACCCCTCCATTTTCATCTCCTCTCTTTCCGTCGTTTGTCCATGTACGACTTCAAGCCTTGGCCCTCTTTGCGTTCTAGCGCCGCTATCGCGCTGCCGTTGACCACCATATTTTCATCACAATACCAGTGGCCTCCCAACTACCTAACTCACTTTTGAAAAATGTTCATTTTTGAAAAAAATGATGTTTTGGGTCTAATGCATTTTTCATCATATGCATACATAATTGTTGGTTGCATTAATGCATTTTTATCTCGCAGGTTGTTTAGATTATTACTTACCTGCGGTACCGTTTTATGGTATCGCAGATTTGATGTAGATAATGCTAATGTTGAGCCTGAGGATTTGGCTCCGCCCGAGGAGTGATTTGGGATCATTTGTTTATGTATTTCGATTTTTATATTATATTTTATGGGATAATTGTATTACTCTTTAAAACGTTTTTGCTTTTGTAAATTTGTATTAAACAATTCTGGTATGTAGTCGACTTATTCAAATTATCCACTGCATTTTTGTTGTACACTTTTTGTATGTACACACACTTGGCACTTATCGTTGAGATACGTGACCTATGTTGTCATCATCTCGACATTACAATTCTCGTGTTTCCGTATGTGGGAGTCAGGGCGTTACATATTTGATTACAATTCAGAATAGAAAAAGATGTAATGCTAAAAGTTTATGTTCTCAAACTCTCTCCCTTGTTTTCTTATTTCAATTTCTATTTTATTTTATATTTTTTATGGGAAGTTGAATGATTTAATAATGAGATGGTTTATGAAAGACGTGCTCATTAAAAATTTATAGTAATTAACATGTGTGTTCAATAACATGTGGTTAACTAGGTTTAACAACATTTCATATTATATAGACATGACCTTTAAATAATGAGAAGTCTACGTGCCTATTTGAGATTACAGTAGAAAATAGAGTTTTTTTATAATAGCGGTTTTAGGATATGTTTGGAAAAAGTGTTTTATTTAAAATTCTCATCTTCATCTCATCTCATCTCTATACTTTTTCAAATCCCCATACAAAATATAATAAATAATTCAACTTTTTCAAATTCCAATATAACTTTTTCAAATTCCAATTCAACTTTTTCAAATTTCAAAATTAAAAAATAATATTTTAAACTTTAAAACAAAACACAAAATTCTCATCTCACCCCCAAGCATAACCTTAATCATAAAACTTTATTAAAAATTTCTTAAATTGTTTACTTTGGTAAACATGCACCTAACAACGCTTTCTATGTTAGTTATAGGTTTTGTAGCATTATATGTGGGATCTTTTCTACAAAAGTTTCAATTTATTTTTTACGAGCATATAACCCGCGCAATGCACAAATTGTTATTTATGGTGAATTTTATAAATCTAAATAATTCATTACACATAATCACTATCACAACTATTAAACTCGATTAGGTTTTCTGGTTCGACCCAGTAACTTAGACACTTACTCAAAATTGAACAATTGTCACTTGTGCATTAATCTAATGATTCGATTTTGGTTTTCACAATATTATATTTGGGTGTCAAACTCATTTTAATCTATCTCAAATCAATTATTGATGAGACTTATTATTTTTTAAATTTTTTATAAAAAGTTAAGATATATCTCAATATATTTTATACATTCAAACATATCTCGATAAAATTTATAAAATATTATTATTCATAAATTAATTCAGATCAAATCACCTATCACTTATCACCCAAACGATATCTTATACTTCATTGACAGGTCTCAAAAATAAAAATGAAATCTTATACTTCATTAATAGGTCTTAAAAATAAAAATGAAAAGATGTTTTTTTTTTTTTTGAGAAACAGAAAAATGAAAAAGATGTTGGAACGAGAAGAATACTAGTACAAAATATATTTACACTGTCCACAAGTACACCTTCGATATCATTTCACTACCAGATAGATGGATAAACCCTCTCTCTCTCTCCCCAAATCTTAAACCCAAAAGCCCAACCTTACCTTCTCAAGCGAGCATGGCTTCGGTAACGGCGGACCTAGCCACCTTCCTCACCTATCGCCACCGAACCCCACTCTCCTAGGTCCAAGCCACAGTCCCACCCTTCTTACGATTAGCCAGGACCTCCCAGTTCCAGTCCGTGCGCTTCACCACCACGTCGTCGTTTCACTCCAAAATCATCGTCGTCGATTCCCCTAAGCCTAAAGTCATCTCGCGCCGGCTCCCGGTTGCTGCAATCGCCAACACGACTTTGCATAGCGAAGGCTCCGATGTCTCCACCAAGATTTTGCCCGATGATAGCGTTGCCACCACTATAATTACCAAATTCCTGGGTTCTGGAAAGGTGTGTTTGTGCTTGCATGCGAGTCCTTATTTCTCTTGATATAGAACAAACCAAGAATGAAATACTTACAACAATATAAAGAATTGTAAACAATAGGCATATACTCCTCCGAAACTCCTCTTCTTTCGAAATCTCGATCAAAACCTAGGTATCGAAAGGAGTTCAAATCAATAACAGAACTAGAACACCAAGTCCCTAAGAAACGTATGGATCTAGCCAAATAAAAGTCTAAGAAAAGCCAAACATACCAAAGTTACGACGGTTTGGAATGAAAACGAAATCGTAGAATTTTGAGGCTCAAAACGTGTTAGAAAAAATTGCAGCGGAAAGTACCTCAAGCTCAGCTTATAAAATTGCTCCACAAGTTTCTTCAGATCGACAAAAACCAAGCTTTTCCTCTTAGTGGTAAAGTGTACTACGTAGTTAAAAAACTAGAGTAACACTTAACAAATCCACAGTCTAAAAACTATTTCAAGAGAGAACAAATGAGAGAGAGATTTTTTTCTAAGTTGATTAATTCACCGGAACCAAAATGAGGGGGGGCTATATATAGCCTCCCCGTTAAGGCCAGCCTTTATTATTCAGTAACGCATTGCTTAAAGCCATGCATTTACATGCCGTTGTAACGCATGTGTTACTGCATGTGTAAGAGATGGGGGGTCTGCCCATGTGGGCGCTCCCCTCCGTTTAACATCTCCCACTCGCACACAGTGGGCATGACCCTAGGTCTGCATCTCTCTAATGTTCTCAATCTTGTTCACACATAGCAAATAGGCCGTGCGACCACCAAGCACATCTGTAGAAAGGTGGGAGTACATACACTAAATCTCTCCCAGAGAAGACTAGCATAGTAACATCCCTAAAGTGTCTGGTCATGTCCTAAACTCATTCGATCGCATCAAAATCAAGCATTTTCGAAACCCTCTTGAGTTCAGAAAACTCAGAACAATACTTGACTACCTCCAAATCATTTCAATATGTTCACAACCTTAGTCGCTACCAATATGTAGCGTCATAGTTTGACGTCAGCAAACACTATCGAAGATGCGATATCGAAGAATCTTCCCTTTGCACTCATATCATTTAACTTTGATCGAACCGCTTTCTCAGCAATGCCTCTTTAGACTGTATTAATCATGTCCATAGATAACATGCCAAAGTAGCAGACATCACAACCTCCATCTCGTGACATAGTCAAAAGTAAAGGACACTTAAAAAATGAGACTCACATAGTGATAAAGAGGGAAACCTTTTACTCACTTACTCATTTGGTCGAATAAGCACATATAGTTTGAAATACATGCTACGGTGGATTTCTCTTTCTCAAAGAGCATATGTCTATATCAACACCGTACAGATCTTGGTCTAGTCGCTCCTTAGGCGTCTAACCCGAGTTCCTCAATTTGCACGCCTCCGAGGCGTCAAAGAGAATCTCGCATCTGGCTAACTACAGGCTACATGGATGGTGGGGTAACCCATGCATAGTCCATTCAATAGACCTCATCTTAGCTCCCACTAAGGCGACATACTTTTTATCAACCTACTTATCCCTTTGGACAAGTACCTAGGGACACAATGTCTCATCTCTACTCGCTACTCAAGCGCTAGAGGCGATCGCTCGTGTGAGTGAGCCAATCTAAGCCTGTTGACATATTTTGTGTGTGTATTAAAAAAAATAATACGATAAAGACAAAAACTGAATCATATTGTATTAATATCCCAAAGGAAATGTTACATCTCAATGTCATTTGTAATACAAATTACATTTACAATCTACGCAGTCCTAATTCCTAACATGAGCCTCAAAGACATCTTTTGTTATGGGCTTTGTTAAGGGATCAGCAACCATGCGACTTGTAGAGAGGTGTTTCAGAACCACTTCCTTTTGCGCTATCATGTCTCTGATGTAGTGATATCTAATATCTATGTGTTTGGTCCTTCCGTGGTACTTAGAGTCCTTAGCATACGCAAGAGCAGCCGTGCTATTGCAGAATATTGTCACCGGATCTGAAGTATCCGTGCCAATATCTAAATGCTTGAGGAACCTCCGTAACCAAACAGCTTCTTGAACTACTGCAGAACAAGCTATGTATTCTGCCTCCATGGTGGATAAAGCTATACAGGGTTGTTTTTTGCTGCTCCATGTAATGGCGCCATTGTTGAGCAGAAAGACATACCCAGTGGTTGATTTACACTCATCTAGGTCACTGCCCCAGTCGGCATCGCTGTAACCTCTTAGCTGCAAATCTGAACCTTGATAGCACAACACATAGTCTGCAGTTCCCTTCAGATATCGCATAATCCTTTTGACTGCTTTCCAGTGAGCCAGTCCGGGTTAGATTGGAATCTACTTACTAAGCCAACTGCATAGCATATGTCAGGCCGAATACACATCATTGCGTATATCAGACTACTTACAGCATTAGCATAAGGGACACGGGCCATCTTTTCCTTTTCTCTTTGAGTCTTAGGACACAACTCTTTAGATAAGTTCTCACTTTTTGTAACAGGGGTGTCAATGGGTTTACATTCACTCATTAGGAAGCGTTCGAGAACTTTCTTTATATAAGTCTGTTGGGACAAACACAATATTCTCTTTGAGCGATCTCTGTAGATTTTAACTCCCAGAATGTATTCTGCCTTACCCATATATTTCATCTCAAAATTGAAGGATAACCACTCTTTTGTGGCGACTATCAACCCTTTATCATTTCCAACTAGTAGTATGTCGTCAACATATAATGACAACATAATGAAACTCTTCTTGGATCTTTTGACATAGACACAATAGTCCTCTGTGATCATCGTAAACCCATTCGAAAAAATGGCTCGATGGAATCTGAGGTACCATTGCCTAGATGATTGTTTTAGGCCATATATAGATCGTTTGAGCTTGCACACTTTGCGCTCTTAACCTTTGACCACAAAACCCGTTGGTTGATCCATATAGATCTCCTCATCTAATTCTCCATTGAGAAATGCTGTCTTAACATCCATTTGGTAGAGTTCCAAATCCATGTTTGCTACTATAGCTAGAATCAGGCGAATTGAAACAAATCTCACGATTAGTGAAAAAGTTTCTTCATAGTCTATACCCTCCTGTTGGGTATATCTTTTCGCCACTAAGCGAGCTTTGTACTTATCTATAGATCCATCCGACTTGCGTTTGACTTTAAGAACCCATTTGTTCCCAATAGTCTTACGCCCTGTCGGTAGATCAACCAGATCCCAGACCTGGTTAGTCTTCATAGACTCAATCTCATCATTGAGAGCTTTCATCCACTCATCTTTAGTAGAAGATGAGAGAGCCTCATGAATTGTCCTAGGCTCATCATCATCATGCGGAGCTACCATAAAAGCTTCCCCTTCAATCTCAAAACGACGACGGGGAATATTTTCACGTGTGCTTCTACACGGCTGAGGTTGTTGTGATTGAATAACAAGTAGTGTGCTCCCACTATAATTTAAATCATTTTTATAATTTGTAGGAGGTTGAAGAATTTCTTCCTCATTCTCAACTAAATTCCTTGGAGCACTTTCCTCTTGTTCCACAATCTCATGAAATTCTAAACTCCTATCAACCTCACCTCTACTTGAAAATTCATCTTCAATGAAATCCACATCTCGTGACTCAATCTCAGTCACACTTCCATCAGATTGTTCACCTATTAACACATACCCTTTAGAGTGTTCTGAGTACCTTATAAAGATACACTTCTTTCCTCTAGGCCTAACTTCTCATACTTATGAGAAAGATCGTGAACAAAACCCGTTGAACCCCATGGCCGCAAGTTACTCAAATTGGGTTTCTCGCCGGTCCATAGTTCATATGGGGTGGAAGTTACTGATTTGGAGGGCACTCGGTTAAGAATGTAGGCAGCAGTCAAAAGTGCATCCCCCCAAAAAGAAATTGGAAGGTTTGCTTGCGCCATCATTGACCTAACCATCTCAAGCAGTGTTCGATTTCTCCTTTCCGCCACACCATTTTGCTGTGGCGTACTTGGCATTGTCAACTGTCTCTTGATTCCTTTTTCATCACAGAGCCTTTTAAATTGCTCAGAGAGATATTCTTGTCCTCGGTCAGTTCTTAGAGTTTTTAAACTCTTGTCTAACTGATTCTCAACCATCCTTAGATATCGCCTAAAGCACTCCAATGCTTCAGACTTATGGGAGATTAAGTAGACATGACCGTAACGTGAAAAATCATCTATAAAAGTGATGAAGTAGACACCTCCGTGTCTTGCCCTCACACTCATTGGACCACAGATGTCTGAGTGGACTAATTGCAGTGGAAAAGATGCCCTAGTGGCTTTTCCAAACGGTTTTCTCTTAGCTTTTCTCATTAGACAATGTTCACATGTGGGCAAGATGACCCTAGCGAAATTGCCTATCAGGCCTTCTCTAGCTAACCGAGTCATTCTATCTTGCCCTATATGGCCAAGCCTAGCATGCCATGTATGTGAATCTAAATTATCAATAGATGAAGAAAAAAAAGCAATAGATTCATTTATATTAGAATAAACCAAATCTAATATCATAAAACCGTCTTGCAGAAAAGTATTGCCATAAAACACATGGCCCAAATAAAAGGAAACATTATTGTTTTCAAAAACAATTCGAAAACCAAGTTTTAATAGAGTAACAACTGAAAGTAAGTTTCGTCGGATCTCGGGAGCGTATAGCACATTGTGGAGGAAAAGAGTGCGGCCACCTCGCAAGTCCAGCTTGTAGGTACCAAGTCCCAGTACTTCCACGCTAGCTCCATTCCCCACCTTGATATCACGGCTCCCAGTTGGAATTCGGCGATACTCCACAAATCCGACTCTGTCTCGCGCTATGTGCTAGATCGCTCCTAAATCAACAGTCCACAAAGGATAGGAGTGAGCAACCATCACATGGCTAGTTACAAAAACAATGCGAGAAAAGTCAGAGTGTACCTTCTTCGGCTCAGTGCAGTCACGAGCGAAATGGCCTGTCTTTCCGCAGTTGAAGCACTCTAGTTTTGACTTGTTCTTCCCGCGCCTACCCCTCTTGGTGCGTTGAGAAGTTCCTGACACTTTCTTGATTTGTCCAGCAGCTACTCCATTCTTGGACTTCTTGCGCTTAGGCCTTGATGCCTTACGCGAACCAGAATTAGCCACATAGGCCCTATGATTGGGCTTAGCAACCTCTAGGCGCTCAGCCTCTAATTCTAAATGACGCGAGACATCATCAAAGTCTTTGATATTCTCGTTATGCGTCAGGTTCTGGCTCATATTCTCCCAAGAATTCGGTAGTGATCTTATCACTGCCTGCACTTGCTGTTCATCTGTTAGGTTGTTTCCTGCCGACTTAAGTTCGCGGATCATGGTCGACATAGCTCTAAGATGCTGCTTCATCGTGTGGTCAGAGCGCATCTTATAGGAGTCAAACCTCATGGTTAATCCACGCAACCTAGTCGCTAAAGTTCCACCAAACTTCAACTTCAAAGCATCCCACATGCTTTGGGCAGTGTCATAGATCTCGAACTCACACATAAGATCATTGTGCATGCTGCTTAACATTATTATGCGCGCGCACCGACTTTTCTTAGCCCATTCAGTATAGGCTTGTTTATCTTTCTTATGTTGTTCCGAGGTTCCTTCCCCAGGCGGAGTAAGAGTGTGAGACAAGGCCTCCAAGACCTCTTGCTCATCTAAGACATATTGGATCTTGCGATGCCATATGTCATAGTTTTCTCCATCTAATTTCTCCCCCTTGTTTAAGTCGGCAACTATAGTCTTGGATGCCATATCACTACAATACGCAAAGAAGGGATATTATACACACACCTAAGAAATCTGCCGCGTCTTTTCAAGATAGAAAAAGAATAATTTAGACATGTCGCAAGATCGAAAAATCGCTAGGCTTCATAATCATCTCTTGCACCACAATATCCAATTATTAAATTTCTAACCTAATTTCCGCGCAAATTATTTTAAAAAAATATGGGAGAATTTATCATCATAAATCTCAACCATACTCCCACTATCTTAAGTAGTCTCCTAGTCCTAGTCATATGTAAAGACATAACCTACTAAAACCGCAGTAATCTTTTGGGCCAGTCTACAAGGACAGCTACCCAGACCATAGCAACCTGTTGGGCCAGTCTACAAAGACAGCCAGACTACAGTGACCTGTTGGGCCAATTTACAAAGATGGTTCATATGAGACCATTACAGTCCATTTTTCTTGTTCCATCAGTGCATTTACAGTTCTTACTGGGGCCACTGTAGTCTTTTTGGCTATACAATACATTTACAGTTCTTACTGGGGTCACCATGGTCTTTTGGCTATACAGTGCATTTACAGTTCTTACTGGGATCACTGCAATTCTTTCAGCCTATCATTCACACTGACAATTCTAACTAAGACTAGTTAGTGGGATTTTCTATATTTTTATCACTAAAAGAAATGAAGACTAATGTCTAAACATTCAAGTCTAACATTCAATGATGATAAAATAATCACATTTTCACATGTTCAATTCACACATACATGCTATCACATTTAATAAAAAATTAAATAAAAGATCACATGTAATATAACATTATAGAAAAAACAATAGCATAAATATAACCAAATATTCACATGTTATCATATTTAATCTAAAACATTAAACAAAAGATCACATGTAATATATCAATATATTTAAGCATATATTAATTCATGCAATTTTATAAAAAAAATAAATAAATAAAACTCCACCTAAATCAAAGAATATTCGCAACCCAGTAGTGCGCTTATCTCCTTAGTTTAGTATGTGGTCTTGGGTTCAAAACCCCATTGTGCCATTTTATAATTTTATTTCCTTTAAAAAAAATGGGCTTAAACAAGGCTGGGCCGAAAATGGCCCAGGCCTCTTTTTTTTTTTTTTGAAACATAGAAGGGCCAGGCCCAATATCATATGATTTAAAAAAAAACAAACGGGCCGAGTGGCCCAGGCCCATTGAAAAAACAAACAGATGACCGAAAGATCGGTCATCTCCTACCTCCAGCTCAGGTTACTGTTCACGTGAACAGTAACAAAAAAAAATAGATCACTCCGGCCACCGTTTTGAGGGCTTACTGGTGTTGTTTTTCGTCAGAAACAACCTCCAGAGGAGGCTGGGTGCTGCCGCAGCACCTTATTGGTGTGCGCAGCACCACGGTGGTGCTGGCAGCACCCCTCTGGTGCGCGCAGCACCGCTGGGTGCCCCCACGATGCACCATGCACCGTGGGCTCCAATTGGTGCATGCGGCACCGTGGTGCGCGCAGCACCATATCAGGGGTGCTGCGCAGCACCCTACGGTGCGCACTGCACCACCACATTCAGGTGGTGCGCGCTGCACCACTGGGTGGAGAGGTGGTGCGCGCTGCACCAGCTTCGGCCAAATATATATATATATATATATATATATATATATATATATATATATATTTAAAAAACTTCGCAGCAGCAGTCAGCGCAAAAAAAAAATGGCACATTTACAATTTACATGCATATGCAAATAAAAAAAAACTGGAAGCAATTTAAAAAGCTCTGATACCAATGTTAGAAAAAATTGTAGCAAAAAGTACCTCAAGCTCAGCTTATAAAATTGCTCCACGAGTTTCTTCAGATCGACAAAAATCAAGCTTTTCCTCTTAGTGGTAAAGTGTACTACGTAGTTAAAAAATTAGAGTAATACTTAACAAATCTACAGCCTAAAAACTATTTCAAGAGAGAACAAATGAGAGAGAGATTTTTTTCTAAGTCGATTAATTCACCGGAACCAAAATGAGGGGGCTATATATAGCCTCCCCTACACGGCTGGCCTTAAAGGCCAGCCTTTATTATTCAGTAACGCATGGCTTAAAGCCATGCGTTTACTGCATGTGCAAGAGATGGGGGGTCTGCCCATGTGGGCGCCTCCTTCCGTTTAACAAAACGAAAGCGGAAGAGAGAGAATGAGAGATGGAAATTTTTTTCTATTTCTAATATGGTGAGAGAAATATATCTTTAGGACTTTCATAATTGCTATAGCCTTTAGAGTTTTGATGTTTCTTTAAGATTGGGAAGTGTGTTCAGGAAAACATATATTGGGGATGAGCAGATTGGGAAGTGTGGTCAGAAAAATATGAATAGATTTTTGTGTTCGGGGATTTGACGGTTTTTAGTGAGTTATAAGGAGTGAGTACTTTTGTTTTGTTTACGTGCGGCAAGTGGGGTTGAATTCCTTACATGTCCTGTTCGAAAAGAGACGTGTTATTGTAATGCTCACAGACTCACAATGAAGCACTGAAGCATCACGTCTTTTTCTTCTTGAAAAATTGGTTTCGAGTTTTTACAATTTTTGTTTTAAGTATGGGATGTGATGGTTGACGTTGGAGATTTATGCTGTTATTTTAAATAAGTCTGATTTATTTGGTATGAATGACATGTAAGATACTTCAAATCTAATTTTTATATAATTAAATAGATAAGTGAATTTTCAACTTTTTTTAACTACTTAAAACATTTTTTTGTAATTTTACCAAAGATACCATTTTTGTTTAAAAAAGCTTTTTGGCTATTAAAACTAATGTTTTCATTTCCTTTCCATACCGGCCAAAATGGTCGGTATTTGCCGTATCGAAACAGTAATTGACATGGCTTAGTTTCCATTTTAGATAAAATTTTAGTCATTTTAGTCTATACTGGTTTATTTTGACTGGATTTCAATATCTCAGCTAGAATAGATATTTTAGACCGAAATCCTGCATGCAGCCTAACGATGATCCACTGAAGTGGAACTCCACGAACTAGTCGAGGTCAATGAAGATGTTGTCATCCTTGTCGACCTCGGACATGGAGAATCTTTGAGCTCATCACTTAATATCTTCTCGTCTTCATTTTCGTCGAACTTGTTGAAGATCTTCTTGAACTTATCCATGGAGCGTGCCCAAGTTGAAGAACCAGAGGCACGAAGATTGAGAAAGAGAAATTTTGGGTATACATGTTTGGAGGCTTTTGAGTGTCAAGATCACTAAAATATTTTACTTGTGCATAATGTGCTGAGGCACTAATCAAGTGTACGTGTCAAGTAATAATAAGGATGTATAGCTGTCATTCAAAAATAAAATAAAGTAAATTATGGATTGTTGGGAACTTGGGATGGGTACCATGGTCCGTGTGTACATTGTATATGAAAAAGTGTGTTCAGATTTTGGGAAGATGGCAGCTAGCTAGTTTGTGGCCTGAAACAAAAGAAGCATTAAATTAAGAAAATAAAAGTATTAAAATGTTTGAAAATACTAAATATATTTAAGAAAAATTTACGTCTTCATATTTCAATTATTAATACGTATTTGAAAATCTTGAAATTTGAGATTCAAAATTTAAAATTTTAAAAAAATTAATAAAATGAGTCTTGTAAGAGCACTAGTATTGGTTTTTTTATATGCATCTTTAAAATCACATCTTTGAACCAAATAATCACATCTTTGAACCAAATAATAATAAAATGAGTCTTGTAAGAAAAACTATCACATTGGATTATGCATCTTTGAACCAAATAATAATCAAATATTATTATTTTTTATTTTTTATTTTTTTCTTAAAATTATTATTTTTATATATTTTACAATTAACACCTTATGCTCAAAAATATCAATTTCATGTATCTAAATATTACCAATTTTATATATCAAAATGACCAATTTTATCAATAAATATTAATATGTACTAAAAAATATTTTGTATCATCAACTTAATACAAATTTTATATATCAAAATCATTTTAATACAAATTCCATAAAATTGATTTTAATGGGTAGGAGAGAGAAAAAATAGTAAAATAATATTTGGAGAGTGAATAGTATTTCTTCAAATTTTTCTTCAAATTTGAAGAAATATTATTCAAAGCTATGCAAAATTTTGAAGATGTATAATCCAATGTAAACCAATTTAGAGAGATATTATATAAATATGAAGATGCATAAGTCATTACTAATGCTCTAAGTAAAACTGTAAGTATATCTAGCACTACTCTAAAATTTTATAAGAGTCGAACATTAAATTTTTTGTAATAAGAGTATTATAATTTCAAAGAGGCATGTAATTCAGTTGATATCAAGTCCCTTTTCTTCTATCTGTAAATAATTATTTTTTTATATAATATATAATTTATAGATATAATGATTATTTCTGAAACGATGTATCAAAATATATCGATATTGAAATATTCCGTTAAGTACTTTAATCGGAATGGAATTCAAAACTTTGATTAAAAACACTTAAATTAAGCACCTCCATGTTGTATTTTTTTTCATATTTAACCCTTCTATTCAATCATAAATTAATAGTCGTTAGAGTGGGCCGAAGTGATATCATCATTATTGGAGATAACACGATCCTTAGAATCGGGGGCATAACTGAGATTTTCAAGGGACAATTTAATGAATAAGACTCATTTGGATAGTGAAAGTATTTCATCTCATCATTATAATTTTTTTAAATTTTTATATAAAATATAATAAAAAATTCAAAATTTTTCAGATTCTAAAATAATAATAATAATAATAATAAATAATATTCTAATAATATTTTATTCAATTTTTAAATTTTATCTAAAATCATCTCATCTCATCTTACTATCCAAACCACACCTAAAATAAATATGTTTTCATCGACTTTAATAGCCACTAGATATCCAAAATTTTTTACAATATATGAACAAATGAAGTAGGCCATCTTTAGATAATGAGATGAGAAATTTTCAAAATTTCTCGCAATTTTTTTTATAAATATCAGTCAAATACGAAACATTTTTCAATCTCAAACCTTCAAATTTTTCATCTAATTATTACCTCATAACTACAATTTTTACAAATTTCAAAACAAAACACAACAATTAATACAACTTTTTCAATTTTTAAAACAAAAATTATATTAAAAACTATATTCAAATAATTTTTTAATTTTATGATATTTTTATTCAGCTTTTTATCTCTCATTTATCATAATTCGATAAAATATTTTAATTCAAATTATTTCACTACTATTCATAGATCATTTCACTATTATTCACTCCAAGTCTCTAAATGAACCTTTAGTTACTTAACTCTTACTTTCCAACATTTTCTTAATAACCTAACATAAAAGTAAAATCAAAGCAATATTTTATAAAATAACAAGCAACTTAACTCTCACTTTCAACACCGACTTATAAATAATTTTTTTTTTAATTATTTGAAATAGTCACGACCACCTTTGTAGATGGCCCTCGGCAAAACCATTGTGGTGGCTCTTCTTATTGCAAAAGTCATTCATATTATAACCAATCAAACATCAATGGCTACACACATTTTTGGACTACATGCTAAATGAAGATCCACTATTTATGGAAACTACAACACATACAACGGCTACTACACAATTACCGGAAGGATATCTTGCCAATGCCTCATCAACATATATGGGAACCTCCTATCATGCAACGGATGGTAACCAATATTAATCAATTAAATATTTTAGACCCAGTTACGTGCCCACCACCAAATTCTACATATTGCTCATACAAATATTCTATATCCCTCTTGAGGAGTGCAACAAATTTCTCACCCCTCTCATTGCCCAATGTTTTGTTGAATTAATATGTTTGGGCAATCAATTTGTACCATGAATCAAGAATGACAGCAATAAACAACAACCGATTTATTTTTTCATGATCACCCCAATATTTATTATACTTTGCCTTCATTTTCAAAGCCATTGAACTCAAGCATCGATTATTATTGTCACAAAAAAATTCAACTTTTTATGAATATTAATAAGCTATTGGACATACAAATTTGGTTATCCCTAAGCTATTCTCCCATTCCCCTCCTTCAGTTCTTGCTTTTGGGACCAAGAATGCTTGACTCTTGTCCAACTTACTTTTACGATTTTTGGGGCAAAGTTGGATGTGTGTTTGGCCGAAGTGCCGTGCCTTTTGGGATGACATTTTCATTGTCTCTCACAATGGTTACAAGTAGCTATAGGCTCTTCGGGATTATAATTGGGCACTCTTGTGAAGTGGGCCCATACTTCAGACCTATTCTTAAGAATTCTACTACCAGGTGGAGGGCAAGAGTTAGCACAAAAGGCACTAGGAGTGCTTATCGAAGAGTCTATTGGTCTGCTAGACTCTTTGACTATGGGATTGAGAGTATCAATACATTGTTCTGGAATGTCAGGACAAGATGCAGTTGTGGATGTAGGAGTGCTTATGCCTTTTATATCCATGATTTAAGAACTAGAACACAACAAACAAACAAAAATATTAACTCAACTTGTTGTCTACATGATGTGTGTCTCCCACATGTGGGAAAGCCCCAAGTTTCCACATAAAGATATAATCAAAACTGCAAAAATATGTAAGAGTACATTTGCAACACAGTTCACAAATTTAGCATATCACATTAACCCACTTTTCAAGTCATTAATCCATCTAAATCCAAAACAATACCTAGGGAAACAAGAAAAATGAGTATTTGAAATAAAAGGTTACACATTATCAAAAATACATAATGGATTGAATAAAAAACTCTCATATATTAATTATTAAAGTTCCTTGAGATGATCTTCTATCACTGACTAGATACAATTATCACAAAATCATATGGAAGTAAAACTGTTAATCTCGGTTGAAATTATGTCAATAACTAGTCAAAAACCAAAACACGATGCTTGTGAAAAATCTTAATAAGTGTTAACCTCACTTTCTCTTGGTGAGTAACAAGGGGATAATTTGTATTTTAGTTTTCAAAACAGTGTGTTAAGGCTCATAATGCCTGCAAAAAATCTTAATAAGATATCAAGCAAAAATCTTTTTTGATAAGATATCGAGAAAAAATCTTAATTAAAACAGATTCTTAATAAATACCTCCTTTTGTGTTTGAAATCATAGTTTTGAAGGAAATATTAAAAGAGCACAAGCTAATCTAAACAAGATCAGAATGGAAAAGAGAGTGAGGCTTACTGTGTCGATTAATGTCTACGAGGGTGGACCGGTAGGGACAGTTGTAGAGTTGTTGACGGCTGCATGAGAGGGGAGGGCTGTGTGAGGGAGTGACAGCTATGAGACTTGAGAGGCCAAGGGGCAAGGGGTTTGGTCCTGGGAGGCTGGGAGAAGAAATGATTCGTGAAGAATCGAAGATTGAAGACAAAATTTGGAGGGGGGGACCCGGGAGCCACTTAACCCTAAGGGCCTAAACAATTAACAAAGACAAACAACGCCATACATTATGAATATATATATATATATATATATATATGAATATTAAATTATATATAGTATATAATACTATGATATTTATATAGTATACTCATATATTAATATTACTAATACTATTAGTAATCCACACCATTATGGCCTATTTTATATATAATATAGTATTACTATAATATACTATTAGTCTATTACTACATCTTATAGTATAATTACTAATACCATAGTATCAGACTATTAGTATGTTAGTGATTTAAGATGTATATTTATATATATTAAATCTCTAATATCTTATACTTGATATATATAAATATTAGTAATACACTAATAGTATTAGTATATAGTAATACTATTAGTATAGTACTATAACTATATGTTAGTGATAATATAGTATTATCACTAATACTATAGCGATATTAATACTATATATAGTTATAGTGATTAGTATAACTATATTAGTATTAGTATTAGTATTAGTAGAAATATTAGTATTAGTAGAAATATTAGTATTAGTTATAGTGATTAACATAACTATATATTAGTATTTGCTATAGTGATTTTAATTTAATATAACTATATAATAGTATTGGTATAAATCTTAGGATAACTATATCACTAATAGTATTAGTATTACTATATCACTATAGTTAATAGTATCATATAGTGATATAGTATTAATATAACTAATAACTATAGTGATTTATATATTAATTTATATATAGACTTAAAGTGGATTACTAATAGTATTAGTATTAGGCCAAAAAATGTAATTAATATAAGATATTGTTATATAAAATTTATATGATTAATACTTTAGTTATTATACATTAGTATTATATGTTATTATAATTTTATATATTAGTATTTATCCATTAGTATTACATGTTATTTATTATACATTACTATTACATGTTATTATGCATTTTAGTGTTTATAGTATATTATATATACATTAGTATTACATGTTATTATATTTATACATTAGTAATTTTGTGTTACACGGTAGTAATATAGTAAGTTTTTAATAGTATGATATTTACATATAGTTATATACTAAATTATTATTAGTCAATTTAGTCTATATATATTATAGTATAAATATATTATTTAACTAGTATATTATTGAGTTTAACTAACTATATAAAATATAGATGTATAAAATTTAAATGATTAGTATATAGAAAAACACATATTTTTTTATAAAATATGTATAAAATCGGAGGCGGAGTCGAAGTGCAAAGTCGGAGTTGGAGGTGGAGGCAGAGTGTCGGAGTCGGATCGGAGTGGAGTCGGACTCAGTTCATCAACAACTCTACCTCTGACTTCCAAGGGGAAAAAAACTCCGACTTTGGAGCGGAGCCAGAGTAAAGTTGGATTTTTGAATTTTTGCTTAGCTTTATTATACACAAACTATCTCACTACTATTCACAAATTTCTCATCTTATCTGAGTATCTAAATGAGGCCTATTGTAAATTTTATAGTGTTGGTTTTGTTATTAAGGAATAAGAGACCCACTGTGTCTGTTGGCCAGGCAATGGAAGGGTGTAATAGCCCATTCTCTTAGTTTATGGATGTCACGTACTTACGTAAATAAAGCCAGGTAAAAGATTGTGCAATTAATAAAACCATTGTTAATCACATAAAATATTGAATAAAATAAATCATGTCTTGAATAAAAAAAAAACATAATAAAAGTTTCCAAACCAACTAAATTGAGAAAATTATTGTCATAATGTAAAATCAACTATAACTCCTTGGACTAAATTCATCAAACTGCTTCATCTATGCTTGATCCATTTGCTCGTCCTTATTGTCTTCCTCACCTAGTTGGTTAAAAACATCAAATAAAATCAAAATGAGTTGAAAACTCAGTAACAAACTCACCATAACGTAAATATAATAAACATAGGTTTTTCATAAAAATTTTCTTACTTGAGATAATTAAAATCTTGACCATTCATATATATGCTTATGACTTGCATGACTTATCTTGGCTCCATCTCTGCTTAGCATCAACCATCATACACTTTGGAGGTTCAACTCAAGCCTAAAAATATAAACCTTAACAATGATTTTGATTAAAAGTCTAATAATAGTTTCACCCAAGCAATTATCTTAACTCCATATAAAATAGTAACTTAAGTTCTCAACAAAAATAATAAATGGACTCTCCACATATAATAATAACTTCAAGTAAAGAGCAACATAAAACTCTCCAAAGCTCAGGATTCTTAAGAATTTATTGTTCCTAAAATCCTTAAAATTGAGATATTATAACAATCTTGGACCTGTGTTCTAGACTACTATGTCTCCACTATGCTAAATGTGCTTGTCCAAAATCCATATCTAGTCCATTAAGATGAACCTCGATTATACGTATACCGGTATCAATCAACGGCTTCGCTTCCGGCCGCTTACACCACACACCAAGCCTGTTATAATTTTTTAAAAATTTTATTTCTACAAAACTAATTGAGTTTTTTACTTATCATCCATACACTACATACTTGTTAAAGAAAAAAAAAATAAAAAGATAAGAAATTAAAAGTAGGTGTGTGGTGTAGAGATGATGAATAAAATTTTTCATCAATCAAACTCCAAAATCTCATAACACTCTCCTATTGTGCTTGCTTGAACATTAAACCTATAATGTGCATATCCAATACACATATGTACCTAGCTCAATCATCTTCTCTCTGTGAACCCTAAATCTTCGCACCTTAAAATACATTGATTTCACGCGTTCTTCTCATAATCATATTGAATTGTAACTCACAATACACGTAATTCCTATAAGATGCTAGATATCCACGCTGCATGAAATTTCCTAAAATCTTTGATGTCCATAATCTTGCTAGGCAATGGATCCATATTACCTATAAAACATAAGATACTTTCCTTGTTTAGATGGCTCCTAGTGCTAGGTGCCATAGTCTGTGGCAAACTATTATAATAACAACCAAATAGTATTTTGATAAAATATAATAATAATAATAATAATGATAATGATAATGATGATGATAATAATAATAATAATAATAAAAACTAAAATGGGTCGAAAACTCAATAAGAAACTTATCATAACGAAAATATCATAAACATGGCATTTTTCATAAAAATTTTCATGATCGAGAGAATTAAAATCTTAACTATTCATACATATGCTTATGACATGCATGACTTATCTTGGCTTATCTGATGGCATTCTTGATCGTCTTGAAAGCTCATTTAGTTGTTAAAGGCTTTCATCAGGTAGATGGCATCAACTACCACGAGAAATTTTCTTAGTTATCAAACTAAGCACGATTCAAATTGTCATTACCCTTGCTCTGATCATCTGCTAGAATATTCGTCAGTTAGACATAAAAAATGCCTTTCTACAAGGCAACCTTCACGAATTCGTTTTTGTGAAACAACCTCCATGTTTTATCCATCATACTCACTCATCTAATGTTTGTAAGTTAAATAAAGTTCTTTATGGCCTAAAACAACCATTGCGCGCTTGGTTTGACAAGTTTAACAGTTTCTTACTTATGGTTTTATTTGTAGCACTATTGATTCCTCTCTATTTATTTGTCATTCCTCTTGTGGCTTGCTCATTCTATTACTGTATGTTAATAATATTTTATTAATTGGTTTGTCTTTCGCTTATCTTCATGAGTTTATTTCTACTCTTCGCAATCAATTTGCTATAAAAGACCTTGGCCCCTCCACTATTTCCTTGGTATTCAAATCACTCAAACCCCTAATGGGCTTACTTTGTCCCAAACTAAATATGCACTCAATATCTTATAACATGCTCAAATGACCGATTGTAAGCCCATGGGTACTCCCATGATGCCTAAGACTAAAGACCTTACTTCTAAAACTCATTTTCCTGACCCAACCCGCTATCGCAGCATAGTTGGTGCCATTTAATATCTTACCCTTACTCGATCTGGCCTCCCCTATAATGTTAATTTTGTTTCTCAATTTATGAATTCACCCACAAAAACTCATTATAAAATGGTCAAACGCAAATTGGGTAAGATGTTCTTTAACCAAACGTTCCACAACAGGGTACAATGTCTTTTTCGGTAACAACTGCATTTCCTTATCCGCCAAAAAGCAACATACAATTTCCTGGCCAAGCTCTGAAGCTGAGTACAAATATATAGCTCAAACTATTGCTGAGCTAACTTGGATCTCGTTCTTTTCGTGATTTGGGTGTTCATCTACCATCTTATTTGCTCATACTTTGTGATAATCTGAGTGTTCTTTACATGACAGTTAATGTTATTTTTCATCTCTAGAACAAGCACATCGAGATTGACTACCAAACCTCTTGGCCTTATTCATACTCGGCATGTCTCGACCTCTCTTCATCTTGCTGATCTTCTTACCAAACCTTTTGGTCACCCTACTCTTTCTCATCTTTGAATCAAATTTGGCATTGTACCTTGACACAATTTGTGGGGCATTAGAACCACTCAAACATCAATGGCTGCACATACATTTTCGAACCACTTATCAAACATTTTTGTGTAGACCAAACATTTATCATAATTTTTCTATGACATGATAGACCTAGTAGGATTTTTATTTTTATTTTTATAAATACCAACAGTCATTTTATAATTAGTTTTGAAATGATAAATGATTTCTATGATATCATTTTCACTGTAAAATTAATAAACATTGGACGGATAAATCAATTTTAAATTCGATATATGCTTAGAATTATTTTTTGTTTTCTTCCAAATATATCTTCAAAGTTTAAAATCAAACTCTAAAAAGTAAGGCTAAGGCTTTATTTGTGTACACAATTATTTTCAAATATTTCATTTCGAAACATCAGTCAAATATAAAATATTTTTTAATTTCAAATATTTAACTTTTTCATTTAATCATTAGAACTTTTTCAAACTTACAAATAAAACACAAAAAATGATACAACTTTTTCAAATTTTAAAATAAAAATAATATTTTAACTTTATAGTATTTTTATTCATTTTTTTTTTCTTTCATTTTCAAAATTCAATAAAATATTTTAACTCAAATAATTTAAATATTTTAAATGCCTAAACCAACCCCTAAATTTATCTCAAAAAATTTCAAACAGTGCCTACATTTGATCCTTGTGGCTAAAAGTATTGGTAATGGTCTAGCCAAAGGCAAAATTAAAATTTGTCTAAAACTACATGTTTTGCCTAAAGCCAAAGCCATTCAACATATAACCCCACATTAGATTATCCATATATTAGTCAAAATATTAATATAATATAATTTTTAATAATAATATTTTTAAAATTTTATTTTTTCATATTTTGCAACTACACTAATTATATGTTAATTAATAATTAGAGATAACAATATTAATAATCATGCATAAAATCAGTTAATTAATATTATTACTGACAACATTAATTAATAATTGAAGATAACAATATTTTAAAATAAAATATATATTTTGGCTATAAACAGCATCTGCCATCTAGTGAGAAATGTTTAGATTTACTAACTATTGATTTCACTAATTTAAATTCAAAAGTTTTAGTGCATGACATTTGGCTAAAGCTCTAACCGGACCAACCAGAATACCAAGCTAGGTAAAACCAGCAAAGGGTTTCCCAAAAATCTCAAACCCTAGAAAGCCACCAACTTTTTTTTTTCTCCTTTCAATTTCTGGAGGGCAACCGGAGCCCAATTTCTCAAAAATGAAGACAGTCTCCGGTACGGTACTCTCGTCGAAGCCAATCTCTCTTAAGAAGGCGACCTCGATTCTCTCCACCTTCGCATCCGCCGACAACGGCGCGTCGCCGGCAATCTGCGCCTACCTCCGACGCGCTCTGGCCTCGTTTAAGGAGCTGAAATATCAGGAGAAGGAGCTCGGAGCTCGACGTTCCGAGCGGAAGCACGAGAGGCCCAAACAGGAGGTTGTTAGCGAGGTGGAGGCAGTACCAGTGAACCCGACTCGGAGTGCCGAGGTGAGTCAGGCACCGAGTCAAAAACAAAAAAGTCATCGACTGGATAGTAATTTTAGCGGAAGTCCCGTTGGCAAGGATGATAAACCGACCCAGAGTGTTGTTTCCGGTCTGGAAACGAGTCATGGGGTTGGAAACAACGTGGGAGAGAAGGGAAAGAGAGAGAAACGGGGAAAGAATAAGCAGAAGGGCGAGTTTGGTGATTTCGGGGATAATGGAGGTACTGGGAGTAATTTGAAAATCGAGGCGGGAGATGATCAGGGTCAAGAGACGGGTAAGGGAGATGATGGCGTAGTGGGGACGGAGAACCAGGGAAAGAAGGAAGGAAAGAAGAAGAAGAAAAAAGATGGGGATTATGTTGAAAATGTTGAAAATGATGGGATCGAAGAGGCAAAAGGGAAGTTTAGGAAGAAGAAAATTATTAAAGAGATTAAAGAAGAAATTAAAGAGATCGGTTTAGATGATTCGGAGACGGCGGAGCAGCAGAGTAATAAAAAGAAGAAGAAGATGAAAATTGACGGCGACAAGTTTGATAACAATGGGATTGGCGCCGAGGACAAATATGATGGAAGTAAAATGAGAATTGAAGAGGTAAAGAAGGAGAGCAAGAAGAGGAAGATTGAGGTTGAAGAGAAAAAGGTGGTGGATGATTCAGAGGAGCAGTGGAGTAAGAAGAAGAAGAGGAGGAAAGCTGAGTGAAATAGTTGACTATACCTATCAAGAAAAGAAATAGTTGACTATAGGTAGTTTAGCTATATTGCTCTTGGTGTTGTGTTTGGGATCTGGTGAAGATTTTGTTTTTTCCCTTGGTCGAATTGAGGGTATTTTTTTTGTAATGCGTAATTTTTGATGCAATGTTGAGGGAATGCTGTTTTTTGGTAGCTATTGATTGAAATGTTGATGGTTAGTGTTGTAACTGTTAAAGCATAAAAAGATGTTTATGTCAAGTGTGCAATTAGATGGTTGATGAAAGAAGTGATCATTGAAAAACAAAGGCAGCATATGTGTATGTTTTTTTTCTGTTAGAAATTTGCGCTTCACTCCTTTGCTAGTGCATCTGCCTGTGTCTATATTAATTTTAATTACCCTAGTGAACTTAGGAAGACACCTTTCCTACATACTCTGTAGTGGCAGTGATTCTTCACTTGGTTTATCGAACTATAAGTTTCATTGGATGCTGATGTAATGGGGACTATGGAAAGATTTTTCTGGTGCATTTCTTATGTTATGACAGCTTTAGTTATTGTTTGGGCACCTTGGTGACTGTTTGGAACTCATATATTGCTTTTAGGATGCTGATGAACGTAATGGCTACTGCAAGTTGTTGCTTGACTTGTCTTTTTATTGTAGAGAACATTGGATAATCGTGTAGTTGGGATATTTTGGTTGTTTCTAATTTGCAGCTTCTGCCTCTATCCAGTCTTTCTCATTCTTAGTGCATATTCATTCTAACTGACCGTTGTGATGTTTTTGTGCTTCGATATACCGATCACAATGTTTGTTGCACAACTTTCCAACCACACATTGTGCTTAATACACAACATTATGCAAAGCTACAAGGCTATGATGTAGAGATGATATCCAATGCTCTGCAACATGGTGCAAAACTAGTTTGCTGCTGAATTTGTCACTCTGTGACTCTTGGTTCATAAAAACTGAGTGAAAAGGAAAATATTACAGAATCCAGTGTGTCTCTTTGTTTTGAGTGAGAAGGAAAATGGTTACAGAATTATATATGGCACTTTAATTTTAATCGTTTTTCCCTATATCATAGATATATTTTACATTTCCTTGGAATCTTCTCTGCCTTGTTAAATGAAGTGATTTCATTCAAAAAATACTAATGAAGATATGTGAGCACTGTTGATCCTCTGATTCCTCTTTGAATCAAACCCACTGTACATAAAGGAAGATTGTGTGCTTGGATCTGTGCAGTTTTATTCCAAGGCAGAACACATATGAGCAAACTTAACTTTACATGGGTGTATTTTACATCTTAATTTCGAAGTGTAGTGACTCATCCTTGACTGCATGCATTCCATGCCTAAACAAAAGAAGAGAGAAAGGAAAAAGTACGTGAGTTATCAACTGATGTAGAATCTGGAGGTAAAGCATAAGCAAAAAGAAACAGAGCCCTTTTCATTGCTTGTCCATCAATCATTAAAGCATCATTACTTGGCAAATGATATGCAGGACGGAGATGACTACATTGACAAACTCTCATTTTTATCTGAAAGCAAATATAATAACAGTATTCTGTATATGAAAATATTTAGGTTATGGTGCTTCTTTTTTCCAGTCTTTTGTCTCAGTTGTCATGCTTAATTCTCAGTGGTGAATGAATAAGATTGACTAGAGAGAGTTGGAACTGAGTTACTCAGAGGATGATCAGGAACTGAAGCGAAGGCAGCCAGGTTACTGGTTTTGTTAGCCTGAGGCCTCTTTGGGAAGCAGAGTGAGGGTTGATGAATCCATTTGCTTTGATCAGTTTCTCTCGGGAGTAATGGAAACCGAAGGAATTGCAGGTAATGAGCACCTCTCTTTTACAGTTTTTTTCAAATTCTGAATATGAGTTTAACTATATGTAGAATAATATCAAATGGAATAGGGGAATGCTGTAGTCGATTTTTTTTCCCTAAAATTACACATAGGAAATTGGTTATATTTAGAACCAGACATGAAAACCAAATTCACTAATCAAGAGAAGAACTAGGGCCGTCCTGATAGTGTTGACAAGAATAATATTGTTGTTAATAAACAACTATATTTATATTTGAAGTCGTAGGTGTTTTTTTTTTTTTTTCCCTCTCTTGTATATGTCCTGCGTGGTTGGGCTATGCCTATTTTCATTTCTTACTTATCAAAAAAAAAAAAATCATTTCTATCAATAAAACTTCTTCTACCTATCAAAAGAAAATATTTATCTTTAAACTCCATATGTTTTATTTCTGGAAGAGCACTTTATGGATTCAGGACTTCTCTATTATGAGCATACAAAAAAGGCCACTGAGCTTGGTGCAAGCATGTGCAAACTGCAAAGAGGCTAGTGATGCCATAACTTGATTGGTGGAAGGAACATGAGTAAAATGTTAGCACTTAAACATGCTGATCTTCTATATCATTTGCATTTGTGGGATCGTCGTTTTGGTCATCTTGATAAGACTTGCTTGCTTAATGACTAGCTGACTGTTGAAGTTATACATGATTCCATGGCTGTAGTGATGGGCACATGCTACTCGGTACTGATTCATATTGAATTATGGGGAAAACTGGGTATTTGTTTTCAGAACGAAAAATTCAGTCCATTTTACATCGGCTCTCGTTCTGCTATCTTTAATCTTTATGTATGAAAATGCAGCTTGGGTATATTAATTTCTTCCCCTGAAAGCAGAACTGATATGGAGCAAGTCTCTTCAAGTGTTATTCTGACAGAAACTGACTCATACGACTACATGCCAAACACTAATGGGCATGTGTTGCATTGCATATCTCAGATTCGGAATTACCCTCTGATGTTATGCTTAGCAGAAAACAAGGAAGATGCATTTGCCACATTTTAGAACACAATACAATAATGCCTTAGAGCATTAGCATTGGTCTATGCAAATGCATATGTAAAATTACCTCTTTTGCATAACCATTTGACCATTTGCATATGCTTAAGT
Source organism: Cyclocarya paliurus (assembly GCA_029856935.1). Lineage (NCBI taxonomy): Eukaryota > Viridiplantae > Streptophyta > Magnoliopsida > Fagales > Juglandaceae > Cyclocarya > Cyclocarya paliurus. The sequence continues at coordinate 16,008,123 of CM056958.1, forward strand.
AAAACTCACACATTGGCTTATGCATATTTAAGACCAAATAATAATAAAATATATATTTTTTTATTATTAATTTTTTTCTAAAATCAAAATTTTTATATATATTTTGTAATTAGCATCCACTATATACATTTGAGATTAATAATACAAATGCAATAATAAAAAAATATAATTTTTTTTATATATTATATTAAAAATATAATAAAATGAAAAAATATATATAATATATTATATAATAAAATGAATGTGTATGTGAATATTTGTTGTGTTGTTGAGGGAGGGAGAAGAGGAAAAGATTGAGAGAGAGAATGGAAGGAGAGAGAAAAAAACAATTAAAATATGTTTGATGGAGTGAATAGTTGTTATCTAAATTTGGATAACAACTGTTCACTGCTAGCCAAATTTATGCATATGCATAAGCCAATGTGGATGTTTTTTGAGTCATATTATGCAAATATAGCTTTGCATATGGATATGCATAGACCAATGCTAGTGCTCTAAGTTGGAAAAAGTGGAAGCGGTCCACTTTTTTACCATAGAAGCTCGAGCCCATGGAATGAATAACATCGTTTTAAGGAGACACTTGATTTTATCTCTGCCATCCAAAAGACATTACCACTGTCCTTAATGAGTTCTCATGGTCAACTCATAAAATCAAAGAAGTAATAACTATTCAGCGTACAATCTTGCTAGTTGGAGGCAAGATGGATTGCCTCTCAATATCATATATTTGTGGGAAATATTCTCGATAATAGTTATTTTTTAAAAGGTCTTTACACAACACATCATGCACTTGGCATAAATATATAGCCTATTTAGAAGAATATTTTGGCCATTTGAAAATAAACGAGACTCGCGACTATGGTTCCAAACAGCCACCTTGCTCTCAACAAATAAAAGATTAACATTCCAAAGCAAAATGTCAAACAAGTATCAACTGAATCCGAGAAATTTATACCGTAGGCAAAGGAATGGCTGATAATATTATTGAGGCTTCTCGCATTAACATTTGAGATGTAAATGTCAAAAAAAAAAAAATGGCCACTGTAATTTCTATCCTTACATGGACGAACAAAATAATTATTGAAGAACAATCTGCCAATATCGAAATGACGGAGGGCTCAAAAATCTAAAAAGGGTTGGAAAAGGTAGTGGGGGCAATTTTTAGTTGCAGTGAATCCAGAAGTGAGCCGAAGGTCAACACTTGGGAAGATCTGCCGGAGGAGGAAGCAGCTTCTGATTTGGGAGTTTACCATCCAAGACTAACCAACCCATCTTCAAACCCCAGCTCGTGTGGATCTCCAGGTGGCAATGCATGAACCATACCCCTGTTGCCACGTTATCATCATCACCATTCGAACAAGTCAAAAACATGTTTAATTTATCTGAACATATCAAACTCTGCAATTTACCTAACACATTCTACTGGTTTTCTTTATTGATTATCTTGAAAACTTGGAAACGAAATGCTACGAAATAAAACTAAATTATTCTTATGAGGAAAAAAATTGTTTTGTGAATCCTACAGACTTGTTTATCTAAATTTAGCATTTCATATATGTAGGATTGGTGGTTTAATCCACTGTGCTATATATAGTGTGCTGGTCTTGATTTCTCACCTGGGTTATCTGCCTGAAACCGGATGGCAGCCCAACCTCCTGAAGGCACACCTACAGTGTTTCTTTCAACAGGGTCAACAAGATTGAAGTTTGCAGGGTCCTTATTCGGATCAAAGTTCCCAAAACCTTGTCCAACAACAAAGAAATTAAAGCCATGAAGATGGAGAGGGTGGCTTTCAGCACCGAGAATACTCGTATCCTGCATGATAAGCTCCACACTAGTGTTAAAAGGCAGAACTACTAGCTTTGTCCCATTGCTCACCATGGTGTTGTTAGGTGGATTGCCGGTATAGTTGAACGGGAAAATGGGACTGCTCGGAAAGTCAGGACGATAAACTCCATTCGACTGCCCGAAGAAGTGGGCTTGGAGGAGGGCAGTGGTTGGGAGTGCAAAAGATACATTATTAACAGAAGCTGCAAACCTTGTTCCATTAGGACCCTGACATGTCTGGTTTTGCTGGCAAGGGCTTGTTCCAAGTCCTATTGTGAAGAAAAAACGCTTATCTACTTTTTGGGGGACGTTAGCTGGGAACTGGTCACTTGCTAAGCTACGGAGTTTGTTTGTGAAATTGGTAGCAAAGGAAGTGTCATTCAAGGGAGGGAGAAGTGGTTTGAAGAGTGGAAGCTTTTTAATTGAGGGGGTTGAGAGAGTTTTGGATGAAAATTCATATTGTAAGATGCCAGCAACAGTGGAATTGTCGAAGGTTCCCAGACCAGTAACATATGGTCTAGCAGTCATGAAGAATGTGGCATTTGGGAAGTGGGGTTTGGTCTTCAGAAGAACATTTGTGGTCTGTCCCGGGGCTATGAGAAGTATGTCTGTCTCAAAAGGTTTAACATAAACAGCATCAGCTTCAACAACTGTGAGGGTATGGTTTGCAATGCTGAAAAAGAGCTCGTCATTGAGTGCCGCGTTGATTAACCGAAGAAGGTAAGTCTTTCCGGGCTTCACCTTCAATTTGAATGCATCTGCCAAAAGCCATGCATTTATACTCGAGACTGTCAAATGCTTGCCAATTAAGTTGATGCATATATATCAGTTTTGAAAGTGGAACATTTGAAAATGTTCCATTTTTAACATTTGATACCTCTAGCAGAGCAGTTATATAGTGGCCCTGGAAGTCCATTGATAGTATAGGCGTCAGAGACATTTGGGCCACCTCCTGTTTGCATGGCTTGGTTAATCACTGCCTCAGGATCTGCATTCCACCACTCCCCTGAAAATTTTTTGGGGTCAAAGTTTGCATTTCTGTCTCACTATAGTTATAAAAAAGTTAAAACATCAAATACTTTTTCATCGTTGTGGGACTTATTTCAGTAATATTGTATTGAGTGTATAAAAACAGTGCCTGCAAATAGATTTTTTCTATCATCAATGGTGAAAAAAGAGACTTGAAACTTGTTGTCTAGCTTACCAAAGATAATGGGAACTTCCTTGTAGGGTCGGGCAAATGGGTAAGGAACACCACGCTTGGGAAGAATGATGAGAGGGCCATAGACAGTTGACCTTAGCCATGATATATGGGCATGCCAGAAAAGGGTACCTCTCTGGCCAACAATGGTGAAGTTATACACATAGCTGTGGCCATTTTGTATGGGACATTGAGTCACATATGCAGGTCCATCGGCCCAACCTGTTTGAAGCTGTCGAATCCCATGCCTGTTTTAGATAAGTTTGTGATAATTGCAGATTAGAAAATGGAATTAGAATTAATAAGCATGAAAGTTACATATTTTTTGTAATGATGCATAAAATATGAGTACAATCTCATTACCAATGGATGGTGATGTTGTTCTGGACATGGTTAACCACTTTGATAAGAAGCTGGTCACCCTCTCTAGCCACAATGCGAGGCCCAGGAAACTGCCCATTTATTGTTACCATGCTCTTTGTGTGGCACAGCCGTGTTACATTTTGTAGTTTGACCTTTAAATTAACACAAGTGTTAAAAGAATGAACCAAAAAAAAAAAAAGATTTTCTATTTTTGTTTCTTTTTCAGAAAGAAAGCAAAGTGCAAACTTCTAGATTTGCTTTCATAATTAACACGTACTATTATTTATCTCTAAACTATCATTCGGTCATCATCTTTCTGACGTGGTATCAAATGATTGACAGATAGACAAAAAGTAACTTTTTTTCTCAATCATTTGATACGACGCCAAATAATGATGGGAGGATAGTTGTACAGGATGATAAATAGCACTACTATTAATAATTATTTAGGTGCCGAGTTATGAAAAACATACATCAAACTTGTAGTGTCTGGTAATGCCTGCAATTGTGGGCTCAGGAATGAGACAAAAAGTCATCAATGTGAACAGAAGGACTCCTGAAAATGCTGGTGAGGAAAGATCAATAGAAACACCCATTTTAGTTTTTGTGTCTTTAACCTGAAACTCCCCCAAGTGCCAAGTGTACTGTTCTTTTTCCCTTACACTTGAGTCTGATGCCTCAAAAGAGACTTTCAAAAGGTGTTTATATAGGGATATAATGAAGAAAGGGTGATTGGTTGAGTGGGTGACAAAAGTTTACTTGGAGAAAGGTTCATATGAACAGAAGAGAAAATGACCAGACGAGCTTCTATGACTATATTTTAATGCATATAAAGTAGTAGGACCAGTTGTTAGAACAACTTTAGAGGAGTGGTGTCAAAGATAATCAAATTTCTTTTGACCTCCTTTCTGTTCAAGTCAAAACTTTTTCTTTGTATGATGTTATGGTTCTTAAGCTTTAATTAACAGAAGTGATTTTGACCTACTTCCATGTTTTGGCAGCAACGGTTGGGAGGGAAAAGAAACTAATAAAGAAAACGAAAGGATAGGAAAGAGCACCCTCTTCGATATATCAAGCACAGTAAAAAAATGAATGAATAGGAAAATGTTAGTTTACTCCTTCATTCTGATCGCTCATGTATTTAATATTTTTTTAAAATTTTTTACTTAATGATTAAGAAAATGACTTTTAGTGTATTGATGTATTTTTTTATTCTTTAAAAATATTTAAATATATTAAAAAAATATGCAAAAAAAGAAAAAAATAAAAAGACAAGTTTGTGCTATGTGGCATGCCCAGAGGTCATTGCTGGGCAGCAACCTAGCATGATTACTTGACGAATTAAAAGTTTTATTTTCAAGTCAGTATGGAGGACATATCCTGTCTGTACTGTTGACACATATGATTGGAAAAACTTAAAATTTAAAATTGAAACTTATCTTGTAAATCAAGGACCGACATGCTAGTGGTATGGAGCGTATGTCCTTCACAATGACTTGCAAGTATAAATACTCGTCGTATATATTTGCAAAGGCATCCAATCTCCTAGATCAACGGGTTAAAACATTCATTTGGATAGTGAAATGATATGAAATGAGTTGAAATGATTTGTAAATAGTATTGAGATTATTAGTTGAAATTAGATAAGATGAGATGTGATTTTATCTCACATATGTTTTGATATAGTCAAAGATTCTAAATCGACCAAATTTAGTTTTTTTTTTACCTCTAATTGATCACTTATGGTTTGATTTAGGCAGCAACAATAACAACAATAATAATAATAATATATAGAGGCATGTATATATATATATATATATATATATATATATATATGTATATATGGGATTATGACATTGTTCCAATGTAACTTTCTCAACCGTTATTCTTGGTAGGAAAGCAAAACAGAAGGGTTTAAGTATGCACATCAGTCGATTTAGAAGCAAACGTATGCAGTAGTTTTAAGATATTTCATGAGGACAGATCATAGGGTGAAATTTTGGAGAACCTCAATTGACGCAATTTCCTCTGAAGCATACGGACTAACTGCTAAAGCTTATTTACGAAGGACACACCCAAAAACTTACTGAATAAATGTGGATTATAAGCTCTACATGCATGAGAAGATTTCATTTCCAAGCTTCTTATAATATTTCACAAAACAGAACTTTTAGTTGCTCTCTCTCTCTCTCTCTCTCTCTCTATAGCTTTCTAACTTGAACCAATTTGATCATTTTGTTAAGTTAAACGTCACACCACATCAACATCAATAATTAGTGACATCATGTGTACAAAAAATTTTAAAATTTTTTTTTAAGATTGATCACACTCTGTTATAAACTCAATTTTAAAAGATTAATCATCTTTAGAAAATTAATGATACGCATAAAATCTCTTTTACAGTCATTTATATAACTATATTTTAAATTGATGATATTTATGTAAAACGACGTCACTTTATAAGTTATTTCATAAAAATATTCTTAATTTAAAACTGAATTGTAAAAAAAGTTGTATGCTTATCAATTTTCCTTTTTTAAAAACTGAAATTCTCATTTCTTCTAATTAGTTATAAATTGTTTTTTCCCAATTTCAAATCTCTTTGTGTTTTATAGGGGTGCCCTCATCTTTACTCTTCTCTAGCTCTTTCCCTTAAACTTTAGTTTCTTCAAATATAATTATTCACATATTATTAAAAATGAATTATTTTATTCTCAAGCCGCCAATATATATATCACACCATCACATTATTTAAATGGTCAAATTTAATTTGTAAGATTCAAAACTTAAATTTTATTTTCAATTATATTATATAAATATTTTACTAAATGTACTCTAATATCAAATTAAGAATATAATTTTTTTAATAAATTCACATGGATATCTATATATATGGCACTGGCATAACTTGAATTTCATGGGTTTGTCAACAAAGCTAAAATTAAACAACCTCTTCATATTTTGGTTGGATACAAGGGATGGTTTTAGTGTTTTTTTTATAAATCCCTAGGGTCGGGCTTGTTACTACGGTATTCTTCCGCCATAAGTGAAGTTGGACATGTGACCTCCGGTTCTTTTATATATATATATATATATATATGAAAAAAAAACCTCTCCAAGAAAAAAGGCATAAAGCATTAAATAGGGTCTGAGAAATAAAGACAAGCCATTTATTTAGCAATTAATTACTATGGGCTTCGTACTAAAAGGTAAAAGGAATTCCGAACTCACCAATCCTTTACTCGTCTTCAGCATGAAGGAAAATGAAAGAGGCACCACTTTTCGATACAAGTTCCTATTTCAGTTTTGTAATGTTCGTTTCTTTTTCTTTTTCTTTTTAACATAAAATAAAAAAAACTACCATATTTACAGGACATTTATGTAACACTAAAAAAATGTAATTCGGTATTGGTCAATATTAAAATATAATATAAATAATTAAATACATATTCTCATTATTAAAATATTTTAGTATAAGTAGTGAGTTAATATAGTATGAAAGAATGAGTTTGAGCTATATACGACTTCACATTTCATATCATATAATTAAAATATTTACGTCTTGGCCCACTTCTTAAAGGGAAGCCTAGAGTTTAGACCAAGCACGAGGGAATGTTAAAATATAATTAAAAAAAATAAATGTGCATTTGTTTTATCAACTTAAGTTTTTTAAAAATGATATATAAAAAATGATTTATTAACTTAAGTTTTTGAATTCATTTATGAAAAATGATTTGTACAAGCACTTTTAAAAAAAGAGACCCACCCACAAATTTGTTTTTTGTCCCATTTTTTCCAAAAAGTATATACAAAATTTATAAACATTGGATCTGTGTCCAACATTACTCGTCAATCTTATTACTTGCTAGAGTGATTGCTCAAATATTGTGCGAGGCTTTTGTCTTTTGGGGGTAAGGGATAATAGTTTCATGAGTGATAGAAGTTGTTAATTTACAAGATGTTACAATAGTTTAGGGTACTATTTCCAAACCAAAAATTCTTCTTGTAGTCGGATGGGGAAACCGCCGCGCAAGCGGTGTCTATGTAGAAAGAATGAAACGGCTCATTTCATTCGGAATTAAACAAAACGCACCATTTCAAAATCCTTTGTGCGTTTTCAAAGTCATTCTCCCATTTGTTTTGTGCCATCTCCTTCTCCCTTTCGTTCTCCCCTATCTCCTTCTCCCATTCGTTTTCCCCCTCTCTCTAAGGCCCCTTCTCTTTCATCCCAACCTTTCGTGTTTTCTCCAACATTCGAGCCTTCGTTTTCCCTTTCAAATCTTCTCCATCTCGCCAAGGCCCCTTCTTTTTCATCCTGAAACCCTAAGGCTTTGTTTGGATGATGAAAGCAGTTCAACTCAGTTTATTTTTGAACTCCATCTGCCATCCAAACACAGTTTGAGCCGAGTTTCATCCCTAAAAAGCAATTCACTCATTTTGTTTACTGTATATAGATGGGACACTTCAAAAATGAGAGATTTCTGACCCGCCTTAATTTTTTTGTACCATTCCGTTATTCATAATTATTTTATTCAGTTTTTATAAATTCTGAATAAGCAAATATTTGCATAAAATAATACATTTATGTGAAGATTTGACAAGTGAACAGTAAAACAAATAAATAACAAACTTGTTCTTGGAATTACCATTGGCTGCGCAGGAGACATAACTGACCAGTGAACAATGAATTTCTGGTGGGCCTCAATTATTTCATAACTTCCTATAAATATATCTAAACTCATTTTAACATCCAAAAAAATATAAACTCATCTTAAGTGGACCCCACAAAACTCACTCAACTATCTCAACTCACTACTATTCATAAAAAACTCAACTCAGCTGAGCTCAGTTCAACATCCAAATGCAACCTAACTTTAACCCTAACCCTAACCCTAACCCCTTCTCCTTCATCTCAAAACCCTAACTACCTAGCCCCTTCTCTTTCATCTTAAAACCCTAACAACCTAGCCCATTCTCCTTTATCCTGAAACCTTAACTTAACCTATACCCTAACCCTAACCTAGCCCATTCTCTTTCATCTCAAAACCCTAACTATCACTTAACAATATCGTCTCCTTCTCGTTCCTGACCTTCCCATTCTCCTTCATCTCGAATGGGCATTGGGCAAATGACTGGCCGAGAAGCTAAAAGCTTGGTAAGCTCTCTCACTCAACTCTTAAAAGTAATGAAGACCATTAATCTAATAAGCTCTCTGATTTATATGATTACTCTTAAAAGTTGCACACCTCACATATAATGATTCATTGTTTCATTTGAAGGTTTAAGTGTGTAGGATCTTTGAAGTAATGCAGTTCTTATGCGAGTGCCCATGAGAAGTTGAAATTTTTTTCTTCCTTCTGGTTTGGATTGTCACCTTAATGTCATGTCTTCATCCCTAGGTGGCATAGAACTTTGTAATTTAATTTCATTTGGTTGAAATAATATATGGATTCGGTGTTGAGTTATGTGTTTTAATTTAATTAATCACTTCGATTGCATCCATTTTTTGCATGTTCTAATTAAACTTAGGTTAGATTGTTCTGTTTATATTCTTGAGTTGTTTTGGACTCACATTGTGCCACGTTCTATTTAAATTTATGGATTATGAGAATTGTTATGAATTTTTTAGTATTGTTCTATTTAGATTCTTGGATTGTCAGTAAACGTCACATTTAGATTGTTCTGTTTATATTCTTGCATAGTTATGGACTCATATTGTGCCACGTTCTATTTAAATTTATGGATTGTGAGGATTGTTATGGATTTTTTATTATTGTTTTGCTTTTTATTTTTTCTGTTTAGATTCTTGGATTTTGAGTAAACGTCACATTTAGAATGTTGATCTGTTTATATTCTTGGATTGTTGTGAGCTCACATTATGCCACGTTCTGTTTAAATTATGGGTGTATTTGATGGTTTGCAAAATATCTATTTGATTTTTTTCTCTGTTTATATTCTCGGAATGTGAGTACGTAAAATATTGAAATGTCTTAATATGCTATCTATATTTGCTATGCTCAATATGTTCCAATCATATATTTTTTTTCTATTGTTTGATTATCAACTGCATTGTGAATCTGGTTTTGGTTAGAATGTCATCATCATCAATGTCTTCTTCATCGTTCATTAAACATACTTTGAGTCAACTAGTGTGCTTCTATGATTTTAAAGCTATATTGAAATACTCAAATACTGCAAGAAATCCAGGACCATCATTCTTAAGGTGTCCAAAGTACAACATAAAGGTGACTATTGCAGTTGTAAAACGTTTAATATATGTGTTCACAGTCTCATTCTTAATATTATGTACATCTAACCTTTTCCTTGTATGTGTAAAATGATCAGGGATTACCATACTACAACTATTTCAAGTGGGCAGATGGTAATCAAGATATAGAGCAAGAACTTATGAAAAGAAAAAATTAACTGTCGAGGAAGGAGGAAGAGCTCTACAAGATACTCGATGAGATCGAAGAGAGGGAGATTGAGTTCCAAAAGAGAGCAGATGAGATTGAGAAGAGAGAGATGGTGCTATCCAATAGAAACGATGAGATACTTAAGGGGTTGGTGCTTGTCAAGCAACAAGCTTCAGTGTGGCATTCACGCACACTACTCCGGATGTATTGGACTTTTGCAATTGTTGTTTCATGTTACTTGATAGGATCTAAGTGATTTCAGATTGTATGTCCACATTTGTAATATATACTTTACCATTGATAGTTAGTCTGTAATATATACTTCAGCTATTATTAACAAATGTATGATAGTTAGTCAGTAATATGTTTTGGTGATGTGTTACTGGCTATGTTAGTTTGAAATATATACTTTAGCTATGTCTGTTTTAAATAGTAATGAACTTTTGCTATTTGATCAATTTTGGCAATGAAATATCTTCTTATAACTATGCAATTTTATTTGCATTGGATCATGTAATTCCATCCCTTGGCTGCCGCTGTCATTTTGCCCACAACAAATTAATTGTGTTTGTATAAACAAGCTCCAATAGGTTGTGGGAGGAAGTTATAGAGATGAAAACAAAGCATAAATCCATCAATGCTGCATAAATAATTAGATATAGCAGGGGAGTCCAAAACTTAAACTTGCAGGTCAAGTGTGGACATACTGCAAGGTATGTGGAGGTGTCACATGCTACACACTTGCCTCCAACAAACATAAACTTGCAGGCATGGTCAAAGTGTGGACGTACTGCAGCTAAGTTTTGACAAACGTTTAAATACAAGTTTTGATACAAGTTTAAACTCTAGGCATGGTCAAAGTGCGGCAACATGATAGAAACATATTCTACTCAAGACAAACAAAAACATTAAAAATCTGTGTTCTTGGCTTCAAAAAAATAAATACGACTAGGAAAAAAAAACAAAGACAATTCCAATGCAATATGACAATATATCTTACATTGTCATATTACACTTCCAACTAATAAATAGTACTAAAATACACAAAAGAATTACACTATCCATACAACACGCCCAATAAATTACAATTCAAGAACTTCTTTTCCGATGTGGTCGTGTCCTATCCACACTCTCTGGTTGTGTTCCATCCAACTCAAGTAGCATCTGTAATGAATAATACAAAATATTATATGTGATATAATATTAATGTTAAAATATGTAAAGAATCAATGACCCGGTCCAGTTAGGGAAGTTTTAGTACACTTTCTTGAGTCCTAGTTGTTTGAGCTAGGTTCCACTAGTGTACAACAGTGAGTTGTCTGGCACAATTTGGTGATAATCAATAAATTATGAGTACGATAATAACACATCTTTTGTGGGGGTAAGTGTTAATATACTTGCACGTGTTCATCTTTGGACATATCTTTCTTTGGTGGGCCAAATAAATTTCTGCACGTGTCCAGGACTGGTATATCTCCTCCAACGCGCTAAGAATTAAGAAACAAAAACCATTTTCACAATTCCCAATTAAAATATAAACATATAAAATGTGAACCTGTCTACGTTTCCCCTTTGCAGTAGCTTTCTTCTTCGTGGCTTTAACATTTAGCATGCATTTCTCCATCCTGGGTGCCCTCCTCATAGATGGGGGTTTGTCACAAAGGGACTAAGTACTTTCTTTGAACTCCAAACTGTAGTTGTGTCAACTATCGTACAACCAACATTGGAATCCATTCGGGTCATAGATGAGAGTTGGTTTGTGCAATATAAGTCAATCATCTAAATCCGTTAATGCAAAAAAAATCCGTCATTCTTGTACTGCATCCTACAAAAATACTCTTGGAGCGCTCTACCACCACTTTTCCCAAGTCGTAGGTGTCGTGTCTTATTGATGTAATTGCGACAATCTTTCTTCGAGAATGGAGCTTCCCGAATCCACCCGCTCCAACGGCAAGAAAGTTGAAATTCTTATTCATTTGGAAGCCAGTCAAGTCATTTGTATTAAAACTCTTTTTACTGACTCACTCACTTATCCATTACATCAAAAGAATAAGGATTTATGTGGACTTAGGACATGATTATTGGTATTATGAACTGTTTTCATCCGTAACATTCTCTCGATTTTTAAGGCATTTATCTTTGCCTTATATAGTCCGTCTTTCCTGTCGGACGTGGTTTGGCAACATTCGAAATATCCTATTTCGGGCCTTCTCACCACGAGTACAACCAATGGTGACATATTTGACACACCCCAAAACTGCATTGCTTAGCATACCGCTTATAATAAGTCATTAATTATTTAAAAGAATTAAATTATATCCCCGACTTTGGCTCCTCAATTATAGCATCCCCATCAATCTGCACTATCTGAGGTGTCCCGGCACTAGCATCATCAATTTCCCTAGAATCGATGATTATCGCCTTTTTACTTTCTTCAACAACTTTAGAGGAGGTACATAACGCTTCAATTTCCCTATAATCGGGTGTAGCCTCTTTACTTTCTTCAACAAATTTTGCGCTTGTCGAAAACTTGTACTGGTGAGAGTAGTTGGAGGTCCCATTCCATATTGAAATAGGTAAACAAAATTATGCTTAAACCACAAAAAATTGCAATTAAATGTTCAAATAATTCTATTGCTAAAACCTAAAACAGAAAAAAGCAATTAATTTGCATCACTTGGATGTGGCTTGGATATGGGTTGCCATCTGGACATGGCACAAAATGTCATGACCACGCAGGCACTGGTCCATAGTAACCGTGTATGTAATTTGTGAAGTTTGGACAAGTTCTTGGTATATTCTAACCTATAAACAATTATGGTAATTAACCCAAGGTTGCTGCATTCTGGTAATAAACATCAATTCAACACATTCTAAAATCATTTTTAAATAATATAATATACTTGTGTTGGTAGATTTGAGCTAAATGACGTTAGGGGAGATGTGCTTATTTCCCTTTCCCCATGGTGACGATCCCAATAAGAACTATATATACAAACATAACAACTACCAACAACATGAGTTATCCAATAGATTCAAATACAGCCTTCCAATCTCAAATTTATCAAGGATACAACGGGGACACTTCTTTATGCTCAAAACTCAAAACTTAACAGAAACAAACGATGCTATTGACAAGTAACATGCAACGAGAAAAATAAACAATCAATCAATCACATACGACACAAAATTTATGTGGTTCGGCAATATGTCTATATCCACGAAACTGCAGATGATTTTATTTAGAAGAAAGCATGATCGAATACTGTGGAGCAATACAATGTCCCTCCCTCACTCTCTCTCAAGGGCTCCCTATCTCTATTTTTTCCCTCTTTTGTCGTTTTCTATTCCTCAAGTCCCTATTCTGTGCTTTAAACAATACATATATATGTACGGCGCAAAAATACCTTAAGGTGGCAATTTTTTAGTTATTTGCTTGAGCGGCGTGTCGAGCACGCTTTGATTGGATTCTCTATCCAACATTCGTTTGAGATGCTTGTCGAGTAAACTCTCTATCTAAGCTTCACTCAAACGACTCATCGCGTGATTGTCGAGCAAACTTTCTATTTGATATTTTCTTAACTCATGAACTAAAGTACTTCACAAACCCAACAAAATGGTATCTCTCAATAGTATCCTTAGAAACTTTAAATTAAAGTTTATAACTGATATATATCTAAACCAATATCGACCGAATTTTCTCCACTTTCTCTTTAAAGATATGGAACATCGATCGTTTGTTTGCTTGCCAGCTAATTATCTATACGTTCCTTGAAAAACCAAGAAATTACTCACTTGATATGATCATAACCAAGTGATCGCATATAGTTGCCTTATGCAATATGAAATTCAGGAAATCAATATATTTGATGAAGAAATGATGACCTAATTAAACTGCAGCACAGACAGACACAAGGAGGAGTCCAATCATCCAACTGCCGTCACTACTAATCCATGCAAACCAGGGATGATATATTAATTTAATTATATATATAATATTTTACCATAACAAGAAATTAATAAATAGATTTATATATAAGAGCCATCAACTTCGAGTACTGGAATCTGGATCCACAATCTAATCGTACTTTTCTGTTGAAGAAAATTTACTCTATCCCTTCCTTATGGGGACATGATTGTGACTAGACAATTAGTAAAATTAGCTGCAGATTTTGGAATCATGTGTGTCTATATAATATATATATATATATATAATATTTATAAGTATACGGTAGATGAGCTCTATAAATATGCAAACAGGCGTACGTGGTTGCCTCAACACCCCGCATCTATAGATATATATAATTTTCCTCGATTACAAACCCTTATTTTTCAGTCTTCGAAACCAGTACGTACAGCAGTTTCTTCTGGGTTTTCCTCATGTCAGATCAGTGTAAAAAACATTAGATATGTGAGTGTGTCCACTTGCAATGGTACGTAGGAATCGTTCATTTTGTTGTATTTCTGAGCTGTGAATTAGCTGCAGATCATAAATGAAGGCAATTCAGAATGGGGGCCGCCATTACTAATTCATAGAGAAATTCCAGGCTTGCAGTTGAATTTATATATATATATATATATATATATATATATATATATATGTTTATATTGAATTATCAGGCCGCACGTACACCCATTAGAAAAATAAATTATGGCCACAATGGTACGTACAACCAAATTAAGTTTCAAACCTGGAATATTTGAGTGGAAGGGATCTAGCTTTTTCTTCTTTTTTATTTATATTTTTTTGAAATTTTAAGTACTTTAAGTTGAAATAGATCAAGCAGGTCGCCGCAGTGAAAATAAATTCACATTATATAATGTGATTATGCTGCGAAGAATATGCATGTTATAAATATGATATTTATATATCATATTCACATTAAATATGCATGTTATATATATATATATATATATATATATGATATTTGTAATTTTAGACATATCTCCTTTTGAAAAAAATAGATAAATATGAGATTCACATGAAAAAATTATTTTTTTATGATAGACCTTACTCTTTTTCAAAATAAGTGTGCGAGGCTTACACACCTTAGGATTGTATTTAGCGCGCGCGCGCGCGCACACACACACATATATATAGGTTATTGCCCCATCGAACTTTTACTCAATTCACAACGTGCTTCCAAAACTACTAATTACATCAAAGTAGACGCTTGAACTTTCAAAACTTTGTAATCCCTCCCTTCCGTCTACCTACAGCATTAAATCTAAAAGAAATTCACTGCATGTGTTGTTCATGTACATAACATTCACTGCAAAGATGTCATTTTCATCTAATTAATTTATTATCATTGACCATATAAAATATAAAATAATATATGCTATCAATTAATAATAAATCATAAATAATTAAATAATTTTTTTATTAATTTATATATGGTTAATGAATATCAAATAATTTTATTGTGTACATAGATTATTCATACTTACTTGCAACTTAGGTATAAAATAATTTTATATATAGTTAATGATTAATGATTTATTTTATATTGATAGGATATATTATTTTATATTTTATATGGTCAATGATAATAAATTAGATGAAAATTATATCTTTGTTGTGAATTTTCGTTAGATTTAACGTTACTAGTAGACGAAAATGGGGGATTGAGAAGTTTTGATGCAATTAGTAGTTTCGGAGGTACATTGTGAATTGAGTGAAAGTTCGAGGTGACAAAGTGTAATTAACTTTATATATATATTTATAAAACCTCTTGTATAAACCATGCATGCATTCTATTGTGAAACCAAAGATGACAAACAAAATAAAAGCAAATACAAGCAAACAATCATACGATACAAAATTAACGTGGTTTGGCAACGTGCTTATGTCCAAGAAGCTGCAGAGGATATTGTTATGCTAGGGAAACACAAAATAAACTCTAGTGCAAAATCTCACTGCTCAGAACATTCAGAATCCTCATTAAGTACATATTTATAGTATCACATGGTGGAAATTTTAATTTTAATTTTTTATGTTATTTACTCGAGCGGCATGTCGAGCACATATCGAGTGAACTCTTTGTCTGAGTTTTGCTTGAGCGGCATGTCGAGCGTGCTTTCTGCTTGGCACTTTTTCTGATCGCAAATAATGCCAAAATTTTTATCTAGGGGAGTTGCCGCTAAACCCCCATGAGGCTTGGCTGCTTCGGCTTTCGCCTATCGACTCAAATATATGCTCCATGGCTATAATATCCCAATGGAAAGTTTAAACCACATTGCCTATACTTCAAAAGGACTAATCAATGATACAATTAGAGCCCATTGGAACCTTATAAAGAGAAAGAACTTCTCATTCCCAAGCAATGTAGATCTTATACACCACCTACTTTTATTCTTATCATATGGGATATCGCAATCTACCCCCCTTAAATTCCTAATGTCCTCGTTGGGCCAGTCTGTCATAGGTGGCATGGCTCAAGTTTCACATTTTTGGTTGGGATAGACTCTGATACAATTTGTAACGCCCTAATGGAAGGCTCAAACGACATGGCCTGTACTCCAAAATGACTAGTCAATAATACAATTGGAGCCCCATTGGAACCTTATAAAGAGTAAGAACTTCTCATTCCCAAGCAATGTGAAATCTCATACACCATCTACCTTTATTCTTATCATATGGGGTGTCACAATGGCACATTGAAAATTCACCAAAAAATCATAACGTATCCTTGTCGGGTCGAGCCATCAATTTGGGCCGACACCAACAAAAGTAGGCTCCACAAACCCAACACATTCTTTAGCTTTATTTTAGGACAAAATCAACAATTAAAATAATTGAGTGTGATATTGATGGTACATGTAAGAGTTATATAATTGAACATATATATTCAACATAAGTAATTGAACTGTGTCATATTTCTCATAGTCATATTTCTTTGAGTATTATGCATTATGACTTGGATAAAAAAATGGATATTGACTAGCTTTTATGGGAGCCTAGTAGTTGTGAAAATGGTGGAAAGTTGGAATATTCTGCTAAGACAAATGAAGCCTAACAATTAGTTGCCCTAGTTATGCATGGGGGACTTCAATGAAATTATTTCTCAAGATGAGGAATCATGAGCTGTCACTAGGCCATATAGACAGATGAAATTATTTTGAGAAGCACTGGATGATTGTGCTTTAAGTGACCTGGGTTTTAAGGGATCAAAATTTACATGGTGCAATAATAGAGAAGGAAGGGAGTTCACAAAAGAGAAATTGGATAGAGTTGTAGGGAATAGAGCTTGGAACCTGCTTTATGCTCTCACTAATATACATGTGCTCTTTGTTCAAAGCTCTGACCATTGTCCTTTGTTTATTTTTTTTCACAATGATAAAAGGGCCTTTAGCACTAAGAAGAGAATTTTCAGATACAAAGCCAGTTGGTCTAGGAAGGAAGATTGCTTAGACATTGTTAAGCTAGCCTAGAGGTCCTTTGTTAATTATATCAGTAAGGTTGACTTTGTTAAAAGAGGCTTGAATAGGTGTAAAGACTATTTAGTCAGATGGAGCAAATCTACTCATGGAGATCGAAGAAAGCTAATAGCTCAGAAAAGAGAGATGATCAAGGAGCTGCAAAGTCTGAACCAAGGAAATCTTACTGAGACAATAAAAGGATTACAAAAAGAAGTGGATTGTTTTTGAAGAAGAAGACTTGAAATGGCGCTAGAGAGCAAAATAAAAGTGGTTAAGAGAAGGGGATAGGAACAAAGTTTTGAATACTATTTCGGTTAAGGTACTGAAATGAAATATTTTGATATTGATACCATTTCGGGATAGTCTATATATAGATAAATTAATTATATATGTATAAATTATATTTCAAAATAACATCAATGCAAGTCTTAAAAAATTAAAAATACATATTTATAAATTATTAAAAAAAAATCACTCATCTTCATCACAAAAGGGGGAGTATGAATTTGATTTTCATTCATAGAGAAAAAAAGATTAAAAAAGTTAAGAAAATAATTTTTAGATGTGAGAATTGGAGAGAAAATTATGAAAATACATTGAAAATACAAAAATCCACTAATTTTGACTGGTATACTGAAAACCGGCCATTATTGACCCAAACGTACCAGTACGATCGGTATTTAATCCGGTAAAAAACATATACATTTTCTGTACTGGTTACTATCCCGGCACGGTAAATACCAACCGTACAGGCCAGTATGGCATGATATTTAAAACTCTGGAGAGGAATACCAAATATTTTCATATGTGTGCCAACCGAAGGAGAATTCCAATGTATTAGCAAGGTCTCAAATAGAAAGGGGTTTTGTGCTAGTAACCAAGAAGATATTAGTAACCTCTTCCGATTCTTCTATCAAGATCTCCTTACCACTTCACAGCCAAAAGGGATTACAGAAAGTTTATCTCATCTTGAAAACTCAGTGACTGATGATATGAATCTGATGCTGCTAAAAGAATTTACAACTAAGGAAATTGAAACTGCTATTTTTTAGATGAATTCCTTGAGTTCCTCAGGTCCTAATGGGTTCTCTGCTGCTTTTTTCCATGATCACTGGAACATTGTTGGTAGTGATGTTGTTAATGCAGTAAAGGCCATTTTGAATTCAAACAGTGATTTTGAGGAACTGAATGAGACTTTTATTACTTTGATTCCAAAGAAGCAAAGACCTTAGTTGGTAACTGATCTTTGCCCAATCAGTCTTTACAATGTTTTTTTATAAAATAATTGTAAAATTCTTAGCTAATCGATTGAAACTTATCCTTTCTGATCTGATTGCTCCAACACAAAGTGTCTTTATACCAGGTAGACTTATTTATGATAATATTATTGTTGCCTATGAAACTATGCACACTATGCAAACTTGAAGGAGGGGTAGAAAACAAGGTTACATGTCTCTCAAACTGATTATGAGTAAGGCGTATAATAGAGTAGAATGAAACTTTTTGGAAGCTGTTATGCAGAAAATGGGCTATGACAGTAGGTGAATTTCAATCATTATGAAGTCTGAGAGTACTATTAGTTACTCCATTCTTATAAATGGGGTTCTACAAAGTAGACTCAAGCTTTCAAGAAGAATAAGACAGAGATCCCCTTTTCTCCTTATCTATTCATTATTTGCTCAGAAGTTTTAAGCTCTATGTTGAACGATGCAGAGGAAATAGGCCATATCTCAGGGACACCTATTGCTCATGGCTCTTTACATATTAACCACTTATATTTTGACGATGATAGCCTTCTTTTTTGCAAAGCGAATTCCTTGGAATGGAGTAGACTTTTCAAGCTTCTTGAAACATGTCATCAAGTCAAAGGTTGAATCTAGAAAAAAAATAAATCTTCTTCAGCAGAAATACTAGACCAGAAGTGAAAGATATTATTTTGGCAACAACAGGTGTTAGAGCTTCAAAGTCCTATGAGAAATATCTAGGTTTACCTTTATATGTGGGCAGACACAAATCCAAAGCCTTTAATTCAATACTGGACAAGATTAGAAGTAAAATGAGTAACTAGAAGGTGAAGCTCTTATCACAAGCAGGCAAGGAAGTCCTCCTCATCAAATTTGTCATTTAGGCTCTACCTACCTATAGCATGGAGTTTTTCAAGTTAGAAAAGTTTTTATTGAAGGAAATTAATAGAGTTATGCCAAACTTCTGGTGGGGGCAAAGGGAAGATAGATCAAAGATTCACTAGTTGAGTTGGCAGTGGCTAGGAAAGGCAAAGAATACAGGTGGGTTGGGCTTTAGGAACTTTGAAAATTTCAACTTGGCTCTATTAGCAAAGCAGGGATGGAGACTAATCCAGCACTCACATTCATTGGCAGCAAAGGTTTTAAAGGCCAAGTATTTCCCTCGAACAGATTTTCTCAATTCCAAACTGGGCAGCAACGGATCCTTTATATGGAAGCGTATATTGGCAGCTAAACAACTCTTAAATGAAGGCTTGATATGGAAAATAGAAAATGGAGAATCAGTGAAGATTTGGCATGATAAGTGGATCCCTAAACCTTCCTCTTTCAAAACTCAAACTCTAGTGAGGCTATTGGATGGAAATGCAAAGGTTAAAGACTTGATAGATAATGATTCAAAGCATTGGAACCTATCTCTACTGAAGGAAATTTTCTCTGAATCTGACTATGAGATTATTTCTTGAATTCCCATTAGTCTTTGTAATAGCTTAGATAGGTTAGCATGGAGGTGCACTACAGATGGTAAGTCCTTAATTAAGAGTGCATATCATCTGCAAGGAGAGATTATGGATGGAAGAAAGGGTCAATCATCAAGCAACAATTTCAACTTAGAGGTCTGTCCAAAACTATGGAAGCTTAAAGTTCCAAATGCTGTCAAAGTTTTCCTTTGGAGAGCTAGTCATGAGGCTCTTCCCCCAAAACTCAATATGTTCAAATGAAAGGTGGTGGATTCATATAACTATCCTTTATGTTTGAAAGAGCCAGAAACTGTGGCACATGCTGTGTGGAGTTGTAGATTAGTTCAAGATATTTGGGGTTCATGCTCTAGAAGGTTACAGAAGTGTAGTGTTGAGGAGACATATTTCTAGGCCTTACTCAATTATTTTTGCTCAATCATGCTAGAAGAGGCGTTCTAGAAGAGATTGCTAAATCAGATTTGGAGAAGAAGGAATACCTCTATCTTTGAAGGAAAATTCACATCTCCTAGTAATTTGGTCCTCCATTCTCACCAAGCTTTAGAGGATTATAGGAACTCACTGAAGAAGGGTGCCATCAGAGTGGGGACTAGCACAAGAATAATTCATAAATGGGAAGCACCTCCGATCCTGACACTTATAAAATTAACTGGGATGCAGCCATTGATAAATTGTAGTGCAAAGTTGGAATAGGAGCCATTGTAAGAGATTGAGAAGGTAAGGTAAAGAAGGGAGATCTTTCCAGATGCACAGCTGGGGGAATCCATAGCAGCACTTAAAGCCACAATTCTCTGCAATGAACTGGGTGTGCAGCAAGTTATATTCGAAGAGGATGCACTTTCGTAAATGCTATCAACAGCGCAGAGGAGAAGTGGAGTTCAATGGAAATGATCATCCGAGATGTTAAAAATCTATTGAGGAAGGTGCATCATTGATCTGTAGCCATGCTCCTAGGACTATTAATATTCATGTTGCTCATGTGGTAGCAAAGAATGCTTTAGATCTCTCCGAGGAGAGTACTCAATTGGAGGATATTCCTCCTTGTATCCATTCTTTGGTTTATGAGTATTAATAAGATCAGTATTTTTCTTAGAAAAAAAAAAAGTAATTCAACTGTGATGGATGTTTTTCGTTATCAGTACTGATATAATTTTTAGCCATGACATAATTAATCTTTAATTACGATTTAATTATGCTTCAATTTCCTAAAACGAAACAATTACTCATAATTTCTATCTATCTGGAAGACTATATATGTAGTTTATCAAATTCAAGTTTTCTTTATTGTCAACTGACCATCGGGAATTTGTTTTGCATTAATATTGCACATGGGGAGGGGCGCACCAATGTTTTTTATTTTTATTTTTTTAAAATCATCGAGGCATGCATGATGAGGGTACAAATATTATACGAGTGAGTCGTATCATTATACAAGAAAAATAAAATAATTAAAAGTTTGTGCGAAAAACACAATATTCATGCCATCCTGTGGCCATTAGAGTTGATTTGAAATATTTAAAATTTAAAATTTCTTTTACAAATTAAATCATGTCATGTTCATAGAGTGGAGAGTATATCCTCTACACTGGTGTGCAAATTGAATTTTTAAAGTATAAATCTCTAGGTGTTACATGAATTTGAGAATCGCAAGCAAGAGAGATCCACATGTCAAGCGAGTCTTACAATATTTATTGTTATTCTTCACGTAGATTATTCATACAACTTCAAATGCTCAATAAATATTATAATATCCAATTGGACCTTTTAGTTTCTGTAAGTACTAGAAGGAATTTAGATGTATTATTGCAGCCTCAAAAGCATGCATCTTGGTTGATCATTATCCTTTTATTTATTATCATCTTATGGTCATCATCTTATTAATTATATTGTGATTTTAAATTATTAGAAAACTCTCTCATGCTATGTTTTATCTGTTAAACTATTATTTAATATTACATTATAAATGTTTGAAGGACGATTAATAGCAATTTTCTACAAAGAAAACACTTGGTCAGCTCATTTAAAAAGAAAAAAGAAAGTGACTGCATCCAACTTGGTTGTTGCACGTCTCATTCATTCTGTTGGCAAAATAAATAACAAGGTAATGATGACATAATCATTCAAGTATCCAAATTCCTAAACTCACTCAATTTTCACTCATTCACAGACTCTCTCTCTCTCTCTCTCTCTCTGTGTGTTCTGTGCATGGACTGAGACCTACTCTTGATCAATGCTCCTCAGAGGGAAACATTAGCATGACTAATCTGGGCTGGTACGACATTTTCCTCTCATTTAACTCCTACCTTTATCAGCTATCTATCTCTCTATATCTCCGACGTCCCTTTTGTCTCTCACCGACTATTCTACTGTGCCTTTCTCTCTGCCATCTATTTATTACTCACTTTCAGACCCAGTCCCTGCCTTCGCCTCCCAACAAAAGAAACACTCAAACAACTCAAAGTTAGAGAAAAATGCCCCCAGCAACTTCACAAAGATGGTGCCCAACCCCAGAGCAAATCATGATCTTGGAAGAGATGTACAGGAGTGGGATTAGAACTCCCAATTCCTCTCAGATTCAAAAGATCACTGCCCACCTCTCTTTCTATGGTAAGATTGAAGGCAAGAATGTCTTCTACTGGTTTCAGAACCACAAGGCAAGAGACAGACAGAAACTCAGAAGGAAACTCAGTAAGCAATTGCAGCAACAGCAACTCCATTATTATAATCATGAGCAGCTTAATCAGCAAAACCAACTCTTTCTTGGCTACCCTGATAATCATCAGTCTCATGGTTCTTCTGCTCTTCAACAACTTTCCTATGAAAACTCAGTTAGCTTTCTTCCTCAGGTAATCTAGCTTGATTCTACAATATTTCTTCTACTTTCTTTTTTCTACTGATCGATAGATGGCTTTGATGATCTACATTTAGAACGAGAGAATATTCTCCTTCAATTCTTACCCTTACATAATATATTCGAATGTATACCTATGAATACTTATACAATAATGGGGATGCTTACTCTTCTAGTACAATTCTTTTCAGTTGCTAAATTAGCTAGCTGCGGTACATTTTGTCAGTTCTGCTTCAAGATCCGTAGAGTAGAGCACTGTATTTCTCTCATACACGACAAAAGCACCTATGACAGGAAAACACAGTAGTGGCAGAAGGAAAACACATCAGATAAGAAAGTGGTTTGTCAGCCTGATTCCATCCAAATAATGGATCAGGTTAGACGCATGCAAGCACAGTCTTTTGCGTGCTCTTCCTGTTGGTAGACATGAAAGAATAGTACTCTCTCGCATGCTTTTCTATGTGTGTTCCCTGTTTCTCTTTTTGAGGGGTCGGCTTCTGTCGTCGTCTTTCTTCTTCTTCTTCTTCTCTTCTTCTTTTCAGAAGGCTTAGATTCATGCTTTTTCATTATTAGAACAAAAACATATAGGAAGTTTCCGGGAAAGTAATGACTGCAAGCAGCTTCACGAGCAACACAATAAACATCAATAAATTCTTGTTGCTCACTAGAATAATTTTTTTGTCGTTTAACTAATACTCTTGCAACAACAAGACAAGTATCTTGTGATTATATATTTATATACTCACAATGCACATATATTATTCTGATCTACAACCCCAATTTTTTTTTTTTTGAGAAATTATATTTGCAGTCGTGGAGTATACAAGAGTCGTGAAATCTTTTTTTTTTTTTTTTAAAAGTGAGCAAATATGAAATCCACATGTAAAAAATTAATTTTTTAATAGTTGACCTTATTATTTTTCAAAAAAATTGCACGGTGCTTCTGTACTTTACAACTATATATAGTATTACTTTTTTTTTATTATTTCTAAGTATATATCTATTTATTCACACAACTCAAATTATCAGAAGTTTTACATCTAATTCACTTTTTCAAATGAAAAAAAAAAATCATATATTGTGCTCTCATCTCAAATTACAAAAAAAGAAAAGAAAAAAGAAAAATAAGAACATAAATTGCACATTTCATTAAGATTTAAATCTTAATGCAAATGTGTAAATTACAGTTGTATTCGTCAATTGTTTTTTTTATTTCGAAATTCGATGGCCATATTTAATTAGGGTCACCTATTTTCTTTAATAGCCATATTTTAAGTAATTATAGGTAAAGTAGTAATTTTTAATTTATATTTTAATAGTTTAATTACCTGCAAAATACAAGTCCATATATATGAGTTATATTTATGGAGTGTTTCGTTCATCACTCCGAAATCTTTTTGATATGAAAATGTGTATATATATATTTATTACTCTGATTTATTTATTATTTTCTGGAATAGGGAGGAAGCCGCGATGTAGGTAGTGCATCAACACAAGCGACGTCGCAGGATAAAACGTGGAAGCTGCAGGTAGATATCCCAGATCATGATCAGATGGACGAGATAGACAACGCAAAGATGACAACCTATGACTATGATTGGAATAAGGAGATCATGGTGGAAATGGGTCCAATATTTTCCCCACGTTGCCCTACTTCCCTCCAGACCCTTCAACTCTTCCCTGTTACAGCCACCAATCTCAAAGAAGAGTGCATGACCACATCCAAGCATCTCTAGCAATTTTCTGCGCCTCACTAACCAAAACCCACTGCATGAAAATCCTCTCTCTCTCTCTCTCTGTGATGCCCTAGAGATAGCTTTTTTAATATTTCTGTACGTGACTTTTTATTTCCCTTTGTCTCATGGTTTCTGCAATGCTTCTAGCTAGACTCATAAAGATCTCATCAGTTGTCTAGCTAATGAGTAATGGTCCAACATATTGTACTATGAACATGTGCATGTTTGCAGTTTGCGCTGTGTTAATTTCATGAGTTAAGAAATCTGCGTTGGGGATCATAATGGAGTTGTTTTCTTTCTGATCAATTGGTTTGGAGCTTGCTTGCCCTCATGGAATCTTAAAGCTGCCATATTGTATCACTGGCACCAGACAGACCATGCAGCTTTTTGTTGTTCTTGGATCTTTCGGACAAGTCAATGAATTACTGTTATATTTTTTTTTGAAAAGTAATGAATGACTGTTATATATTTTCATATACCAGTTCTTCTGAGGGCAACCGGGGTTGTGGCCCCGTTGTGTCCCCGTACGACGTGGCATATGCCACATCATTTTTTTAAATTAAAAAAAAAAAAAAGAACGAATGAAGAAAGCGGGAACGAGAAGAAGGAGCTGGGTTTCATTTTCATTGGAGAAGACGAAAACCAGAGCTGCTTCATCTGGTATTTTCGTGCTAAAAAATTTCACAGTTCAAAGAAACTTTTAGATCAGCTCATTTTCGTGCGAGCTACTGGATCCGTAAAAGACATTTTCGTTGGAGAAGACGAAATCCCGAGTACCTTCGTCTGGTATTTTCGTGCTCAGGATTTATCAGTTCAAGTCCTTTTCAGATCAGCTCATTTTCATGCGAGCTACTAGATCCGTAAAATACGAAGGTCGTGCGAGCCACTGGTAAATCCATTTCCGTCGACTGTTGCGGTCGCCGTGGTCACCGTCGTGGGTGAGGTCTTGTGGTGCCCTTCATCGTCGTTGGGAGAGAGCGGCTTCAGCATCTGCGTTACGGGGCAACATTTTATGAAGTAGAGCTAGGTCCAGTTGGTGATCTACTAAAATCTCACAAATGACTCTACATTATACTGTAAATATCATGTGAGTTGTTTCCACGAGAGCATATGCCATGTTTGTTTACTGTCAGTTTTTATAAATATTGCATAGAAAAATTATTGGTTTTAAAGGTAGCCACTGGTAATTATCAGTTTGTTTACTGTCAGTTTCTATTATCTTTCACAAATATGTACTAATAATTTGAAAGATATATCTGTCAAACGAAATGGCAAACCAAACCTTGATGGTGAATTAGTAATTGAGTTCTATAAGAATGCTGGTGATGTTTTCATTTGGACTTTATTGTGATAATTGCACTCTAGTAAAGGTTCTAGTAAATTCTCTTTGTAAAAATTATATAAATAAAAATATGAAATTATATGAGTTTAGAAGAATTACTGAAGTTTCCTTTTCTTTCGTGTTAACCGATCATAATCACAAATTATTTGTTTAATAAAATAATCGAGTTGAAAATCATTAATTTGGTTGGGTTGATCCGAGTGACTTGTCATATACTAATAGTCTTTATTTATTTACATGCTTACTAAGGTATTTGTTTTCTTCTACTGAGATATCGGTTGCCTTTTAACATGGAAAATGGGAAAGAACATCCATTTACATCAACACCATGTAGCTCAAATCCTTCACCCGTAGTATGTTATATCATTTAATATACTATTAACATTGGTATGTGTTATATTTATTTCTAAAATATATCAATAACTTTATTCAATAACTTGTAGGACTACGGTTCAACTTGTCCAAGCATCCCAAATTACATGCATGGTTACTATGGACCTTGTGGTGGGGAACTTGAAGCGCCATGCACATCCTATACAGTTGATGAAATTAATGATGATACACCAAATCCACAAGCATCCAAGGATTGCAATGCCGGGACATCTCAGAATGTTGAAATTGATGGTGATGATATGATTGATGAGCCAAAAAAGGGGATGGAGTTTAATTCTCTTGAAGATTTAGTGAGTTATTATAAAGATTATGGTAAGAAGTGCGGGTTTGGGGTGATGACAAAAAGGACTGAGAGGGAAGAAGATAATATTGTTAGGTATGTTACCCTTGCTTGTGCTCGTGGTGGAAGGCCCGTAATAGAACTTTTAATGTGGCCAACCCACGTCCGACAGGAAAGACGGAATGTAAGGTAAAGATTAATGCCTTGAAATCTGATGGGAAACTTCGGTTGACTACGATTCATAATATCCATAACCATGACCTTAGTCCGAAGAAATCTCGCTTCTTTCTATGTAATAGAGAAGTGAGTGACGCCGTAAAAAGAGTTCTAGATACGAATGATATAGCTGGTGTCCGAATGAACAAGAGCTTTGGATCTCTTGTTGTTGGCGCGGGCGGTTTTGAGAACCTCCCGTTTTTGGAAAAGGATTGTCGTAATTATATCGACAAAGCAAGACACTTATGACTTGGGGCAGGTGGTGCTGGTGCACTTCAAGATTATTTTTCTAGAATGCAATACAAAAATTCTGGATTTTTTGCATTAATGGACTTAGATGATGACAGGAGGTTAAAGAATGTCTTTTGGGCAGACCCCCGTAGTAGAGCAGCCTACCAATATTTCGGTGATGTGGTACATTCGACACCACATACCTGACGAATAGATATGGAATGCCGTTTGCACCATTTGTTGGTGTAAACCACCATGGGCAGTCAATTCTCTTGGGAGCAGGCTTGATTTCCAGTGAGGATACGAAAACCTTTGTCTGGTTATTCCAGACTTGGTTGCAGTGTATGGATGGTATAGCTCCCAAAGCTATTATCACTGACCAAGATAGAGCGATGAAAAATGCAATTGGTATTGTTTTCCCAAGAATCCGATATAGATTTTGCCTATGGCATATATTGAAAAAAGTGCCGGAAAAGCTTAGCTCCTATGGTTCCTACAAAACTGGGATGAAAAAAGCATTGATGAGATGTGTGTATGATAGCCAAAGTGTTGATGAGTTTGAGACAAGTTGGGTTCAGTTAATTACCACGTACAATTTACATGAAAATGCCTGGTTACAAAGTCTATACGCTGATCCTGAGCATTGGGTTCCGGCATTCTTAAAAGATTGTTTCTGGGCAGAATGAGTAAAACGTTGCGGAGCGAGAGCATGAATGCATTTTTTGACGGGTATGTTAATGCTAAGACGAACCTGAAAGAGTTTGTTGACCAGTTTGATAACGCATTGAAAAAAAAATGAGAATGAAAATGCTGCGGACTTCCACACATTTAGTGTCACAACCCCCTGCATATCTAGATCTCCAATTGAGAAGAGGTTTCAAGAGTTGTACACAAATTCTAAGTTCAAGGAAGTACAACAACAAGTTACCAGCATGATCGATATGAATCCAAAGTTGCATAAGAGTGAGGGTGCAATACAGACTTATCTAGTAAATGATGAAGTTCAGTTGGCAGAGTTCACTAAGGAGGTTACATATTCTGTGGACTTTATTGAAGTAGATTCATATGCAAAATGTTCTTGTGGATTATTCCAGATGATAGGGATATTATGTAGGCACATTTTGGCCGTATTCAGATGTAACAAGATTACATCTTTGCCAGATAGTTACCTTTTAGATCGATGGAGGAAGGATATCAAACGGCGATACAGGTTAATCCACAGTAGCTATGATGCGGGAGAACAACGGGCAGATTCTAATAGATATTCAGAGATGTTGAATATCTGTTATCAGATGATTACTCTTGCAGCAGGTTTGAGAGAGCATACTCAAGATGTGAAAGCTAAGTTATACGCAATGATTGAGTTGTATCGTGCCAACCAAGAAGCCCCATCGATGACCCAGACGAGTTCTAATGTTCCACTATCAGCAGGGGGCACAACTACTGTCGGTGGTTCTGGGCAAGTACGTAGTCCACACGTTGTGCGTGGGAAAGGCAGACCCCCATCTCTGAGGAGAGCATCCATAATGGAGAAAGATATGCAAAAACTTAAAGCAAAAACAAAAAAAGCACAAGGAAAGGGGAAACGCAAAGAGGTGCATCTATTTAATATGACATTTTGTGCATTTTTTAAAACGGCAAATATGACAATTTTACAATGGTATTTTGTTATTTCATTATTAGGGAGATGGAGGAGATACACTCATATTGAGCACACAGAGATCTTTATTTGGCCATTCAGAGATTGAACTGGCCAATGCTGGACACGTGCAGGTATATTTAAGATATATAAGCATTCTAGAAATCTAATGTAATTGGCCGGGTTTTTACAAGTATGTCTCAGCAGGCAAATCCAGAAAACAAAAATTCAAAAATTAGTGGAACCCAAATCCGAGGAACAGTTATTCCAAGTCAAGAAAGTGTTAGTGTATTATATAAATTTTTATATATTAATGTACGTGGTTTTAAAGACGAAAGCTAATATACACTTTTTCTTGTGTACAGATGCAAATTGGGTTGGATGGATCACAGCTGATGGACTTTGGGTTCGATGGATCACAACCGATGCAATGATTTAATTAAATATATAGCTTGTAGTGTTGTGTATTGTGAGTTTTGTATTTAATGCACTTGGTATTGTGTAATGAATGTATTGGACTTTGGACCTGATTACATGTGTTACCTTTTGATTTGACAAGGCTTGGTTATATTGATCATCTCAATGAACTGAGGCTTTAGATGACTTTGGTTATGTAGTGTGATATTGGATAGTTACTGGGTTGATCCGAGTAAATAGAGAAGTTTTTACTCTTTTATGAATTTTGGCTTTTTGTGAAGATGCAGGTGGCTTTTTGTGAATATGCAAGTGGCTTTTATGAATTTTGGCTTTTCACTAACAAAATGAATGATTGTTAGTAGAGGCTTCATTTGTGTAATATATTTAGTAGGAAAATTCTTTGTATCTTCACAATATAATTGATGGAATTTCAAGAATTGTCATCATCAAAGTGTTCATGTTGATGTTGGTAACTCTATTCATGTAAACGGGCAGATTCTATTTAGATGAATGTTGGTTATATTTGCCCAATTCGTTTGTCAGCTTGCATGATCTACCGCTGGACTTTATTGTGCATGTAGTCATATCTTACAAGTATGATTGCATGTAGTACTTCATGTAAGGCAATTTCAGCCACAAGAAGAGGTTTCAATTATGAGTACCAGACCACGTGTTCATGTTGATGTTGGAAACTCTATTCATGTAAATGGGCAGATTCTATTTAGATGATTGATGGACTTATATTTGCCCAATTTGTTTCTCTGCTTGCATGATGTACCGCTGGACATTATTGTGCATGTAGTCATATTTTGCCCAGTTCGTTTGCATGTAGTACTTCATTGTGCAATTTCAACCACAAGAAATATTTCCAATTATAAGTAAAAGACCAACACAAATTACAGATTCCTGAATAAATGGACAATATTTACATTACACGGGTACTAAAACCAATATTCACACCAATATTTACACCAATATTTACATTACACGGATAATAACACCAACATTTACACCAATATTGGTCTTAATATATAATGCTCAAGTACACAGTCCAATAGATAGGTACTAACACTAGGCACCAATTACTATAATACTACCAAGTAACATGCAAATACACCAATTACTAAAAGGGCCCAATACACCCGAAGTTGTAGGCGTCCACGCCTAATTTCAGTTAGAAGTTCTAGAAGCAACTTCTCTCTATTGGATACCACTAGCTCCCTCTTCTCGATTTCAGCAACTCTTTTACGGAGCTTGACCTTCGTCTTTTCCACATCGTCCATCATCTTCTCCAGCTCCTTCTCCTTCCTTAAGAGTTCATTTTTTCTTTCTTGAAGATGGAACTCAATCTCTTCATTACTATCCACCCACTTGAAAAATTTACAGTACGGTAATCCCTAATCATTTTATACAATAAACAAAGTCACATGATGTACAACATATTCATCACTATAATTTACAAATATTAGAACTACAAATTAATGTACTTACCTCTTTATTGTACTTTGGACACCCTAAGAAGGGTCGTCCTGGATTTGTTGTAGTGTTTGAATATTTCAATGTGGCATCGATCTTACAAAAGCAGTGTGCTTGTCCCAAAGTACGTTTTGCAAGCGATGAAGAGGACATTGATGATATGATGATGATGATGATGACGACGACGACATTCTAACATGATGTTTTATAAATTGTTACATGCGAAATCCAATAAACTACATGACTAAGAGTGATGAACTGCATCAGATTGAAACGTGTGGGTACACTCTGGCCATAGGTATACAAAGTGTCTTGAAAAAGATACAATAACTCAGAAGACAAACATGTACTATGCTATTGATATAATATGAAGAGAGGCACAAAGAAAGAAGACCAAGATGAAAACAATTTATAGCTCCCACGTAAATAAGGAGCTGTGTGGCAACTACAAAAATATTTATTTCTAAGGATATACAAACAAGAATCACTTCCAACGAAAAAGCAGAATAAGAAAAAGCAGAAACAATTGGGTTGGTAAGTAAGAACCAGTCCCAAAGAAAATCATGTATTGGTCCGGGCAAATCCATTATATGTAAAGAGATAAATAAATTGAAACTTTTTCATGAACTTATTGAACCACCATGGAAATTTTTTTCTGAAAAGTTCTTAATTGAATTAAATCCTAAGAAATGTGAATTTAGAATCTACATTTAGAATCCATCTTACAAAAGGGCTAATAATCCAAGGGTACAAAAAGGGTGAGGCTCCAACAAAAATCCAATTAATATTTACTAACACCATTATCTAACAAAAATCAAACAGAAAGTTCAATAATATGATCCAACACAACAATAACACCATCAACCGGGAAATTAAAACAATACGACCAATCTCCAACACTTCCAGAATATCCATACATAAACCATTACAACAATAAAGCAAACAACATAACTAAATTATAATGAAGAATGCAGATATCAAAACTTGGAGAATGGAACCTGTGTTAGCTCCTCTGTTCGTCGCTGATGGCAGTAAGGGTATGGAGTGTATTTAAAGTTTTGAACTTAGAAAGGGTTAGGGTTAGGGTTTCGGGTTAGGGTTAAGGGTTAGGGAAGATGCGTTAGGGTTAGGGTTTCGGGACTTTGTGGGAAGGGGATTTCAGACAAATGATACATAGCCCCAATTTTGGCTTCAAAGAATAGAAGAGAGGTGAGTTTGTGGGTTGGAGAAGAAGAAATCTAGGGTTAGGGAGAAGCCGAAGGTAGCGATTCGAGCCCCTGGTTTGTCTCGGAGAAGAGGTAAGAGGTGAGTTTGAGGTTGCGATTCATTGTATTGGTTGGCTTCGGAGAAGAGAAGAGAGGTGAGTTTGCGGGTTGGAGAAGAAGAAATCTAGGGTTACGATGAAGCCGAGGTGAAAGGTGAGTTTGAGGTTGCGATTCGAGCCCCTAGTTTGTTTCGAGAAGAGGATAGAGGATAGAGAAGAAGAAGACAGCCCTGGTTTGTTTCGGAGAAGAGGTGGGAGGCGAGTCTGTGGGGTTTGTTGAAGAGAAGAGAAGAGAGGATGGAGAAGATGCAGACTGCGATTCAGAGAAGAGAAATATAATAGAGAGAAATGAAATGAATCGTGCGTGAGGGACCCCTTCGAAGACCCAAAGCTTGAAAATAAAAACAACGTCGTTTTTTTTTTTGACACGTCGGACGGGAGGCCGCGGCGAGGACGCACACCCGGTTGTCCAAAGCATTTTTCATATACAGAACGTGAATATGAACACTGCTGAAAGTACCAAATTTAGAATATTACTGAAATTAATTAAAAACAATCACGCTTTACCGTTCAAACTACGTTTTCTAGCAAAATCACCATTAAATTTAGGGGTGAGCGTCGGGCGGTTCAGACCGAGAAAACCGACCGGATCGGATCCAGTCTTGATCTGGTCCGGTCCGAAATTTATAGGACCGAGTATATTCGGTCCGGTTTAGGTCCAGAGGTTTTTCAGACTGGACCGAATGAACATAATTTTTATATATTTTTTATAATTTATATATATAATTAATTATATAAATTTCATCTATCTTAATCCTATCACTAACTAATATATAATTATACTATATTATAATTAAGTATAGTTATACTTATACAATTATACTTATACTAATATTACTAATTTATAGTTATACTATATTACTATAATACTTTATACTAATAGTCTAATACTTTATACTAATACTATTATATCATTATATTAATAGTTATATTAGTTGTTATATTAGTTATACTATATTATAGTGATTTATTATAACTATATTATATATTAATATAAATTATAGTGATTTAGTAGACGTATAAGTTATAAGTTATAACTATAGTCTATATTAGTATTAGTATTAGTATAAATATTAGTATTAGTATTAGTATTACTATATCACTATAGTTAATAGTATCATATGGTGATATAGTATTAGAGTATTAGTATAACTAATACTATAGTGATTTATATAGTAATTTATATATAGACTTAAAAGCGGATTGGTAATAGTCTAATACTTTATACTAATACTAATATATAGTTATACCAATCATGATTCATAATAACTAATCACTATAAGTCTATAACTAATAACTATATATATTTACTATTTAGTATCAATGTATTATATATTCTTTAATGTATTACTAATAGTCTAATATTATTAAGTATTAAGATTTAAGAGTTATAGTATAAATTATAATATAAAAGTTGTATATGGCTCAATGGCTCATGAGTCATTATGCATTAACATACTTTAAGTTAGTAATAAAGTAATAATTAATATTGTCAATATAATTAGAATAAATCTCCACAACCTCCTCCACACTCCACATTTTTTTTTATCAAATATTTATTATATGAATAATAAATAGAAAATTTGAAATAGTTTAAAAAGAATAAACTCAAAAAAATATTAAAAAAATATTAAAAATTTTAAAAAAATGTGGAGTGTGGAGTGTGGAGGAGGTTGTGTAGCAAAACTCATATAATTATAACTAAACTAAATCACTATAGTTAATAAGTTATAATTCTAAATTATAACTAAATCACTATAAGTCTATAAGTCTAAGACTACAGTATTGTCTATATTATATAGTATTAAATTATTAATATCACTATGAGTCTATGAGACTATGACTATATATTATTATATAGTATTAATATCACTATTAAATTATTAATATAGTATATGAAAAAGCAGTGGTTCTACCCAAGGGCCAACACAACACCTATTTATAGTCCCTCTTGATCACGGTGCTCAAAACTCTGAATTTTAAGTGCCTTAAACATTGGCTCGAGCGACACGTCGAGCGCACATCGAGCGAACCTCTTTGGATAAGATTGCTCGAGCGCTAAGTCGAGCGCACATCGAGCGGACCTCTCTGTATGTGTTCGCTTGAGCTCTAACTCGAGCGCACCATCAAGCGGACCTCTCTGTATGAGTTCGTTCGAGCGCTAAGTCGAGCGGACCTCTCTGTATGAGTTAGCTCAAGCGCTGAGTCGAGCGACCATTGAGCGGATCACTCTGGACGGCGTCGTTTCACGCAATCCAATTTTTTTTTCAATTTTACTTGGCTAAAACGGCACCGTTTTAGCCAATTTACCTTTGATCATCGAGCTTTCCTCCACCCCCCCTTCATTTCAACTCTCACAGTTTCAAATCACTTTCACCTCCCGCGAACCCTAAGAGCCGAGATCCCCCCTCCGTCGCAGCAGGCAGCCAGATTTGGTACTCTCTCTCTCTCTCTCTGTGGTAGTCTATAGATGCGTCGTTTTAGTCTATAGATGGCAGATGCATAGTGTTGGCTAGGGTTTTAAATTGGGTGTTTATCTTTATATTTATTTTATATACTGTTTATATACAATGTATGAGCAGTAATGGATGATTCATATCAAACACCAAAATTGCATTATTCAACCTTGTCCATTTCCTAGACTCCACGTCGTCATGACTCGTCTATACTCTGTGCTCCAATTAAGTTCTTCAACCCAGTTAAAGGTTTTATATTATTAACACATTTAGTATATTAACTTATGTTGTTATAAAAAAAAATAAGTATTAACTAAGGAGGATGCAGGCAGCCAAGGCCCAAGGCAAGTAATTTCCTTGTACGAATTAAGGGTTTTGTTCTCTAAAGAGCCATTTGTTTATGGATTAATAACAATAAAAAAAATTATTATTATTTCCTATTAATCATTTTCTATTAGAGATTGTCAAATTAGCCATCTTATTCAACATGTTCTTTCTTTTAGTAAGTCAGTATATTTCAAAAATCTTTAATATCATTGCTAGCTCATAGCTACTTGCAAGGAAAACAGAGGAATGTACAGACTGCTAATTCTTTTTTCCACTTATCCTTTTGTCCTTTTCATAGATGGAATCTTCTATAAATGATGTGTAAGAGTCAACAGCAGACATGCCTCCACCCCCACCTCCACCTCCACCCCCATCTAATGTAAGTGATAAATCAGTTGGTGGGTCACAAAGAGGTAGAGTTAGGTCTTTTGTTTGAGATCACTTTACAATCATACCAAAAGGTGATCCAAGTAAACCTAGGACTGTATATCATTATTGTGGTGCTTCGTATGCATGTGATACGAAAGCCAATTGTACAAAAAACATGAAAAATCACATTGAGAATCAATGTAAGAAATGCCCATTTAGGAAGACGGATAAATCTCATACGACTCTAGGTTGGAAGGTGGAGGGAGGAAGTGGTAGTGTTAGTGGGGGACTTGTGCCCATTTCATTTAGTGTTGAGGCTTGCCGACAAGCTTTAGCAGAAATGATTATTCTTGATGAGTTGCCTTTCAGGCATGCTGAAGGGGAGGGTTTAAATGGTTTGCCCTAAGTGGGTAGGGATTCCATTTCGTATGACGGTTGCCAAGGATTCTTTTAATTTATTTTTGAAGGAAAAACAAAAGTTGAGAAATGCTCTTCGAGGGCAGCGAATTTCCCTCACCACGAATACATGGACATCCGTGCAAAACCTAAACTATATGTGTCTCACAATACATTTTGTTGATGATGACTGAAAGCTACACAAGAGGATTCTTTCCTTTTGTTTGGTTGAAAATCTTAAGGATGATACACTTGGTAAGGGTATAGAGATGTATTTGATTGATTAGGGGCGACCAAAATGCAAGTTCTAATAATGGGGTTGTTTCTTATTTGAAAAAGAAAGCCAAGTATAGGAGAGACACGGTCTTGGAACATGAATTCTTACATGTTCGATGTTGTGCCAACATTTTGAACTTAATTGTTTATGAGGGGTTGAAAAAATATGATGAGTCTATTGCGAAGGTGAGGGGTGTTGTGAAGTATGTTAAATCCTCCCCTCAAATGTGGAGTATATTTAAAAAATGTGTGGGTTGGAAGATATTCAATCCAAAAGTCAAGTTTGCCTAGATGTACCGACTATGTAGAACTCTACCTATCTTATGTTAGAGATGGCTTCCAAATTTAGAAGAGCTTTTGATCGGTTGGAGGATGAATCCATGCTTCCTTGGTAGTATTGAAGATGACGAAGATGACGATGTCGATGATGAAGATGAAGATGTGGACCATGTGGTGAATAGGAGAAAGTCAAAGAAGTTAGGGCTTCCCAATGCATCCGATTGGGAGAAGGTAAAGTTGTTTGTGAGATTTCTTCAATTATTTCATGATGCAACTTTTCACTTCTCAGGTGGTGAATATGTAACTTGTAATGGTTTTTTTTTATAGCTGGTTACTATGGTTCCTATTAAATATGTCATTAACATGGAGTGTGAAGAACGAAATCCCGTTGTGGGATTAATGGCCATAAATATGAAGAGAAAGTTTGACAAATATTGGGAGAACTTGGAAAATCAGAATATGTTGCTCTATATTGGTGTTCTTCTTGATCCTCGTTACAAGATGCGATATCTTGATTTTGGGTTGGGACAAATGTATGCACATGATAATGCAAAAAAAATTAATTTTAGTTGAAAGGTGAGAAATGCATTTATCCGCATGTATGAGGCATACAGAGAAAATGAAGAAGGGCATTTTCCTCAACGCACAAGTTCCCCACATGAAGATGTATCTCTTGGAGCTGACAAGAATACGAGTAGAAAGGCACATTTGATGGCCCAATTTTTAAGCAACAGTTACAATCATAAGACAGTTTGAAAAGTAAGTTAGAGGTTGATAGATATCTAGCTGAAAAATGTGAGGATCAAGACGATAGTTTTGACTTTCTAATTTGGTGGAAGGTGAATTCAGCTAGATATCGCGTATTTTCAAAGGTTGCATGCAATGTACTTACAATATTGGTATCTACTGTGGCCTTTGAATCTACATTTAGCACTGCGGATCATGTACTTGATCATTTCCAAAGTAGTTTAAATCCAATGAGTGTTGAGGGTCTCATATGTGCACAAAACTGGATTCGTTCTTCTTCTACTCCAATAAGCCTTAGGACTTTAATGGATGAAGTGGAGGAATTTGAGAAGCAGCTGGATATGAGTATGTAATAAATTATCTTTGATCTCTTTTGTGGTTTGTTTTGTTTTATCTTCTATGTACTGTAATTTTACTTAACTTGTTTTGTTTTAAATTTTTATGGATAGAACTTGTTGGGGATCCGAACTTTGTTGATTCTGTGGAGGCGTCAAATTTAATGACTATTGGTCCTATACCCAATCTTGATTAAAGACTAAAGAGGTGAGAAGATTGTTGCTTTACCTGAAAGGCTGAAACGAAATTCCTTAAATCAATCATGTTTAGTTATTTTGAAAAAAACTCATGCATTAATATTGGTCCTTCTCAATCTTTATTAATAACCTGTTTTGCTCTTCTTCTTTTTTTCTTTTTATTTTTGTGTATCACAAAGAGCCATGGTATTTACCATCAGTTTGAGATTTACTTGTAAATTTATTGCTTTATTTTTCTAAACGAAAGTCTAAAATTCATTAATAATTGCTGAATGGATTCACTACTTGACTTAGTGGATTCACTGCTTTGGAAGAAGAGAAGGTGGAGGAATGTGGCTGAGTTTTTTGGGTTTATTGAACTTTTTTAGTTAATGTGCAATAGAAAAATGAGTGCTTTATCATTTTTGCTTAGTTATTTACTATGTGCTGCAAATTGCAACACAATTATACAAGGTAGTTTTAAAAAATTGAGTTGGGAACAGGGGAAGCTAGCATTCTCATTCTATGTTTTCTAGAGGTGGAATCTTGATATTTTCTTTTTCCTTCATATATAAGCTGTTGTTGAGATGTCAAGGCATTAATGTCTCATATTCTTTAGTCTTTGCAATTGCAATGTTAAACACAATGATCCAATGGAGCCCTTCATGATCTAATTTTGCTGCAACCATATATATATATATATATATATATATATCAGATATTTATAATTCCATCATTCAAATATTTCTTGGTTTGATGGAACATTCTATGCTTGGTATGATTGATATTTATAATTCCATCACGCATAATTTTGTGTAGCTTGATTGATTTATCTACTGGTATCATAATCCTGATTACAAGAATATCTACATTTGGTCAAATTCATGTGTATATAAGGCCATTTGAATCCAACTATAAACCTATATAATTAATCATGATATTAAGATCACGATTCACGCCAAGTACATGAAGAGCAGTTCTTTAGCTAGCTCATATATATATATATATATATATATAATAAACCTAATTACGACTTCCTATAATTATAAAGTATATATACAATTTAGTCAAATGGGTTATTTGCAATAATTTATTTGAGATTATTAATTTGTCATAAAAAAGAAGGTCTGATTAATTGGCCCCCACCCCTCTCCTTGCATTAATGCTTATTTTGTCATTTCAAATTTATTTTGCTGCAAGCGTACTCTACCCAGATGTGTAAAGTATGAGAGGTACTGAAGAAAGAAGAGATTGTATTGTAACTTAACAAGCATGTGGACTGGTGCAAAAATGGTCTCTTTTGAAATCCTTGGATTGCAGAGCAGAAGCAATTATAAAAAAGACATGGACTGCTTAATATTTTAGTTTATTATATTTTACAACTTTTGAAAGTTAGCCATGGTTTCTTCAGACATTGAGATTTGTCAAATATTGTTTAGAAAACCCCTCATTCCCTTGTAATTTTCCATTTCCAATTTTCACTTCAGTTTATATTTTGTAATAACTTTTGTATTTTTATTTTTTTATTTTTTTTCTAGTTTTTTATATATATTAGTTTTCTTTTATCATTGTATTTTCAAGATCAAGTTTTTTTTAAATATTTTTAGCTAAAAAATGTACAAAATTTGAAGTGGGCCGAAAATAATTGAAATTGGGCCCAACAAAAATCAAATTTAAATGGGCTGAATGGCCCATTTGGGGCATGTCCAGACCGAATGGACCGACCCTAGACTGGACTGGACCGGACTTATCTATACTTAGTCCGGTCTAGAGTTGAAAATCTTTGGACCAAATAGCTCCTTTCCGGTCCACAAAACAGCCTAAGACCGGACCGGACCGGACCGATAGCACCCCTAATTAAATTCAATAATGGCATTAATGGTGATTGAAAAATCACCAGTTTTTCCTTGGACGATGTATGGTCGGAAAATGTATGACTTCCGAGAGAAAAGGTCTTTACTCACCAATTTCAGTTGTGGGAGTCTCGTGTCATAAAATTGATAAAATAAAGTCTATTTTTCCGCCGAAATCCTAACTCTTGGGAAAAAAAACTACTTTTTTTTCAACAACTTTTTTTTTTTTTATAATAGAAACTTCACTTTTTTCCGACGACGTAAATGGCAGAGAAAGGCTTCCGAGTTCTTCGCAAATAAGCCATGATTTTGGATTTCCTCATGATGAGTAAGGCCAAAAGAAATCAAATGGCACCAATTTACTATGAAAGACCCAGATCTAGTTTACGGATATAATCAAACAGGGGAGAGAAGAGATTTGGCAGAGTGGTTTACACAAAGTCAACGTTGGAAGCTCCAGCTGAGTCTTTTGGGGTTGAACGTGGTAGACACTAGCAGTGGGAGTGATTTCGGATTGTTGACACTTACTCTCTGCTCACTACGAAAGTATCTCCACTAAGCCATAATTTCCACAAGCATCGATCAGGGGATTGATTTTATGAAATGGGCGAAATTAACAGAAATTTCAGAAAAGTTTAGGAGAAATTATTTGATCAGAACATAATTTTTACCATGGAAATCGTATTTCACAAAGTGAATTATGTTCCTTGTTCCCACCATTACCTTCATCCTAATTCATCGCTCATTTTACACTGAACGTGTAATATGTGGGGATTATTTGTTGCGGCGACATTTGCTCATCACCAAAGGGTTGTTTTCCCAGCAAATCTCAATCGTCAATCGTGATGTTGGTGCAATAACCTTAATCATTTGCCACGCACAGACTTTGTGTGATCAACTAAGTATTTTCCATCATGGTTTTCCTTAGGAAAAAAATTTGTGGGAAAATGCCAAATTTGTTGTAGTGATGTATAGTACTACAAGAAATTTGTTTAATTTAAAGGTGAAAGCTATAGTGGCTATCAGAATAAACAGAAGCTATGTATATATGTATGTTGTATATATAATATAAGTGTGCGAGTCTGACATAGTCCTTTTGTAAAAGATCTATCTCTTGTTTGATATTATACGATTCAAGGTTAGTGCTACAGCCACATGAAAGATATCCAACAAAAGTTGTTGATGCATTTTTTGGTACATGCTTGAAAGAAAGGAGGAGGCATCCTTGGCCCATGATAGTGGGTTGAGCGTTGGTTACAGGGTCTTTACGTTCATCCATGACAATAAATAATTAGCAAAATATAAATGAGAGAGACACAAAAATACTACAACAAATAGCAATTTTTGGGACAAAGTTTTTTCCTGTGAATTCTATTTGGTGGCAAATAATTACTTTTTACAACCAAATTCATGTGGTCAGAAAAAGTTGGTCTCAAATATTTATATATGACCATTTTATTTGTCACGAGTTACAATCTGTGAGAACAGAAGATTTTTTTTCCGCAACTTTCACATCATAAAAAATGTTTGCAGATGATATTTTTTTGCGATGAGAGATGCATTCATTCGTGACGAATTTGACTCGTGAGAACATTAACTTACATTACCCACAACCGAACTTTGCATAGGAAATGCTTGTTTTTTAGAATTTCATCCCGATTGTGACTCGCATTTACAATCTCAACTCCGTTAGAAAATTTTGCTCCCTAATTAAGGTGACATATATATATAGTACTATGACTGAGAGTGGAATACTATTGTGAATGTGACAAAGGATATACTTATTGTAATGTGAGTTTTCTTTTATTTCTTACTATTGTTATCTGGTTACTTGTAGTCTTATTGTGCTTTGCTATATTCTTATTTGCTACTTACTCTTTCTTTAATGCACTTCTATTTTACTATAGTAAAAGGTGTCTATAACATTAAACCATGAGTGATATCTTGCCAAACACCAAAGCAGCAATTGGTTCTGTTCTGCACATGTTATGAAAGTCATCCAATTTGCAGAGAACTTGATTTAATTTTTACAAAAAGGTGTGGAAAACAATGATGTCTTTAGTCACTTGATGCTAAGGGTTATGAGTTGATCAGTTTCTGGCTTAGTACGTTTTACTGAATTTAAGCAATTGGTTGGTAACCTTGTTCATCATATTAAACTTGGGTTTTCGTTTCAAATTGATGGGCTCTACACTTCTTAGAATTAACTTATTTTTATTTATTATTTCAAAAGGTTTCTCACTACAACTAAGACATGGATCATCATTGTCAATATGTATCAGAGTGTTTGATATGGATCATTGTTAATTGTCAATATTTTTATTTTTATTTTTTTGTAAAATATGTATCAGCTAGCTTTCTGCAATTGTCCATATTATGTTAAGAGTGCAATGGTTCATTGGCTTCTAAACCCATTTGCTGCGCACACCCAAAATGTTGTGATCATATAATTATTTCATTGACTGTAATAATTATTTCTTTACATTTCTTTTGAACATTTTGGGGTCATTCTCCGTTTCTTGGTTATACTGATTTATATTCTTTTTCTGAAATTTTTAGTATTTGCTGTGAATATAACGCGCAGCAAATAATTTTTTCTGGCGAGATTGGATCATTTGTGGCGAGAACATCTATGGCAAATAGATATTACTAGCAAGTTTAAGCATTTTCGGTGGATATATATGTTCAAACTAAGTAATTTCAGCGAAATTAACATGCAGAAAATAACTATTACGTGCAAAATGTTTAGAAAGAAATGCTTTTTCCTAGTAAGGTTGCACGCAGGAAAAAATATTTATTGATGCACTTCCTATGTGGGAAAAAAACATTTACCACAGTCATTTTCAGCGACATTCATGAGCCACAATAAACTATTTTGGTGACCAAAGGAACTTGGGTGTGACATATTTCCCACGAAATTTTATATATTTTTTACGGCCACCATATGCGGGAATAATAGTATACTAGATAAAAGTTTGACTCGTGGGTAATATATAGTAGTATATGCTGCTAGTTATTCTAGGGAATCAGTTATGAGTTGAAGTGATGGAAAAAAATCATTTCCAGTAAGATTTTTTACTACTTCGACAAAAGCAACTGCGGAAAAAAAGGCTTTTTTGTTATAATGAGATTTACCTGGTTTGGCATAAAGCTTAAGTCCCTAGGATGTTTGGAGGGCAATTAATCCACTATGTTTGGTGACTTGTACAGTCTCTCATGGCCTCACATATCTCTCATTACAATAGATGTAATACAATGGAAGTTGAAAATTAATTATCGTCTAGAAGAAGAAGATGATGCCTCTGGAGTATCCAAGATGAGGGTAGAAGAAGCCCACTGGAAGCTGTGAAATCTCTCATAGCCCGTTGTGTCTGGTGTGGAGATCCCTTTTTATTGAAGCCTCCTGGGAGTGGTTATCAGCTTTATGTCCCTTTCACATTTCCCTTGACTTCATCCTTTAGATCTTGTCTTGTCTTATCCTCCTTTTCTTTTCTCTCCTGGAATTGTTGATGGCTTTACGTTGGATTGGACTTGGTGTATTTTGTCATCAACAAAAATAAATTCATAAACTGACATGATTTCATATAATATATTAGATCTACTTTACGATGAAATTAGTTTTACAATCTACGTAGCACATCAAGTCACGTCAGTTTATGAATTTACTTTTGTGGGATTAATTTGTGACTAAAACATTTTTCTTGAAAAAAAAACTAGGTACATATGGCACCCACATGAAAATAATTTTTTTTTTTAATAGTGAACCCTACTTTTTTTCAAAAAAAAATTCAAAAAGATTGCACTAAGCTTCATATACACCCTAGTTACTATATGATTACTCTATATACATATATATATACATATATATATATGCGCACGCGCGCATCATATAGGGGAAGCTTCAGTTATCATAAAAAAAAATTATAAATAAAGCACGTATATATCTATAGATCATCCAACAATGATAAACAAAAGGGTCAACATATATATATAATGAGTGAATGATCTTATTATATTTATTGTTGTTCATATAAATTTTTTGAGCAACAATAAATACTTAATAAATATTACAGGAATCACTTCATATGTTATTTATTTTCTATGTCATGTTTTCGAATTCGGATAAGAACTTGAAGGATCTTGTGTTCTGTAAAAAAAAAACACATACTCGGCAAAAAAATCCCAACCCCTAGAGTCGCCATAGTAAAGAAAGCTTATGCCTATGAAATCCAATGAAGACTATCTCGACCGCCGCTGCAAGTTTTCTCTTGGGCCGTAGATTTGGGTAAGAACATGCCAGGAAGATGAATTGATTCACATTTCACACAGCTTGAGCTCATGAGTGTGCTGCTGCTGCTAGTATTGGGGCCCAAGGTCCAATTCTGTTTATTGGAGATTTGCATACTGATAATGTTGGGTTGATGAACAGAAAATTGCCATTGGACCGAAGTTTACAATTAATGTATCTTAATTGGAGTTAGTTTAGTTTATTATTATTATTATATTCTTATTTTATTCTTATTTTATTTTATTATTATTATTTTATTACTTTATTACTTTATTATTTTAAGTTGAAATAGCTACCATGTTATTGGGTAAGAAATAAAAATAAAGGTTCGTCCATTGGGCGTAAGTTGCAACGATTCTTGGGCTGGGCTCAGGCTTTCTAGGACTCGGTTTCCCACTACAAATTATTGATGGCCAAGGCCGTCTTTAGGTTATAGACGAATGGCGTTCCCTAAGCATTCAAAACTGAATAATAATCCATTTTTAAATTACTTTTCAATGTTTTCATCTCCAAAAAATTGATTTCACAAGAATATACTCTAAATCTATCAAGACCAAGTCAATCATTTTCTATGCTTTCTCATACAATTTTGGATTACAATTGGTAAATA
This sequence comes from Cyclocarya paliurus, assembly GCA_029856935.1. Classification (NCBI taxonomy): domain Eukaryota; kingdom Viridiplantae; phylum Streptophyta; class Magnoliopsida; order Fagales; family Juglandaceae; genus Cyclocarya; species Cyclocarya paliurus. The sequence goes on from CM056958.1 coordinate 16,052,089, forward strand.
CCTAACCTCTTAATACTCTTCAAAACCAAAGCTAACCCAATTTTTTAATCGATTTATGTTAGATACAGTCTTAAAGTGTGCAAATATCGTGTACTAGTTTTAAAAAAAATGGGATCTACTATTAAAAAAATAATTTTTATGTATGAACTCTAAATTAATATATTTTTTTCAAATGGATTGCGTGAGGTTACTACACTCTAAGACTGCAAATATTATTTCTTTATTTGATTTAAAGTATTTATCAAAATTACTTGTTATTTTTTTATGTGCATGCATGATGTTTGAGATCTAGTCACTTCTTATCTCTTTTTGGACTGAACCTAATTAACCACGTCTTCTTAGTTCTTTCTTATGTACCCATTATCCAAAAGGAATAAGTTCTTAGACACCCAGATAGAGTTTAAGTTATTTATTAGATCCCACAAAGGTATAATTTATGAGTCAAAAGAACAGGTCCCTGCACGGAAAGCTGGAGGATTTGCCCTTCCCTTTACTTTCCCAAACCAATTACCATCACGGAAAGCTGGAGGATTTGCCCTTCCCTTTACTTTCCCTCACCAATTACCATCCAACTAGAACATTCAACCCAAAAGAACATTCAACCCACACTTGAGGTACTGCTCTTAAATAAAAACATCATGTCCCCCTAGCCTAGAAGTTTGTTTTCATCTTGATTTTAGTTGTTTTTAATGATACTAGTGGATCGGATGTGACATTTGTTTAAGTGGTTTTTTAATTAATTTAACCACATGGCTTCGTTCTATTGTGTGTTTGGTTTGCTTTTTATAGATGATATTTCTATTTGATAAATATAGTTGTTATTTGTCGCTCTTCATATTGAATTTTATATCTCCAATCATACTGCTAGTTGATGTGTCACGTCTTAAGCGGCTTTTCATTTAAGAGAAATAATAATTATAATCGTGAATGTGCAAATGTCGTGCGATCATTTTGAAAAATATAAATAAATACGGAATCTACATGAAAAGAAATTAATTTTTTAATAGTAGATTTCACTCTTTTTCAAAACAATTACACGTTGCTTGTACACTCCACGGCTGTACATAGCATTACTCTTCATTTAAGTGGTCACCAATAAACATTGGATGAGATCTTCAATTTGGCTATGTTTATTGATAGCCGGTCTGTCAATAACCAAATTAGGAGCATTCAACCCACACTTCAAAAGCTAAAAAGCTATTATCCAAAAACATCATGTACCCACTAGCCTATGACGTTTTCTCAATGGAAACAAGACTAGAGCATCAATGCATAGTAACAACGGAAACGGCACAAAACCAAAACTCTTTTCTTAATTTCCTCATTAATGCCCTTAACTCGGTCAGAACTCAGTATATAATGGCATTCAAAGAGTACTCATTTCACTCAAGTCCTAAGGCACAAATCTACTCCTCAGTTGCAATGGAATTTCCCAAGCTCTTTCTAACCCTCCTCATCATTGAAGCTCTCTTCATCCCCCAAATGCAAGTCCAAGCAGCACCGACAAACTCAAACCTCTTCAGGGAATATATAGGAGCTGAGTTCAACAATGTCAAATTTACAGATGTTCCTATAAACCCAGGTGTTGAATTCCACTTCCTTCTCTCCTTTGCTATTGACTATGACACATCAGCTTCCCCCTCTCCTACCAATGGAAAATTCAACATTTTCTGGGACTCTCAGAATCTTAGCCCCTCCCAGGTTTCATCCATCAAGAGTGCCCATTCAAATGTCAAGGTTGGCTTGAGCGTAGGAGGAGATAGTGTAGCCAATGGCTTTGCTTTCTTCAGCCCCTCTTCAGTAGATTCCTGGGTGTCTCATGCTGTTTCATCACTTACAACGATCATAAAGCAGTATCATTTGGATGGAATTGACATTGACTATGAACACTTCAAAGGTGATCCTGATACCTTTGCAGAGTGCATCGGGCAGCTTATATCGACTCTGAAGAGGAATAAGGTAATCTCATTTGCTTCTATAGCTCCATTCGATGACGATCAAGTTCAGAAACATTACTTGGCACTCTGGAATAAATATGGGAACCAAATAGACTATGTCAACTTCCAGTTTTATGCATATGATAAGGGAACCACTGTGTCTCAATTTATGGACTATTTCCACACCCAAAGCTCCAATTACAAGGGTGGTAAGGTGTTGGCAAGCTTTATTAGTGATGGAAGTGGAGGGTTATCTCCACAAAATGGGTTCTTTACTGCCTGCAATAGGCTCAGGAGTCAGCAGCAACTTCATGGTATCTTTATCTGGTCTGCAGATGACTCCAAAGCAAACGGTTTCCGCTTTGAGAAGCAATCACAAGCACTTTTGGCATCTCCCCAGTAGTATTATCATCGAATTATTGTGTAAAATGAAGAAATATTGCGTGTGAATTAGATAAGTATTGGTTGTAGTACTACTTTCCTAGTATTGTTATTTGTCTGGACTCTAGTACATGCATATTTGTTGCCTACAAGTGCTTTTTCATTCGAGTTTTATCCTCCTACCGTGTCAGCCTGGTTATATATTTTATTTTCTTTTGAATTTATCATACGGTGTTTAGAGTTTTATTATAATATACTTGCATACGTTGACGTATATTTGTCCCACTGGGCAATTGCTCTAGCACGAGAGAGTAATACAAGATTACTTCATTAAAATCCCTCTCTTTTTCAAGTTTCAGGGTTCGGCGCATATATATATATATATATATATGGAGTTTTGGATTTTGGTTGTTGCTGTGTGAAGTTGGGGCTTGAATATATGAATATTTAAATCTTTGTTCACATAGGTTTATATTATTCATGTATATAGGTTGGATTTTTGTGGATGATGGGATTATTCATTTCGGTTTTAAACTAGTGCCCACCAAGTGTTTGGTTTTATGTCTCAACCAAACTACTTCATTCATTTTGTCATGATTTTACATGCATTCATGCTCATACATCATGTGCATTTAATGCATGAAAAGTTGAGACACATAGGAGTTGTTCATCATGTCTTTCTTAGTGTCTTCATCTCAACTCACATAAGTGGTATTTATTATCTTACAAGTCTTGTCAAATTAGTGACAAAAATGGGGAGTATTGGAGGAGTAGATTGATTTATTTTGGATATTGCGAAATTCAGGGGGAGTTTAAGTAAGCATGTTGGTTAATGAATTTGCTTGAAGGAGAGTTGAATGATTTTTTTTGGTATGTTTATGATAGTTTAATATTGAGGGGGAGAACTAATTATCATATTGAGGGAGAGAACTAAATTCTGGTATGTAAACATTACTTTAAAAACTTTTACTTGATGATTGATTTCATTTAAGTTAATTTTTATTGGGCATAATTTTGATGTTAGACTAGAACATATTTAGACTTTAAATTGTGTGAACTTTAATAGTACTAATCTTAGTCGCTGTTCTATGTCATTATTTTTTTTTCTTCTTAATTATTTGCTCGGAATTTCTACACGGCTTCTTGGTTTGCTGGTTATATTTTGGCAGGCCTATATTACATTCAATAAAATTTATTTTGTCACTAATCCGCCAAAGAAGAAGATTGTAGATGTAAGAAGTTGTCACCAATCCGCCAAATTGGAAGATTGTAGATGCAAGATTTTGGCTACGATTAGGTTACTAAGTTGATAAGTTTGGATAAGATTAGGTAACTAAAAGGATAGAGTTTGTCCTATCATTAAATTTGTAATTTTGGATGAATGTAAAATATTTATTAACTTTATTTATAACAATATTAAGTTTATCTAGAAGTCATAGAGTTTTTTTAGTTAAGCTAGTTACATGAAAATCGAGTCCAAAAGAATTTGCACTTCTCTAGAACAGAAGCTGAACTAGAATCAGTTACTGCAGTGAAGAGTTATCGCGAAAATGGGAGACGTCGTCGTGACAGATTCGATCTGTCAACAGAGTCCTACTGAACCTAAAACTGCTTTCAGATTGTTTATTTAAGGGATTCTACTGGTTAGGTTCTATAGAAATTCAAATCTAGATATTTTCTAGAACATTCTTCAATGCATATTTTGGTGAGAAAAACCTTCAGAGAATTTTCATATTGTTTATCTAAAAAAGTGTGATCATTCTCCATGTTGGAGATTGAGTGATCGTGATTCAGTCATTGGAGTTTCAGGATGGAAATCAATAGTTTGAAAATCGTCAGAAGTTTTGGCTGCTACTGCGGCAGAAGACAAACGAGTCGTTTGTCTGGTCAAGTTACAAAAGTTTTGTAATTGAGAATTACTTGTAATTGATTTTCAAATAATAAGATTGATTTTCTTGGGTTTGGCTACCCCATAGGATTTTACTTTCAAAGAGTTCTTTAAAAAATTTCCCTTCGATACCAATCTTGGTATTATGCAATTTATTTACTTTATGTTATTGCTTAATTAATAAATAATTACATGATTAACGACTAACTAATTTGTTGAGTATATTGGTAAATATTTCCGATGTGTTAAAATACAGGGGTACTTGGGTAATTTCAATGTCATTGCAACAACCTTAATCATTTTCCACGCACAAACATTGTGTGATCAACCAAGTATTTTCCACCATGGTTTGCCTTGGGAAAAAAAATTTGTAGAATAAAAAACAATACTATAAGAAGTTTGTTTAATTTAACAATGAAAGCTATAGTGGCTATCAAGGACAAACAACCGCTATGTATGTATGTATATATAATAGGTGAAAGCAACGTACAATGCACGTTTGCTTAGTTTATGTGTATATATATATTTTTTGTTAAGAACTAATTTTTTCTTAATAAGGATGTAATTTTTTTATTAATTAAATAATGACGTAATATTTATATAATTTATAAATAATTACACGTTGTAATATATTATAAAAAAAGAGTATTAATAGAAGCTATAACTTGATCGTATAAATAAACAATATCGTCCATAATTTTATAAAAGTTGTTTGAGATAATTTTAATTCTAGAATGACGATCCAACATTTTACTCATCTTGCATTGCCTCGTGTCAGTAAGCTTTCTCTTTTCTCTCTCTCTAAGATTCACATCTCTCTCCCTCTCACACGAAATTTCTTTCGAGTATATAGTTTTGAAAATGCAGTCCATGGTTTGTGGGTCCTGTGGATCTCTCCTGCGATTTTAGTTTGTAGTTGGTGCTGCGATTGTTGGGCATTTTTTTCATATTGGGATACACTGGTAAACTCACTGCCTTGTCCCTCATTGTTTCTCATCCACAAAATCCTTCCACTTCCTGACCAAAACAAAACCATCGCATTAAATCTTGAACAACTTTCTCCAACACTTGCACTATCATGTGCAAGATTAGAAACGAAAAAAATAAGAACATTTGTACATATTTCTCTTAAATTTTGGTCGTTCAAAACCTGACTAATAGCTTCACTAATCTCCGGACATCGCTTGATTAATGCTTTCGCAATCGATTCACATGCCTTCCTATATCAGTCTCCTAATTCAAAATAACAATGGATGAATAAATATTAGATAATCGTTATAATTCGAAGAGATTAATTTAAAAATACCAAGAAAAATCTGGTAGCATAATTTACCTTGAGTGCCTGAAATGTTATATCCATGTCTGCTAGACTTTGAAGCAATTCAACCAAAGAAGTTATATCCCTCCTCTTAAGAAGTTATAAACGGATGATATCACAGAAGTTCTTAAATGATTCAAAACCGCACGTACCAAATCTCCTACAATTACGACCAATATTATTCTTGGTTGATGAGGTAAACGTCTAATGAAAACAGAGAACGCATCAACAGCCAACAATGTCAGGCTCCATGGAATTACCGAACCCATGACTGTCACCAAATAGTTGTAAGATCAAAATGAGCAATGACAAAGTTAAGGAATCAAATAAAAATATTGCAGGGCAACATAGACATTATACGTGTAATAAAATTTCATAAATAATAGAAAATGGTGCTATATAAGACTTGAAGTTTATGGACAAGATAATGCAACAGATTTGGAACGTCGATGTCGAAAACTAAAATGTCTTTGATAAATGGATCATTTTGTTCAACTCTCGAGTCTAACCAAGTTCTACCCATTATACCAAGTCACCAAACCTAGCACAGTTAATGGATGAGACAAATGGGCCTTCCATTATCACATAGACTACATAAAGGATATAATAACTGTACACATAAAGTCTGATGAACAGATTTGTTTCTCAACTTTTTCAAATGTGAATTCCACTTCAAAGGGAACCTTTAGTAGATCATATTCTGACATAAAAAGTATCACATGTTAAGAATGATCTGTGCCATGTTACCTAGTTCTCTAGAACCATCTTTCTATATTTTTTCTAAAGCCTTATGCTCACCTATAAACATTCTGTACTATCAATAAAGTAAAGGCTCGAGAAAATCGACCACCAAGAGATAGCAAAAGAATTGAACAATATTAGTCACTGTCAATTTGAATGCCCTCCCAAGCAAAATCTCATGTTCCTTCAATAATCCATCCTTGATCAAAATCAGTTCCATCTGATCAAAAACAGACTTCCAATATAGCCCACTTTTGATGCTGACACATCTTGCTTTACTATTAAAGTGGGCTATTTTGATCCAATATTTTTCCTCATAAATGGCATCCTTATCATTTGGGCAATATTTTATTTTTCTTTGAATTGAACAGTTCTTATATGCCCAAGAATGACAAGAAATTTAAAAGTAAATTACACGTGTTGTTTACAAATAAAACTCTCACATCCCTGGTCCAATTAACTGAAAGGCAGTGTAATACAAACATTTTGATTATATGTGCCCCTCTTAGCGTACTTTGTATTTTAGCTAAGTTGGCATGAGATTCTGGCACATACACAAAAATAATGACCCCTTGCCTTCTTTCCTTTTCATAACAAGTAACAACATTCACGAATGGAAAGAAAAATGCTATTATGAATTAAATGCTCAAAACCTTGAGTCCTATTGATCTAAGAATATTTTTAGCAGATACTTAAGGAACTTTCCAAGTCCCAACTATAACCAGAGTCCCATGGTTGTCTTGTCATCAACTATATTGACTGATCTTCTCTGACCAAGAAAATATGTATTAAGAAGAGCTTCTATGCTAAATCTTCGCAAACTTCGATGAAACTACTTGAGCAATAAAAAAATGCATTATTTCAATTATTCCCTGCCAAGACCTGCAACCCTTTGATTTCTAGATAAAAGGTTTAATCTTATTTTGAGTAATCCTTTATGAACTAATATATCTCGTGGCAAGTATAAATCAGACGTATATACAACCTAGTTTAAAAACTACTCAAATGCACACCAGAATGAAAATGGTTCAAATTACAGTGCCATTTTTTGGGTAAGTAGCTAAATAGGCATTTCAATGAAAAATACTGAAGTGTGTGAAATGGAAGTACAGTCTTTCCAACCTTCATTCATAAAGTTCGGACTATAACTTCTCAAAATTCATATCACCTAATTTTAATTAATTGGACTTAACCGAACTAAGCCACATTCATAACCGAGAACTTTAATGGGCATTGAGAATCGATACACATTGGCACACAGTCAAGAATATAACATGTGTGCATACTAAACACAGGCAATTCCTGGAAATTACAAACACACATAAAACCAACAGCAGTAAAAATTAATGATATGAGATTGTTTCACTGACCGAGAAATCTTTCTTCTTATTCCCCTGGTGTGTCCCACCAGCATCATCCAAGCAATCCAGGCCACTGCTTCCTCCTCCGATCATTGAGAGAAATAGATTGGGTTGATCAAAGTGGGCATCTCTATCGCCTTGTGGGGTGAGATTTCCAAGTGGGTTTGTGGCATCGTGGAGTTGGAGTTGAACCACCGGAGACCGGTTGAGGACGGGATCTGAGAGAGGAACCGGAGAGAGAGACGAGAGAGGCAAGGGAACCTGCCTTTTACGGATCCTCATCGGTGCAAAGATAAGATCTTGATCTCTATTTCCACATCGATCTGAGAAGCAGGAAAAAGTTGAACTGGATTTTTGGAGATGGGTAAGGGAGGGCAGAAGAAAGTGATCTCTGTTACTTCTTTTTTTTCCTACTTTTTTTTTTTTACAGTTAACAGACGGATTTAGAGTAACGCGTTAACCTTAACGGGAAATAACAAAAAATCGTTAAACCAATATTTCTATTAGATAGCCATTTTTTATATATAAAGATATACAAAAAATCTTCACAATCTTTTACTATTCACTTATATTCTACACTTCACTTTTTTTTTAATTTTTTTTTTATCAAATATTTTTTATATGAATAGTGAATAAAAAATTTAAAATATTTTTTAAAAAATAAATTCAAAAAAAAATTTAAAAAAAATATTAAAAAATATTAAAAGGTGTGGAGTGTGGATTGTGGGTGAATAGTAGGAGGTTGTGTAGAAAACTCCTTTTAAAAAAAGATTTAATTTTTTTTATTAAATAATTTTTATATGAATAGTGAATAAAAAATTTGAAATAGTTTTAAAAAAATAAATTCAAAAAAAATTTAAAAAACATATTAAAAAATATGGAATGTGGAGTGTGGGTGAATAGTAGGAGGTTGTGTAGCAAAACCCAACCCATTATAGTGGGTTGAGCGTTGGTTACGAGATCCTTACGTTCATCCATGATGGTAAATAATAAACAAAATATAAATGAGAGAGACATACAAATACTACAACAAATAGCAATTTTTTAGACAAAAGTTATTCCCGTGAATTCTATTTGGTGGCAAATAATTATTATTTGCTACCAAATTCATGTGGTTAGAAAAAGTTGGTCTCAAATATTTATATTTGACCATTTTATTTATCACAGAGTTACAATATGTGAGGATAAAAGATTTTTTCTGCAACTTTCACATCATCAAAAAATGTTTGCAGATGATATTTTTTTACGGTGAGATATGCATTCATTTCGTGAGGAATTTGACTCATGAGAACAACTTACATTACCCACAACCGAACTTTGCATGGGAAACGTTTTTTTTTTAGAATTTCATCCCGATCTTGACTTACATTTATAACCTCAACTCCGTTAGAAAATTTTGCTCCCTAATGGGGATCTGCTAGCTAGCCCTAAAATTACTGTTGGACGTAATGGGTTATAGTCATTTGAGTTAAGGAGATCATGTGTTTTGATCAAATTTCTTATGGTGACATGGTACTCTATCTGAGAGTGGAATACTATTGTGAATGTGACAAAGGATTTACTTATTGTAATGTGGGTTTTCTTTTATTTATTACTATTGTTATCAGGTTACTTGTAGTCTTATTGTGCTTTGCTATATTCTTATCTGCTACTTACTCTTGCTTGTTTTAATGCATTTCTATTTTACTATAGTAAAAGCTATCTATAACATTAAACCGTAAGTGATATCAGAGCCAAACACCAAAGCAGCAATTGGTTCTGTTCTGCACATGTTATGAAAGTCATACAATTTGAGAGAACTTGGTTTAATTTTTACAAAAAGATGTGGAAAACAATGATGTCTTTAGTGATCACTTGATGCTAAGGGTTATGAGTTGATCAGTTTCTGGCTTAGTATGTTTTACCGAATTGAAGCAATTGGTTGGTAACCTTGTTCATCATATTAAGCTTGGGTTTTTGTTTCAAATTGATGGGCTCTACACTTCTTAGAATTAACTTATTTTTATTTCTTATTTCAAAAGGTTTCACTACAACAAAGACATGGATCATTGTCAATATGTATCAGGGTGTTTGATATGGATCATTGTCAATTGTCAATATTTTTATTTTTTTGTAAAATATGTATCAGCTTTCCGCATTGTCCATATTATACATGTTAAGAGTGCAATGGTTCATTGACTTCTAAATCCATTTGCCGCACCCAAAATGTTGTGATTATATACTTTTTTCGTTGACTGTTATAATTATTTATTTACATTTTTTTTGAACATTTTGGGCTCATTCTCCATCTCTTGGTTTTATAGATTTATATTCTTTTTCTGGAATTTTTAGTATTTACTGCGAATTATATTCGCAGCAAATAATTCTTTCCAAATTTCATCATTTGTGAGAACATCTATGGCAAATAGATATTATTAGCCGGTTTAAACATTTCCGGTGAATTATATATGTTAGAACTAAGTAATTTTAGCGAAATTAACACACGTAAAATAACTATTACTTGCAAAATTTTTAGAAAGAAATGATTTTTTCTAGTAAGGTAGCATCCAGGAAAAAACATTTATTGATGAACTTCCTATGCGGGAAAAAAGCGTTTCCCACCATATTGATTCTCTCAAATAGTCATTTTCAGCGACATCATGAGCCACAATAAACTTTTCTAGCACCAAAGGAATTCTGGTGTGACATATTACCCACGAAAATTCCATATATTTTTTACAACCACTATGTGCCGAAAATAATAGTATTTCAGATAAAAGTTTGACTCGTGGGTAATAGTAGTATATGCTGCTGGTTACTCTAGGGAATCAGCTACGAGTTGAAGTGACCGGAAAAGTCATTTCTAGCAAGATTTTTTATTATTTCAACAAAAGTAATCACAGAAAAAAAGATTTTTTATTGTAGTGAAATTTACATGATTCGACATAAAACTTACGTCTACGAGATGTTTTGAGGGCAATTAATCCACTATGTTTGGTTACTTATACAATCTCTCATTGCCTCACGTATCTCTCATTACAATAGATGTAGTACAATGGAAGTTGAGAATTAATTCTCATCTAGAGGAAGATGATGATGTCTCTAGAGTACCCAAGACAAGGGTAGAAGAAGCCCACTGGAAGCCGTGAAGTCTCTCATAGCCCGTTGTGTCTGGTATAGAGATCCCTTTTTATTGAAGCCTCTTGGGATTGGTTATCAGCTTTATCTCCCTTTCAAATGTCTCATTTATGTGTTTGACTTGATTTCCTCCTTCATCTCTTGTCTTGTCCTATCCTCCTCTTCTTTTCTCTCCTGGAACTGTTGATGGTTTTATGCTAGATTGGGCTTAGTGTATTTTGTCACCAACAAAAATAAATTCACAAATTGACATGATTTTATATAATATATTAGATTTACTTTACGATAAAATTAGTTTTATAATCTAACGTAACACATTAAGCTACGTTAGTTTGTGTTATTTTTGTGAGATCATTTTATGGCTTAAGCATTTCTCTTGAAAAAAAAAAGTTAGGTACATATGGCACTCACATGAAAATAATGTTTTTTTTATAGTAAACCCTACTTATTTTTTAAAAGATTTGCACTGAGCTTCTTGTACACCCTAGTACCATATGCTTACTCTATATATATATATATGTGTGTGTGTTTGTGCGCGCGCATCATATAACAGAAGCTACAATTATCATAAAACAAATTATAAATAAAGCACGTATATATTATGGATCATCCAACAAGGATAAGCAAAAGGGTCAATGATTCAAGAGATATAAATACAATGAGTGAATGATCTTATTATATTTATTGTTGTTCATATAAATTTTTCGAGCAACAATAAATACTTAATAAATATTACAGGAATCACTTCATATGTGTTGAGGGAAAATTAGTTGATTGGCATGTTCGTGTGAAAACATATGTAAAATTATGTTGTAACTAGTGTTGATGCATTAACACATGAAAAGAACTGAAGAGTGCTCAACACGACTCGAGCGGGCCCAACTAGCGCTCGAGCTAAGTCAGGCAGAGTACACCGCTCGACCATCGCTCGACTCAGCGCTCGAGGGAAATCAGGCAGAGTGCATCGCTCAACTCACCGCTCGACTCAGCGCTCGAGCGAACTCAGGCAGAGTCCACCGCTCGACCACCGCTCGATGTTCCGCTCAAGCGAAGTTGTGAATGTTAACCTGCGCTCGACTCACGCTCGACACTTCGCTCGAGCCAATGTTCAAGAAACTGAAATCTCATTGTTTTAAGCGTTGTGATCAATATGGGCTATAAATAGAACATCTTGTTCTATTTTTTGGGTGGAAAAACAGAGCATAAACCCTAGTTGCCTCCAAGAGCCATTGAGAGAACATTTTCCCCACCTTGTGAATCTCTCTTGGACAAACATATATCCACCACACTACACACAATATAAAACCTCATTTGAGTTCACCGAAGTGAACATGTTCATTGGCCGGAAGGTTTCCGGAGCTGCTGGTACTGCAGAGATCGAGAGGTTCTCGTGGGATGCTATAGAAAGGTCAGAGTTCCGACACTATATGCTTGTAGAGATCGAGTGGGTCATTCGTAGAGTTGCAGATTAAGTTTAGGAACTTCAAAGGTTTTGTAAGTGTAGCTAAATTGATTGTAATGATTAAATTTTTCTATAGTGGATTTGAGGTGGTGTCTTACACTTGGAGTGGTTTTGAATTTTGAAAAGATTCTTCAAATGAGTTTCCACTTCGTGAACAAATCTCTGTGTTGATTATTTGTATGATTTGTTTATTTGCTTGTTTGCTTGTCAATATTCTTAGTAGACGAGAAAAAATTGGACTACACCTATTCACCCCCCTCTAGGTATTTGTGTATGGTAGAACCACTGCTTTTTCAATATGTTATTTATTTTCTATGTCATGTTTTCGGATTCGGATAAGAACTTGAAGGATCTTGTGTTCTATAAAAAGCACATACTCGGCAAAAAAATCCCAACCCCTAGAGTTGCCATGGTAAAGAAAAGCTTATGCCTATGAAATCGAATGAAGGCTATCTCGACCGCCGCTACTAGTTTTCTCTTGGATCTTAGATTTGGGTAAGAAGATGCCAGGCAATTTGCCAAGTAGGCGAATTGATTCACATTTCACACAGCTTGAGCTCATGAGTGTGCTGCTGCTACTAGTATTGGGGCCCAAGGCCCAATTCGGTTGATTAGAGATGGAAAAAGCTAGGAATCCCGCTGGGGATCTCGCTCAGAGCTGCCGCTCTATTTTTTTTTTTTGTTAGTATTTTTTTAGTTAATGATTAAAAAAATATTATTTAATGATATTGCAAGTTTTTTTTAAAAAAAAAAAATTGGTCTAGCGGGAGCCCCTAAAGGTGGGTGTAGACCCACCCATTAGAGATTTGCACACTGATAATGTTGGGTTGACGAACAAAAAATTGCCATTGGACCTAAGTTTACAATTAATTTATCTTAATTGGAGTTAGTTTAGGCCTCGTTTTTACAATCATCCTCATTTTATTTCATCTCATCTAATCATTATAATTTTTCTAAATTACTACACAAAATAAAATAAACAATTTAATTTTTTTAAATTTCAAAACAAAAATTATATTAAAAAAATATTTTATAACAATATTTTATTTAATTTTCAATTTTTATGTCAACTCATCTCAACTTTTAATTTATTGTCGTTGGAGTAGACCGAAATGTTGATTTCAAAGACCACAACCGAGGCACTACACCTAACCATTTTGACACTTTTATTGGAGATTTTTATTTCCACTACCTCAGTGTACTTACTTAGAAAAGGTAAGCATATTACAATATATCTAAAATTGAAACAGCAAAATCGCAGCCGTGCATGTAGCTCAAGCACTGTTTTGTTTGGAATGTTGCTTGAGCAATTGTAGATTGGAGGTCTGTGAATCTTTTAGTGGGACGGTCCATCACTTGAGTGACCGAAAGGTAATAGATTTGATAATTTTTATCTATAACGAAACGTCAAAAAAGAAAATAAACAGAATGACAACTAATTTTATATTGCAACTCAGAAGAGGCCCCTCCTATAAGGGTTTTCTTTGTTGTAGAGAGAGAATAGTTTTTTTTAGAGGGAGGGTTTTTCACCTTTGATAGGTTAACTTGCCATCTGCATATGTATATGAGAAATCATGGGAAATGGTCCGTCCATTAAACCGAGAATAGTAGCCCTCCATTCACACCACGACATATAGGTAATTTATTGTGTTTATTTTACATCTGCATATACCTGATCATTGAATCCATTACACCCATTCTTCCTCACTCATATGTTGCCCTTTCTACTTCTTTCTGAGGAACCCCGACGGGCGCAATAGTATCATCACCCTAATTGTCTTGATGTTGAACTATGACAAATGCATATGTATCTGCAATTTCCTCCGATGACAAAAATCAATTTTCCTAGCAATTGAAGTCATAGTCGTCCATGGAATTATAGGCCAAGATGAATACCTTCTTGGTCTTTCAAACTCTTCTTCTTGTTGCGCTCCTGACACTCACTTCTTTTTCTTCAATCCAGAGCTCCCAGGAACCTAATTATGCTGAACAATTTCAAAGCCCAGCCCAACAAGACAAAGATTAGCTAGTCTCGATAAGAAGGAAAATCCATGAACACCCAAAGCTCCGTTTCGAAGAACACAACACCAGTGCTCTCATCCGCAGAGAACTCGAAAAGCTTGGCATCTATTACTCCTACCCACTTGCCAAAACCTGCATTTTTGCGCAGATTGGCTCAGGCTCTCCCCCTGTTGTCACTCTTCAAGCAGACATGGACGCCCTACCTTTGCAAGTAAATGAGCGATATCCAAAAATCCACTTTATTTCATTTGTTTGAGGCATTTTTTGTTTTACATGTAGGATTTTGCTAGTTCTGGATATATTTCATAGTGAATGTTGTGTAGGAGCTTGTTGATTAGGAGGATAAGAGCAAGATTGATGGTAAAATGCACAGGTGTGGACACGATGCTCACACGACAATGCTACTTGGAGCTGCTAAGTTGCTTAGTCAACAAAAAGACAAGCTCAAGGTTGGTTTGAAATCTGGTGGTCTGAAAATTTACTGAAGTGGTAACTTGCTTCGACGTCGGAATTAGATGGTGGTGGTGGAATCTTGGTCGATGGTCGACGGTGGTACTCAAGTCTTGGTCGGTGGGCGGCGGGCTTGGTGGGGCAGCAAGGAGGCGGACTAGAAGTACACGGAGACAAGAAAAGAAATCGTGAAACTTGAAAACCTGATTCTATGAATTGCTTATGATTATATGTGGTGAAGTCTAAAGAATTTATTGTGTTTTTTTCTACTGTCATTATGTAAATGGAGGGCTGCTATACTAACTTAACAGCCAGACTGCTCTACAACGAAACTGTATATATATATATTGACTTTGTTAGTTGAGTCAAATACTTTCCCTTATTATTATTATTATTATTATTATTATTATTATTATTATTATTATAAGTTGAAATAGCTGCCATGTTATTGGGTAAAAAAAAAAAAGGTTCTTTCATTGGGCGTAAGTTGCAACGATTCTTGGGCTGGGCTCAGGCTTTCTAGGACTCGGTTTCCCTACAAATTACTGATGGCCAAGCCGTCTTTAGGTTATAGACGAATGGCGTTCCCTAAGTATTCAAAACTGAATAATATCCATTTACAGATTTTTAAATTACTTTTCAATGTATTCATCTCCAAAAAATTGATTTCACAATAAATATACTCTGAATCTATCAAGACCAAGTCCATCCTTTTCTATGCTTTCTCATACAATTTTGGATTACAATTGGTAAATACCTAACCTCTTAATACTCTTCAAAATCAAAGCCAATTTTTTAATAGAGTAATATTAGATACAGTTTTAAAAGTGTAAATTTATACACAAGTTTTGAAAAAAAAATAGAGTCTACCGTTAAAAAAATAATTTTTACATATGAACCCTAAATTCATCTTTTTTTTTAAGAGATTGCGTGAGATTAGTGTACTCTAAGACTGCAAATATTATTTCTTTTTCTAATTTAAAATATTTATCAAAATTACTTGTTATCTTCTTTTATGTGCAAGCATGATGTTTGAGATCTAGTCACTTCTTATCTCTTTTTGGACTGAACCTAATTAACCACGTCTTTTTAGTTCTTTCTTATGTACCCGTTATCCAAAAGGAATATGTTCTGAGACACCCAGATAGAGTTAAGTATTTATTAGATCCCACGAAGGTATAATTTATGAGTCAAAAGAACAGGTCCCTGCACGGAAAGCTGGAGGATTTGCCCTTCCCTGTACTCTCCCTCGCCAATTACCATCCAATGAGATCTTCAATATGCGGGTTGTTTATTCGTATATAGCCAGTCTCTCAAAACCCAAAAGAGCATTCAACCCACACTTGAACTGCTCTTATATAAAAACATCATGTGCGCCCTAGCCTAGAAGTTTGTTTTCATCTTGATTTTAGTTGTTTTTAATCATGATACTAGTGGATCGGATGCGTGACATTTTTTTAATTGGTTTTTTAATTAATTATTAAACCACATGGCTTCGTTCTATTGTGTGTTTGGTTTGCTTTTTATAGATGATATTTCTATTTGATAAATATAATTGTTATTTGTTGCTCTTCATCTTGAATTTTACCATCTCCAATCATACTGCTAGTTGATGTGTCACGTCGACTTTTCATTTAAGGTCTGGTTTGGATACACAAAATAATCTCATCTTATCACATCTCATCATTATAATTTTTTCAAACTTTCATATAAAATATAATAAATAATTCAATTTTTTTAATTTTAAAATAAAAATAATATTATAATAATATTTTATTCAATTTTTAATAAAATATTTTATTTATTTTATCTGAACTGCGCAACCAAAAGAAGCCCAGTATAAACATTGGATAAGATCTTCAATTTGGCTATGTTTATTGATAGCCGGTCTGTCAAGAACCAAGTTAAGAGCATTCAACCCACACTTCAAAAGCTATTATCCGAAAACATCATGTCCCCACTAGCCTATGACGTTTTCTCAATGGAAACAAAACTAGAGCATCAATGCATAGTAACAACGGAAACGGCACAAAACCAAAACTCTTTTCTTAATTTCCTCATTAATGCCCTTAACTCGGTCAGAACTCAGTATATAATGGCATGCGAAGAGTATTCATTTCACTCAAATCCTAAGGCACAAATCTACTCCTCAGTTGCAATGGGATTTCCCAAGCTCTTTTTAACCCTTCTCATCATTGAAGCTCTCTTCATCCCCCAAATGCAAGTCCAAGCAGCACCCACAAACTCAAACCTCTTCAGGGAATATATAGGAGCTGAGTTCAACAATGTCAAATTTACAAATGTTCCTATAAACCCAGGTGTTGAATTCCACTTCCTTCTCTCCTTTGCTATTGACTATGACACATCAGCTTCCCCCTCTCCTACCAATGGAAAATTCAACATTTTCTGGGACTCTCAGAATCTTAGCCCCTCCCAGGTTTCATCCATCAAGAGTGCCCATTCAAATGTCAAGGTTGGCTTGAGCGTAGGAGGAGATAGTGTAGCCAATGGCTTTGCTTTCTTCAGCCCCTCTTCAGTAGATTCCTGGGTGTCTAATGCTGTTTCATCACTTACAACGATCATAAAGCAGTATCATTTGGATGGAATTGACATTGACTATGAACACTTCAAAGGTGATCCAGATACCTTTGCAGAGTGCATCGGGCAGCTTATATCGACTCTGAAGAGGAATAAGGTAATCTCATTTGCTTCTATAGCTCCATTCGATGACGATCAAGTTCAGAAACATTACTTGGCACTCTGGAATAAATATGGGAACCAAATAGACTATGTCAACTTCCAGTTTTATGCATATGATAAGGGAACCACTGTGTCTCAATTTATGGACTATTTCCACACCCAAAGCTCCAATTACAAGGGTGGTAAGGTGTTGGCAAGCTTTATTAGTGATGGAAGTGGAGGGTTATCCCCACAAAATGGGTTCTTTACTGCCTGCAATAGGCTCAGGAGTCAGCAGCAACTTCATGGTATCTTCATCTGGTCTGCAGATGACTCCAAGGCAAACGGTTTTCGCTTTGAGAAGCAATCACAAGCACTTTTGGCAGCTCCCCAGTAGTATTATCATCGAATTTTTGTGTAAAATGAAGAAATATTGCGTGTGAATTAGATAAGTATTGCTTGTACTACTATACTAGTACTGTTATTTGTGTGGTACATGCATATTTGCTGCCTATTAAGTATGCGAGTGCTTTTTCATTTGAGTTTTATCCTCCTACTGTGTCAGCCTATTATATTTTTTTTTCTTTTGAATTTATCATACGGTGTTTATAGTTTTATTATAACATACTTGCATACGTCGACGTATATTCATCTCAATACCACATAGGAAAGACATATAAACCTGCAAGTAATGTTTTAAGCACTGTTGTGCCAAACTAGTACTGCCGCTCCATCCAACTTTTTTTTTTGGATCAGTAATCAAGGTATTTATTCATAAGAGTAGGGTATACGGGGACTGTACATGAGAAATATCTAACTAGAGTTTACAGCTGATAGTTAGTCATGGACATTCGGTCCGTTACATATTATGGCCCTCGTCCATGAGAACAATATTTTAAAGAAAAAAACTTTTAGCTCCTGTATTGTCTTCTCACAGTTTTCGAAGTTTCTATTATCTCGTTCCCACCATATACACCAACACATGCAGATAGGGATCATTTTCTAGATTGCTGCGACTTGTGAATTACCACGGAAACCTCTCCAGCTAACTAGAAAATCCACCAAACTAAAAGGCATAACCCATGATAAACCAAGTCCTGAGAAAAAATAGTCCCACATGTTCCTCGCCCCATCCAACTTTTAAAAGATTGAGAAGGGTCCCCATGGGGCAATTGATCAAGCACAAGAGAGCAATACAAGAACGTATCAAATTTAAGGTGGAAAATCATTCAACATAGGGAAAAACCATTAGGCAAATCTACCTCTTTAAACCAGATCATCCTCCCCTATTTTCCTTCTTTCCTTTGGACTTTTCTCTTCCTCTTTCCCCAAGTTTTCATTTTTTTTCTCTCTCTTTAGAACAGTGGAGGCTAGATCTACGACTTTCAGTCGATCATAAACCTACACACACTCTAGCCATTGCCCTTCCATCACCCATCTTTTACAATCAAGGAGCCATTGCCAATGGAGCATGTGATTGGCAAGTGTAATCATCTATTTCTCTTGGATGGTCACCAACTTGTTCTTCATCAGTTTTTTTTATTTTATTCATCCATCTCCTTTCCCTTTTGATTAGAAGACGAGAACCCCCCAATCCGCCACTGTCCACCAATCTTGAACCACCATGCACCCTCTTGTCGGCTTGCTCATTTATCTATCCACCATCTCGCTCCACCTGACTAGCCCTATAATCAGTGCAATTGGACCACACAGTGCTTACCCCAAGGACATGGGGAATAAGCTAGGCCCCAAAAAAAAAAAAAAAAAAATCTACACGAATACTTTGAAGCAGTTGCAATCCCACAATGGGATTACATAAAAAATTAATCTTTTATATCGTCTCTCTTCAACTTAGGCGTCGTTTATTTTTACAGCTAAGATAAGATGAGATGAGATTAAAATTAAAAATTAAATAAAATATTATTAAAATATATTTTTTAATATTATGTTTATTTTAAAATTTGAAAAAGTTATATTGTTTATTTTATTTTGTGTGTGAATTTAAAAAAGTTGTAGTGATTAGATAAGATGAGTTGAGAGGAGTTGAATTATTTATTTTTCTTTAGTCGAGGAACATAAGCTCCAATCAAAATTTTTGGCTCTATTGCATGTGCTTTAATTTTATTCATGGACTTATATATTTGTTATAACTAGGTGTTGTAGGCCTACAAGCTTTGATGAGAATTGCTTGATTGATCATTCGATATTGTAAGGAGGCATCACTTTGAACAGCATTTGGAAATTTGATATGAAAAGTATATACAGACGAAAGAAAGGAGGTCAAAGAAACTCTTGTAACTCATTAATCTACCATTGGACATTTGAATCATTTCTCTTAATGTACACCCAGTGGATTATTTGATCCATATCGATGGATTATTTGGAAAATAAAAGTATTTCATCTCATCTCATTATATCATTACATTTTTTTCAAATTTCCACACAAAATATAATAAACAATTCTATTTTTTCAAATCCTGAAATAATAATAATATTAAAAAATAATATTTTAACAATATTTTATTCAACTTTCATCTCAACTCATTAGGTAAACGGCACCAAAATGAACAGTAGATTTTGAACAAATAGATTTTTACTCTTGTTTGTGTTCTCTCTATGCTTTACAACAATAGAGAAAGTGATAAAAATATAAATTAAATGATCAAATTTACCTCGTTCCTTTCTCTTAAACTTTTAGAAAAAAGTGGAGATTTTTACTAGAAGTAGTTCCTTCGTCAAAGGTAAACCTTACCGTACCCTATCTTTATCTGCAGCTGTGCCCCAGGACAAGTTCAGATGTTGCCCAGTTACTGAAGCATTCATCTATTCATCCAATATGCAACCGATTGCTTACAAGATATAAGAGAATACATAAACAAGAGAGCGTCCAAAGAAGATTAGCCATATGTCCAGCAATTATGGAAGTAAGGTTTAACATACGCTAAAAAGTAGGATCACATTAAGAATCACTCGAAACAAAATCAACGGCAGTACGTAGTTATTTCATACATGATGTGTAAATCTAAAACACACAGAAATTCGTACACTTTTCGACAATTTTAAGATCCAAAATCCTTGGGAACTGATAAAACTAAAACTCACTTGAACTACCACGTCTTCTGTACAAAGTAGAACTCGCGATGCTTTATGCAGTTTGTTTGCAGAACTGATCCACAAAGGAAAGCTCTACAAAGATTTTCTGCACTATAAAATAGAAGCAGAGTTTCTCTTTGGATTTTGTGGTTATCAATCAAACAAGCGACATATTGTGCAATGAGATGCTGGGTCTCATTTTATGGATAATAGAATCAAGATAACGGCCTATCTACTTTAATATAGTGAACAACAAACTAATGGAACGTAGCCGAAACCAGAGTACAATCTCAAATCAGTTACCTACCCTCAGACTTGACCAGCTGTGAGAACACCCTACTCATCGATACACCTGAAAGATCATCCACGGGTGACTCTCCAAACTGAGTAGCAGAAACATTAGTACTGCTATCACCAAAATAGTTCACTTGCGGAGAGAGTTCACCGATCATATTGGTACTGTTTTCCTCGGGATCACCATCAGTAACTGCCTCTTGAAGTTGAAGAGCGTATTCGAGATTCCATAAGACATCTCCCATAGAGGGCCTGTCAACACCAAAGTCAGCCAAACATTTCTCAGCAGTCTCTCCAAACTTCCTTAGAGAATCTGGTCTGATTTTTCCCGCAAGAGTAGAATCTATTATTTGTTCCAACTGCCCTCTCTTTTGCCATTTCATTGCCCATTCAGCTAAGTTCACCATTTCTCTTGAAAGGGATGGATCTATAACAGGTCTGGCACAAAGAACTTCAAACAAAACCACACCAAACGAGTATATATCTGACTTCTCCGTCAGTTGTTGCCTTCTGAAATATTCTGGATCAAGATATCCAAAACTTCCTTTCACTGCTGTACTGACATGGGTCTGGTCAATTTCAGGCCCCGTCTTTGAGAGCCCAAAATCAGCAACTTTGGCCATCAGATTCTCATCAAGCAAGATATTAGCAGACTTTACATCACGGTGAATAACTGCTTTTGCATATCCTGTGTGAAGGTAATGGAGTCCCCTGGCTGCTCCAATGCATATCTCGAGCCTCTGCTTCCAACTCAAATTGGGAAGACCTGAGCCGTAAAGATGACTCTTGAGTGTTCCATTCTCCATATATTCATAAACGAGAATCATCTCATTCTTTTCATCACAGTACCCTATCAATGAAACAAGATGGCGATGGCGGAACTGAGATAGCATCTCAATTTCAGTTTGAAACTCTGCAAGTCCCTGTTGGGACCGAGGATTTCCTCTCTTAACTGCCACTTTTGTACCATCACTTAAGACTCCCTTGTAAACTTTCCCGAAACCACCAATCCCAATAACCCAACTCTCATCGAAGTTGTTTGCAGCCTCTTGAACTGCTGCAAAAGGAATGCGATAGCGATAGTTAAAAATGGCACTAGCAGTTGTTCCATTAGAATATTTACTGCCCATGGATTGGGAATTTCCTCCATTGATGGAAAACGGAATCCACATTTTTGATTCTCTTTGACATGCCAGTCGTCTTCTTTTTCTGTGTAACATAAAGAAAACCACACCTAATATCACTGCTATGAAGGCTCCAATGCTTATACCCACTATGACACCCACATTTTTCTTTGAACTTGAATCTGAAGAAATAGTCAGAGAGTCCGCTGCACTCAGACTGCCCATTGAATTGTTCATTTTCATTATCTCCAGCCCATTTAGGATGGCGTTGGGGTAAGTACCATGTAGAGTAGATGGACCAATACTTACACGGAGCTTATTGCTAACAGCTGAAACCGTGACAAAATCCATATAATATGCAGCAGCCAAGACGTTTACCAAATAAGTACTCAGATCAAGATCTTTCATAACAATCCATGAGTCAATGTAAACATTGAAGTACAGATCGTTAAGAACTTTACTCAAAATATCACAAAAGTGAAACCGAACAAGGTACTGAAAGCCCGGATCCACATTGAACTCCCAGGACACATTGAAATTGCTGCTGGGATCATCCAATGAGTTCATAACTGTGGCAGTACCATAGACAGCGTTTGGAGCTATATCCTGCGTTGCCCCGCCCTTAACGTACTTAACAGCTCTTATATTTGAGAGATTTGTGGCCAAGTTCTCCTGAACCAAAAAACTTTGATCTGGAATCCAAGTTCGCCAAAGTGTATCATTATCAAATGTGACTTTTGGCCCACCCATGTTCACTCTCCAGACCGTCTCAAGTGCAAGAGGCAACAACCCTTGGAACTGTGCTGGTGGATTCTCAGTGCTGGCACCGTCGGTGATCAGCCAATCAGGGACTGAAACCACTTCTATAGCATTTAAGAAAGCGATTGAATTGCTCGATGGGGTGAAGGTGATTTCAATGTTGTTTGATGTCACATTTAAGGAATATTCTTTCAAAATAGAAGTGCTTTCCACGCCGAAATCGCTAAGAAGGACATGGCTTTGAGTAGAAACAGAAAATTTTGCAGCACTCATATTGTAACCAGTATATATGAATGGGTAGAAATAGAGGCGGATCCAGTGTCTCCCAGTCTGACGGATTGAGAACGTGTATGTTGAGGATCCGGTAAAGACTCTTGCTGTCTGATACAGCTGTGAATCTTCTGAGGAAGTGATTGATTTCAAAGTGGTTTTGGCAAGAATATCTTTAGGGGTCGAGAGCAAGTTTGAAGCCAAGTTATCGGCAATGAATACACGGTCACCAACTGAAGTATTGGTGGAGGATCCACAGTCTATAAGGTAACTGTCTACAGGATTAAATCCACTAGAAAAGCATACCAAGCACAAATTTGATAAAACCCACATTAACAACGCAGGTTTTCTAGAACCCAACATCATAAAGGCTGGAGATTTATTGTAGAATAGAGAGAGAGAGATTGTCTTTAAGCTAGGTTGGAAATGAAAGCACTAACACAAAAGAAATTACTGAAAAAACCCTTGGAATAAACTGAATAAGGGATAGAAAAGTTGGCACCTTTTGGATCAGATGTGTGATCCCAGAGAAGATAGCAAATCTGAGTTACCCTGTTGGAGTTCTGAAAGGGTTTTGATGCAAAAAAGATTAACAGACAAATCTTGCTCACAAATCTTGCAGGCACCAGCTGGTATGAACTCGTTGACAATTTCAAATATTAACTGGCTTTTAGATTCTTTAATGCAGTAAACTCATGGAAACAAATCGAGTAGAAGAGGTTGGAACGAGATTGAATATGAGGAAACCGGCAAACAAGAGCATGTTGAACTTGTAATGGTGGTGGAACGGTGCTGGATGAATCTGATCTGTTTTGGGGAGAAAATAAAACAACCAACTTCCAAGACAGAATTTGCAGCAAAGAATTTAATGCTGAGGGATGCCTATAGGCTATGGTTATGGGTAGGAAGGAAAAGTAACAGTTGGCTTTCACTCATTTAAATGCTGCTGGTTTGGATTTGGTATACATCCGAATAAAATTCATCATCGACGGCTGTTTTCCATAGTGTTCATGCTCACCAGTGGCCCTCCCAACCCTCCCTCCCACAAGCTGGCATTAAAAGGTTAATTTTTTATTTTTTTTTTTAAATTTTATACATTTGGAGAGGATCTTCGAACTCAAGACCTGCTTTTGAAAACAGAAAATTTATGTTAATCAGACACATGTATTTGACATTAATTTTAAAATAGGTAATCTTTGTATAAATTTTTTATAAAAAATATATAATTTATCGAAAAAATTGAAGTGTTTTTCATGGTGAGTATAATTTTTCAAACCTTCTGCGATTTTCACATCCTCAACACGCACAGATCATTTTCCTTATCCTAAATATATCGCATCAATACATACTAAAAATAAAAATAAAGAATAATATTGCTATCAATCGAAATAACCATCTATTCTTGTGACACCAACTTTGGAGACGTGGTGCCGTAGTGGTTTCTTCGCGAAACCCAGAAAAGGGATCTTCCTATATATGCCTTGAAATTTTAAACATGAAGCGTATCATTTTCCTTGACAGGGACAGGAAGGGATTGCTGGCAGCAAGTAATATCTGTGGAGTTGAGTGGAATTGAAGTTGAATTAAGATGAGGTGAAAATTAAAAGTTAAATAAAATATTATATAAATATTATTTTTAATATTAATATTATTTAAAAATTTTAAAAAGTTAATTATTTATTATATTTTATATAAAAATTTTAAAAAATTATATAATAATAAAACGTGATAAAATAAAATACTTTTACTATAAGGACCTTAGTATCACGTCGAGTTGAGTGGAGATGGGCTCCTCTCGAACTTACTTAGCTTATATTAGGATGTAACCTTTGAATTGACATTTGGGACACGTTTGCAAGTGGAAATTTCTCTTAAAAATTATATGCTGAGAGATATTTTATTTTTGGGTTTTGCTATTCATCCTCCCCACATTCCACACTCCACAATTTTTAATATTTTTTAATATTTTTTAAAATTTTTTTTTGAATTTATTTTTTTAAAACTATTTATAATTTTTTATTCACTATTCATATAAAAATATATTTGATAAAAAAAATTAAAAAAAAGATGGAGTGTGGAGTGTGATGTGAATAGTAGGAGGTTGAGTCGAATTTTTGTTTATTTTTTGGACTTACTTAAGGACACGTCTAGCGATTACTGCTGCTGGTGGTTGGCGGCAGCTAAGCAGTTCTTTTTTTTCTTTTTTTTTTAAATGAAGGAGGTGTGCATGTGCATGGGACAGCTGGCATCTGGTCTCAAAATATTTGTAAAAATTTTTTATATTTTTTTATTATTTATTTATATTCTATACACCATATTTTTTTTAATTTTTTTATCAAATATTTATTATATAAATTGTGAATAAAAAATTTGAAATAGTTTAAAATAAATAAATAAATAAATAAATTATAAAAATTATAAAATATGAAGTATAATAAAAATTGTATAGCAAAACCTAAATACTTGACGGCCGGAAATGGCGGCAAAGGCAAAGCCTTAAGCATTATATAATGTTTAATTATTCAGCCGTAGGGGTGACGCACACATAAAACAAACCTCTAAATTTGTTGGGGGAGGAGGCAAAAGCAAAGAATTCCTAAAGATGTGTGAATCCAATTATCCAATGACAACAAAAACCACATTCAAATATAAATATGGGGAAACATAATGATTTGATTACTTTATATTTTATACCATGAGACTCAGCAGCATCTGCCCCTCCCATCTCTTGGTCGATCGTGATATTCAATTACCACAAAAAAAAGGTCAAAATGATCCTTTTAAATGATCTTATTCTTGGGTTTAGAGAAAAAAAAAATTGGGTTAATTATATAATTTTATTTTTTTTATGTCGGAAAACCTCTTTAAAGCAAGATCATTCGGATCTACCTCTACAGAGTAAATATTGATATTGTACACCGTACTTTCAAAAATTTTCATACACAGAAATAATTAAATTGTTGACTTTTCACTAGGAAATATGGTTCTAAAAATTTTTTTACACTTATGAAGTGTTGAACCTTGGATTTTAAAGGGAGTGATACCCAATACCAATTATATAATTAGTGTTTGAATTTTAGTTTGCTTGCAAACCATTTTCTTGAATTCACACATATATCCAATTTTTGTTATAAAAAATTGAAAACAATGTAGGATTTGCAAATGGGCTAGAATTTATAGGCTGATTTTATAATTAGTCTAAAAAATTCACACATTTATTCTACTTCTGTTTTCTAATTTTATTTAAAGTTTATATACGAGACACTCCAATCCTCCTCTTTTATTATTATTTTTTTATGGGGTGGTATTATATAACTAAAAATATTACGTTTCATTTATTAATAATCATAAATGTCAAAAATATGATAATTAATACGATGATAAATAGTATTTTTCTTTTATTAGTGTATGTATTTCTTAGGCAAAATCCCTCGTTGAGATACTTATTCTTAGCCATGAAAATGGAATTTAGTAGTTTTCTTAAGGAACAATTAATAGGGTAAAGAAATATACTAGAAAAGGCAATAAGGGATTTTTGGAGGTTAGGGGGTCATGACACCTTTAGAATCAAGCTCTCTAATATAGACTACTAACTCAATGCTAGTATCCATCCTAAGTTTTATTATTATCAGTTGCATATATTAAAACACATTTTCGTGACTCAAAGTTTCTGTAATTTAAATCGTCAGTTGCTTAACATTATATCACATGAATAAGTGTGATTTAACAACATTTTCTCAAGAAATTAACAAACTAGTTTCAATTTTCTAACTACTTTGTAATATTTAAAAAAAAAAATTGAAACCTTCAAACGTGCATATATGCCTTTTTGTTGGGTAGATGAGTATACGTGCAAGCCATTTGCAAGTGAAACGAAAACTATACAAACAAGCAAAAAAGTTCTCCTTGCAAATCGAATTACATAAAGGGTTGACAAAAAAGGGTTAAGATTCCAAGACAACTCACATACAGCAAATCTTTGTTGTTGGAACGTCGGTCTTTGAAAGTATATATTTGCTAATGTCAAGCTCTCCACCTCCCTCGCCCTATCATCACATGCAAGTTACACCAAATAAAGGCTAATGCTCTGTTTAAATACAGAAATTTTTTTATTTTATCTCATTTTATAAATTTTTTAAATTTTTACATAAAATATAATAAAAAGTTTAATTTTTTCAAATTCTAAAAAATATATATATTAAAAAATAATATTCAAATAATATTTTATTCAACTTTTAACTTTTATCTAAAACTTTCTCATCTCACCTCTCTATCGAAATGGAGCCTTAAGTAAATCACTCAACAAAATAATCTCTAATTCTTTGTTTGAATTAGATTCAAAATAACCATAAGTGTGCATTTGATTGGTGGAATAGAGGGGTCGAACGAAATAGTTATTTTCAAATATTATTTTTTAGTTATTCTTTCATGAAAATTAATAGTTATTTCATGAGAATAATCTTTATTATTATTATTAACGAGAGAACATCTCCAAAGCAAAACTTTTTGGATTCACTCCTACATAATAAATCTCAGTCACTTGCACTGCATGCACCCTCAAATGGAGAATAGCCAGTATTTGACATGAGGAATAGCAATGACATTAATGTAAAATTCATGAGAAGATGTTTCACTATTTAAAAATAAATAAATAAATTGTGGTGGCCGGCCACCACCATCAAATTTTAAATTTTTTATTTTAAATTCAAACTTACAATAATAATAATAATAATAATAATGGCATTTTTGTAAAAAAAAAAGTTGTGAAGTTTAGATATTTTGTACATTTTAGCTTTAATTCTATCGAAATATTCATCTTTTTGTCATAAAAAAAAAAGAGTAAAAATTTCCATTTCGTGAATTAAATATTATAAATCCAATGTATTGCCTCTATTTATCTTTTTAAATGAATTTAGTCATCGAGTGTGTGACATGTTCTCCTACTTTGTTTACATATGAATTATATGTCAAGTTACTGACATTCAGCAAAATATTGGGCATGAAAATGAAGTCAGAGTCCAATAGTAATTATATAAAATACAGAAATTTGGATGCTTCCCAAGAGCCATCCATGTATGGAGTGGATATAGATGAGGCATGTGAAGGGTGTTTACATTTTTTTTTGGGGAATATAGCTTGGACATATAGGCCGAAAATGCTGAAAATTAGGCCTAAATTCATAGAATGTGGCCCACTTGTAAAAGGACGTTGGGCCCTAGAAAATGATGACCTGGTTTCTTGTGGCAACTTGGGCTAATGTAAATTAACATGTACATCTGTTCTTCGAGAAATAAAAAGGCCCTGCATACGGAGGCCTAGAGCTAAAAAATAGGCTCGACAGACTAAATAATAAAAATTATCAATTATCAAATCGGTGTCTACACCGCACCTAATTTAGTATTGATATGATATATTTTGATTTAAAATATAAATTTTAAAATTTCAATCATATAAATTAAATTTTATCATTCAAGTAACGTGAATAATATGTTCTACATACCGACTTGATAATAAAAATAACTCTTAATTAAAAGCATTAATCCTAATATTATTTTCCATTTAGAAATGTAGTATCGATAATGATTAAGTTCTTTTTCACGCGTCATTTTTTACAATCTTTAATTATTATAGATTTAATGCTTTACACTTTAAACCATCAAGATTATTATATTGTGATATCAAAGTATTGGAAAGATATAATTTAGAGCCGGTTTGGATTGAGATATGCTCCAAATCCAAACAGGACCTTACATATTCCATATAAGCATTATGTCGGCTATCTATATTCACCAGCTGTCTAAATTGGATGATGATGCTATTTCCCAACTAGTTGCATGTCTCTCTCTTTTTTATGCCTCCCAAGTATAGGAGGTGTCTAGTTGTTTTTAAGGGAGAGTCATAAAGTCAATTTCACAAGAAATATGGTAATCAAAGAACTTGATTCCAACGCAAACACTATGAGTATGCTTCTTTTTAGAAAAGAATAAAGTTATGTTTGGGGCAAAGATGAGATTTTTCATCTCTATTTCTATCTTTATCTTATCTCATCATTACAACTTTTTCAAATTTCTATATAAAATATAATAAACAATTCAACTTTTTCAAATCTCAATTCAATTTTTCAAATTTCAATATTTTAAATTAATATTTTAAACTTTTATCTTAACACTATTCACAAAATTTTTAAAAATTCTCATCTTATCTCTTATAGGATGTAATGGTCTGACCTAATTTTAAAAAGAACTCAGAGAGATGTATACGTATGTATGCATGGAAATTATTTATCAAATAAAACTATTTTACCAGTTTCAAGTTGCTCACTCAAATTTCTAAGAAAATGTAGGTTTTGGATCAGCAATAATATATGTAAAATCAAGCTAAATGCAAAATTTGATGTCTAAAAAACAATTAATCAAACACCTAAACTACGGATTCCTTTTTCTTTGGCTGGTTTCGAAATAGGTTCCAATTCCCCCAATTACTTCAAACACAATTTCGGTCGAGAAACAATGTTCGGATGATTTGTAAATATCATGCAATGCTCAGATCATGCTAAAGCCTCTAATAAATTAATAAACAATTTAATTGAAATGGACTCTATTGAAGTAGGTTTTTTGTACAATCTAAGCATTCATTGTGCCTTTGTGTTAACAATGAATCATAAATCAACCCGAATGTAGAGCTTCGGGCGTTATTATTGGGATTACGTAAATGTCCTGATTTGGGTGTTGACAATATTATTTTGGAACTTGATTCCTTATTGGTGGTCAATTGGTTGAAAGATGAGAAGTGTAGCTTATAGTATCTGGAGGACTTTTGGGATGAAATTCTTGGGATTTTATCAAGATTTAAATTTCCAGTTCCAACATGTTTTTAGGAAAGGAAATATGGCGGTATATTTTTTTGGTTAGGATGGGAAGTAGTGGATGTAATGACGAATGGTTGTCACAAGAAAACATACCAAATTTGCTTAAGGGCATTATTAGGACTGATCGTAGCAGCTTACCTTATTTGCGTAAGTCTAAGACAATTGGTTGAGGTTATTTGAGTTGGCTTTTGTGATTTCATATGAATTTTATTTTTTGGAATTTTCAGTTATGTATAAGATATTCCTCTATCAAAAATGAGGGTTTTAATAAAATGGAGAGGGGTTCGCTCGTGGATAGGTGAACCTCGACTCTTCTTAAAAAAAAAAATTTGAAAACTTACTTTAAAACTCATGCAAAGATTGTTTTGCAAATCCATAGATACAAGAAATGAACCCATCAAAACTCAGCCCAACCCAAGTGTTTCCAAGCTTAGGTATAAAAGATTACTCAAGCATAATGTATTGAAAAAGCATTTTTCTATTAAAACGCAGTAACTGAAAACAAAATAGATGAACACTGAAAATCTCCTTCTGAACCTCCAATTCTCGCCCCCTTATCCTTGGTCCTTCTGATTCTCCTCGTTTCATGCTTGTTCCTCGCACCCTCTGTTACGTGTGTAACCAACCCCACTGCCTAGACCACCGAATATTCCATTCCTTCCTTATTGTTGTGTGCTTCCTTACTCCATTGTGATCTGTGATGGTATAGAGGTGTGCGGTAGAAGAGAGGAAATAGGTTAGACTGAGAATAAAATCTCTAGGGTTCTGATTTCACACAGGCATACAGGTTGTGACACGTCCATCTACTTAAAATAAATATACACTTCCCATTCTGCTATACCATGACTTCAATAGTCTTTTTTTCAAATAAATGTATAAATAAGCATGTAGTAGGTATTCTATTTATTTATTTGCTCAATTAACATGCTCAACATTATTATATCCTCATCATCGCCGCCTACCAAGTGATGCATAAGTTACGTTCGGTCTAAATCTTGCAACCAAGTGACACCTAGGTGCACCTTGGCCAAACACTAGGTTGCAACCATGGTTTTATTTTTCATTTATTTTACACGTGTCAATTTTTCAGTTGGACTAACGCGGCATATTTAACATACCATTGACATCTTACTAACAAAATAATCAAAGTTAAAGTATATGGAGCAAAAAGTTCGAAATTAGAGTATAGAGACCAATTTATCCGGAAGTCAAATTACATAGAATATTTTAGTATTTAACCCTAAAATGTAAAGTAAAATCATGGGTGGTATAAACTTCATGCAATTTCTCACCCATATCCATTTTTTCCCTCTCTTCATTCCTTTGCAATTATCATCATTTTGTTATTTGATAAATAGATTCAAGTCCTTTTTAACAAAGTGGGTTTGAGGTAATTTCATCCTTCATCTTTAAAATGCTCATAAATCAATCCTCAAGTTGAGGAGATCATTGATCCCTACCTTAATAGAAATAACATAAATATTAGTTTTATAGAAATGAAAAAAGAAAAACCACAAAGTATAATGTTTTTCTTGATGTGATAAAGATGTTGGTAAATTTTAGTGGTGAAATTGAAGATGCAAAGTTTTGTGTTATTATTGATGAGGCATGACATGAGTTTGAAGAAAACAAACATATTTATTTTGAATGAATATATAATGTCTTGTCTGATCATCTTCTCAACATTTAGGTTTAGTTTGAATAGTGAGTTGAGATAATAAGATGAGATAAGTTGAAAATTGAATAAAATACTTTTAGAATATAATTTTTTAATATAATTTTTGTTTTGAGATTTGAAAAAATTGAATTTTTTATTATATTTTGTTTGAAAGTTTGAAAAAATTATAATTATTAGATGAGATGAGATTGTTTCACTAAACAGACCAGGCCTTAAAATATATTATGATATATGGTTTGTTTTGATTGTATTATCAAGAATAGTTATTTTTATTCACCATTTTTTTTTTCAAAGTGAACTTTTGTTGTTAATTAATTTGCAATTTCTCGTAAATGTGATGAAAATTACACGGTACTTAATAATAAAAAAAAAATCTCAAATTAATTGAAATGGGTGAATTGATTACAAAGGGTACATATTCATTACTATTATAAACTCTCAATTACAATAGTAATTAAATTTATGTAATTCAACATCTTGAGACGATGGTTGATTTAAAAGAATTTAATAAGAAAAAGAAAAACCCATTTGAGATTTTGATTAGATGGGATGAACGATTCTTATTCTAAGTCATTAAATCTAGGAAGACGTTTCATATTTCATGCAAGTATTTAAGCGTGCTAGTTGTGTTTTTAATTGATAAGTAACAAGGGAAAACTTAAATAATTTGGAGTTTAGATAATAAAATAGATTGTTGCATAATTTTTTTTAAGAGTGATGCTACCGTACCGTCCAATTTTGACCGCTGGCGTGCCTTCTAATATAAGATGCAACTTTTTATTTTTTTTTTTATTTTTTATATTTTTTAAACATTTTTAAAAAATAAAAAAAAATATACTAATACGCTAATAATCACTTATTTAATCATTAAGAAAAAAAAAGCATGAACGGTACTATCATTTTCCTTTTTTTAAAGACCAATTTCATTTTAATTATTTTTCAATTTGCACCCAATTGATCCATTAGAATGTGATGAAATCCTGAAATTTTGAATAGATTGTCTATATGCCCTTGCTTACATTTTAATATAAATAAAAAAAATAGAATTTAAAACCTTAATTAAACTCAAAATTAGATAAAAAGAAGAAAGATAAAAATAGAAAAGAAAGCGTCTATGGTTCACGATCCCCCTGACCACTTCCTGGCTAGTGACTGATTTGCGAAAGCTCCTACCCATCTTGTAGGTGTCCCAATGAGATAGCCTGGATTTGGTGATACTGTAGTGGACACTACAGTACAACAATGGACTTTTTCGATTTTGACCGTTATCAATATAATTATGGATCAAGCGTGACATATATATATTTTTTAATAAGTGAGTTTTATTATTAAAAAATGAATGAATTATTTATAATTCTCATATTTATTTATTTTTTAAAAGAAATATGTGATATTTATATATTATATGACTACAAATATTATTTTTCTTATGATTTCATATGTTATTGTATTTGATATTATTAATTATTTTATCTTTTTTTTCTTATTAAATGTAGGCAATCAAATTTTAGACATTTAAAAAATAATTTCTTCATGTAAATTCTAGATTTGTCAACTTTTTTTTAAAAGAAGTAGCTTGCACATTCCAAAACTAATATTATTTGTCAAATATGTAAATTTGAAATTCATATAAAATAAATTTAATTTTTAGTAAAAAACTTTATTTATTTTTTAAATGAATACAACAGATGTGGACATCCCATAATTGATATAGCATTACTATTTTATTTTATTGGATCAAATTTTTATTAAAATGAATGCAATTTTTTGAGGAAAAAAAAAACAAAAAACATCCAAAAAAAAAAAAAAAAAAAGGTCCGAAAAGTGGGTAACCCCACCAAGTCTCCGCGGCACCCAAACTTCAACCCAATTTCGACTATCGTGATTCTGTTTTGTACTTTTTCTTTGAGAAATGATACGCATAAGCCACTATTCACAGTTGATGCGTATCACACCTTACGTGTCACACCATCGTTCTTATACTCTTTTTTTTTCCTCTCCTCTCCTCACCCGTTTCTCTCTTGTCCCTCTTGTTTCTCTCCTCCTTCCCGTGTCCCCCGTTGCAGCTCAGATCCGGCATCGCCGCAGCCGGTTCGGCCTCCCACCGCAGCCACCGACCACTGCCACTGAGCCCGTCCTCCTCCCCCAGCCCGAGGCCGTAGCTCCTCCGTACGCACGCCCGTTGCCCCATCCCACTCACCTACGTCGCGACTCACATTCGTCGCCATCGCCGCCGATTTGGCCTCCCATCGCAGCCACATACCACCACCACCACCTAGCCCATCCTCCTCCCCCAGCCCGAGGCCTGTTGCTCTGCACGCCCGTTTCTCTCTCTCTCACATGCCCTCTCCGTCTCCCTCACGGCCAAATCTCGACATCTCGCACTGGCTGCCGTCATGCCGCCATCTCGACAATCGACGGCACCTCAAAAGTCGCCGCTACCTCCACAGTCGATGCCCGGGAATGGGCGTCGGGCAGGAGGCCTTGGGCGAGAGGGGGGGAGGCCGTGGGCGATTCGGGAGGCAGAAGTAAAAATGAGATTTGAAATGAGAGGGATTCGGTTTTGTTGTGAGGTTATTTTAGTCATTTTATTATGGTGTCGGATGGCTGATCCTAAACAGGGGCTGATGAGAAGATTTTCTCTTTTTCTTTTGGGAGTATTGATATGCTTCCGCTACTGTAGTGGTGTGCAATTTTGCACACTCTACGTAACAAATTTTTTTTTTTTTTTATCCCTCTCATCCCTCTCGCCTCTCTCTCAACAGCGCCCTCTTTCTCATCCCTCTCGGTCTCTCTCTCCCTCAACAGCGCTCTCTATCGCATCTCGGTCTCTCTCTCTCAACAACGCTCTCTATCTCATCCCCGCTCTCTCTCTCATCTCTGCTCTCGTCGTCTCTCTCTCTCATCTTTGCTTTCTCTCTTGTCAGTCTCTCTCATCTCCCGTCTCGCCGATCTCTCTCATCGTCTCTCTCATCTCTACTCCTTTTTCTCTCACATCAGCTCTTAAAAGGTAATATTTGAATTTGGAGGCTTGCGTTGTGCATCATCCACATAAGGTGTGCAAAAAGGGACGGTGCAAAAAGGGGATGATCCAAATAGTGGCCGATCCAATATTATTTAAGAGGTACCCACCCCTGCACGATTTAGGGCACTCGAGAGTCGAGAACAGAGCTCCCCCTCTTCCTTTTGACTCCGACCCAAATCATCTCATCTCTCTCTCTCTCGCAGATCTACTTCTCAGGTACTCCCTCTCTCCCTCTTCCGTGCTCTCTCACTCCCCAATTGACTCCGAGTTGATTCGTGCTCGCCCCGAGTCCCATCTCGAATTTATCCGAGTCCATATCTTCGCCTAGATCCTCCTTTCCATATCACTGTTATTATTATTATTTTTATTAATACTGGTCTCTTCTTAATTATGGTTTCTAGAAGAGACTTCCGATTTCTTGGTGTTCCTTTTTTTTTTTTATATTTTTCCCAAGTTACGGTTTTGGTGTAGACTTGGAACAAGTTGTTCATTTATGCATTTAACCTTTGTTTGGGTACTTAGAAATTATGGGAAATGAAAACAATGAGGGAGACTGAAATATGCGTTTTCGTGCTCGTTTAGTGTTTTGAGGAAAATGAAAAGCTTACCTTCACTAAGCCAAACGATTGTTGAGCGATTCGACGAGATGGGAAGTCTACATTTAAGAATCGTATCTACACCGTGTTTCTTTCTTTTTCTCGGTTACCCAACGTAATTTATGGAATCTTTTTTGGCGGTTTAGGATTAATTATGTGGTTTAAGATTGTTTTTGCTCATTGATTTTTCCTAATTTTTCTGGTATTTGAACTAATTTAGGTCTCCATTTTTAACGAACTATGCTTGTTGGAACTTGCAACAGTATTTACGGTCATAAAATGAAGTACAGAAACTTATATTTGAACGTTAAAAAGTGCTGGTCCTGGTTTTTTAGAAAAGGTGGTCCAAAACCCCACTATGTTGTTACGGTTTCAAAATTTTAAAGACGCGAGTTTACTACGGGATGTTCATGGTGTTTGCTTAGAAATCATTAATTAAGGTTCTTGATGTGTGTATTGCTTGTGCCGTTGGTGTTCTGTTTTGGTTGGTCGCTTCTGATTCTCTCTTGGTATTTGGAGTTCTCTCTGACAATAACGTTGTCTTTTTCAGGCTCTAGGCTGAGTATTGCGGAGTAGCTATTCAGTTTGACGATATATCTTTTGACTCTCAAGATTAGGAGTTCTGTTTCTCAGCAAGGAATGATTTTTTGCATGAATTTTTGATGCTCATGCAATGTCGGGGTTACTTAATGTATTGTCTCTTATCTACATAATTTCTTCAACTTGTGGGCCGCGACATTCGGCCCTGCTGCATGTCTTAGTTAACCTTTTTATTGTCTTATAGCTGCAAAACTTGTTCTCACATGAAACAATTTTGGAACATTTACTTGCTGAAGTTAATTATGTCCTTGGCATTTAAGAAATGTAACTTTATGTTGTAAGTTTAGTGTTCTAAGTGTAGTCTTTAAGCTCTAGTTCTGAGTTTTTACTGGGCTCTTTACAGGATCCTTTTATTTTGGATTTAGGACCTTTTTGTTTGCTTAATTATTGATCCTGTGAATTTTAATTTTCATTTAATTGAATAATGCAAGTTGCATGTGGCTTTATTTAGCATAATTGGGTTTGCAGCATGGAGGGTATGTTGTTAATAGTAATTGAGATATGTATAACTTATTTGAGTTTTAGAATCGTACATATTCAGAGATGATTAGACATCCAGTTTATTAATGGAATTATTTGAAAGGAGACTGGCATTTGTACGATGTTTCTACCATTCATTCTAGGTATTATTTTTTTTTTATAGGTAAAAGTAAAACTTCATTGAAACACAACAAAAGGCATTACCCGAGTACACAAGAAGTATACACAAGAAAACACCTAACATCTAGGAACTAGAAGATGATACAAGAAATCATGAATGCTAGTTCCATCGAGTACAACAGCAGAAAACCAAAGAAATAGAGTGTGGAAAAAAAAGGTTTCTAAGCTCATCGTAGGTATTATTTGGAAGTTTTTAACTGTTTTAAGATAAGTTCGCTTTTATGGAGTCTTCACTCCTAATAAAGTAAGAAATTTATGTGTTTGATACATTACTTGTGATTAATGTTAGTTGTGTTCTTCTTTCTATTTGATTGAAAGTATGTATGAAGGGAGAAATATGTGCTTTGAATTTCACATGTTTCATCTATCTGTTGTGAAACATACTGTGTTTTCTCGTTTCAGTCTTCTCTCAACAGCTCAGCTTCAAACCTTCCAGACGGTACTGGACGACCTTTTACAACATCTTTCTCTGGTCAGTCTGGTGCCGCCTCCCCTGTTTTTCATCACTCTGGTGGGTAGTTATTGTGGGCAATTCACTCATATGTATTGTTTAAAATTTGTGAAATTCCAAGATTTCTTTTTGCAGGGTCAATTCAGGGGCTGCACAATCTTCATGGGGGCTTTAATCTTCCCAACATTCCCGGTACATTAACATCAAGAAACTCAGCACTAAGTAATGTTCCTTCTGGGGGAGTTCAACAGCCTGCTGGAAACCTTTCTAGTGGACGATTTTCAAATCTTCCTGTTGCTCTCTCTCAGGTGCTTGTGTTTTCCTTGCCATATGCTTAAGTAAAGATACTACATAATGTTGATAAGCAGTAGGGGTACAACCCAAGTACACCTGGGTATACAAAGGGGGACACATAATTTAAGGAAAGTTAGGGAAGCAAGAGCTAGTAAAATTTATAAATGATTCGAAACAGGAATCGCTATGGACTGCAGTCCAATCATACAAGGATTTAAGCATGAAAGTTCTATAGAAAATTTTCAAAGTTTGGGTGTTAAGCTCCTTCTATATACTCCACATCAAGCACAAAGGAGCCATCCTTCTAATATTTATGCCTATGAGTCCACCCTGTATACCTCCTCAAGCCACCATTAACTCCACAACTCAAAATGGCACCACCAATTTTGTCCCAAGAAGTTGGAAGATTGCTGCCACAAGACCCTAGCCACTTCACAGTGAAGCAACGCATGATCGATGGTTTCCTCACTCTTCTTGCACTTGCAATACCAATCCATTGCCATTATCCTCCTTCGTCTTCCACATGCTAGTTGCTAAAAACAGTTCAAGATTACTTACTTCCGCACAGGAGTCTTTTTCCTATTGTTTTATCTTGTTTCTGTTTGTGCATGTGCCAGAGAGTACGTGACCACATTGTTATGACTATTACCTCATTTTTTTTTCTTTCAAAACTGTTTTGCAGTTGTCTCATGGAAGCTCCCATGGACATTCAGGAGTCGCAAATAGAGGAGGTATAAATGTTGTAGGAAATCCTGGATTTAGTAGTAGCACTAATGGAGTTGGCGGTTCTATTCCTGGAATTCTCCCAACCTCTGGTGCAATTGGTAACCGGAATACTGTTTCAGGATTGGGAGTATCCCCAATTTTGGCAAATGCAGGTCCTAGGATTACAAGTTCCATGGGAAACATGATTGGTGGGGGCAACATCGGGAGGAGTATAGGCTCTGGTGGAGGATTATCTGTTCCTGGTCTTGCTTCTCGATTAAATTTAAGTGCAAATAGTGGATCTGGAAGTTTGAGTGTTCAAGGACAAAATCGATTGATGAGTGGCGTACTTCCACAAGGTACAAATGTGAGATAGTAAATATCTTTGTATGAAGTGTCTCAATAGAAAGATGATTTATATTAGTACCTTCGGAACTATTTCTTCTCCATGTGTTTGTGGATACTATCTGTCTGCATTGTTTCTAGTATATTCTGAACTATTATTTTTATTTTATGGCTTGTGCTATTGTCGCTATAGAAAAATTTATTTGTGATCTATTTGTGTGATCTTATGTGCTCATGTGCTTATTATTGCCCAATTCTGTTGAGATGCTGTCTGGAAATGCATCAATTCATTTGACTGTGTCATAGTCAGACTTTTTAATTTTCATTCATAATCTATTATAGATATAATCAATAGTGTTGATATGCTAGATGAGCTATGTTTCTTTGGAGATGACATTTTCTTGATTCAGGTTCTCCTCAGGTAATTTCTATGCTAGGAAATTCCTATTCTGCTGGTGGTCCCCTTTCTCAAGGCCATGTCCAAGCAGTAAATAATTTAAGTTCTATGGGGATGTTAAATGACCTGAACTCTAATGACACACCTTTTGACATCAACGACTTCCCTCAGTTGACAAGTCGTCCTAGTTCTGCTGGAGGACCCCAAGGACAATTGGGTAAGCAAAGAAAAGTCTTGCAACTTTGCTTTTAGCCGTTTCTTTTATTCAATTTGAAAATATGTCATAAAGCAAAAACTTTCAGGTTCACTACGAAAACAAGGTCTTGGTGTTAGTCCTATTGTTCAACAAAACCAAGAGTTTAGCATTCAAAATGAAGATTTTCCAGCTTTACCCGGATTTAAAGGTGCTGTTCATCTGTACTATATGTTTAGCTGTACTTCAACTATCAAGGGTTTTCTTTAATGCAGTTATCTCACTAGTAGTACTTGCCATGCATGGAGTTGTGATACCTTGGGTTTAGATTTATGTTACATCAGTTGTATGTTGCTAACTTGGTAAAAACTTTGCTAGCAAGGGGAAAAGAAAAATAAGGCTTAGGGCAGAACAGCAGAAAATGCTTTGCATGTTTAATTTTGCTTCTTGTACTCTTTATTTTTTTGTAAGAATAAAGATTTTTCTTTATAATGGCTACTTGAGTTTGAATTGAATCGTGTTTTTTCTTAGTTGTGATTTTTCCTTATAAGGGAAGGTCTTGATGAGTTTACTTTGTCACCCATATTATTGCCAACTTTGCCATAATTTTATATTTGTATTCATGATATATTGCCGCATAAGTTATGCAAAGCATGAAATATTGGATGCTTTGTTCTATGGAACAATATTTAGTTTGCTAACAAGACTGTTTAGCAAACGCACTCTGTCCCAATACCCTTGAGATTTTGACGAATTCTGGGAGACAATTTCTTCTTTTGCAATATTAATGAATGCCTCAATCTGCTTGACTAAAATGGTTGTTTAACATTCAGTTCAGTGCTCGTATTGGGCACATCACATGGTTGGGATATAGATATATTGTAGTAATAAGAATATTCATAAAAAAAAAAACGGAAATGGCTAATGAGACTGAAATGCAACATCTTATCGATGTATGCTGTGATGGTCCCCAATGTCTGTGCATCTGCTCTGCCCTGGGGATATTAGGTGCGAAACTCTATCTTCCATTGTTGTATCAAGCATCTTTTTAATTTTATCATTCTACAGTTTAGCAATAAACTAGCATGGATAGGCGACGCTCTTGTATATGTCCTGTATGCTCAATAAAATTTTGTTTATTGATAAAAAAATGTATGATCTACAGTTTCACCAACTTCTTTGCAGCTTTTGTGATTATTTTTTTTTAATGTAATAAATCATGGTAAGAGCCTTAGGACTTGT
Source organism: Cyclocarya paliurus (assembly GCA_029856935.1). Taxonomy (NCBI): domain Eukaryota; kingdom Viridiplantae; phylum Streptophyta; class Magnoliopsida; order Fagales; family Juglandaceae; genus Cyclocarya; species Cyclocarya paliurus. The sequence continues at coordinate 16,092,039 of CM056958.1, forward strand.
TTGGAAAAAGTTTCTATCTCAAAATTTTCATCTCATCTCATTCCCAAATATCACTCAAACACATACTTTCAAACTAATCATTACAACTTTTTCAAACTAATCATTACAACTTTCCCAAGCTTTCAAACAAAAAATAAAAAACAATTCAACTTTTTCAAATCTCCAAATAAAAATAATATTAAAAAACTATATTCCAACAATATTTTAACTTTATAATATTTTTTATTTTTTCTCTTATTTCTCAAAATCCCATAAAACATTAAGGCTCCGTTTGGATGGTGAGATGAGATGAGATGATTTTAGATGAAAGTTGAATAAAATATTGTTAGAATATTATTTTTTATGTTTTGTTTGGGGAGTGAGATAAGATAAGAATTTTGTGAATAGTAGTAAGATAGTTTCTGAATAGTAGTGAGATAGTTTGAGTCGAGTATTTTTTGAGTTTTGGGAAAGGAGAGAGAGAGTTGAATAACAAATATTATAAAGTTAAAATATTGTAATAATATAGTTTTATAATATTATTTTTGTTTGCAATTTGAAAAAGTTAGAATTTTTTTTTACTTTTTATTTGAAAATTTGAAAAAATTGTAATGATTAGTTTGAAAAAGTTGTAATGATATGTTTAGGAATAAGATAGTATGAGATGAAATGAGATCAGATGATAATTTTGTGACTCATTTAAGGCCCCAAACCTGCCCTTAATATTATTATTGTTTTAGGATTTGAAAAAGTTGAATTGTTTTATATATCTTGTATAGGAATTTGGAAAAGCTGTAATGATGAGATGAGATGAAACCGTTTCTGTATCCAATAGGGCCTAGGTCCAGTTTGGATACAGAATCATTTTCAACCCATCTCATCTCATCTCATCATTACAACTTTTCCAAATCCCCATACAAAATATAATAAACAATTCAAAATTTTCAAATATCAAAACAATGATAATATTAAAAAATAATATTCTAATAATATTTTATTCAACCTATCTAAAACCTTCTCATCTCATCTCACTATCCAAACAAGCCCTTAGTCTTGGTGGTATGCTCTTTCTGAGAAAAAGAAATCTTTGGACAAGCTCATCTATTCTAATAACTCAAGTTTTCTCCTTTTCTCCTCTCTCTTCTTTGGTTGCAAATGGAAGAGATGTCTATCACTCATATACATGCTTGGAAGTTTGATGTTGTTCTTGTGATAAAACTAGGTCGGCTGCTTAAGCATTTGTTGTTGACTGTATTATTATTTCAGGTGGTAATGCAGATTATGCGATGGATATGCACCAGAAAGAACAACTTCATGACAATGCTATGTCGATGATGCAATCACAGCACTTTTCTGTGAGTCCCAAGTATTGAAATTTGTGGAATATATGTGGGCACAATAATCTATGATTGTTGGCATCAAGATCAATTGTATTTTAGCATTTGTTTTTCATGTAAACAACTTAAGCCATTAAACTGATTACGGCTTATTGTTATGCAATTTGAGTGACCAACAAATATGAAAAGTATGATTCCACCATTTAACATGGAAATGGGTGATAAGTATGACCCTCCATTTCATATGAAATTGGGTGACTAGTTTTCAGTCTCTGGAGTAACAAACACTCATTGGATATCCCTTTTTTTTTTGGCTTGGAAATATTCCTGGTTGATGTTATGTGCCTACATAAATCAAGGTTTCTCTAATATTTCCATCCTAAATGTGCAGATAGGTAGATCTGCTGGATTTAATTTGGGGGGAACGTATTCATCTCATCGCCCTCAGCAGCAACAGCAACATGCTGCATCAGTCAGTAGTGGTGGTGTGTCTTTCTCACCTATGAACAATCAGGATCTTCACCATTTACATGGCTCGGATATCTTCCCATCTTCACATTCGAATTATCACTCCCAGGTATACTAATTTGTTGCTGTAAATTGTTGATTTTCTTCTTGCTGTAATTGGATTTAAAATCTCATTCAAAAGGGTTATTTGTAAAAACGGTGCACATATGATGATGTGCATTGTACAAATTGTACTTCTATGGAAGGTGGATGTTCCAAATGCTATGTTATTCAAGATAGGCCTCATTTTCTAGGCATTTATTTTCTGCATTAATATATAGAAGTATTCCTAATGTCATAATTATATAATTTTGTTTTTGGTTCAGACCAGTGGCCCTCCTGGTATTGGACTAAGACCTCTCAATTCTCCAAATACAGTATCTGGTATGGGATCGTATGACCAGCTTATCCAGCAGTATCAACAACAACAGAACCAGTCCCAGTTTCGGCTTCAACAAATGTCAGCTGTGAATCAGCCATTTAGGGATCAGGGCAGTAAACCCATGCAGGCTGCCCAGTCTTCTACAGACCCATATGGTTTACTTGGCTTGTTAAGTGTAATAAGGATGAGTGATCCTGATCTGACATCTCTTGCTCTTGGAATTGATCTGACAACACTTGGGCTGAATTTGAATTCGACCGAAAATCTTCACAAAACTTTTGGTTCTCCATGGTCTGATGAGCCAGCTAAGGGTGATCCGGAGTTTACAGTGCCACAATGTTATTATGCTAAACAACCACCTGCTCTACATGTGAGATGCACTTAATACTAATTTTCTTTTAGATAATTGAGAGCGATGATTTGTTTTCCATTCCTCTCTTAATCTCTTTTTGGTGGTTGCAGCCAAGTTATTTTTTGAAGTTTACTGTGGAAACTTTATTTTACATATTTTACAGGTGCTTCTCATTACTGGATCTCTGTTGCTCTCCTGGCATGACTCTTGACATATTAAATCTAATGCAATCACTATACTCTCTTTTGCAGCATGCCAAAAGATGAAGCCCAATTATATGCTTCAAATGAACTGTAAGTTTCTCAGTTTGTGTGTTCGTGCTTGTGTTTGAATACACACCCACATGTCAAACGGGGTGCCACTTTAGCACTCACTGAATAGTTAGCTTTGAGAGCAGATGCGGCTCTGATTCACATATCGATTATTTTACATCTGCAAATTGTAAGCAGAGTCCGACTCCCGAGAGAATTCCAGAGATTCTTTTTGGCTGAGAAAGAGTTATGCTACATATGAAATCCTTGTCTGTTAGAACTCTTTTATTGGCTGTTCTTTCCATGGTCACAAGATTGCCAATACATGGATAGACTATTAGGTTCTAGATCCCTGTGTTACGTTACTACATAATCCACTAATTAATATGTTGATGATGGATTATATAGTCACATGGTTGGAGCTTGTTTTGCTAAGTCATTTGTGAAACCTGTTGGCAGTTACAATAGAGGCTGGTTTTACCACAAAGATCACCGACTATGGTTCATAAGAGTCCCCAACGTCGAGCCGCTCGTTAAAACACCAACATATGAGAGAGGATCGTATCATTGCTTTGACCCAAACACATTTGAAACAATCCGCAAGGTTCGGACTGGTTTACCCCTATTCAATCAATTGTTCGTTTTCTTTATTATTTTGAGCTCCGCAATTTTCTAACTTTTCCTTGATTAAACAAATATCTATCAATTTTAGTTCCCCGAGTCCAATGCATCCATTCTAATTGCAGGATAATTTTGTTGTCCATTACGAGACGTTGGAAAAGAGACCAGCACTACCTCAACATTAACCATATCCTCCTTACAATGTAAAGTTTTAGCCTGTGCTTTATTGAGAATAGAAACCTAGTTAGTTTGCAGCTTCTTGTATTTGGCAATTGTTAGCAATTGTGTTATTGATCTTGTCCCTACAAATAGTCTTTGAACAGTGATCTTCATGAATAGATCCCACCCTATGATGTCGTCATTTGGTCCATTCAGTTGATATTCTAAGCCGTCCCTATAATCAAGTTGATGCGACTTCCGTTGAGTTTGTAGACGACAGATGAATCAAGGGATCTTTTGATAATGAAGGCAAAATAGAAGGATTCTTACGATAAATTTAAATCAGATTTTTTTCAATAAAAAATGTTGATATTTAACTTTACAATTTATATGATACATATATAAATATATATATTTGTATCTATATGAGTTTTGCTATTGGGCTATCTGAAACTTATCGCTCATATGTGGCCTTCTTGAAAGTCGTTACCATGTGGTCTCACCTGATTTATTATAAAAAAATATTCAAAACAGAAGGCCGTTCGAAAAATTAAAAGAGGAAGATTGAAACTTTAGATTTCATGTCCCTTTTGTGTTTGTCTTTTTAATAAAGCTTTTGATTGGTATCGGGTGTTCGAGAACAACATTCCAATTAATTTCAAGGGGTGTACAGGTTTATGGTAATGAGTTTTTTGTAAGTGTACATCTGGTAATTCAAGGGAAAAACCTTCCAGTCTGATGGCCACTAGAGATTGTTTGTACTTAATGAGATTTGAACTTTAGATTTAAGGGGGAGCATATTCCTAAGCTCAAGGCCTTTACCAATGGAGCTAACCCTTGAAGTTTTTTTTAATATACAGCATGGCACTATTGGTAAATTTCAGATGACTCGATAGTATTATTCTATTTATATAATATTCAATAACACTACGGGAAGTAGATTAAATGATAAAACCTACCTCCATATATGGTTTGGTTTATCTCATTCCTGGTCCAGTTTCATAAGATTTCCAATAATGGTTCAACTCCAATGCTTTTGATGTTTTGGAGGTTATCCTTTTATGAACTACAAATATGAAAATGCTTCTCCCATTGGGAGAAGCTATCGATTTTTTTTTTACTTAATTGTTAAAGAAGTATTTTTTAATGTGTTTGTGATTTTTTTTTTCAAAATATATAAAGGAATTTAAAAACTAATTAAAGAAAAAAAAAATCAAAGTACAATTTGCAGTATTGATACAATGTAAGAGTCACCTTTCTCGGTGACCCTAGCATTGTCCCTACAAATATGTAATCAATTGCCACTCTCTCTCTCTCTCTCTCTCTCTCCATTGGTAGGAGATCATAATTGAATCTTTATTTTTGACATGAATCTGTCCACAATTTTTTGACTTCCATAAGAAAAGTGAAAGGTTGTGCATTACTGAATCTTAGTTGTCACTCCTATCTTTAGATAACTTTTGTCTAAATTAAAAAAAAAAAAAAGAAGCAAATCGTTAGAAATCCTCGGGACATTATGTCGGTGACTACAGCATTTTCCATCCAAATTTGATAGTGATTAGTGACATCAAACCGTGTAGAAACTTTAGATGCATCGATTTCTTGTTGCTCCTCTTGTCACCAACATGTTCAACTTAAGTAGTGTATCTCCTTGTTAGGTTTCCTAGGTTTGAGTATAATGAGCTTGGTTCATAACAGTAAAAGTTGTCACTAATGTTCACAAGTCCACATTTGAGAGTCATGCTCAGACTACAATGATTTAGCTGAGCACAATCTTTGTATGGTAGTAATCAAATTTTTTTGAAGAAAAAACTATGATCAATTACTCAGGAGATGTACATTTTGGATGTTAATATAAAGAACCATAAGGTCACTTATGCCGACTACTATACACGCATATGGAGAATTTCAAATTGCATACATTTTCTTGTATTCATTGTTCAGGATCTCAGAGTCTGACATCACTGATAGTGACCAAGATCTTGATCTGCTTCCCAACGATGACTTCCGAATGCTCCTCAGATTTGAGGACTCAATTCGGTGCCTAATTATCCAAAAACACATGGTACCTAAAGTAGCAGCCATTATGGTTGTTCCTATAATTGTAACTCCAATTGCCAGCCACTTTTCACTCTCACCCACCACAACAAATGAAAGAGCCAAGAAAGCCACTGAAACAAGCACACAGGCTAACCACATTAGTTTGTTGATGATTGCCATCATCTGCTTCTTTGCCGTGCTTTCTATAACTACAACAGAGGTCTGCACCACCACAACGGCTAGGGAAATGAAGAGGGCGATGGCATCAAAGATGAAGAAGATGATGAAGGGAGCTTTTGGAGCAATATTGGCTTCCCCTAGGGAGAGTCCAGGAGGAATGTTTTCTGGGTCATCAACATATTGGCCAGGGACTGTGAATATGGCTGCAAATGCGACTGTTGCAATGAGGACAGCCACAACGGTTGTGGAGTTGATTGCATTGTTAAGACCTTCTCCATGCATTTTATTGAGACGTTTGGCAATGCCTTGAACACGTCTTCTGGTTTGACGAGTATGCTCTAGCTGATGGTGAACTTCGTGCTTGATGTCACTGACAGTTTGTTTCAACTCCCGGGCAGTGCCTGTTGGTGCTTGAGGCTTGATATTTTTGGCGCTTTGAACCCCAAACTCCTGAAGAATGGCTACGATTTCAGAGTGGCCAGTTTTCTGGGCCGTGTCAAGGGCAGTTTCACCAGCCTTGTTGACAGCTTGTGTGTCTGTCTCTTTGTGTCCGAGAATCATCTTTACAATCTGCATAAAGAGTCCTTGAATCTTGTAAACTTCTTTTCAGCTGATTCTATTAAGAAAACTGTTTAGTTTAAGGTGGAAATTCGATCAATTATAAGCTCTCTATAGGAACTAACACAATGAGTGGCTAAAAAACATGGCTGCATATGAATCGAAACCCTGAAAGGGTGCATTGTTGGGCTATCAACCTTGTTTGAAGTAATGAAAATTAAAAGGATAATACCTTGTTTGGATACAGAAATACTCTCTAACTATCTCATCCCATCTCATAATTACAACTTTCCAAAATTTTCATACAAAATATAATAAATAATTCAACTTTTTTAAATTCTAAAACAATAATAATATTAAAAAATAATATTCTAACAATATTTTATTTAACTCATCTAAAACCATTTCATCTCATCTCATCTCACTATCCAAACGAGCCTAGCTTACATATCTTGTGCATGAGAAAATTTACATGTTACACTAGTAAATTAGGTTAATGCATGTAATTGCTCGATAGAGCTGTTAGAAAAACAAGACTTCGATATTTGTTCTGCCATTATTTTCCAGCACTAACTTTTAAAAACCTTAAATTCTAGATCTATCATTATAACCAGTAGGCACATCCAATAAATCAACTTTTTAGTGGACCATTGTTCCCAAGTCTGTAATCATCTTCTATGGGCAGCCTAGCTATAACCCAGAAAGCGATTTGTCAATATTTCTAGAAGCAGCATTTTACAAGTTGCAAAATCGTTTTCATACAGATGCTGAAAAGGAGAAACGAATAGAGAAATTCTTATAATAAAAAACCAAATTTTCTATAAAAAATCGAAAATTGAAAGAGGGCACTTTCATCTTTTTTTAATAAATATAAAACTGGTTTCTTTTAATAAAAAAATTGCTTTTTGTTTTTTTTTGAAGTTAATTTATTATTGTTTTAAAAAAATAATTAAAGGTAATACATGGTAACTTACGATTGGGTCATATGTTCTCGGTTAATGTTGTAGGATCTACTAAAGAATTTCTCATTCTAAAATAGAATTGAGCAGCTGCAAAACTATGTGACATCTAGCATATGGGGTAGCTTTCCTAGTGAGAACTAAGAGGCCAAGGAAACACTGATTACCTTAGCTCTGCCCTTCCTGGTTGCTATATGCAACGCGGTGTTGCCCTTATTGTCAACCATGTTAACCGAAGAAGGATCAGCCCTAATCAATTCCTCTACCACCACTTCATTCCTCTGTGCTTTCACTGCCATGTGCACTGCTGTCTGCCCCTTCTTATCTGTTCTTCTTGTAATCCCAGGCTCCTTTCCCAGCAGCGCTTTCACAACCTCCAAATGACCATTTCTTGCTGCAGAATGCAAAGCTGTTTTCCCATTACTTTTTGCAATGGTTGCCAGACTGCTTCCTGCCTCCAACAGAAGCTTCACAACCTCTGTGTGCCCTTGTGTTGCAGCTGTGTGCAAAGCCGTCGCGTTTGTCACATCCACTGTCATAGTCAATTCTGGATGGGCCTCCATTAGAACCTTCAATACCTCTGCAAAAATGTCCAAAACAAACACACAAATTACCTTCTAAAGAACAAGTACTTTCCACAAAAGAGCAAACCACAAACTATCCGGGTGTGTAACACCATTTACAGCAGCCCATATACGTTTTGACAGGCTTCCATATTAGCAGTTGTGAAATCACCACTTGTCCCAAAAATTTAAGCTGATGGGAAGAGGTAGATTTATTATTTATTTTATATCTTAGCAAGTAGTATTTGCTGTTTGGTGTATCAGTGAAGAAGATTGCAAATAGATTTATTCAAAATGAACGCGTACCCAAGTCTCCTTGTTTTGCAGCAATGTGTAATGCATCGAAGCCATTTCTTGCTTTGATACCTGCATCAGCAAGATCATAGTGCTTGATTATCTCCCTAACTAAATCACCAGAACCGTATTCTGCCGCAACATAAAGAGCTGTCTCGCCAGCATGATTTTGCTTAGCCAACAATTCCTTCAGCTCGGCCTCTCCGGTGCCGCCAAGGATTTCTATCACAACAGCAAGATTTCCTTCCCTTGCTGCAGAATGCAAGAGCGTGTCATCGCGTTTTCCAGTTAACTGTTTCTTCATCTTTTTCCGAGGCACGCTGGGCTGCTCTGTTTCTGGCTGCTCCGGCACTGCCTCCAACGGATTCATTGATAAAATTCCCTCTCCTCAGCTACTTGTAATCAATTTTTATTTCACAGCATATTCTTCTTCCCAGGAGAAACTCAGATCAAAATCCACACTTTCGATCCACCGCAACAATTTCTATATCTTCGCGTCACTATGGTATTTCAGCAAAAAGAAAAAGCCTTGAAGTTTGATTCCTATCTCCCATGTCGGATTCCGACACTCCCTGCATCCCAATCAGTGTCCTGTTCGCCACAAAGATATGGGTTCAATCTTTCTCAGCTACAATCAAATTGCATTTCCAACAAACGAGCCAAATTTCTATTCCTATTAAACGGTAAACATCTAGCAATTAATCTAGCTTCCAGAGAAAGGAAAAGGAAAGAAAAAAAAAAAACAGAATCCATTCCACTAAGAAAGATTACACAACAAGAAAGAATATTAACATCTGTTTTTTTTTTCTACCTGGGTCAGAGAAATGGAGCTCTCTTTGTTCTCCTCCATCCAACACAAAAGATAACCCAAATAACAAATCCGGGAGCATTTTCTCTACAACCGCCATGGGATCATCAAAAAACAAGAAAAAAGCTGTAAGTAATGGAAATCTACTTGAACTTTTAATGGAACTTTCATTTTGTAGGAAGGAAGAAAGAAGAAGAAAGGAATAGCATCGGTACCAGTCGAGAGGCTAATCAAGAAACACGAAACCGCACATGCATTCAACCACTTTTTAAATTGCACATGGATTATAACAGAGGGGATTCACGAACCCTATATAAAACCAATCAAAGAGAGAGAGGAGCTTTTGTAAATGGTGGGGGATGATGACAACGTTGGCTTTGAGGAAATGTGGGAATCAAACAATGGGGAAGACAAAAAACAGGCAGAAAGGGAGGCAAACCTGTAGAGCTAGTGGCCATTGAGAACCAACAGAATTAACAACCCCACGCGCTTTTTGGGATCCACCTGTTCCTTTCCAAGCCTTATAGGCGTAGTTGAGGAGTAACATCACGGGTACACGTATCGAGTGTTTCTCACGCGCTATTAATGTGCCTGCTGGTTGGATATCGCCATATAGGTGGACTTGATACATACCATTTTCCATGTAACATATGGTTTTTTTTCTTTTCTTTTTTAAGATTTAGATCTTTTTTTTTTAAAGGCGATTGTTATTATAAAAACATTATTAATTACTTTAATAATTTAGTGGTGAATAATATTGAATTAAAAATATTCAAGAAAATCTTAGTTTATTAAATATTATATTGATTTAATTTTTAAAAATTGTAAGCTTAGGGTACGTTTGGTTATTGAGCTCAGTTCAATTTTAAGCTGAGTTTAACATCTAAACACTCAACTCTCAAATTACTAAACTCATTCCAACTCAAAATTTTCTTACACGTAGGACCCATAACTTTTTTCAAATTAAAATATTTTTATATGCGAAACTCACAATTTTTTTCAATTTTTCATAAAAAGTATTAAACTCATCAAACATATTTTAAATTCAGTTTAGATGAGTTTCACATAACTCTTTTTATTACTTAACTCACTACTATTTATAAAGAATTTAATTCTGCTAAGATCAGCTCAATATCCAAACGCAACCTTAGTGACTAAAATTATAAATCATTATAGAATTATTTTGATAAATGTAGACAAATTTATGAATAAGTAATACTAGATACAGTTCTAAAGTATGCGACTCGTGCAACTTTTTTGAAAAAAGAGGAGTCTATAATTAAAAAAAATATTTTTTCATTTGTCTCAAATTCATCCAATTTTTTTAAAATGGGTGCAAGAGATTTAAACATCTTAAAACTGTAAATATTATTCCTCTTTATGAACACATCATACTCATATATTTAAATTTTGCTACAAATGGAAGAGTTCTTTATTATAACTTTCTTAAAAAAAGGGGAGAAAACTACACTTTGAATCCTTAAATTATAAAAATTTCTCATTTTACCCCAAAAGTGATCAAAATGACATATTGTACCTTCCAACTACTAAAACTTATTTTTTGCACTCTTATTCAATTCTTTGGGCTAAAATGCATGACACTGTATTAACAATTAGATATTTATAGAAATATAATATAAATGTTAATTTTTTTATAATTAGAAAGAGTACTATTTACCCAAAAAAATTGGTGCATCAACTTTAGTGGTTGAGAGCACGAAACGTAACGGTTATAAGTGGGATTGCCATTGACTAGAATCGTACGGCACTGAATGATTGTGGCCCCCTTGTGGCACTTAATGCTAGCCGTAGGATCAGAGATCAAGATCAGACGAAGATTGTGACCATCTATGGGTTATTTTTCAACGCGAAAAAAGGTAAAAAACGACACATATATGGTGTAGGAGTGGTAGGAGACTAGGAGTATGGCTGAATCTTATATCACACGGCACGGAATATATGGATACCATGGTATTAAATGCTGTCAGGAGCAACTAGCATCTTAATATATTTGGATTCATAGATAAGTTGAGATAAATTTAAATAAGTTAAATAAAATATTATAAAAATATTATTTTTAATATTATTATTATTTTAAAATTTAAAAAAATTAAATTATTTATTATATTTTATATGAAAATTTAAAAAAGTTATAATAATGAGATGAGATGAGATGAGATGAATTTAATTGAGGTGAATTTTGAATCCAAACAAGAGCTTAAATATAGTGAACTCCATATATTGTATCTATCTCTTTTTGAATTATAGAAAATATTTAAATAAAACATTATAAAAATCTTAATCCGAGATTTTGATAATGGTATATATGGTGTCGCTTGAAAACTGTTTTGAGTTATTACATTCGCCAATATGTATGAATTCAAACTTTGGAAAGTAATTTGCACAAACTTATGTTTGTAAGCCTCCCCGCATGCTCAAAAAGTAGACTTCATATGAAAAATCTACTTTTTATAATGAGTCCAAACTTTCTTTATAAATATATGTCGAAGCTTATCTATCCTTGTACCTAATATTACTTTTCACATTTATGTGCTATTGTCACATTTTTTTTTCTAAGCAAACAGTTTCATAGATAAACTAAGGGTTACATGATACAAAATTCAATGGGGTGGAAGTCCCCAACAATCATCTAAAAGCAAACAAATGCAGTACCAGTAAAAAAAGAAAAAAAAAAGAGGGATTTGGAATCAAAATTTGGCTTCCACCCATTTTCCACTAAGGAGAAGCCGCTTGAAGCAGTTTTTGAATAGTTTGATAAACAGACTATTAAATTGCAACTAAAAATTGCAGTGAGACGGTGTGTGCTACAACTTGTTTGTTTGGACTGGCTGTATGAGTCTTCCATGACCACTTTATCTTGATCATCAGTTAGGAAAAGCAGAAACATATGGACGTAGTAACTGGAAGACACGTTGATACATCGACATAGGACCAACATTGATTGTGGTGGCGCGTGTGAATCACGCGCCAATCTAGGAAAAAAAGTAGTGGTCGGATTTGAGAGATTTGAAGCCACTGATCTCAATTGTATCGCGTTGGACGCTCACTGATGTGGTGGCGAGTGTGGCTCACGCGCTGCTCTTTTGAATCTGCTAGCATGAAGTGTGGTGGTCGTAGGAGGCTGGTAGGTAGTAGATAGGTGCTTCTTGGTGCTATGGACGGAAAACACCGAAATAAACTAACGAAAACACTATAGACAACTCCAACCCCCCTTGGGCGGATCTGGATAGAGAAGGATGCCGACGGCACTATGTAGAGAGAAAAAGGCCACGGAGAAAATGATGAGTTCCTATTATCACTTGACAATATGCGTCAATCTTAAAAATAAAAAATTAACAAAATATCAATTGACGTGACTGATATGTGATTCGATAACATAATTCAATTTGAAAAATTTAGTCTAACTTATAAAATACATTGTCTCCCTTTCTCTTGCAACGAAATGAAAAGATGTTTGATTAATAATTGTTTACATATGGTAGGCTATTTATCTCGGTAAAAGTATTATCTTTTTATCGTTAAATCAAAGCAATTCTTCTTGGACACACGATGGAGTCAATCAAGTTAAGGGAAAAGGAAAATTGAAGAAATTAATTATGTTATTCTCTCTCTCTCTCTTTCTCTCTCTCCAATTTGACGTCAACTCCTAGTGATATACCTTAATTTAAGCAAAGGCTAAGCTAATAATAGCATCTTGACTAACCACACATCCCCATTAAAAGTGGGCATCAAACCTTATCTCTAAGTGTCCCCATTTCAAACAAACCACACGTCACCCCTATTAGCTTGTCACCCATTGACTATATATAAATGTGTTATTCACTTGTATTGATTCTAATACAAATCATTAATGTGCACCTCATTTGTCACGTAAGTATTATGATTGTTATTCTAATCTATCATCTATATAATTTCTAAAGTATTCTCTTTGTATTTTATTTAGCAACCTTGTTATTTCGTTTTATTTTATTGACCTATTCCAACCCTTAATTACATGCTATAAATTTTTATTATTATTGTGTATTGTCTTTGTTACTACAATAAACCCACTTGATTTATTGATATATATTAAGATTACAAAAAAAGAGCTTTGAAGATTAAAGGTTTGGTAACATTTATGACTACAAATTCAATAGAAAGGAGTTTTTTTTTTTTTTCATTTTATAATGATTATTGATTTCTCAATATTACTTTTATTTTTTGCTTTCCCGCCATTCATCTATATATTATGGTTTTATTATTGCTCTTACAACAAAGAAAAAAAAAGGACTATTCATCTTATTGTAGTTATTCACTTTTTGTTATTTACTAGTTTTTCTTACCAAACCAAAACCATCAATGTAAAAGTTATTTTGGATAAAGAAGGAATCATCAATGGAATAATTTCGTGTAAAAGATACATTTGCCAAGATCTTTTAGATCAATTGACAATATCTTGATTTCTCACTAAGAGAGTTAAGGATTAAGGGTGTGTTTGGTTGTTGAAATGAGTTGAGTTGAGTTGAGTTTAGATAATAAAATATTGTTAAAATATTATTTTTGAATATTTTTATTATTTTGAAATTTGAAAAAGTTGAATTGTTTATTATATTTTGTGTTGGGATTTGAAAAAGTTGTAATGATGAGTGAGATGAGATGAGTTTGATTAAGGAACCAAACAAATCCCCTTCCATGTATTAAAAAAAATATTAGATACAATCATAAAGTATGTAAAAATGATAAAACTTAATGATCAAAATAATAAATTTGAAAAGCTCGATATGTGAAAAAGATAATCATTAATTCTAAAAAGAAAAAATTTATTCATTATCTATTTTTTTATCATCTTCTCATCATTTCATGATGTGCCATTAAATATATAATAGGTTCACAAGTGAAATATAATAAATAGTCTCCACCCATCTAATGCCACATCATAAGATGATAAGAAGATGATAAAAATTAAGATGATGAATAGAATTATATTTCTAAAAATCACATGATATTACTTTAATTTATATTTAATAAATTTACTTATTTTATATTTGATAAGATATATAATAAGAACGTGGAGATGGGATTGAAGAAAAGTAGTTTCATCCTTCAAAATTATAATAATAATATTGACACCCACTCATGAGTGCAATTAATATTAATGGAAAATGGAGACATTACGTACCGAAGAAACAGCCGACCAAAGTGAAAAGAAAGATTGGGTACCCCACGGCGGCTTCATGTTTACTGCCCACGCGACGCGGAAAGACTGAGACATGCGAAATATGAAATTTTCGCCGCTGCTTTTTGTTTTTTTGTACGCACATAAGCGCTCTCAGCTCATCCAATGTTGTGCTTCCAGACGTCCAGTCTCCAGACCAGACAAAGACCACGTTCAGTTGCTTAAAAAAGAATGAGAAAACACTGAAAAAATGCATATGAATATCATTATTTTGTTGTGGATGGGTAGGGTTATTCTTTCTACTTCTCATGCCCATGCTTATAATATTTCGGTACATAGTTTTGTTATTCATCATCTTCATATATTATACACTATATTTTTTTTTTGAAATTTACTTTTGCTTTTATTCTTCTTAAAGTTATTAAATTCTTTTACTCATCATCTATATACCACACATTTGATAAGAGAAAAAAAATTTAGTGTAATATTGTGTGGAGATAATAAATATAATTTTTCTTCATATATTGGTAAACAGTAATAAAATAATTTATCCTAAAGATGTTTTATCCTAATTTGAACAATTATACGCTGATTTCATAAGTTGACCCGACACGATTCTTTTATGCACTCGGAGTGAGTCGACCTGACCTATTTTGTCCTTAAAAATATTAGAATAAAAAACAAAAGAATATATTTACAAACATTTGATCATTCCTAACGGTAGGATAACAAGCCACAGGATATATATACACGATAATTTTTCAATCTAAGTCTCAATTTCTAACAAAGAATTATGTACGTAACAAATAATTCGGGTGATTCGCGTGGATTTTTTTTTTCTTTTTA
This sequence comes from Cyclocarya paliurus, assembly GCA_029856935.1. Classification (NCBI taxonomy): domain Eukaryota; kingdom Viridiplantae; phylum Streptophyta; class Magnoliopsida; order Fagales; family Juglandaceae; genus Cyclocarya; species Cyclocarya paliurus. The sequence continues at coordinate 16,107,051 of CM056958.1, forward strand.
TGCTATTTGGATCCATCGTATCAATCCATGAATTTATAGGTTAAACAACACGACCTGATCATTACTTATTCAGGCCGTTAGAGTTTAGTCGATCCGAGCCTAATTATACACAACCCTAATCCTATTATTATGTGTCGAGTTCGTAATAATGCGAAAATTAACATGTCAATCCGAATTTTATACAAATGTAACAGTAAAAAGAAGAGACCCCAACTAAGATTATGTTTGGAAAGTGAGATGAGAATTTTGTGTTTTGTTTTAAAGTTTAAAATATTATTTTTTAGTTTTAAGATTTGAAAAAGTTAAATTGGAATTTGAAAAAGTTGTATTGGGATTTGAAAAAGTTGAATTGTTTATTATATTTTATATAGGAATTTGAAAAGGTTGTAATGATGAGATGAGATGAGATGAAAATTTTGAAGAAGATGAAAGATCCAAACATAATCTTAGGCCAGAGTTGTCGTCTAACATGCCTAAACGACAAATGCTAACAATAGGCTTGTCTTAGATTTAGCTAATATGAAAGATGAGATTTCTGAACATTTTTGGATTAAGTACCAAAAACGTTTTTCATTTTTTTACACCATTATGTTTTCACTCCATGTCTTTTATAATTTTATCACTTTTCTCTATAGGTTTGGCATTTTTATCAATAAGTTTCATATAAAAAAAAATTAAATTAAAAAAATCAACAGAAAACTTTCAAAAAATGATATGAAAAATTGATAGTAGAAGGAAAAAAAAAAAAGAGAGGTTGAGAGTCTTCACCTCCGCCCACATGGTGGGGGCAAAATGAAGAGCCACCCACTTTGCCGATGGCAATTGGTCCGGCCAGCTCCTTTTGCCTCCATCGGGCTGGCCTTGCTCGAGACTTTGGGGCTAATTAATTAAGAACAACGACGATGCATCGAGGGATGCCATGTGTCAATCTTTATCCAAATGATCATCACTTGTCACGCCAAAATAATTAATTTAACGAATTAAGAACTTGTTAAACAAGGGAATACAACAACAAAATCGAAAATCCAATGAATACAAAAATAAATGTTATCATATTATATATATATATATATATATATGTATATATATAGATCAGACTGTTTTTTTTTTCAACTTAACCCTAAAATTTTACATAATCATTCAATTCCTAAATATCTATTAATACATATAATTGTTGTACATGGCGACGTTGTCAATCCATTGTGCGCACTAATTAATTAACATGATTGCGGATATACATTATTAGTCATGCATGCTAGCTGCTATAAAACTAATAAGAACAAAGCGTGCATGCATGTGCTCAACAAATCTAGTATATATATATATATATATATATATATATATATAGTGTGACATGCACTATATATCATAATTAATTGTCGTCGTAAAAGAGATTAGATGAGAGCACCACAACAAATTATATTTTTTAGAACGAAAAATTTCATCCCAAAATATTGGTATTTAGTCCTAAAATATTTTTTGGAACGAAAAAAAAGTGTTGCAAGGTCGTTCCTATAAAACTGTTTCAAAAGATATTTTGAGACGAAAATCACAAATTCGTCCAAAAAAATATATTTTGAGATGAAATTAAGTTGGACCGTTCGAACGGATGTTTTTTTTGGGACAAATTAAATTCGTCTTGAAAAACCGTTCGAACTTATAAAATACCGTTCGAACATATGTGACTGTTCGAACAACGTGTAACTTTTTCAGTTTGAACGATAATGTATGATGTTCGAACGGTTATGTCCGATTTGTATACGTTTACGACTGATGAGTGTTCGAACGGTTATTATTTTCATGGACAATCAATACTAATTTAAAACCAAATAAATATTTATATTTTAGAAATATATTACAAATTGTTCAATAAAATACTAATAATGCTAATAAAATTCTCAGTACATGATATATAATTGTTCAATAAGCAAAACCACTTTTAATGAAAATTAATTGTTTGGTGGCCTGAATTGTTGCATAAGTATCTGCATTTGAAGCTTCATCTCTCTTTGTTCATCTTCTTGTTGTTTCATGCGCATCTCCATCTCTGCTTGTTTTGTCAATTGAGCCTCTAACTCATGCTATTTTGTAAGCAATTTTTGAATCGTAGAATTTGCATTTTCTAACGCAATAGCAGTAGTGCTTGACGTTGATGAAGAGTTTGAAGGCTTAATACAATGACCCAAACCCCTCAAATATCCTGAACGTTGCCCTAGAACTTGTGTAAAAATTTCAACATCACTTGTTGATGAATTATGATCTGAAACAGCTTCAGCACGTATGGCAAGCATTTTATCTTACACACAACATATACGTTTAATATTGACACAATATTTTAAATATGTTTAATTAAAAGAAATTATAATACTTACATAATTTTTACGAGTATCGGGATGAGTCCACTCTCCATTACTGTTAGTATGTGATGCAGAATATAATTTTGTTAGATCATAATTGGTGTCTGACGCTTCCTACAAGAGACATTGTTAAGATATAAAATTAATATTAAAAACAAACTATATACAATAAAAAAAAAATACATTACAAATTTCTTAGAGAGACGATGAAAAGATCTTGAGCCTGCATGATGATGAATTTTCAACTTTGATCTATTCATTTTGTTTATAGAACTTCGATCCTGCATAGAAATTGTAAAAGTTAGTAAGTGAAAATTATAAATATGATATATAAATAATTAATTTACTTTACCTTATATGATGGATTATCAAATATGTCACAAAATTTTTTCCCCATTCTTCAAGTCGGACATCCTGAAAAGGATGCTCACGTGCTTCTTTTTTGTTCTCGTACTTCTTGTAATGCTCATGACACCCCCCTTATACTTATGGAATGTATTACACATTAACTCTTCAACAGTCATAAGCTCCTCTTTCTGACCATAATTTAGTTCAAAGTCATCCTTAAGAGAGTATATATACAAAGACATTATCATTTAGAATATTAAATAATATCAATATAAATTTATTATTTAAATATTATGTACCAAACAATACTTTTTTATAAACTCTTTCGCCTCTTTGGAGACTTTATGCCATGAACTCGTAGCCAAAGGTGCATAAGTCCGTGTAAGAGCACCCACATGCGATGCAAGCCAAGCTCCCTGTTGTCCCTCGCCTCCAGTATGTTCATCAAGAATGTTAGCCTTAATCTTACCTACTTTACGATATTTCTCCAACATCACACCTCTAGTAGTGCCTCGTCCATGACAAGATTGTACTGTTATCTCTATAAAATAATATTAGTTATTTACCCCATATCAATTAGCATATATCTTAATTGGAAAAATGAGTATTAGTTATTTACCTTGTTCCGTAGAGTCAGTCTCTAATGGCAAGTTAGACGGAGAGCTAGAAACAGGTGGAGATGGGATGTGAACTTCCTTCCTCTTTGGTGGCATAATTGCGAGATACTGTATAATGTGAACACAAACTGGTCAATCATTTGTATCAGTTTCATCTATAGATTCGGTTTTATCATCTGTAGATATTTCAGATGACTCAACACTTTGATCAACTGTCGCCTCAACTATATCAGTCTCAATATCTTCCCTATGTAATGGGATCATCTCATACTGGCTCAAATATACAAATAAGTTAAAGGCAGGTTGACTCTCTTGGTATGCTTTTTGAGTAGAGGGATCATCTTCTTCTTCATCTTATCCCTTCGCCTCAGGGATAATGTCATAAATATTTCTATGAGAAAATTTTTGTACTACTTGCCATTCATTTCCTAACTGTGGATTGTCTAAATAGAATACTTGAGATGCTTGGGAAGCCAAAATGAAAGGATCATCTTCATACCATTTTTTTGATGTATTAATACTCAGAAAATATTCATCCTGGCATTTTCCTTTTCAAGGATTGCTTAAATCCCACCAATCACACTTAAACATATAAACCACAAGCTCCCCCACATATCTCAATCCGATTATATCTACGATAACTCCATAGAAATCAATATTGTCTCTATCATGACTCATTTCGACAAGGACACCACTATTTTGTGTTTTATTATAAAGTTCTCGATCAATTGTGTGATACCTACTTCCTCGAGAAATACATGTAGAATATCGAGCAGCACGTCTCGAGGGATCACGCGCCAGTGCATATAGTTCGTCTGATATATCGTTCCGATTACTTGTATGCATTTGTACAACCTACATATTAAATAAAGTATAAACGTTCAACCGTTAACAATAGTAATATTTTAATAAGTAATAAAATTACATCTATATTAATGTCATTACCCGTTGTTCGAACCATTTCGAGAACTCTTGTTCATGTCTCAAGTTTATAGCATTTACTCCCAATTCTTTGAGCATGTTAATATGATCACTAAAATTAAAAATTACCAACAATAAGTATGTTTATATAAATGTTTAATAAGTAAATTCAATGATTAATTAACAATTAATTTAAACTTATTTCAAGTGGCTCTCTATCTCTAGGTAATTATTTAGCACGTACCATTGAGCTTTCTTGAATTCTCGTTCACATAAATCATAACCACCCTGAGCACTAAGTGGACGTACTTATTGGAAAAATACAAAAAATCCATTCCGTTGTCTTGCTTGGTCAACATCAAAATTTCTTTCTAACCGATCAAACCTTGTGTCAACCCCGTGGAAGTATTTGGAACAGAATGTATGCCACTTATCATCAATATATGTTTCTGCAATTGATCCTTTTGGACGAGCCTTATTACCTACTGTGCGTTTCAACTTTACAAGAAATCGTTCAATAGGATACATCCACCTATATTGGACTGGTCCTACAAGTCGAGTTTCACGTGGCAAATGAATGGCTAAGTGAACCATGATGTCAAAAACTGAAGGTGGGTAAATACTCTCCAACTTACACAATATTAGTGCAATTTCTCGTTCCATACGATCCAAATCTTCTAGGTTCAACGTTCTCGCACATAAATCTTTAAAAAAGGCACCCAACTCAATTAATGCAATCCGCACATCTCTAGTAAAAAATCCACGGATATCAACAGACAATATATGTTGTAAAAATACATGACAATCATGACTTTTTAGTCCAGTAATATTCCAATCATTCATTCGCACACACCTTGTTAGATTCGAGGCATACCCATCCGATAATTTAATTTTCTGCAACCACTCATAAAATGTAGCCCTTTCTTTCCTTGACAATGTATACCATCCAATTGACATGTAAATAAACAAGTCATTTTGTTGCAAGTGCATTTGCGGTCTAATTCCCAACCGTTTTAAATCTTTCCGTGAGTTTATATTATCTTTCGTTTTACCTTCAATTGACATCAACGTCCCTAATACGGACTCGCATATATATTTTTCAATATGCATAACATCGAGGCTATGTCGCAAATTTAACGTTGACCAGTAGGGTAGTTCAAAAAATATACTCTTCTTTGTCTAATTCAACTCTAATGCACTTCGTTTTCTCTTCCGTTGTTTTTTACCAAAATCATTACTTCCGACATTCGCAAACTGTGCAATAACATCGTCGCCAGACAAGAATGGTGGAGGGTGCCCCCATTCAACAGAACCATTAAACATCCTACCATTTCTACGCCATTTATGGTCACCAGGTAAAAATCGACGATGACCCATAAAACATAGTTTTTTCCCATACGTAAGCCATTCAGATTGGGTATATTTGTTACAAGTCGGACATGCCAATTTTCCCTTAGTGCTCCAACCTGACAAGTTTTCATAAGCAGGAAAATCATTTATTGTCCATAACACCGCAGCATGCATTTTAAATGACTTGCCTGTTGATGAATCAAATGTTAATACTCTATTCTCCCACAAATCTTTCAATTCTGCTATCAGTGGCTGCAAGTGTATGTCTATATCATTTTCAGGTGATCTCGGACCTGGAATGAGCAAACTCATCATGAAATATGGATCTTTCATACACTTCCACGGTGGTAGATTGTACGGCATGAGTACAACTGGCCAAGTACTATGACTAGTACTCATGTTCCCAAACGGATTAAATCCATCTATTGCTAACCCAAGTCGAACATTACGAGGTTCTTCAGCAAATCATGGGTGTTCCAAGTCAAATTCCTTCCAAACTTGAGAGTCTGCAGGATGTGACATGACATTATCATTCTTGACTCTAGATGATGAGTAGCATGTCATATCCACAGCTGTTGAACGTGACATAAATAACTGTTATAATCTAGGTATCAATAGAAAATGACGTACAACCTTCCGCGGCACATTCTGCTTCTCAATTGTCCATCTTGATTCATGGCAAATAGGACACTCGTTCAACTGTTCATTCTTTCTTCAAAATAATACACAATCATTATTACATGCATGTATTAGATTGTAATCAAATCCGAGTCCTTTTTTCAACTGTTTTGCTTCGTAGAAGTTACTGGGTAAAATATTATCTGATGGAAGTGCCTCTTCAAACAGCTCCAGCAACATATTAATAGCCTTAATAGATATTCGGCACATAGATTTTATATGAAGCAATCTAACTGTAAATGAAAATTTACTGTACCTTCTACACCCTGGATATAACTCACGTTGTGAATCATTCCATAAGTGGGTAAATTTGCTATGGCACGAATCATTTGAATTATATGGATCTGTTCCACTTTCATCCATAAACATTCCCATACTAATGTCGCCCAACATTTGCTCCATGTCTTCTGATGGATCCGTGTTATGGCACGGATCATCACCAACAATCTCTACATGTACATCTTCATCGATGTTTTCAAATGATGTTGGAAATGGTTCTCCATGTAAGACCCAATCAGTATAACCTTGGTCAATACTTTTAACAAACAAATGCTCTTTCACCAACTCTATCTTATGAGAACGTAAATTCTTGCAAAGTCGGCATGGACATCTAATACGACCGTCACTCCCAATTGTACAGGATGCAAACTCCAAAAATTTCTTAACTCTTTGAGCATATACATTGTAATCCTCACTCAACCGATCTCTAACTCGCATCCAACTCGTATTCATGTTTAATATCCTATTGCAAACAATCACGTGCATCAACAAACATATAGCTAAAACATATATTAAACTAACATATAGTCCATACATATAGCTAAAACATATATCAAACTAATATATAGTCCATACATATATTACCACATATCTCAGACTAACATATGGTCCATACAGATATCAAAACATAAATCAAACTAACATATGGTCTATACAGATATCAAAACATAAATCAAACTAACATATGGTCCATACAGATATCAAAACATAAATCAAACTAACATATGGTCCATACATATATCAAAACATAAATCAAACTAACATATGGTCCATACATATATCAAAACATAAATCAAACTAACAAATTTGCAACAACACATAAAATAAAACATATAGTCCATACATATGGCCAATTAACAAATTCACCAAGACACATATTAAGCATTTTTCTCAGGGTTGAACGCATTTGAGGCATTTTCCGGAGGGATGAACACATTTGAGGCATCTTCCGGAGGGCTGAACACATTTGATGCATTTTCCTCAGGGTTGAGGTCATTCCCTGCATTTTCCTCCAGCTCCGCTACTTTTGGTTCATCTATTTATTTTCGCATTCTCTCCAGTTCTGCTACTTTTGTTTTTAAATTTTTCGCATACAAGTCCACAGACAGCTTTAACTCCTTATTTTCTCTTTTTAATATTTGTTTTTTTTTTGTTTATTTGCAAGCTTATTATTCAATTCATTTACTTGTTTTTTAAGTATCTCTATCTCACTTACCCTAAGGAGTAACCTTCGGCTCATGGTAGTAACAACAGTTGCATATTGAGATGTCATTATTCTCGCTCCATCCACGACCTCCGCATCGCTCTTGCTTAAGAAATAGTTATCTGTCGCTATCATTGCATTAATAGCATCTGGAGTGAAAATTAATATTTGTGACAAATATGATTTTCGATTCAAATCAGGAACAATATTAGAAGGACGATGGCTGGCCATTTGAGAGAAATGTGAAGAGAAATGTGAGTTGAGAGCTCGGTGGTGTTTGTGAGAAATGTGCACAAGGACAATAAGCAAATTTGAGATTCCATACGATCCAGAATTTACGGATGTATATTTCCATAATTTACGGATGTTGTTCGTCCTTACAACATTTGTCTCGAACGGATGGTATCTTTTATGCAAACTTTTGGTGGTGCTCGAAGCAATTCCAGATTTTCTGCCCGGGTTTTATGGTGTGCTTTCCACCAATAATTTCCTCATCCGTCTATATATTTTAAACCCCAAATGCTCTCTGAGCACCAATCACTCCCAATTGTACAGGATGCCCAAGATGCGAGGTTTTCCTTGTGAAGCATGCAAATTTCTTAGAAAGAAATGTGAACGCCATTTATGTATTTTTTCTCCTTATTTTAATAGTCCAGTCGGATATATCCAATTTGGTGCCGTTCATAAGGTTTTCGGAGCAGGTAATGCAGCAAGGCTTCTTGCTCGCATCCCGGTCAATAATCGTTATGAAGCGTCTACCACACTTATATATGAAGCGCAAGCTAGGCTTCAAGATCCTATCAATAGCATTTTTTCAGTTATTTTTGCTCTTCAGCAGCAGGTTCTCTTTTCATATATAATGATTAAAATTCTAATATGTTCTGTCTCCTAATTAATAAATGGCATTCTACTTTGTTTTCTACAGGTTATAAATCTACAAACTCAACTAGCAATTTTAATGAAGGAGACAGAACAAAGTTGTCTATCATATTCTCCTGTCAATACAAATCTAACTCAAGATGTCCAAAATGAGTTTCAGTCAGGGAGTATCAATGAGATGACGGAGAGTTCTTTTGGGAACTCTGGAAGTTCACTACTCAATCTTGAGGAAAATGTAAGAATTAATGTTTTATTTGAAGAGTTAGTTGTGGTTGGATTTATTCCTAAAGAATAGTGGTGGTGACAATGCTAAGGTGGTGGACATGGAAGATGGAAGATAGGGTATTTTAATTTTAATGTATAATATAATATATTATATATAATATATATAATTATGTATAATATATTTCTATGACTTTATATATAAATCAATAGTTTGTATTATATATTTCTAAGTTTGATTGTGTTTTGGTTTGTTTGTAAATATGCATCAAACATAACCCGTTCGATAGTAGATACCGTTCAAACGTAAAACATAACCCGTTCGAACGTAAAGTCTAAACCGTTCGAACGTGTTCGTTCCAGATTTCCATTCTTCTTCAATGATGGAAAACGGATGAACAATTTTTTAAAGAATTCCAACATAGTAATAACAACACAGTAATATAAAAACATATTTATAATAACAACATAGTAATATAAATAACAATATCAAAGAATTCCAACAATTATATTTCAACAAAATAAGGAAATCATAAAAAGTAAAAATATTATAAAAAACATACTGAGAAGGAACTTCACAAAAGTAATAGAAATAATAGTTTTAATTTGAAAATAGTTGAGACTGGATTGAGGGAGAATGGCGCAACTTTGTTTGTGAGGGAGTGAGAGTGGCAGGAGGGGGAGATTGACTTGATTTCTGAGATCTGTTGCAAATATTTGAATAAAGTTTCCCGTTCGAACGATTATTTAATAACCGTTCGAACGGGAAACCATGAAGTGGGACAAATCCTAAAGTTTCACGTTCGAACGGGTATTTACTATCCATTCGAACGTCAAACCATGAGCGAGAAAATTCCCTTCTAAAGTTTCAAGTTTGAACGGATAAATACACCGTTCGAATGGGAAATACTCCATAGCAAATCGTTCGAACTCTAATTATTTACAGTTCGTGTTATTAAATATTTACGAATATTTATTTTTAACATTATACTATTACATAAAATAACAACATTATTATATATAGACATATTAGAATATAATATAGTTCACTAACATAGTAATATCATATTTAATAATATATAATCGAGCATATTATATATTATATATATGTAAAGTAGCACATATATAGTATCAACATATTGTCTCATCTATTGTATAAGCATAATATATTACACTATAAATAACATATATATATATATATATATATATATATATATATATATATATATATATATATATATATATATATATATATATATATATATATATATATATATATATATATACGACCATCACTAGTGTCATTTAATTAGACTAGATATTATAGTTACTTATATGAATATATAGTACTAATTAAATTTATTAATTATAGTATATATATTATTATATATATATATATGATACATTAAATTAATGCTATATTAGTATTAGTACTATATATTATAGTTACTTATATGAATATATAGTACTATTTAAATTTATTAATTATGGACATCATATATATATATAATAATATATATTATTATTAGATAAATTCTAAATACTAAAATATATAGAGTATATAATATATTTCGAAAACCGTTCGAATGAACTAACATAACCGTTTGAACGGTACTGCATATATAACTTCTCCCCGACGGCCATTTTGAAACTCCCGATCGAATGGTATCTCCAAACAAACTCCCAAAATCTCCATCCCCGCCGTTTAACGACGCCGTGAACAGTACCCAGTTGAAGCCTCCAACCCTCATTCACTGGTATGCTCATTTTCTAACTATTTTACCGTTTAAATTTAGGTTTTTGATGGATTATTTGTTTAAATTAGGATAAATCAATTTATCCATCAATACTCACTGTAGATTTGCTTAAATCTATTGTAGGAAGGTTTATTTTAGTTTAGTTTAGTTTTGTTTGTTGAGAAATCCATGGAATCGAAGGATTCCATGGATTTCAATGGTTGAGTCGACTCAGCGATGTACTGTTCGAACGTTGTTGGGTCGTTCGAATGGTACTAGCCAAACAGAAATTACATTTTATCCATTCGAACGTAATTTGGTCGTTCGAATGGGACTAGCCAAACAGGAATTACGTTTAACCCGTTCGAACGTGATTTGGGCGTTCGAACGGGACTAGAGAGTTCGAATAGTATTGGCCAAACATTTAGCACGTTCGAACGGTATAGCTAAAACATAATATTAGTGAATGTGTATTTTTATTCACCATTGTAGTTCCATTAGATCTTAGCAAGAATATATCTTATTTTATAATTAAATTAATATAGAATCTACTCACATGTTGTTAAATATTTTTATTATTAATATTTTATTGATAAGTTATTAATTAATTGTAAATTTCAGGTTCATTATCATGTCTTCTTTTAGGGCGGGACGTAAACGACGCAGTCAGGCAGAGATTAGTATCAGTACTCCTGCTAGGGAGAGGACTGTTTCACTAGAGCGACAGGTGAAGTTGTTTGACTTTTAGAGTCTTGTCTGGGAGGGTCATTCCCTGCTATCAGTTTTCAGCGATCGTGGTTGGGGACCTATCTTAGATAGTCCAGGGGACTCATTGGAGACTGTTGCCTATATAGACATTGTTTCTGAGTTCTATAGAGAGCTCGGTAGTGCCAGCCCAGATGATGGAGGGGCATATAGCATCTCTGTCAGAGGGGTTCCGATTGTATTTTCACGGGATCGACTATCTGAGCATCTTTGTATTCCTAGGTTGTTAGATGCATATCCGAATATGCAGCCTAGAGAGTCTGATCCTTCAGTTGAGGGAGAGACAGCTGAGGAGGAGGCATCGCTCCATCCCACAGATAAGGTCGATATCATTGCTGATCATGAGGTGAGGGATTTAGTTGTTGGTCCAGATGCTCCCCCGTATGACGGGGCGAAGAGCATCAAGCAGGCAGATCTATCTTAGTTTTTCAAGATCCGAATTTGATAATCGCCAACAACATCGACCCTCGGCAGCACAAAACAGAGGTTGGCATTGATCGGACGAAATTTATGATACGGGTCGCTTGTGACATTCCTATTGACCTGGTGGGGTATATATTCGATAGGATTCGATCAGAGTCCTGGTACATTTCTACAGATATACTGTGATTCGGGATCCTGATCACCCGATATCTATTATTTGTCGGTGTTGTGCCTGATGTTGTCGAGCGTAAATGGCAGCCGATGGGACCGATCAACAACACTACCCTCTCACGCAGCACAGGACACTCAAGACTGCGTCTTCGTGGACAGCATCCAGACCCGGTTGATCCTCAGAGAGATGCACAACCAAGAGATCATGGACCACATGCCGAGGTATCAGTACATAGCGCTACACGTGAGGACATGGCTGAGATCGTGCGTGCAGCGATCAGCGGACAGACATCAGCGCTGATCGATGCAGTGCGTATTGAGGTCCGTTCTGCTATGTCTGATTTTCGTACTGAGATTATTGGTAGCATCTCTGAGTTACGTACGAGGGTTGATGCCATGCCTGCGATTCAGGTCACTATTAGTACTCGACTGACACAGATAGAGGAACGTTTAGCTGCAGTCGAGGAACTGTGCAAAGAGTTGGGGTCTTAGTATTTTCTATCTTTTATTTATTTTTTCTTTTGTTTTTAGAATGGACAATATTTAGTATTTTATAAATTCACTATTTATTTATGAAATAGTTTTATTTTATATTTCCTGAACTAATTATTGATTTATATTATTCCTATTATTTAATCAATAAATTTATTATAATTACTAGTTAATATAAATATAATTCTCTTTTAAAAAAAATGCTCACCTTTCGAACGGTAAAAAATTATGTTCGAACGGTATATCAATTTTTCAGTTTAATAATTTAATTTGTCGCGCCAAATTTACGTTCGAACGATAAAATTAGACGTTCGAATGATGAATCACCTGAAATTTACATTCGAACGATAAAATTATACGTTCGAACGATCAAATTATGTAAAAATTCACTGTTCAAATGTTTCTATTTTTAGGGACGCCATATTTTATTCCTAAATATAACGTTCGAACGATGTATGATGCGTTTGAACGGAAAACGTCTTTTTGGGACCAAAAAAAAAATCGTCCCTAAAACTCACTTTTTGGGATGATTTTTATTTCGTCCCAAAATAAAATCGTCCCAAAATATCATTTTTGTTATAGTGGAGATCCTAGCTCCTATAAAAAGATGTGGTTATACAATATGGAATGACTTTATTGATGATAAACATGCAATATGCATGCATGTAGAATATAATTTTATTTTTCTTTTATAATCATGGATATAATTAATTGTGCATGACTTTTAACTTTTAAGCTACTGCTTTATTATAAGTATATAACCAAACCGATATTCTGACTGCAGGAAGGACCATGAAAAATATATACACAAAGCTAAAGGCAGCAAAATCTCTTGAATATATTATATAGTATCCATGCATGCATGCATGGAGTGGATCATTCTGTAAACAGCCTAAAAGCAGCTACTACTTCATACCGAAGGAAGCTTAAAAGGCTGATCAACTAATTTGGTAATTAATCAAAGTGCATGTAACTTTACTAATTAATTGCTTACCTTTCTTTTTGGTACGCTCAATAAATTAAGTATGTTTTTCTTAGCTAGTAATACACATACGATTTATATATATATATATATAGAGAGAGAGAGAGAGAGAGAGAGAGAGTAGTATTAATATTACATGTATAACTTTAAGCACGACTTTTTTTTTAAAAAAAGAGAGACGGATTTTATTCATAGAAAAATGTTAGTTGAACTGAGGATTCCTATTGAAAAAATGGACCGATTGTTTTATTTTAAATTTTTTTAGAAGTGATTATCAGTGAATTTGTATTTTTTTTTAATTTTAAATATTTAAAAATGAATAAAAATGATTGAAATAAAAAAAAAATTATATTTGTACTATCGGTTTATTTTCTCGGTATCAGTAGCAGGACTCTGGCTCATAATTCTCAAGGAGGAATACCTTTTACAAGAAAAGTTTGGAGATTACAAAAAGTTCAAAACCAAGCTAGCTTTAAAAAACACTATCTCTATAATATTGTGCTGATTACAATAAAATCTATAGTACTTAAAGAACAGAGTTAAAAGCTACAATCCATTTTATACTCCCCCAAAGCCAATGGTAGCAATTGACTAGCCAAAGTATAAGTGGTCGAAACACCTACTGCACCTTCTTTAGCAAGTTGATCAGCAACGTCAAAATTACACTCTCTAGCAATATTATGCATATATCTATATACACACATATACGTACAACGCCGAACATATTCATGTTCATGCTACATTCAATACATTATACAAGATATCAATTTATATTAAAAATAGAAATTAAAAGGAAATACAAAGAAATATCCGTGAATATATAAGTACGGATATGATCGCAACAAAAAAATATAAGATACGGAGACAACTATATATGGAAGATTAATGGTGTTCTTATATATAATATATATATCAATATGGTGACTGCATATTTATTTTAACCTAGCATATATATATATATATATATATTTTTTTTTTACAATAAACAGTTTTCTTGTAGTGTTCAAATAATAATTAGAATCTAATTAAAAGCATATAATTTTCAAATAATTTAAATTTTGCACCAAATACATAGATGCATTACATAATGTAGAACACATATTTTACTATATATGTTCTTAACTAATGATCATGACCTTGAGTACTGCAAGCATCTAAAATGAATAACCTCATGAAACATGCCGCTTGATGGTTTTAGATGGGGATCAAAAATATGACTTTAAGTGTGAGTATTTATTTATAAATTATTATTATTATTAATGTTTTTATTTGTTTAAGTATGGATATTATATATAGAATCATGAACTAATTATATTATATATGCAGCAGATTGGCTGCAGCACAAAAAGGGAATCATCATCAGCACACATGCATGCATGCATTCTGGCCTGTGCTGATGATTCCAGACATGAGTAGTGATGTAGGTCCCTAATTATTAATTTGTCATTGCCAAAATCACTGCAGACAGAATGCATGCCACTTTGATGTTCCTTCTGTCATATATTCTATATATATAATATTCTAATCAAGGCAGGAATATTAATCCGAATGAATTTCTGATCTTATAAGATTAAATATTCAAAAAATACTATAAAATATTCTATTTTATGTGTATATTAATTTCTTTCCACTCTAGGTCTTAGAGTTTGTATAAGAATTTTAAAATTAAAGATCCAAATGATCTATTTAATTGCACAATCCTACAAATGCAAAAGAATTTATAAATGTTCATCGATCACGTATTGTTTGCAATAACATTAATGTTATTTTGATCTCCCGGTCATGTATTTTCCGGCTCATGTCTCCAGCATTATTGTTGTTCGCAAGCATCGTCGAAGGCTGGATGTATAGGGTACTGGATGCGGACGTAGAGGTATGTGACTGATATATAGGACCTAGCTAGATAGGACGGTGTCAATAGGCGGGTTGCTGGGTGCAAATATAGAGGAGGATGGGCCTTTCTGCTTTGGAAAGAAACACTTGCCTAATTAAACAGACCAAAATACAGCAAAACACAACTTTACCGTAACCGACAAGCTGGCTGAAGTCTAGGACACCACATGATCTCATGCCATAAAAGAAAAAGCAGAAGAAAGATTAATAGAGACATAGGTTAAGGTCGAGAGACGTTTCTTCTAATAGCTAGCAAGAAATTAAACAGGTTTTAATTTCAATGAACTTTTCTGGAACGATCACCTATATATCTAGAAGATCGGATATATATCATTAAGAGCAACGTGTCACACATCGAATGGCTCTGACCTGGACCCAACCCACAGCCAAATGTCATAAGGCCATCAATACAATTCAGCAGTACTCAAGTTAGCATGAGCTAGTTTATTGGGTAGAGAATGAATGGTTTATAAGTACTATTAGGTACGAGATGATATATTTGAGACGATAGTTGAATAGAACATTGTTAGAATATTATTTTTATTTTAAAATTTAAAAAAATTAAATTATTTTTTATATTTTATCTAAAAATTTAAAAAAATTATAATAATTAAATAAGATGAGATGATTTGTAAAAATAAATCGGATCTTAATCAAACTTGGTACTCATGCATGCATGGATATATATGTTTTGTTTTGTTTTGTTTTTTGACACAGTACATTGAATGCAAATGGAGAAAAGATACAAGAACAACTTATATATTCAAGAAAATTAAGGTACTTGGGTGTCAAGTGGAAACTGCTAGCTAGCTAGCTAGACTGGTTAAGATAAAACAACTCTAATTAATATTAATGATCCCAGCTGGTCGATCTCTTGCCTCTTTTCTTGACCTTGTAAGTGCTAGCTTGTTACTGATCCACCATGAACAAGTGGCCGCAACAGCTAGCTAATTTGTTTACAACAGATTGCCCCAAATAACATCGTGTGAAATAATGATTTCAAGGCCGGTGATCGATTTCTCGCAGCAGATCAGTAAAACCATTTCTGGATATATAATCAAGTTGAATGTGCAACAACTCATCATGACTTAAAATCACCAGTCCTTAATTCTTTTAGTCTCAAAGTCAATTTGGAGGTTTTTCTTTTTCCTTCTTTTTTGTTTTTTCAAACGTTATCTGCTACTGTTTCTTATTCATTTATACAGCATGCAGCATGTCACCGACTCACCATTGTCATGTGATACTTTTGAACAATGATAATAAAAACTATGTAAAAACATGACCTACTGCATTAGACCATATATATATTAGCTACGAAGCTTCTATTTAGACGTTTCCCCTAAGAATCATCCCCAGCTAATTGATTAGACTCACCCAAATTTCTGTTAAAAGAAGATTATCGATCTGCAGTTGTGGACATTCGACTTTGACCATGGACGTAGAAATATATGGTACTTGACTTCATATTTTTATGCATATCTCACTCTGAAGTCTGAAAGAGTATTCATATTATAATAAGCTAATAAAACTCCTTGCTGATTTCCACCTAACTTGTTAATTAACTAAGCCAAAATTCTTCTTTAGGTACCGACAATTAACGTCTAAACAATATATATATTTATATATCCTTCATCTTGCCAAAACGTGTAATACACGCCAAAGAGAACGATGCGAAAACTGAAGCCATGCATGCATGCAGTTTCTGATCCTACAAAAAGATAATTAATTTAATCAGACCATCTTTGTCCAAAACAGGTACGTACGTATAAGTACTTGGGTATAACACCCATGCGCCTAATTAATTAACCTAATTGATAGCCCAATAAAGGCCCATTGTGCAAGCAAGGCCCATTACAAGATAGAATAGGCCGACGTCTTCTTCAATCTGCATATATATATATATATATATATTAGACTTTTGTTCATCCATGTAGGTCGAGTAGTAACGGTCAAATTACAAATAAAACCTGTGCATTGAACGACCGTCGGCCTATTGTGATCGAGTTCTTCTACTTGTAAGCCGGTTATGTGTAAAGCACATCCGTTGACATAACAATACTTGATTTGTAAGAACTAGATTTAAATTTTAAATTTATCTTACAAATCAAGTTTTGCCATATAACAACTTGGAGGGTGTGCTTTACATACCTGCTTACAAATACAATTTTTCATTGTGAATTAGGCAGAAAAGCAGATCGACAAACTAGTAAATTCTATATATACGGATTCTTTTGAGTAAACCTACACCTTCATAATTGATGGCAATATGATAGCAAGATCATCAGTTTTTAATAGAAAAGAATGGTTTTTCATGCTTTTCTATTGAATGGTATGACACATGACATGCATGATATATATTAGCTAAATCCTAATACAGATGTAGAAAACAAGTACTTTCTAGACCGAAAGTAACTCATAATTATATGAATCCAATATATTTGTCCTCAGTCAGTGGAAGTTGGAACAGCTCCTCAACTGGCATGTGTTGTTTGCAACTAGAAGCTGTTGCTAGGTGCATGCAGGCCGCAGCTCTATGTTGTACTGAAACTACTGCAGTCTGGTCCACCTACGTATTATTTTGTTTTGTTTTGTTTTTTAATTTATTTTTTCAAGGATGCCACATCAATAATTAGTACGTGTATTTGATCTCAAACATCTTCAAAATCAAGTATTGAAATCTGGATTTCCTAGATCAGTACTTCTAATTAGGAGTTAGAATATTGACAGATCATGAGAGATAGACAATTTTATTGAGTAATGGATGCTTCTTAGAAATTTACTCGGATAACTACAAATTCCGTATGGCCCACGTACATTATGTTTCTATCTCTCACTCCCTAGAGTTCAAATAGAGGATCAAGGACGTCACGGCCTCAAGTAAGAGACAAGTCGACTTATCAAGTGGGCATGACTGCATAATTTCTTGTTAGCTGCAGTATAAATACTTAATTCAGACTGCATTCATATTAAATGAGCAAGAAATGTTGTAGATCAATCATCACTTAATATTGTATCTATTTCATCTCCTAGTACTTAAGGCTTTCAAGTTTGGGTAGTACGTAAGAACTTGAAAGAACATTTTTTACTCAAGTTATATGAACTCTAAAAGATCTGAATTCCAAGTCAGCTTGTTGATAATGCAGGCCGGTTACCTTGTCTGATGGGAAAGACTAGTTACTTGTACATTTTTTAGTTTTGCAGCTTCTCTTTTTCGGGAGCCGCGCGTACGTTTATATGCCATAACTGCTTATAGCTTCAAAAATTTACTCCATCGTACGAAGCCGTAAGATATAGGAAGGAGGTGAATTAATCAGTACTAAATGTTGTAGGATCAAAGACTTTTTAGAGCTTACGTACAGGCTGTCCGTGCAATAATATTTTCGGCTGTGTGCAATTAAAGAATAATAATAACCCACAAATTAATTTCAACGAGTCTATAACCTGCGTAATGCGTATATTATTTTTAAAAGGATTATCGCTCTATACACATAATATTTCAAATTTAATAGATAGAGTACTTATTTTTATGAGTAGAATGCCATATCGGACTCATATGATTCCGCTTAAAATATAAAACAATATAAATATTGAATTAGTGCTTTTAGATAGAGTCTTAAATTAGTTTATATCATTATATGTAAGAAAAGAAATACAACTTAAAAATTACAATAATTCATAATGAAATATTGCTTTTGAAAAGTTTACCGCTTCATAAATATAATACTTCAAATTTAATGGGTAGAATGCAAAAAAATAAAACTTAAAAGTTATAATGGTTCACAATAAAATATTATTTTTAAAAGATTTACCGCTAATTCATAAACATATATAATACTTTAAATTTAATTGATAGAATGCCTACTTTTATGGGTAGAATGTTACGTCGAAATTATATAACTCCACTTTTATATATAGTAATAGATAACACTACCGGGCCATTTGAAGAAGCTTACCGTTCGGATGGTACTCCTCTTGATGTGGTGTTACGTTGTTTATTAAAAAAGAAACATTAGCACAAAAGAAGTAGAAGGAATCTAGTGTTTTAGTCTCATCTTTTGTGTTTTCAAACATCTTTTTATTTTGAATATATTTTTATTTTTATTTTTATAATAAATTACGTTGCGTGGTGGTGCTATATGTCAAGAAAGCCATATGAACTGTAGCAGGACTCAATTAATTTTAATGCTAAATGTTAATTAGGGCCACCTGATCTGGGAGTAGTAGTAGTATTAGTACTGGTGTTGCATGATCTTGCATGCAAATAAAGTAGCTAGTTAGGGCAATTAGTTAATTAATTATTTTATCCATTTCTTCCAAAATCAAAGAAAAGCAGGATTTCCGTCAATGTTATCAGTCTTAAATGATAGCACTTCCTCTCAGAGTCACAGGAGGTAAAAAAAAAGGGAAACAAAAAGTAAATAATTCTTACAGAACTCAAATTGCATGGATGGCATGCATGCAGAGTCATCATGATATTTGAATTAGCAGGTATCATATCTTGCTGGGTTATGAAATCTGGTTGGCAAGGGTGGGATTTCACCGATATCATGAATCATGATCTTATATATTCTCCAACCAAAAGAACCTTTGATCTTACAGTACAACTGCACTGAAAACTTGTTGAAAATAGAGTAAGAGTGATATTGTTCTGACTAGCAAAATAAGATATCAGGCTAATTAAACTCACAAAAAAAATCTTACAAAATAAAGTTACCTAAATATGCAGATATTTTATAGTTATTTCTTTGTAAATCTAACAATTTTTTAACTAAAAACGTTCTAGCCTGCTTAATAAATTTACTGATCCGGGAACAGCTTGAAGGTGCTTGGATCATGCTCCTGGTTGATCCAACTGTACTTCTGCATGAAAGGGTTGGCCAATGACTCTGGTGGGTACCCATCAATGCAGTCTTTCCACACATTTCCATCCCTCAAATCCTTCATCACCTCCCACAGACAGCTGTTGCATTTGAAGCCAGCACCAAGGCCTAACATCAATACATTATCACCCCTTTTCAGCCTTTTCTTGGCCTCCATGTACCCCAAAACATACCAAAGACTGCTTGCCGAAGTGTTTCCAAACCGGTGCAGTGTCATCCTGACCGGCTCTAGATCATACTCGCTAAGGTTTAGGCTCATCCCAATGCCATCTATGACTGCCTTTCCACCAGTATGGATGCAAAAATGGTCGACACAAGTCTTAAAGTTCACAGCAGCTTTGGTTGATCCCCCAGTACTCTTAATATTGGAGCTGCTGCGGCTCATTTTCTGGACAATTAACATGACCATGAATCTAAGCAGTTCCCTCGCTGGCAAAATCTTGGGGGATATCTCTCTTAGGTTATGAACAAGAGCCCTTGAAGCAGCTTTTGGGAGATTCTTACCAAGGTAAATCCCTAGCTTCCCTTGATCATCTTCCTTTTGCATGCAACAATTATACGACTCATCTCTAGCCCCATGGTGTGTCCTAACAAGGCACTTCAACTTGAGCATGGCTCTGTGTTTCATTGCCCTTTTGTTAGTCAGAAGAATTGCACACCCACCTGACCGGAACAAACAGTTCGGAAGAATCATCGACCTTTGATTCCCAGAATACCAGTTCGGACTCAAAGATTCAGAAGTCACAACAAGCGCAAACAAATTCCTGTAGGTCTTGAAGAGGTTTCTGACTATGTCAATTGAAATAAGGCTTGCACTGCACCCCATTGCAGTGAGATTGAACACTTTTATGTCATCTCTCATTTTGTAACGGTTGATGATCCTAGCAGCTAAAGAAGGGACGGTGGAGAGCATGGCTACGTTAATAACAAGAACATCGATTTCCATGGGAGTAATGCCTAACCTGCACAAAAGCTTTCCGATGCTATCCTCGAAAACCTCGTCCATCTCCGAGATCCCATCGAGCAACGTGGGATTGTCTTGCTCGCCTGAGAACATTATCCTTGGTGCGTAGGTCTGCTCTCCCATTCCAGAGCTCACAATGGCTTTTAGGAGGAACTTGTACTCATGGAGACCAAGATTCTTGGACCTCTTGATTATCTGCCCGCAGCTCTCAGTGTCTAGCATTCTGTCATCGGTCGGCTTGTGGCATTGGTAGTCCAAAATGTAGCACACTCCATCTCTCTCTGCATCAACCCACTTCCATATCATGAACAGAAAATAGACCAAAGAGAGAGCACAGACGAAAACGAGAAGCTCCATGAGAGAGATCTAGAAGTTTTTCCAGCCCTTGTTAGATGGGAATACTGAAAAGGAATTCGTATATATATAAGAACTGAGACTGCGTACGTGAATATTGTGCATGAGTTAATGGCTGATAAATAGAAAGAGGCATATTGTAGTGTAGGCTGATAAATAGAATTTCTCTTTAGCAATAACACTCACCTCCCAATTTATTGCTGGCATGATTCCCTCAGCACACCTATTGTATTTACTCATAACAATGTACGTACTTAGGGGATCTGGACGTACACCATCTCCCTATAATATTAATATATATATTTTTTTAAAAAGGAAAAAGAAACTTCAACAAACTCAGAAATTGTGTGCCACTTAATTTTCTTGTCGATCAATGTTAAATCAAACAATACGGACCGCTTACACCTACTGAAGGTAATTCAAGGCTTTAAGCTAGGGTGTGACGTAAGTCCCGCATTTTTCTTTCAAAAAGAGTGAGATCCGTGTCATGCAAAATTAGTTTTCTCGCGTAGATTTCAAGTTCTCCTTACCTTTTTATTAAAGCAGCACATGAGACTTGCACTAATCTAAGGCCTGGTTTGTTTTCAGAAAACTCTCATCTCATCTCATCTCATCTCAATTTCATCATTACACTTTTCCCAATTCCAATACAAAATAAAATAAACAATTCAACTTTTTCAAATTCATCTCATCTTCTCTCACCTAATCATTACAACTTTTTCAAATTTCAATACAAAATAAAATAAACAATTCATCTCATCTCAAAAGTTTTCATCTCATCTCATCTCATCTTATCTCCGAAAACAAACGAGGCCTTTAGAGTGTATAAATTATCATTTTCCTTCAAAGTACACATAATTTAACCTAATTCCTAGACCGGCTAAAGGGCGAGGCAGCTAGCTATAGCCATGAGGCTGCATCCCTAAATCCTATTACCTTCTTCAAAATAAAAGTGTCTAATATATATATATATATATATATATAGCAGGAGAAACGTGTTTGCACGTTAGCCTAGTTTAGTGAAGTCATTATTTAAAGAAAAAATAATCAATAATTTAATGCATAGAAAAAAAAGAATGTAAATATTTTTGAGTAATAATAATTAAGTATTGCATAATAATTACATACTCGCATAGATTATAAGATAAAAATATCAGTTAACACAATAAGATAGTCCCATATATATATTCATAGTTTTAGCAAAGTTGTTTGTGATAAGTTTAATACAAATTTAACAAAAACATTAGTTCAAAATATGATTTCTTTGATGATTTTACTATGATCTATCATTTGTGTCATCTTGTACGGCATCAATAGAGATGTCATTGAAATTCTTATGCTTTTTGTTGCTCGAATCAGTAAGGATTTGTAAAAAGTTGAATCATTCACTCTTTCTCTGAAGCATTTTTTTATAAGATTTTCTATGTATGGCAAATGTTCATACAAAATAAGTTTTGAATAACTTTGCATGATTAATAAAAACCTAAACAACTTATATATTGAAAATTGAAATATTGTAAATTAACACAAATCTTAAAATGGAATGTTTTTAATTAAATTATTATGGATGTTATAAATAAAACTAAAATTGGCATAACACACAAATATATAAAAATTAATTAAAATGATTTTTATTATAATTGCTTTTAATAGTCTTATTTTTAATATAAACATGATCAATATACTTATAGACAATGTAGTAAATATCTCAAAATTACAAAATAGATTTATTATTATTTATTATTTTTTTATTGTTCCAAACTCAATTTACTAACAAAAAATAAAAAAAATACCTTACTAGTATGATTCATAAGCTCAACTGCTGGACAACCTAATGCTTCCTTTGCATTTTCACTAAACATAACAACATCTAGTTTTTCAATACCATCTTCAAGTTCAACATATGCTCGAGCATTATAAATGCGATGGAAATATCATTTTAAGTTAGAATTGATAAAAATTATACATTAAATTTGTCATAATTATAAAATAAATTTGAAAGATACATACCATGATTGGGAAATGCCTTGGTTTTTGCAATGGTAACAAATGAAACTTTCATTATATTCATACTCATGAGTTCTTTTGTTACAACCAATACATGACATCTAAAAAAATAGTTGGCGCAAGTTAACCACAATTATTTTTGCCTTTATCCAAAATTTTGCTTTCTACATTATATAAGAAATAATTTTTAGATGAAATGATTATGTAAATATTTGGATTTGTTAGTAAGAATAGGATTTTACCGCTATGGGTTGCAAACTTTTCATCAACTCAACATCATCGCAATTCTTAACTATTTCCCGAATACCAACAGAAGATAGAGATGTAGATGGGTATTTCAAGCATTTTGTAATAATACTTTCAAGCAACAAATCATTAATCACCACCCTTAAAATCACTAAAAAAATAATAATATAAAAATATAGAGATGGCAACAATTTAAGTGACGGAAAACTTACATTTTAAGTATATATAACATAAATGCGTTAATAACTAATGGCTAATTTGCGACAATTACCACTCTTGCAATGAAGTTGCTTCAAGAACAAGAGATTAATTGTAAATGTACTTGATGGACGTGATGAAAGAGATAATCCTTAATTGGGAATAAAAATCATTATTAATGCAAGTATATACGATAAAAAAAGATATAAGGTTGTTAATTATTAAAAATACCGTTATAAGAACCAATTGTTATCCTTGTTCCAAATATAATTGACTTAGCTGCAATTATTTCTTAGATTTTCTGGCAATCATCTTGCACAAATTGATCCCATATAGTTAAACATATGAGATTTAAGTTACAAAATTGAAAAAAAAAAAAAAGAATAAACAAAAGGTACAAAAAATTAACATTGAAATGTAATTGTTTAAGAGCCGAGAATCGAAAAACTATTTTTATCTTTGATCAATAATATATATTTCTTGAATAATTGTTGGTCCATATGTTAAGGTTATCTTTTTAGATGGCTTAATATGAATTGTAACAGTTAAAATATTTGATAAATAAGATATAAATTGTTAATATATTGATAATTAAATAGTACAAAATAAAGAGTAAACTACCTATCTCTACAATTAAGCCTTTATAAGCCTCTAATTCACTGAATGGAACTTCCTCAATTAACGTTCTAGAATTTAAGATCCACTGATACTGATGTGTTTCAATTCTATGTTTCAGATCTAATGGCCTCACAAATGCATTGCTGAGGTAATATGATCGTAAAATGTGCAAAGTATCATCTCGGAAGTCAATATCATTACCAAACATCATAGATTGCAGTTAATTTCCCTGCACAATATAAAAAATTATAACGAATAATTTACTATAAAAAATTCTAATTAATAATTTACTATAATAATTTTGTTCGGTTTTATATTATTTTTGGGTTTTAAAAGAAATTTTACTTTTTCAAAATATGTACTAGAAAGATAACTAAATAAATGAAACATCATTAACACTTGTATAATATGAAAGAATAAAAAAAAAATGCAATAGTAAAAGATATAGCAAATCATCATTAAAAAAAAATTATATGGATGAGATTTAAAAAAAGTAAGATTCCTTCTCACTTTCTAGAATAGCAAAAAATGAAAAGACAATATATGCAAAAAAATACTATACCTCTTGATCAATTAATGTTAAATTTTGGTACTTCATTGGTGAGCGTTGGCTCGTTTGTTTGGGTGACTTTTTTGCAACAAGCATTTTGATTTTTTAATTCTTTGTAGTTGGAGTGATATCATTCATTTGATGTATAGACCATTCCCATTTTTAAACCTATTTAGATACAAACATATTAAATGCATAAGTATAACAAACCTAATATTAAATTAAAGAAGTGCAAAAATAATTAAAGAACACAATGAATTAAATGACAGAATATTAAACATATAGGAAAGAATATTATATTAGACATTCAATTTTATTCAAGTAATTAAACTTAAATCATACAATTGAATCTAGTTACCAATATTACTCTAATTTGAACATGTTAATGTTAATAATTTTGTATACACAATATTTTTTGTATAGTTCTTTTCAGATTGTTAAGTCGACATTGACCGTATTAAAATCCTTACTGTAGATGTAGTTTTAGCTCTTGATAAAGCCACATATAATTGATCATGTGAGAAAACAGGTTAAGGCAAATATATCCCAACAAAATCTAATGTTTGTCTTTGTGACTTATTTATAGTTATTGTAAAGCTTAATTTGATAGGGAACTGAGTTCATTTGAATGGAAAGCTATTATTTTCATCAACATTTGGTAAGAATAAGATCCTTGGAATCGAGACTATTTTCTCGTTATGGTGCTCAACTGCAATTTATGTATCAATGACATTTTGATAAAAAGCCCGACAAATTAGACGTGTTCTGTTGCATAGTTCTTTTGAAGGATTAATGTTTCTAAGCAGCACGATGGGACAGTTTTTCTTTAGTAACAATTCATGAGGAGGAAGCCCACTTGCAGTTATAGTATTTAAAAAATCCTCCATAACTGATTATTTAGATGCATCTATTGCTTCATCAAAGTTATAATATTGCCTAAATTCATCAAGAAACCTATGAATTAGTAATGCATTTATTTTATCAACATAACTGTTCTTTGGTGTTAATATGGCTCAATTCATCATACCTAAAATATTTATTGAATAATCATGAATATAATGGAAAACAACACCTATTAAGGGATCTAAAGAAGTACAGTCATCTTCATAGGGAACAATCATGCCATCAGACATTTTTATGGTTTCATCAACTATTATTGGTGGCATTCTGTTACCTAATTCTAACAGATACTCTGAAAAAACTAGATCTAATCTTGCTCAGATATTTTCAATCAAACGAACCATGATCAGTGTAGGCCACAAATAGGAAGAAACCAAATGGCATCAACCTGTTCTTATCTTATTCCTTTACGAACCACAGGTAGAAATTGGTAAAAATCTCCACTGAAAACAACAAATTTTCCACTAAATGTTAACTCTGAATCATTAATGTCTTGGAGCATTTTATCTAATATTTCGATGTGTTATTTTCCTGATATAGGGGTTTCATCCCATATAATTAACCTTGCTACACATAGTAGCTTTGCTAGAGCACTTTATTTACTGACACAACACATGCTATTTTTGTTAGTATCTAATGGAATCTTAAAGCGCGAGTGTGCTGTTTGACCTCTAGGAGGAATAGATGCAGCAACACTAGATGAAGCAGTTGCAAGTGCTACTAATTTTTTTGATCTTACTACACCAAGAAGTGCCTTGTACAGTAATGTAATCCATGTCCCACCAGGGCCATCAAAAAAGAATGTAGTAGTTCTGTTTGAAAAAACATTTTCCAACATTGAATTATAGACATGTCCTTGTTCACTATTAAGGGCTTTTGATGCAACAAGATCATCTTTTGGAATTTCAACAATCAATTCATCATCGATTTCCCTATATTCGAATTGGTTTTCATTAAAATAAATGTCTTTATCAAGAAGATAAAGGAATTAATGTTTTCTCCCAATTGACTCAAGTGTAGAAGAGATAGAGCGCAAAACTTGCATTTTTTCATTCAACAAAAAATCTTCAGTTCTTGAAATCAACTGATATATCTTGTTCAAAATGTTTCCAAAGCTCTCTTGGATTTGTTGTATTACAATAAATCAATATAGTTGCAAATAGTTGTCTCAATTTGGATGACATTTGATATAGAGATGCTTCATATAAATTATCTTCTAAGCTTATATTTCTTTGTAGTAAACCATGCATAGTTGCTGCTTCATGGAATGTTGGAGCCACAATACTATCAACTGTCCTAAGATCTTCAAACAACAACAGAGTCTCTTACATGCTATAGTGATATACACAAATAATACCTCTCACATTCAAATGGATTTGCCGTAACAATTCGACTTATAAGAGTTTTTTTTTTTCGTGGAATCCACATTTTGTGTTGTTGGTTCCAAACATAGAATTTTGAAATTTTTTGATATTGACCTAAAATCAACTGACATATCTTATTCAAAACGTTCTCAAAGCTCTCTTGAATTTATTAGATTACAATAAATCAATATAGTTGCAAATAGTCTTCTCAAGTTGGACGGCATTTGATATAGAAACGCTTCATATAAACAATCTTCTAAGCTACTATTTCTTTGTAGCAAACCATGCATAGTTGCTGCTTCACGGAATGTTGGAGCCACAACACCATCAATTGTCCTAAGATCTTTAAATGACAAAGGATTTCTTATATGATTTAGTAATATACACAAATAATACCTCTCACATTCAAATGGATTTGCCATAACAATTCAACCTATAATAGTTTTCTTTTTTTCGAAGAGTCCACATTTTGTGTTGTTGGCTCCAAACATAGAATTTTAGGAATTTTTTGTACAACAATATCTTGGCATTCTCGTCCACTTGGTTTAATACAAAGAATTCTGTTAATATTGATTTTGCAGACATATCAGAGTTGAGAACATGGATTAAGCTTTCATGTGCTCGAAAAGTCACTTGATGTTAATCCTCAAGATGTAAATGTAAGCTATACACTAATGGGTACATTTTATTAACAATGAAGCCATATATTTTTCACATAGTTTCAGGCGGAGCAATCCATTATGCTGATTGGAATTGTTGGATTTCATTAATTTGTCGATTGCTTTGTTCAGAAACTAAATTGAAAGCAACACAATCATGCCCTCTATAAATATACTTATAAAGATATTTGACTACTTTTATTGTAGAACAAATCTCGACATTAATATGGCAATCAAATGTCGCAACCAAATACAAATTATATGGAACGACCTAACGGTTATCCAAATTATGGCCTCTCATTTTGACATGAATTCCATTGTCAGAATGCTTATATATTGGGAAGCAATTATTTCTAATAGTTGTATTTGATGTAAATTTTTGGATAATGATTTTTGTAACAACCATTCTCTTTCATGGAAACATTTTTTAGATTCAATACTCCACATGATCCATGCATTATATGCATAACAACATTGTTATACAAGTGCAAATTCATATTTTTATTAGGTATTTTTGCTAATACAATCTCATCAAAAGATCCAGGTGTATCGAGTTTCCATCCCCTCTATAATATAATTAAATAATGCGCATGTGGAAACCCTCTTTTTTAGTGCTCAATAATAAAGACATATGTTGAGACTTTTCTAAATGTTTGCTGTTTAAATAATTGATCATTTAAATCTTTTAATTTTGCGCGAAAGACTCGAGCAACCAAATTAGGACTATTTTGACTCTACTTATGCAGGCGTAATTCATTTGAAATTTCTTGCCAGTTTGGATTGCGCGTCATTGTTAAGAAAATGTCTAGTTTACCATAACGCTGAACTAAAGCTATTGCTTCCATATATCTTTTTTGCATGTCTCTTAGACCCCTAATAAACAACAAATGCAGAATAATCCATTTTCTAATATTAAAAGTAGAAGTTTTCCCAAGCTTAATATTATCAACAATTCTAGCTTGATATATTTTAGATCGAATATGTTGTTTGCTATGTAAATAATCTAATATTGACGTCTTAATTTTAACATACATATCAACAACAAATTGTTGTAATAGACGACCAAATAATAATAAAATTGATCTGATATTTTTTCTAGTTTACAATTTGTAGCAATAATATTTACGGCATGAAACAATTTGATTCTTGCTTTTTTTGTTTAATGCTACAAAAGTTGAAGGGGAATGAAACATTATAAAATTGGACGTCTATAAACTAAATACAAAATGGGAAGATTAAAACTACACTCTAATTTCTCTGTTCTCTTGTAAGTAATTAATTCTTCTGCTAACATTGATTGGTGATGATCTATTGATTGGGTTGTTTCATTACAAATTAATGTGCATCCTTTACTAACCCTTTGATACTTTGATGCCAATCAATATCGCCGAAAGGAAATAACAATAGATACTGAAATGGATCATAGCAACCAAAATAATACTGAACTATATGACTTCCACAAGAATGACTAAAGATAAAAATGTCTTGTCCTTTTAGCTGATCTGCATCATCATTTTCTACCCATATTGCTGCAACTTGCGAAAATGTCGGGGCTTTGAATATACGTTGATCTAGGCTAGCATTTGATTTTATATGGATTACTTGATTTTTCAAATTTGGCAAATCACCAAGAGATTGGAAAAACACAGAACATAGATTAATGTGAGGAATATCCATGAGTTGAGTTATAATTAATGGATCAATTCTGTTTGAATCAGAAATGTGATTTTCTAATTTATGCTCGGTATCATAGAAATACAATTGTAGATAAGAAGGACAATCATTTAAAGGAAATAAATCATTGATATAATGATAGATCTATCCTTGAGTTCGGAAGGTATAAATTTCTCTATTCTTTATGCAAAGATTTCTATCAAATTTAACTCCAAAAGATGTAAAAGTAAACTTGTTATTATAAGCATGAACATAGGTCTTAAAATGTGTGGATTCATCTGTGTTGGAGGTAAACAGATCATAAAACTGATCAGGGACATCATTTGTAGCCAAAGAAATTGTCCCATCAGCACAACAAAAACCATTTGTTTCACTATAGAATTGCTTTGCTTAGCAAGGTCTGTAACAAGGTACATATGGCAAAGAATTTGCTTCAAATGACACAACTTGTAATAATTGCCTAAATCTAGTAGAGCGGTGATGCCACTAATCTATTGAATTCAAAAATGTACACAAGACAGGGAACTAAACTTGTCAAATTCTTCAAATGATTTGACAAAGGATGCTATTGGTAAAGTAGCAAGAGTTGACAATGGAATCAGAATAACGAACTAAGACAGGCATTTTCTTATTTAAATTTTTTTATGATTTCAAATATTTATTAAACCATTTTTTTTGCAGAAAGTGATAATTATATTACTGCAGCGAAATAATGAAAGTCAAAAATCTAAAACGTTTCTTATTGTACCCAAAGAGGAGGAGATAAATGACAAAAATAAGAACAAGTAAAGAAAAAACATTATAGGCGTGGTTCAAATTTTTTTTATACTTATTTAGAATAAGTATAAAAATGTTGTTCAGATATGTTTTTTGCAAACATTTTGGAATGATGCAAAAAAATTTAAATCACTTTTAAAACTTGTTTTTAGTATTTTGTTCAAACTTTTTCCATTTATCCCAACCCCAAT
This sequence comes from Cyclocarya paliurus, assembly GCA_029856935.1. Taxonomy (NCBI): domain Eukaryota; kingdom Viridiplantae; phylum Streptophyta; class Magnoliopsida; order Fagales; family Juglandaceae; genus Cyclocarya; species Cyclocarya paliurus. The sequence continues at coordinate 16,137,750 of CM056958.1, forward strand.
GGGTATACAAGAAATTTTATTACTCTTCTCCTGTTTTGCCATAGTAATTAATTATTTATAATTTATAAAGAATGTAATAGAAATTATAAATCATATAACCTTCAATTTTCTAATAAAATTTTATATTATTATTGGTTCTTTAATTTCAATATATTATTATTATGGTTTTCATTATTTTATTTTACTATTGCAAAAGTTGTTGTGTATTTTGTTTTAAGGTGCCCTTTTTATTTTATTTTGTCTTTTCGGACTGGGCCTTTGTGTTGGTGGGTTGTGTGTAGTGTTTGGGTGAATTTAAAATATTTATTAAACTATTTTTTACAAAAAGTGATAATTATATTACTGCAGCGAAATAAGGAAAGTCAAAAGTTTAAAACATTTCTATGTACCTAAAGAGGAGGAGATAAATGACAAAAATAAGAAAAAAATAAAGAAAAAGCATTATAAGAGTGGTTCAATTTTTTTTTTTATACTTATTTAGAATAAGTATAAAAATGTTGATATGTTTTTTGCAAACATTTTGAAATGATGCAAAAAAAAAATTTTAACCACTCTTAAAACTTGTTTCTAGTATTTTAATTAAACCTTTCCCATTTATCCCGACCCCAATGGGTACACAAGAAATTTTATTACACTTCTCCTATATTGCCACAATAATATAATTATATAAAATTTATAAAGAATGTAATACAAATTCTAAATTATATAACCTTCAATTTTGTAATAACATTTTATATTATTATTGGCTCTTTAATTTCAATTTATTATTATTATTATTATTATTTTTGTTGTTGTTATGATTTTCATTATTTTATTTTATTAATGCAAAAGTTGTTGTGTATTCTATTTTAAGGTACTTTTTTCATTTTATTTTGTCTTTTCGAATTGGGTCCCTTGTGTTGGTGGGTTGTGTGTAGTGTTTGGATGAGTTTCATTATTGTTGGGTCGATGGTGTTTTTGTGTTAAAGGCTCATCTTGTGTGCCAAAGGGAGCCCAACCCCTCTCTTTGAAACACAGCCGTTTTGGCCTTGAGGGTAAAAACCCTATCTTTTTTTCTCTCCCCCCCCTCGGGCAAAGCGCCGCACACCGCTTTCCCTCATATTTCACCTTCCTCACTGACACCCCATCTCCCATTTCGTTAAACCTAAACCTAACATCCCCTCTCACTCCCATTTCTCTCAGTCCCTTCTTATTTTTCCCTTCATCCGCCGACACCACATTTCTCATCAATCTAAACCTAAACCTCCTCTCTCTTCTACAATCCCTCGATCTCTCCATCTCTCTACCTCCCCATGACTTGCATCGACGCCCTATTTTTTTATTTTTCCTCTCAATCGTTGCCTCTCACTCTCAGTCCCTCTCTCCATCTCGATGTTTCCACCATTACCTCTTCCACTAGCTCCTGTTTGGCCCACAACTGACATCAACCTCCATGCGATATGGGAGAACCGACTCGAAAAATAACGGTGCCTAAAAAAATGTGTATTTTATTGTTTGATTTCCTCAAATCTGTATGTGTTCCTTTCCACGCTTATAATTTTTGGATCAATTCGTTGATTCGCTGCTAGGGGTTGTTTTGATTTTCTCAGATCGGTATATGTGTTTCCTTTGTACACTCATAATTTTGGGATCAGTTTGTTGAGTTGCTATTGCCTAGAATTTTCAGATTTGCCATTACAAAGAGCTTGAACCTTTTTTATTTTTATTTTAAATCAACCCATTTGTGGACGCTTTTCCATGTTACCATAAAAACACCTCTTGGTCTAGATCTATGGAAATTTTATAACACTGTTTGGTTTGTTTTCCTAATTTGTTTGATTTCTCACCAATATATTTATCTGCTGGAATATAAACTGTTTGGTTTGTTAAAAATAAAGATGACTCAATAAATGTGTATTTTATTATTTGATTTCCTTAGATCTCTATGTGTTCCTTTCCATGCATCTAATTTTTGGGTTAGTTTGTTGATTAGCTGTTGCAGTTTTTTTTTTTTTTTGATTTCTTAAGATTAGAATATATGTGTTTCCTTCGTACAATCATAATTTTGGGATCAGTTTGTTGAGTAGCTTTTGCCTGGAATTTTCAGATCTGCCATTACAAAGAGCTTGAACATTTTTATTTTTATTTTAAATCAACCCATTTTTGGACGCTCTTGCATGTAACCATAAAAACACCTCTTGGTCTAGATCTATGGAAATTATATAACACTAATTGGTTTGTTTTCCTTATTTGTTTGGTTTGTTTTCCTAATTTTCATATACGTGTTTCCTTTTGTCATATCTAATTTTGGTATTGATTTCATTAATGAGTTGCTGTGGTAATATTTTAGATCTCCTACTCATTGTTTGGTGTATTTGTTTTTCGTGTTCATTGTTTGATTTTATAAAGTTTTTCTGTATCTCGTGTATCCCATGGAACGTTTCTCAGAACCAATCTGAGAAACTAGGGCTATACAAGAAACCGAAAGACTAACCGGGACTAACTCAGGCCTGCCGACCGAGCTCAGGTTGTGGAATTTTATCAAAACCGACGTCGGTCGTTTTGATATAGTAGAAAACCGCTGAACCAGCCGACGTCATAAGCTATTTTTTTTCTATATATAATCCATTCTAAAACGACGTCCTTTCACTTAAATAGGTGAAATTGCGTCGTTTTGCTTATGCAGTTTAAAAAAAAAAAAAAGGAATGGCGGCCAAATGGTGCCGTTTGGGTTCAAATAACCCTGCTCTCAGTCTCTTCTCATTTCATTGTTTTGAGCTGTCAGCACCCAGTCCTCTCAGTCTCTAACGGTCCGCAGTGGCACAGCCCTCGACGTCCCCCTCATTTCATCCTGTCCACTCTCCAGATAATTTTTTTTTCTAGTGTAATTTATATTTTCTTAATTGATGATTTTGTTGTTTACTATTTTCTTGGATTCTTAGATGATTCTGTTCTTAGATTCTTACAGCGCATCCCACATCCACGGAGTTCTGTAATCCAAAATTTTTTTTGTCTATGCTGATCCAGTTTTGTAATTCTAGCTCCTTGGATGTTGCTGGATTCTTAGATGATTATGCTTTTCTAATTTTGGAATTGCTATATATTTTGCTAGATTCTTAGGCAAGAATTGATTTCCAATAAACCGACAAACCGACCATGAACCGGCCGGCAACTGAGAAGGCTGGTTTTATCCCTTACACGGCCGGTTTTCTTTCCAAAATAGCAGTCTTTGGTTGGTTTCAATTTTTGCACAAAACAGAACCAAGGAATTGGTTTTTCACCCCTATGAGAAACAATGGTCACAAAATATACATTGTGTTTGGTTTCACCTGTAAATTTCTTACTTTTATTTCCTCTTTTATATTTAACATTGGTTTGATTTAAATCCTTTCTTTACTTGTTTGATTCCTCACCAATATATTTATTTGTTGTAAATAAGGTTAGATCTTTGTATTATTGCTTATTAGGTTCAATTCTCCTAAATCCTTTCTTTATGATTCAATTTGTACCCCTTTTTTTACAATGAGTCTCCTACATTCGGTTTAATTTTTAGCTTTTCTAGATAAAACATGATTTCTATTTTATATAATAAGAACAATTTTTTTTTTAAAAAAACTCTATTTTCTCAATTTCTGTTAGATCTTTCAATTTCGTGTGCTTCAATGTTTCATTATTTGAATTTCTGTAGTAATTTTTGTTTCATCTCTCACCAACATATTTATCTATTGCAAATAAAGTTATTACATATCCTCTTTTGTAGATAGGGTTTTCAAATGCGTTTTCCTTATCTCCACTGATCTGCCAATTGTTTTTTTAGATACACTCACAATTTTTTTTAGGTTGTATATACTATATGTTCTGCTTAGTATGTGATAAAAATCTTATGTGTCTCGTACTCCTCACCATATATATATATAAGTGTTGTAACTAAAGACATTATGTTATTATATATTATCTGTGATACATTCGATTTTTAGATGTCTTTTCTTTGTCTTTACCTATCTGCCAAACTTCTCTAAAACACAAATCTAAAACCACAAATTCCTCTTAGATATTTGCATCTATTGAATATTCTGTTTGAACACAATATTGACCCCATACACAGAACCAACGAAGCCAGAAACACAGTGTCAAACAGAAAAAATAATAAATCAAAAACAGAAAAATTAAATACAACATTTGATTTTTAGATGCATTTTCTTTGTCTCTACCTACCTGCCGAATTTCTTTTAATTATTTACAGACCATGTTTTCTTTTTAGATTTTTTTTATATATTGTATATTCTATTTGAACATAGCACTGTTCTTAAACATAGTATCAACCAAAGCAGGAAAATAGTATAAAACGGAAACAACATTACATGAAAAAATAGAAAAAAATTTATATAACAAATGACGTTACAAAATAAATAAGACCATACACTTACAAAGATAAGAACTAGAAATGTCTAGAGTCCTCAACCAACAACACCTGAAAACAAACGATGAAAAATAATCCACAGAAGCGAATAACCATTGTAGTGATCAAGCTAAAAAGAAAAAGAAAAAGAAAAAGAAAAAGAAAAAGAGAAAGCCAGAATATACTACACCAAACAATACAATATTAACCAAGTTAGAAAAATAGCATGAAATAGAACAACAATAAATAAAAAAATAGAGAAAATAATTTATATAACAAAAGACATGAAAAAATCAGTAACACTATACAATTACAAAGATAAGAACCAGAAAAGTCTGGTTCTGAAAGTCTAATAGTATAAATAGAACAACATTAATTGAAAAAATAGGAAAAAATTATATGACAAATGATGTTACAAAATAAATAACACCATACACTTACAAAGACAAGAACCAGAAACATCCAAACTCCTCAACCAACAAGACCAAAAAATAAACCGCCAAAATAATCCACAGAAGTTAATAACCATTACAGTAATCAAGCTACAAAAAAAAAAAAAAAAAAAGAGAAAGAGAAAAGAAAAGATGAGGAAGCCAGAAAATACTACACCAAACAACACAATTTTAACCAAGCTAGAAAAATAGCATGAAATAGAAAAACAATAAATCAAAAAAATGGAGAAACTAATTTATATTACAAAAAAAAGGGAAGCCAGAAAATATTACACTAAACAACTATACACCCAGGATGATCAAATACCAGAAAAGTCTAGCTTTGGAAAACCACAACCAAGGACACCTTAAAAGAACTGGAAAAAACCCGCAAAAAATAGAAACAACTATCATCAACAATACAAAAAACACTAAAACAAATAAATGGTAGAGAAGAGATGACAAACAAAAAACACAAAAAAGATTTTTCAAAAAATCACCTGGAATGAGAAACAATAACAAGATTGGCAAAACTGGCAAAATCGCATTTAAAAATAACAAGACCTAAAAGCCCCAAAATAAACCATAAACGAAAAAATAAAAAAGTTCAAATTTTTGCTTTTAAAAATTCTTTAACGTGTATTTAACTTCATTGTGCAGGACAAGTGCAATTTTGATTAAAAAATGATAAACATAAAATATTTTTTACAACACATCACAAAATCATATTTTAAAATAAAGGGTAATTTAACAAAATACTTTATAAAAATAATATCATTTTATAAAAATTCCTTCACTTTAAAATATGTGATATGAAATGTGTTATAAAATGTATTGTGCAAATATCATCGTTTGGATTATCCGGAAAAATAACGAACTGTCAACGGACTGAACAATGGTAATGATAATCTTTCATTACCCAGACAGATGCATGAATTGATGGATCGAGATATACACATTTTTTACATTTTTAAAAATTTTTGTACTGTTTAGCAACAAACGCATATGGATCCCAGTTTCGAATCTTGAGTAAGGGCTTTTTGTTTTTCCTTATTTCTTTTTTCGCTACCGAGCGATTTAGGCCTCGTTTGTTTTCGGAGATAAGATGAGATGAGTTAAGATTAAAATTAAAAAGTAAAATAAAGTATTATTAGAATATATTTTTTAATATTATTTTTGTTTTGAGATTTGAAAAAGTTGAATTGTTTATTTTATTTTATATTGGAAGTTGGGAAAGTTGTAATGATTAGGTAAGATAAAATGAGATGTTTTCCAAAAACAAACGAGGCCTCATAAGTTTTTTTTAATGTTCCTGTATGCATAAATGGTGAAAGGAGACATGGATAGGATATTTTTTTTTTTTTTTTTTTTATCTTTTTTCATTTTTCTGTACCCAGTGATCAACAAATTTTTTTAATGTTCTTGTGATTTTTTTAATTTTTTTAAACATATTTTGAAATGAAAGATAGTCTAATAAAGTACTTCATAAAAGTAATATACTCACTTTAAAACATGTATTGTGAAATGTATTAAATTTTAATTGACAAATAATAAAATACTGAAGGACTGACAGCTTGACACAACAGTAATCATAATATTTCATTACCCAGGCGGATTGAGATACGGATAGACTTAGGTTATGTTTGGGGCAAAGATGAGATTTCTCATCTCTATCTCTATCTAATCTCATCATTACAAATTTTTTAAATTTTCATACAAAATATAATAAACAATTCAACTTTTTCAAATCTTAATATTTTAAATTAATATTTTAAATTTTTATCTTAACACTATTCACAAAATTTTTAAAAATTCTCATCTTATCTCATCTATTAAGCATAACTACTGTTCTTGTGGTTATTTTATGACAATTTTTAGAATTTTTTAAAGATTTAAAAATATTAAAAGAATAAATTGAAGAATGAAAAAGTAAAAGTGTAAATCTATAGTGATAGAACTGGTAAAACCGAATTTAAAAGTAACAAGACCTAAAAGCTCCAAATTAAACGATAAACGAAAAAATAAAGAAGTTCGAATTTTTGCTTTAAAAATTCTTTAATATGTATTTAACTTTACTTTGCCGTACAAGTGCAATTTTGATTAAAAAATGATAAACACATAACATTTTTCACAACACATCACATAACCATATTTTAAATTGAAGGGTAGTTTAACAAAATACTTCATAAAAATAATATGATTTTATAAAACTTCTTTCACTTAATACGTGATTTGAAATGTGTTAAAAAATGTTTTGTGTGAATATAATCGTTCGGATTACTCAGACAAATAATGAACTGTCGATGGATTGACACAATGGTAATGATAATTTTTATTACCTAACCACATCCACACTCTACTTACATATTATATGAGTGTGCAAATATTTTTGTATTTTTTTAAAAAAATTTTGTACTATTCAACAGCAAACACATGGGGATCCCAATTGCGAATCCCGAGCAAGGGCTTTTTATTTTTCCTTGTTTTTTTTTTGCTATCGAGCGATTAAGAAGTATTTTTTTTTAATGTTCTCGTATTTATGAATGGTGAATGGAGACATGGATATGATTTTATTATTTCTTTATGTTTTGGAAAAGAATGTTATTGTTGAATGGAAACGAGACAACGAGACAATTTTAAAAAAAGGTTGAAATTAGTAAACCTATGCTGTTTCTATTGGTACATTTGTTGATTTATGTCTCAAAAAATTTACAGAATAGTTCAGACAGCAGCAGAATCTGATAAGCTATTTAACAGTGTACATTCTTCTAAATCTGCCACGAAGACATCTGCGAGGAACTTATTCCGTCAATGCCAACATCTACATGAGAAATTCGGAATCTTTATAACAGAATATGACAAACAAAAAAAAGGTTTCAAAGTTGATTAAATATAGTCCCGCATTAATAGCAACCATTGGGTATATAACAGTTTGGATAAGTATATTATTATTTTTATACACTAAAGAATTTTTATTTATATGAGTGCATAGATCACGATTTCGTCTTTGTTTCTTTCATCATAGACTTTTAAAATGGAAATGCAATATTTCTGATAATTCATAGATCTTTACAATGGAGAAGCAATATTTATGATAATTTTCGTACATAACAGTTCAGATAAATATATTATTATTTTTATACACAAAAGAATTTTTGTTTATATGAGTGCATAGATCACGATTTCTTCTTTGTTTCTTTCGTCATAGATTTTTAAAATGGAAAAGGAATATTTATAATAATTCATAGATTTTTAAAATCGAGAAGCAATATTTATAACTCATACTGGCTATATAAAAAATATCTATTACGATTAGAACGACATTTATTTCTGATATAAATTTATGGTTTTAATACAATCATTTTTTTTAATATGCACACTTTTCGGGAAAACATTTCTTGTCTTTGTCAAAATTAAAAGAAAAAAGAAATTCTTCAAACATTCGTTGCCTTCGTCAGAATTAAAAAAGATGACATTCCTCACAATTTGGAAACTTGGGGAACAGTTTAATTAAAAATGAGAAAAGACGATTGTTTCCGACTCTGAGCAGGCCTTAAATTTTTTTGACGCAAAATGTTAGTACTTACACGTACAGAAGAATAGGAATTAACAGAAGCACATTTGAGTTCACTATGTGGAAAATGTAGTGATTGCTTTAATTTTTTCTTTCGTTTTTTACAAAGTAGTTTTTAGAAATTTAACATTAGTATCTACAGGTACAAAAGATAATAGATATTGATCAAGAAGAAGAACGTTTTAGTTTTTTTTTTTGGATAGAAATGAACATCTTCATTGGATATCAAATAATTATTTATCAAGTTATAAGACTTGAGAAAGAAAGTCTGGAATAATATCTCACTACATCTCAATGTTCTCAATACTAGGGGTGTAAATTTAAACGGGAAAACCGGTCTGAACCGGACCGAATTTACCGGTTTTGAACCGGTCCGATCCGAAACCGGTTTCTAAAATCCGTAAACCGGCTGGAACCGATCCGGTTCCGGTTTTAAGATTTTCCGGACCGGTTTATAAATATATATATATATATAAATTAATATTTTATATATAAGTTTTATTAAAAATTAAAATTATAAAAAATTTTTTTATATATTAATATATATAAGTTTTATATATAATGTATAATTAATAAATTATATTATTATTAATATAATTATATATAAGATTATTATTAAAAAGTAAAAGTTTAATCTTAAAAATAAAAATTTAATCAATTATAACATAAAATATTAATCTTAATTCTTAAATATCAACATTTGTAATATACTAGACTATATAAATTTATAATAGGCACTAGGCAACAAATTTCCATAAATTTATAAATTTATAGAAAGTAGAAACTATTATATCTGGTTGTTGCATGCACATTGACATGGGCCATGGCAATATATATATATATTGATCAGGATCCCTATGTTATGCGTGGTGGTAAAGTTGTATACTTTTTCCTATTTATACATTCACCACGTGTCCTAACTTTTAAGAAAAAAAAAATGTAATGTGTATTCTTGATAAGAAAAAAAATTTGAACGAAATTGTTCAAAATTTTTAATTTGAGAAATGCTTTAGTGATAAATAAATTCTATAAATTAATTAATTTAACAAACTGACGTAACTTACTATGTTATATTAGATTATAAAAATATTTTTATTGTAAAATAGATCTAACATAATATCATATAAAATATTCATGTCAATATATTATATAGCTATACTAATATATATAGCTATACTAAATCACTATAATTAATACTAATATATAGCTATACTAATAGTCTAATATTAATACTATTATATAGTCTAATAATTTATATAGCTATACTAATATATAAGTCTATAACTATTTAACTAATACTAATAGTTTAATGTAGAGTCTAGACTATAGTTATACTTATACTAACATAGTCACACTTACACTAAATCATTATAATTAATACTAATATATAGCTATACTAATAGTCTAATATTAATACTATTATATAGTCTAATAATTTATATAGCTATATTAATATATAAGTCTATAACTATTTAACTAATACTAATAGTCTAATAGTGAGGGAGGAGCTAGTAGTACAAGTTCAACTACTAGAGTAGGTCAAGGTAATTTCAGATTATTAATCCATGAACAAATTAAGAAGCGTTTGGAGTCAGAGAATTCTTTGTCAAGTAAATCTGAATTGGAGAGATATTTATCTAAAACATGTGAAGAAGATGATTCAAAATTCGACTTGTTGGCTTGGTGGAAGGTTAACTCCATTAGATACCGCGTGCTTTCAAGAGTTGCACGGGATGTTCTTGCAGTTCCGATATCTACAGTGGCCTCTAAGTCAGTTTTTAGCACAGCAGATCGAGTACTTGATCCTTTCCGTAGTAGCCTATCTCCACTTATGGTAGAAGCCCTAATTTGTACATAAAATTGGCTCCGTTCTTTTGCTCCGATTAACCTTCGCACTTTAATGGATGATGTTGAGGAGTTTGAGAAATTTGATACAGGTATGTAGCATCATTTATCTTTTCTTTAACTATCTCTAAAGTTTAAATCATATTAGTAATTTGTTTTAATTATTATGTTTTTTTTTCCTTTTTGTGTAGAGCTCATGGAAGACCCAGAGAATTCTTCAATACCTACTTCTTTAGTTGGAGATCATTAAATTTAAGGTAGGTAAACTTGTATAACATTTCCGTAAGTTTTTTTTTCCTATTTAATGTACTTACTAACTTTTTATTAGAATTAATTGTTTGATTTATTTTCATATAATTGCAAGGTTTGTTAAATGGACTATTGGAGTTGGTGGCTTGGTGAATATCTATTGGTTCGAGTTGTAAAATTTTTTGTTGGATGTTCTAATTTGGATTTGTAATTTGGATTTGTAATTTGATAGACTTTGGACTTATAATTTAGACTTTTAGTGTTTGGACTTGTAATGTTTTGAATGTGTAAATTTGTAATGTTTTGGACTTTTGGACTTTTGGAATTTGGATTTATAATTTGTTAGACTTTTGGACTTCTAGTTTAGACTTTTGAACTTATTTTATTCCATAGCAGATTTTTTTTTTCCAGTTTTTGTAATAGTTATATTTATAGTAAAGCAGATTTAGTAAAGCAGAGTTGCAGATTTAGTAAAGCAGATTTTTGAAAGCAGTTTATAGTAAATTAGATTTTAGTAAATCAGATTTTTTTTTTAGTAAAACAGAATTTTTAGTAAAGTAGTTTTTAGTAAAGATGAAACAGATTTTTTTTAATAAAGCAGATTTTGTAATAAAAGTATAACAGATTTTTGTAAAGCAGTTTTTTTTTTTTTTTATAAACAGATTTTTAATGACAACATATCAAATTTACATTTAAAAAAAATTGAAAAACCGGACCGGACCGAAAACCGGTTAAACCGGAAGTACCGGTTTATAAGGTTAACCGAGGCGTAATTGGTTTTGAAAAATACAAAACCGGTCATACCGGTTCGGTCCAAAAATTTTTTAAAAACCGGACCGAACCGAACCGGACCAGACCGGTTACACCCCTACTCAACACGCTAAGCGTTACGAGCAAGCTTATGAGTTGCTCCATTACCCTCCCTATACACATGAGAGAAAGAACAACTAGGAAAACACCTAGTTAACCGCTGCACTTAAGAAAAAAGATTCCCCAGCATAGAATTCATCATGTTATTATGTTGCAGCGCTTGAATTAACAGTAAACAATCTGACTCAACTTGAATATGAGAGATCCCATCGTGGAGCACAATTGAAGCCCTCTGAAAACAGCCATTAATTCCACTGCTTCAGGTTCGTCCATCTCTGGTTCAACTTTAGAAGCTGCCATCACCATCTTCCTTGTAGAATCACGTAAGATAGCCCCCACTCCTGCCTTATGTAGATCTGAAAACATAACTCTATCCGTATTGAGCTTGAGAATACCAGGAGAGGGAGGCTTCTAGCTAAGATGATCCTGAAGTTGAGCATGAGGTTTAATAGACAGAGATTTAAAATTCCGCATCGTACCCATCGCATGATTAGAAACATGACTTTATCAAACTCCCACTAATTCCTCCGATACCAAAAGCCCCAAGCAAGACAGAAAAACATAGCCAATTTTTGCATGTCATTTGCTTCAACAAAATGAGATACCAAATCAGGAATTATGCAAGTAGTACGAGAAGCTAAAGAAGGGAGAATATGAAGCCACATCTCACGGAGCTGAATACAACTGAAGATAGCATGAGAAAGATCCTTCACTGCGTGCTGACAGAACTTGCAAGATGGGTCAATAATCACATTTTTCTTTGTCAGATTATCCTATGATGGTAGACAATCTCTACACGCACACCAGGCGAATACTTTGATCTTGTTAGGAACTGGCATCTTCCAAATGGCTTGCCATAGTTTTTTCTGACTACCCGCTGAAGATGACTCTGCTGCACTTGAATCATTATTAGACATAATCAGCTTGCAGAAGCTTTTAACAAAGAAAAGTCCATTTCTTTCTTGGCCCCAAATTAGTTTATCTGTTGTACCTCCTGGAAATACCATAATCTTCATAATTTCAGCCACTAAAATTGGATTGAAGAGAGATCTAAGCTTTGAAATATCCCACCAGCCTATTGTCTCATCTATAACAGAAGCCACTGCCTCTTCACTATCATTCATCTGCACCCCAAGCTCTTGTGACAAGGGTTTATGGCCTGGAAGCCATTGATCATTCCATATACTCACCTTCCTTCCATCCCCAATCCTCTAACGACAGCCCTCCCTTAACCAAACTTTTGCTTCCCAAATGCCCCTCCAAGTAAAGGATGGGCAATTACCCAAACTAGATTCCATAAAAGAGGACTTGGAAAAATATCTAGCTTTAAGTAATTTAATAACACAGAATTTTCATTTTGCAATAACCACTAACCTTGTTTTGCAAGAAGAGCTAGATTAAAGTTTCTAAGATCCTTAAAACCCAACCTTCCTTTAGACTTCCCTTCACACATCTTACTCCAACTAACCCAATGAATCCTCCTCTCCTCCTGCTTTTGACCCCACCAAAACTTTGCCATCAAACCCTCTAATTCAGAGCAAAAGCTCGTAGACAACAAAAAACAGCTCATTGAGTAAGTAGGAATAGACAACGCAACAACTTTCAATAAAACCTCCTTACCCCTTTGAGATAGTAACTTTTCTTTCCAACTTTGTAATTTTTGCCAAACTTTTTGCTTAATGGATTGAAAAGACCTTACTTTAGATCTACCAACAATAGAGGGAAGCCCAAGATACTATTTATACTGTTGAATTTCCCCATTTCCCATAACAACTGAAGTTCTTCTCTTAACTCCTGCTGCACATTTGAACTAAACACCATGAAAGTTTTATCTTTGTTAATTTTCTGCCCAGACACCCTCTCATACAGAACTAATAAAACTTGGACCCTTCTATTCTCTTCTACCTCAGCTTTGTAAAAAATACTCTATCATTCGCGAAAAGCAAATGATTAATATTAGGAGCTCTTCGACAAATCTTAATTCCAGAATTTTCCTTCCTTTGACCTGCTATATTCAACAATGAAATGAGGCCTTCAGTGCATAAGAGAAAGAGATAAGGGGACAAGGGATCCCCTTGTCTTAATCCCTTACTTGGGCGAATCGGCCCTTTTGGCTCTCCATTAACTAACACTAAAAAAGACACTGATTTAACACAAAACATCACCAAAGAAATAAACTCAGTTGCGAACCCCATCTCCTCCATAACCTTCTTAAGAAAGCACCACTCAACCCTGTCATAAGCTTTGCTCATGTCCAATTTCAGAGACATATATCCTTGTTTACCTTTTTTCTTATGCTTCAGAAAATGTACCAACTCATAAGCAATTAGTACATTATCTGTAATTAGACGACTAGGGACAAAGGCATCTGACTCTCTCCAATAATGCAAGGCAAAATAGATTTCAATCGATTGGAAATAACTTTTGAAATCAATTTATACGCCACATTACAAAAACTAATGGGCCTATAATCAGCAACAACAGCAGGATAATGCTTCTTAGGAATGAGAGAAATGTATATATGGTTAAGATTGGAAGGAAAGGCACCTGAATTTAAAGCCTGCAACACGACTTCTATAATTGAGGATCCCACCACATGCTAGTATTTTTGGAAGAAAGCTGGAGACATTCCATCAGTTCCAGGGGCGGTAGATGGGTTCATGTCATGCAAAGCATTGAGCACTTCAGCTTCGATGTAAGGCAGACGCAACTCTTCATTCATTTCTGGCATTACTCGAGAGGCAAGGGAAGATAAGAATTCAGTCAACCCCTGAGAATTGGAACTGGTAAAAAGGTTCTCAAAATAGGATAACAGAATCCGGTCCCTTTGAACACCAAACTGCCAAACCCCTCTCTCATCCTTAACTTTCTCCAATCTATTTTTCCTCCTCCTTTGAGATGCCTTCATATGGAAATACTTCGAGTTTTTATCACCTTCCTTAAGCCACAAAACTTTTGACCTTTGGCGCCACATCACCTCATCCCTTTCCAACCATTTCTGCACCTTCTCCCGAGCCCTCTCATTTTCATATAAATGTTCCCCTACTGGATCAGAGGTGTTCAACTGCTCCATATGTTGTCTCGCCAAGTGGAGCTGTTTTTGCACATTACCAAAGTTGTGATTATTCCAGTTATCCAATTGACCGCCACATTCTTTAATCTTACTCATTATATCAAGCATATAGTGCCTCCCTTTGCCACTTCCCCAAGTAGTTTTAATAATGTCCTCACAAGCTTGTTCCCAGACCCATATTTCTTCAAATTTGAAATGTCGTTTGAGCCATGAGAATCTTCCATCCCCCTCAGTATTAAGCCAAATTGGGGCATGATCTGAATAAGCCTCCAACCCATGTGTGACAGAGGCATTGGGAAACTCGCCACACTAATGAAAATTTTCCAGTGCCTTGTCCAACCTCTCCACAGTACTATGAGGCCCTCCTCTCCTATTGCTCCAAGTGAATTTGTTTCCCCTAAACCCCAAGTCCCTTAACACACAGTCATTCACCGCACTCCAAAAGGTAGAAACTTGCCAATTAGGCCGTTGTCTCTCTCTCTCTCCCCCCCCCCCCCCAATTTTTCGTGGTGGTGTAAAATTTCATGAAAGTCGCCAATAACCAACCAAGACTCACCATTGAATCTACCTAAAGCACGTAAGAACTTCCAAGTTCTAACACGCTGACTAACTTTCAGAAAATCGTAGACCTTCGTAAAGAACTAGGATCCTATCTTAGTGTCATCTTCAATCAAAGCATCGATATGACAATAAGAATAATTAACTACCAAAAAATTAACATTCCTACTCCAAAGCAGAGCAATACCCCCCTTTCTACCTCGGCAATCAACCACCAAACAGTTTGAAAAACCCAATCTAAACTTACATACCTTAAATTTTTCTCACCTTTAGACGAGTCTCCTACAAAAACAAGATGTCGGGAGCTTCCCGCTTCACCAGATCACAGAGGGATCAAATGCCCCGTGGGTTCCCAAGCCAACGGACATTCCAGCTAAGGATCTTCATGGGAAAGGCTACGGTGGTGCTGTGCAACAGCCACCACCGATCCAATAATAGCATCCACCATTCCATTTTCAATCGTCGAGCTAATTTCAACAGCCTCCGCAAGACCTCCATCGTAAGATGCTCGTTTCACAGACTTGCCTTCCTTCGTAACAGTGTTGTTATGATCCTTTCTCTTTTTAGAAAGGGGGGGGGACGTTTTAGGGCACTATCAACCGTTGAAAGAGGACTTGGTAAAAGAGCCAACCTTTTCCACTTACGGCTCATGAGCCCATCCGGACGAGCAAGATGGGCCGAATCCATGCAAAGAAGGCCTTCTTTCTGCTCAGGCCCATCAACCCAGTCTCATCAGTGGGAGTTAAGGTCGTCTTTAATTGTTGAGGATTCGCTGAACAATCAACGGGATCTGTTTGAAGATCGTTTTCAACGGTCCCTGAAAACTCACCTCTTGCACCTACTATTTCCGCAATGTCCTCCATAACATGCTCCGTAGAATGAGCAGAAATGGCAGCGACATACATGCCTTCCTCCTTGTCATGCGTCAAACACTCAGGAGCCGTTACACCAACCTTGGCAGCCGCCGCATTTCTTCATGCTTTAAAGCCACCCGGCGTAGAAGAACGTCATCTAGGCCTGAAACTCTCACGTTTTTCCCATGAACGGCCATCACAAAATTGATCACCATAGCTGGACACCCTCAGCCAAATACCATATGGAAGAGCTTCCTCATGGACTGCTTGAGAATTGAGTTGTCTTAGTCTACATTCCTTGTCACCATGCCCCAAGCAACCACAGAAATTGGGTAACCTTTCATAGGAAAATCTAACCCAACATGACTCACCATTACCCATGGAAAACTTAGTACCCCTTAGAAGAGGCTTTGTAACATCCAAAGCAACCCGAAATCGAAGAAACTCCCCCTATGCCAAGTCCCCTTTATCCAAGTCCACCTCCGCGACAACCCAATTTTACGGCCTATACGATCACCCACAGATTCATTTAGGGCCCTCAATGGAAGATCATGGATCCTCACCCAAAACATAGCCTCGTGAATCTTAATCTGGTGCACCTGTTTACTACCATCGACCTCCTGCACCAACACTAAGTGTTTATCGAAAGCCCAGGGTCCTTCCCTCACCACCCATTCCTTATCCCGCATATCATCAAACTCAACAAAATATAAATTGGCATTAAGGTCCCGAATACGAACTCCTCGCACAGAACGCCAAGCTCGCTTCATCGTCAGTTTAAAAGCATCGCGATTATAATGTTTCTTAGTAAAAAGAGACATAACCAAACCCTTCTCGTTACACAGAGAAATATCTTCCAACTCGCTGGCTTCAACCACCACTTCATCCGTTTCCTATTCAGTCAAAGACAAGTGAGTATACAACTCATCTAGACCCTCCGCCATCAAATAAAAAAAAATAGTGTGAAAAGGAAAGAAAAACTGCACTAGGCAAGGAAGACACCTCTACTCAGACCTAGCGTCTCAGAGAGGAAAGCAAGAACGTTTGAGTTTAATCTATTGAAAATGTATTTAGTTTAATTTTCTCTTTTATTTGCTGAGAAGTAGAACTTTTACAAATTATAAAAAAGTTATAGTAGAATTTTCTGACAATGAAAACACTTAACATTGGAAAATAACTAGTTATCCTATGCATTGGATTATTTTCAACAAATTGTATAGCATTGATAATTTGTGAGTAAAATTGACAGATGTCAATGCTCCTAACAGATTTCGAATGTTCTCAGGATGATTTTTTTTTAAATCATTGTGTTACGTTCATTTTCATTAAATAAAATTGTTTAGAATCCAAAACAAATGAGAATGCGCAAAGAAAAGAGCCATATCATTATGGGAACAGAAAAAATTCTAAGACTATAAACTTTGTCCACACAAAATTAACGACAAACGAAAAACAAAAACATAAAATTTACAATAAATTTTGCTAAACTTATCCTTAATTTTGACAATTTTTTTTTTAAAGCCGATGAATGAAATCTCTTTGTTGTTTTTTTTTTCACAACCAATATCCTTCCTTCTTTTCTGCATGATAACTCAGATTAGTGCAAACAACAAAGTTTATTTTTTTATGTATAAAAAATTTTGAAAATTGAAATGCAAAGAAACAACACATATTGTTACAACAGTAAAAGTAAAACAAAAATGTTTAACTTCCGGAGAAGAAAACCAATGTAAAAAGCCAAAAAAGGCAACGACACATAAAGTTATATGTTTATTTAACTATCAGCAGATGTTTCAATTAGTGGTGCCTCAATTAATTAAAAAAAAATGGACTAGACATCTTTGGTTTCCTTTCTTGAGCATTATCATTGGTCTATGCATATACATATACAAAATCATTTCTTTTGCATATCCATTTTGCTATTCAAGCAAAACTTTCACATTGGCTTATACATATTTGAGACAAAATAATAATAAAATGTTATTTAATTATTATTATTAATTTTATTCTAAAATCAATTTTTTTTATATATATTTTGCAATTAACATCCACTACATACATTTGACATTAATAATACAAATGCAATAATAAAAAATATAATTTTTTAATATATTATATTAAAAATATAATAAAATAAAAAATATAATATATTATAATAATAAAATGAATGTGCAAGTGAAGGTTTGTTGTATTGTTGAGGGAAGGAGAAGAGGAAAGGATTGTGAGAGATAGAAAGTGGGAGGAGAGATAAATAATTAGTAAAATAACATTTGAAGAGTGAATAGTAGATCCAAAATATATAAGCATTGTTCATAGCTAGCTAAATATTTGAATATGCATAAGCCAATGTAGAAGATTTTAGGGTCATATTATGCAAATATGACTTTGCATATATGCATATGCATAGGTCAATCTAGATGCTCTGCAATAGGTCTGAGTAGAGGCTGGTTCTACTGCCTTCGTGCAGTTTTTTTGTTTGCTATTGGTTTACGTGACTCTGTGGTGTGGAAAAGGGCATGGCTGAAAGTCTGGATGGGTTGTGTCAGTGTTTGTCGTTGATGGAACAAGAGGATACAATAGTGATCGTGGATTCTAGTAGGTTGGAAGATCTAACTTTGTGTAGAGGAAAGGGTTTGCTGATGACCCTGTTGACTGATAAACATTTCAATCTAGAGGCTTTCAAGTTGACAATGAAGCGTGCATGGCGGCCTGTGCAAGGGGTTCGATTTCGTGATCTCAGTCTAACATTGAGTCTGGTTGAGTTTAATGATATGCGCGACAAAGAAAGAGTGTAGTGAGATGGCCCATGGTCTTTTGACAAGCAATTAGTAATGATGTAGGAGATAGATAGAAGCAAGTAGTTGTATCAAATAAAGATTCATGGAGCCACTTTCTGGGACCGAATTCATGATCTTCTGTTGCGGGCGGGGAATATGTATGTTGGGACTCTGGCTGGAAAGAAGATTGGGAGGGTTGAAGAAGTGGATTTGGATAAGGGGGAGTTGGCATGGGGTGAGTTTTTGCTTGTTAGGGTGACTTTTGATGTATTCAAACCTCTGTTAAGACGCACATAACTTGCTATGGGGGATGGCAATTCAGTCTAGGTTAGATTTTCCTATGAGAGTCTCCCAAATTTTTGCTATTGGTGTGGCTGATTAGGGCATGAAGATAAGGAGTGTTGATTAAAGAAAAATGTTCCATAGGTGGACGGTGAAGAAGTTTTCCTGTATGGTGCTTGGTTGAGGGCAACTAGCTATGGTGATCAATTCAGAGATGGTAGAACATGGGAAAGAGGGGATGCTCAGAGTAGGGCTCGACGAGTCTCTCCTATAAAGTCTATAGGTTCGATCGAAGGAGATGGCGACGACGGACAATGAAGTTGAACGGGTCCCTGATTTTTCGGCTAGATCAAAGGAGAAAGTGATAATGGAACCTCACAATACGGATCATGCTGCGGAGAAAAATATGGAACTAGTTGATGGTTAGTAAGTTCTAAAAAGAGAAAGGGTTAGTAACGTGAAGACGATGGTGAAAGTAGACCTATGAAGAGGGGCAGCTCCGGTGATGTTCGTGCGACGAATGCTACTTAGAGTGCAATTGTTGAAGTGGCAGCAGCTATTGACCAGCCCCATCGAAACCAATGAAAATGTTAAGCTGGAATGCTCGTGGGCTTGGGAACCCACGGGGCATTCGAACCATCTGTGACCTTGTGAAGAGGGAAGCTCCTGAAATTCTGTTTTTACAGGAGACTTGTATGAAGGCTCATGAATTCTAGGTATGTAAACACATATTAGATTTTGTTAATTGTTTGATGATTGATTGTCGTGGTAGAAAGGGGGGTCTTGCGTTGTTGTGGGGAAGGGATTTAAAATTATCAATTCTGAATTATTCGCAATGCCATATTGATGTAATAATAGAAGATGATCCTGACAAAGGTCCCTGGTTTTTGACTTGGTATTTATGAATTCCCTAAAGTTAGCCATAGAGCTATATTGTGGAATTTGCTGAGATCTATTGGAAGGAAAAATGGGGAATCTTGGTTGGTGGTTGGAGATTTTAATGACAAACTGCATCCTCACGAAAAATGGGGAGGAAGATCACGGCCAGAATGGGAAATTGCAGCTTTTAGAGATATGGTAGATGACTGTGCATTGAGGGATATGGGTTTTAGAGGTAACAAGTATACTTGGAGTAACAGAAGGGGAGGGAACGATGGGGTTTGTGAGAGGCTAGATAGAGCTTTGGTAAATATGCATTGGTGCAGTAAGTTTCCACATGCCTCAATTACACATGGCATGGTGGCTTACTCTGACCATGTTCCAATATGGGTTACTACTGAAGGCGAGGAAGGTTCTACTCGATATAGAAGGCAGTTTAAGTTTGACGAAATGTGGGTAAGGGAGAAAGACTGTGAGGAAATCATTAAGGCAACATGGAGGAGGAGTATGGATGGGAATAATAATATGTCTGATGTTATGGGTTTGAATAAGGAGTGTGAAACTAAATTGGATAGTTGGAATAGAGATGATTTTGGTAATATTCATAAGCAGATAAATCTAGTAAGGCAACATATGGAACAACTGATTATTATTGATTCAGTGGGGGAATTCATAGTAGATCACAATAAGGCTAGAGAAGAAGTGCAAAGGTGGATGGAAAGGGATGAGGTTATGTGGAAACAAAGGTCGAAAGCTTTATGGTTAAAAGATGGGGACAAAAATTTCAAGTATTTTCATATGAAGGCTTCTTAAAGAATGAGGAAAAATAGATTGGTGAAATTAAAGAATGAGGAGGGGATCTGGCAATTTGGAGAGCAGGGAGATAGAGTTGTTTTACAATATTTTCAGAATCTTTTTCAAAGTTTGAACCCTAATGGTGAGACTGATTTTCTAGAATCAGTGGCTTGTAGAGTTACATATGTTATGAATGAAGAAATGACCAGGGTCTATACAGAAGAAGAGGTTTTAGTGGCTTTATCAATTATGAATCCATCAAAAGCCCTAGGCCCAGATGGGATGTCCCAAACATTTTTCCCAAAATACTGGCATGTGGTTGGACAATCTGTTATTGGGGCAGTACTACAGGCTCTAAATTCAGGTTATTTCCCTCCATCTCTGAATCATACTTATATCACACTTATTCCAAAGAAAAAGTATCTTGTTTCTGTTGCTGACTATAGGCCCATAAGTTTGTGTAATGTGGCCTATAAACTGATTGCTAAGGTCATTTCGAATAGATTGAAAACCTTTTTGCCTAATGTAATTGGGGAGAGCCAAAGTGGCTTTGTATCAGGGCGTTTGATAACAGATAATATGTTAATAGCCTAAGAGGTGGTGCATTTTTTAAAACATAAGAAAAGGGGAAAAAAGGTTTTATGTCCATAAAATTGGATATGAGCAAGGCTTACGATAAAATAGAGTAGAGTTTTCTTGAATAGGTGATGAAGATTATGGGTTTTCATTCTAATTTTATTTCTCTGGTGATGATGTGTGTTCAGATTGTATCTTTTTCTGTGTTAGATAATGGTGAACCAAAAGGATCAGTTGTTCCTTCTAGGGGTTTGAGGCAAGAGGACCCCCAATCCCTTTATCTCTTTCTTTTATGCAATGAAGGGCTCACTGCTTTATTAAATGAAGCAAGAATTAAGCAGGAAATTTCTAGGATCAAAATTGCTCCAAATATAAATTGTCTGCTATTTGCGGATGATAGTGTCATTTTTTGTAAAGCAAATGTGGAGGAAAACAGAAGAGTTCAAATTGTTTTGGATGCTTATGAGAGTGTGTAAGGGTAGAAAATTAATAAAGAAAAAACATCAATGATTTTTAGTAGCAATGTGGATATGGAGGTTAGGGAGGAAATAAGATTGTTATGGGGAAATAGTGAGATACAACAATATGAGAAGTACTTGGGACTGCCTCCAATAGTAGGTAGATCTAAGTCATAGTCTTTCCAATCTATTAAGCAAAGGGTTTGGCAAAAATTACAAAGTTGGAACGAAAAGTTGTTATCTCAAGGGGGAATGAGATCTTATTAAAAGTCGTGGCCCTTTCTATCCCAACTTATTTTATAAGTTGCTTTTTACTGCCTGCTGGGTTTTGTTCAGAATTAGATGGATTAATGTCCAACTTTTAGTGGGGGCAAAAATGGGAGGAAAGAATGATTCATTGGGTTAGTTGGATGAACCTGTGTGAAAGGAAGGCTAGAGGAGGTATGCGTTTTAAGGATCTTCGAACTTTTAACATTGCCCTTCTTGCAAAGCAATGTTGGAGGCTGTTACAAAATGAAAACTCAATGTTATATAAGATCCTTAAAGCTAGATATTTTTTTTAAGACTGATTTTATGAATTCTAGTTTGGGATTCTATCCATCATATACATGGAGGAGCATATGGGAGGCTAAGAAGAGTTTAAAGGATGGATGTAGATTGAGGAATGGGGGTGGGAAAATAGCACAGTTATGAACTGATCAATGGATCCCAAGGCATAAATCTCTGGAAAAGGAATCTAGTTTACAGATAGAAAATAGAGGTGATGTGGTGGCTTCTCTTATTGATGAAGAAACAGGGTGGTGGAATTTTCAAAAGCTTAGAACTCTCTTCAATCCAAGTATGGTAGCTGATATTATGAAAATCAGGATCTATTCTGAAGCAAGAGGAGATAAATGGGTGTGGAATCATTAAAGGAATGGTATATTTTCTGTTAAAAGCTGCTACAAATTTATTGATTCTAAAAAAAGTACGATTATAATAGAATCATCCTCAAGAGGTAGGCAATAGAGGTTTTGGAAAGCACTGTGGAAGATGCAAGTGCGTCACAAGATTAGAGTATTTGCATGGCATGCATGCTTAGATATCCTTCCTTCAAAAGATAATTTGTTAAGGAAACATGTGATTACTAAAGCTCAGTGCAGGTTCTGTTGTCATCCATTGGAAGATGCAATCCATGCTATTTTCTACTGCCATCATCTCAGATATTTATGGAAGCAGTTTTTTCCTTCATTAACTCAAAAGATTTTTCAGAATGTTTCTAAACTGGCTGTGTAGTTGATTGAGGAGCAGGATCATGACAAGCTGGCCCAGTTTTTTTGTTTAGCATGGAGATCTTGGTTTAGGAGAAATAAGTTGGAATTTGAGAAGATTAGACTGAGTCCTAAACAAGTGGCTAATCATGGGATGTTGATCCCTATCATTAAAATAAAAAATGCCACTAACATAAGCAATCAACACATAAGGATCAACAATCAAAATATGCCACTAGCCTTTTTATTATTATAATTTATTTTATAAAATAAGCATGCACAATCAAAATAGACATCATATTATTAAACTCATTGGTAATTACTAATTGATTATATACGCCTCTAGTGAATTAATTAGATTAATGCTTGCTTATAAATGCAAACAGCCTTCATAATAACATATAAAGTTGAAGTGTCCCACATAACAAAGAAGGATTGCATCAGAAAATACCAGGAAAAAAAGAAATGAGGGGGGGGGGGGGGGGGGTTGGAATCAAAAACAAAAGGAGGAAGAGTAATAAAGAATGGGCACGTTGGTTTTGGTAGTAGGTGAAACTCAAAAACCGATGGAAGAATACACTGCAAAATAGAGGGACCAGTGGCCAACTAAATAGTCATTTTCATATTTATTTTAATTAAATTACATAGGAGGGATTGATCTAGAGTTTACACAGATACCAAGAGTACTAAGCTCGATGATTACATGCTACATTATGATATGTGGATGATCTTATCTTAATGGTCGATTCAGACAAAAAGCATGCTTAGGAAGGAGGGAAAAAGAAAGATAGAGAGCGAGAGATCAGAGAGAGATTAAAAAAAAAAACATTATTTTTTACGATAATAAATAAATAGAAGCAACATTATTCTTAAAAAAAAAAAGAAAAGAAGAAGGCATTTATACCTTGTTATAAGGTCACCTACCCCACTACCAAGACAAATAAAATGAGTGATGCACTGCCAAATACCCTTTTTCTTTTGTTTTGTTGTTTGATTATTCATTGCTTTGAAGGATCCCAAAAATTAGATTAATGATTAAATGGAATGCACAACCTTTTAATCTCCAAGGAAAATGCAGTTCGAGAATTTTATAAGTTCAGACATATATGTTTCTAATGAATTAATATTTACCACGATTCTTTAAAAATTCCATAAAATATATTTTATTGAAAATCTTGGTATTATTGAAGAATAGTTTAAACTAGTCTTCAATAATTAACCTACCCATCGGTCGGCTATTAATGAAGATGTCGTTCCCATGAGACTTTGTCTTCCATTAAAAGAAATATTGAACGTAATCTCTAAAAGAAGAATGCTAGCTACTTCTACACATAATTTCAATGGGTGATGGTTGCTTCCCAAATGTACCCCAAAAGCGTTTTTAGTGTATTTTTTTAAATGTTAAAAAAAAAACACACATAAACTCACTGGTGATAACTTTTTTAAACATTAAAAAACAAAAAAACAAAAAAAAATATCTTAGGGGTTTATATGATTAGAATATAGTTTTTCAAAAAACAGACAAACCAAAACCATGATATTTATTAGTTGATTGGCCACATTTGGTAACCTTACCTGGCCATTAAAAGCCATTCGCCAACACAGTTGAGCATACACTTTAATGTCCACAAAATTAGCTAGTGTCACATACACATGGCAGAAGATCAGGAAAGATAGGATCCTAGGGTACTGGGTTGCAAGGCTTGAACCAACGGCACATAACAGAATAACCACTGCTCTAGTCTAACAACATCACAATTCACAAGACAGAATAATTACATAGAACCACTAACAACTTCAAAATACAGTTGAAGCATAGGTTTCCAAGCAATTAACCTAGACACCATCTGTTTAGCAATAAGATTGAAACCCCTAAATTACTTTAGGATTTTGGATTAGAACCCTAAACTAATTTAGGGTTTCAATTTGAAACCCTAAAGTCACAAAATCATTATTACACAAAAATTAACACACATGCACAATCGCGTCTCCACAGCACACAATTCACAAACACAACTCCATTATCCAATCTCTATTCCATAACTCAACAAAAAATAAAATAAACATAATTGGACTATCGAAGAGCTATCAGATTCGATTCTTACCTTTGGCGACGATGTAGTGTATATGATGGCAATGTTGGATAGCGACGGAGATGAGAGAGAGAGAGAGAGAGAGATTTTTCACAGATGTAGAAAGGGGGGGAGTCGCTGGGAGGGGGGCCTCTTAAACCCCATATTAGAACGATGTCGTTTTGTCTATGACAAAACTGCATCGTTTAGTCATATGTTATTAAGTTATTTTATAAAAACCCCAAGGCATAAAATGATGTCGTTTTGTCATATATACAAAACGACGTCGTTTCATGTCTAAGTTCTTTTTATATATAAATACATATATATTATATATTTATAATATATGCAGGGGAAACCTGGAGCGAGGTTGGGCCCCTCTGTCCCCTGCCTCCAGTAGAGGCCTCAGATGCAAGTGCGGCCACCCGCCCCTCACATATGTAGCACAAAGCCCCGCCCCATCCATGCGAGGGCAGGGCAGATAGGGGTAGGGCAACGGGGCAGTGGGGTGCGTTTTTACTGCCATAATGAGTTTCAATGACATATGCCTCCCAGAAGCATTGCTAGCGTGATCTTTTCATCTTCATTGTCGGTCATCCTCTTTGTTGAACCTAGCAAAGTATGCTTTTAGGCTTTCATCCTTCCACTATTTAACGGTCAAGAGGTAAGTGGTGGACGTCTCCTTCTTTTACTTGCCATAAAATACATTAGAAATTATCGGGCTAACTCACCAAAACTATCAATTGAGTTGGGCGACAGCAACCCAAACAACCCTCTCGTGGTTCTTTTCAAGGTCAGTAGAAAAGCTTTGCAAGCTATCTCTCCGGGTAACCCGTGCAGAGTTATATGGGCATTGAATGTCTCCAGATTCTTAAGAGGGTCTTTTGACCCATTGTACGTCTCCATCTGGGAAACAATGAATTTTGGAGGAACTAGTGCGACCATCACCTCCGCATTATAGGGAAATTCTGTGCTGGTGAGCAACAGGTTGACCAACGACGAAGTTCCCATCCTCTTCACTATCTCCTCATACTTATCTAGGAGACTATGCAGTTCATAGTGTATTTTCCTCCTTTCTTTCTCGCTAGTGTCTACCCCGCTAGTGCTCCAGGATTCTGCATGTTCATTTTGACTCAGCCCTGTGTCATCTTGCGGCTCACTATTCCTCCTTTTTAATGCTTCATTTTCTCATTGAAGGTTCTCTACTTCCTCTACCATTTTCCTCATACACTCCTCCATTTCTGCAAACCTCCTTCCATATTTGTTGACGATGCTTCTTATTCGTAAGTTGTCTGAGAGTGCATTGTAGCCAGCATATGAAGGATACGTTATTTTTATAAAGATCCCACAGACAGCCAACTTGTTTTGCACACTGGTACTGGGCTCAATTACCTGTAACACAGAAAAGTGAGGGGCTCGGGATTGAATTGTCACCTCTGATACCTAAGTTAGTTTCTCGTTTGTTGGAGAGAATCTTAGTAAGCAAGAGAGCGTAAGTCCCGAAATCTAACCTAGTGCCCTGCTTTTATACCGCTTGTCGAGATGGCACTCTGTACCCCATGTTAGATGCCCTTGCCTCCCGTATAGGACACCACGTCGTTGTTTTTAATGCGGTGTGGCCTCCCCAGGTCATGCCTTTGTGGCAGGTGGGTGGTGTGGCTACCTTCTGTGCGCTTTATCAAAGATAGGAGGTCTTGTCATGATCTTTGTCCACATCCTGTTTCTAATCTTTGTTTACAGGTTAGGCATCATCCTATCTTTCCACATTAAGCCATTTCCTTGCAGACCGTGGGTCTTCTTTTTTCCTATGCAACTCATGGGCTGACTTGTTGCAATTATTGAGCCTCATGGATAAGCTCGGCCTGGCCCCGGTGGGGTGCAAATATTATTTCCAGCTGGGCCTAGCCCAATAGGCGATACAGACATCCCTTCCAGGATGGATAGCATTTCTTTTCTACTTATTCCCTCGACATTAATTACGCATTTAATTTGTTAGATCCGTAAAAATTAGCATAAGAGCCGCTCGAAGCCATAGACACAAGATATGTTTTTTATTGTGAAGTGAAGCAGAGCGAGGAAAAACTATTGAAATATTTATAAGATTGCTTTTCTCCGGTACGTACTACGCTTAAATTAGCTAGGTTTGCAGCTTGTTGATGACCAAAAACGTAGAAGATGATGGTTATGACATAAAAATTTGTGTAAGTTCCCGAATACGATAAGAATTACTCTTGCTATTAATTCAGGAGGATAAGATCCTTTCTCATTCTTAGGATCAGAAATCGTTAGTATTCATTTAGAGAAATGATGATTAGTAGGCAGTGTGCAGGTTTCGTACACTATTTTTTTTTAAAAAAATTAAAATTTATATGAAAAACTTATTTTTTAATTGTAAGTTTCAATTTTTTTTTATTAGAAAATATACAAAGTTTGAATATCGTAGAAGTCTACGTAGCATTGCTCATTTATTTAATTTAAAATATATATATATAAAAATTAGTCATTTCATTGGAATAGATGATCAATTGAAGTTACAAAAATACTAGAATTTTTTAAACCATATCAACAAGGTAAAGAGCTATATTATTTAAAAGGGCACTTCATAAAAAGCTCGCTAGCTACAACGGACAATAAGTGTTGATATTCTGCATCTTCTAATTCCTTGCATCTAGTTTACTAATATTCCTTTTTCTCGATCACTTCTTTTTATTCGACAAGCAACCAGACAACCACTTCTACTTAATTTTCCAACTCTTTCACCCAAAATCAAAATCATCCTCTTCATTAGTATATACCACATCAATACATAAACATTTTCTTTGTTGTTTCTCTACTTAGCTGTATAAACAACTCGTTTACGATCAAAATCTCCACAAAACTCAACTCATTACATTTCTGCTTTGCATGAATATCATTGTCCCTATAGAAATGACCTTGGATTTATCCTTGTATACAACATGACTGCTTCTATGCTTGGAGGTAATATTTGCGGCTCATCAATAAGGTATTCATCTGTCATAAGTGACGGTTTATCAATAAAATTGGAGTCAAGTCCTTTTCTTTAAAAGGAGAAATTATGTTAACTTTACGGCTCACCACCATCAATCAACAAAATATAATTCAACGTGGGTGAAAACTACTGTGGAGATCTAGTAGTCCTAGAAGACAAACAACAATAATTGTAGGTATAGACCGCTCTGGATCTGAATATGGAACAATAGGAAGGTGCACGAGGCTCACTCTCCCTGTCACTCATACTTCTACTTTGTACTCTGATCTCACGAAGTTCATCTAGGCATACAAACTCAAGCTCCTGAGGAGCTATATCTATGGTATTTGCTACTACTGCACTAAACTTGTCCTTGTACATGATTCTCTGATTATTCACGTTCCTACTCCTGATGATTTTCTGATTATGATAATCCCAAAAACAATAGCCAAACAACTCATCCCCATAGCCAATAAAGAAACACTTTCGATTTGGCATCCAGCTTGCTGCAAGCACCAAAATAAATATGAACGCTGGAAACACAACAAAAAACTTTTACATGAGAAAGTTTCACCTCGTTTTTGCTCCAAACCTCCTTAGGTCATCTGCACTCTAAAGGAATTGATGGCCCACATTTAATAAGATAAAATGCGGTGTTAGCTGTATCCATGGGAAGAACTACTAAGGGGTTTGGGGGGGCTTTGGCCCCTCCAAAATTTTAAAATTTGATGAAAATTAAATTTTAAAACGTATTTTTATAGAGTAAATTATATGAAAATTAGTATTTGACCCCCCCAAAATTATTTTTTTGTGACTTAGCCCCCCCAAACCAGATTTCCTGGTTCCGCCCCTGGCTGTATCTACCCATAATGTTAGTGGTAACTCAGCATGCAACCTCATACTCCTAACTTGCTCATTGATAGTCTTGTTCATACACTTAGCTACCCAATTTTGTTGTTGGGTCCTAGGAATAGTCTTCTCCATTTTGATGCCATGCATAGAGTAGTACTTCTTAAGCTTTCCATCAATATACTCTCTATCATTATTAGACCTCAAGCATTTCGGTTTTAAGTCTATTTCGGTCTCAACCATGGCTTCCCATGTCTTGAATGTCTCAAACACATCATATTTATTTTTCACAAAATAGACCTATATCTTTCCAAGAGATGAAAACGAGGAAGCCCCCACAGGTCCGTGGGAACAAGTTCCAACTTTCTTGACCTTTGTGCTCTGCCACCCTTCAAGAAACTGGCCATTTTTTTCCCTAGAATACAACTCTCACACATATCTAGATTAACTGATTTCAGTTCTGGTAGCTTGTCCTATTACAAAAGTACATTCATCTATTTCTAACTCATATGACCAAGTTTGCATTGCCATAACTCTACATTATTCTTAGCTTCAATGATAAGAATCATATCACTTGATCCCGACGTCATATAGAAAGTACTGATTTTTTTACCACAAGCCAATATATACCATTGCTCATTTTGTAACTTCCCATATACCACACGAGAAAACTATTGAACTATTGTTATCATCAAGTTGTTCCACAGAGAATAGATTTTTCTTTAGCTTAGGAACATGTCTGGCTTTCTACAAAGTCCACATATTTATGTTTGGAAGTATACTGCACACATCTCTCAATCCCACGACATCTAGCGTTTTTCTATCAACCAAGTACACTTTACTAAAGTCACCAGCAATACGATTTTACATGATTTCTCAAGGTGAAGTGGTGTAAAATGAAGCTACCGAGTCCATATGTATTGTGGTAGTGTGCTTGGAATGCTATTTCATAGCTTGCTTAATAATTAATGACTAGAAATAGAGGAGACAAATATTTACATGATTCAACACTATAGCCTACATCCAATGGTCTTGGGTGCCAAATCCATTATAAGCATGGTTAAATACAAGCTTTACATTCCCTCTTAGCTATCTTCAATCACTCCCATGAGTTCTCTTGAAAAACTAGTCTAGGAGCTCTATGGTTCTTTCTTCCTTTTTCGAAGTTGATCCCAGCTCTTCTGTTGTCTCCCCAGAAATTCGCCCTCTCTCTCTCTTCCCACTTCTCACTTTTCAAGCCCTTTCTTCAGCTTTATGTGATCTCATCTTTGTTTTATGTCCAATCAAACCTTACAACTGACAACCCTCGGTCAAGTCCCTTTCTTCAACTTTATGTGATGTCCAATCAAACCTTACAACTAACAACTCTCGGTCAATCCATTTCTCTTTTCCACCCTTGCACATCGAACCTTCAATTTTGCGTGGGCTCTTCGTGGGCTTTACAGTTCATACTCTCACTTAAGGGTGGGCAGCGGGGCCTCGCACCCCGCTGCACCACCCCGTCCACCCCGCCCCCGCCCGTGCAGGGCGGGGGATCTGGTCCGCCTAAGCGGGGTGCGGGTGGCCCCGCCCTGCACCTTGAAGAGCAACGGGGGCCGGGGACAGAGGGGGCACGACCCTGCTCCGTGTTTCCCCCGCCCCGTATACCCGTATAATATATATATAATAATATATATTTATATTATATATTTAAAAAAAAAAACCTCTTATTAATGAAACGGCCCGTTTTGTCCATGACAAAACGGCGGTGTTTCACTAATATTATAACCCCCGTTTACCCCCTTCCCCTCACTCCTCTCGTCGTTCTCGAACTCAAAGCCTCGTCTTTCTCCCAGTCTCTCGCGCTCTCTCAAACCTCAATCTCCCTCTCTCGCACTCCTCTCTCTCACTCTCACTCTCTCACACGACTGCACGAGCATTTGCAATACCATCTACCGTTTGAAACTTTGCTGCGCTGAACTCCAAACTCCAAAGGTAAGACTCCTAAGTCTCAGTCTCTCTCACTCAGTCTCTTGTTTCAATTTTTTTTTTTTTTTGAGTTTTGCATTGGAGATTGGAGGAAGGATGGATTGAATCGAAGATGGAGGACGGGAATGATTGTGAAATTGTGTGCTGTAGATTCTGGCTTGTGCATGTGTCTGTCACTGTGTGAAATTATTTAGGGGTTTCGGATTGAACCCCTAAATTGATTTAGGGGTTCAATCCGAAACCCTAATTTTGTTTAGGGGTTTCCCTTAAATTGACGTTTAGGGGTTTCAATTGAAACCCCTAAACCAATTTATTTAGGGGTTTTGGATTGAACCCCCAAATTGATTTGGGGGTTCAATCCAAAACCCTAATTTATTTTAGGGGTTTCAACTGAAACCCATTCAATTGAAGTTTAGGGGTTTCAATTGAAACCCCTAAATCAATTTACGGGTTGAAACCCCTAAACCAATTTATTTAGGGGTTTCAGATTGAACCCCTAAATTGATTTAGGGGTTCAATTCGAAACCCCATCAATTGAAGTTTAGGGGTTTCAATTGAAACCCCATCAATTGAAGTTTAGGGGTTTCAATTGAAACCCCTAAACCAATTTATTTAAAGGTTTCGGATTGAACCCCTAAATTGATTTGGGGGTTCAATCCGAAACCCTAATTTATTTTGAAACCCCTAAACCAATTTATTTAGGGGTTTCGGATTGAACCCCTAAATTGATTTGGGAGTTCAATCCGAAACCTAATTTAAATTGAAACCCCTTCAATTGAAGTTTAGGGGTTTCAATTGAAACCCCTAAATCAATTTAGGGGTTGAAACCCCTGAACCAATTTATTTAGGGGTTTCAGATTGAACCCCTAAATTGATTTGGGGGTTTAATCCGAAACTCTAATTTATTTTAGGGGTTTCAATTGAAACCCCTAAATTGTTGTGTTCACTTCAATTTTGTCTAGGGGTTTCAATTGAATGATGAGTTTAATAAAATTAAGGGTAGTACTGCATCTACAACATCTACACCTACCCCAACGCCTCCTTCAGCCACTAGGCCAGGAAAGAAGCGTAGATTAGTGTGGACTAAGACCCTTGCACATAATCTCACACTAGTCCGTCAATCTACGGAGGTGGTTTCGGAGTTAGACAACTATTTTTCAAGGGATCTTATTCAAGATGATGACAATTTTGATATATTGGTATGATGGAATGCGGCAGCAAAGAAATATCCCATCCTTTCTAAGATAGCCCGTTGTATCTTGGCCATCCCTATTAGCACCGTTGCCTCAGAGTCAGCTTTTAGTACCGGATGACGCATATTGGATCCTTTCCGTAGTTCATTGTCTCTTTTGACTGTGGAGGCATTGATATGTACACAGAGTTGGATGATGGAAAATGATATTTATGTTCCGGATGTTTTGGATTTTAAGGAGACCCACGAGGAGGAGGGTGGTGAGCAGTCTGGATCTGGACCACCTGGTAATTGTTGTTTTTATTTTAATATATTTTGATTTATTTATATTCATTTTAATTTTATCGGTATTAATTTTAGTGTTTATTGTTGTAACTTGTAGCATCACATGAGACTACTCAGAGTCAGACGACATCTACCTCCACTGTAATATAAATATGTGCTCACTGCTCAAGTCTCAAATCTGAATTATTAATGATTTGTAACACTGATACAATGTCCATTCGACACTTATGTAACTATGTTTGTAATTTTGTAATTATTTAGCCTTTCAATTTTGTAATTTTGTAATAGTTTAGTTATTATTATTAGTTTCTTAGGTAGTAGACTTGTAGTATATGTAGTAGTGTAAATTTGTATTTTTTTTATTCATGTAATTTTTTTTTAATTTGATTTTTTAGCTCTTTTTTTTTTTTTACTTCTATTGTAAACCTTTATGGGCTCAAGACTGGGCCATTTTGGGCCCATTTCAGCGGCTTCTGGGCCAAAGGCCCAGTAGGGGTGGGGGGGCGGGTGGACTGATCCCCCCACCCGGACCCCGCTGTGCGGGACGGGGTACCCCGCCCCCGAATGCCGAGGGCGGGGTGCGGGAATGAATTTAACTCCCCCGCCCATGCGGGGGCGGGTAGCACCCCTACTCTCACTCATGTTACTCCCAATAGTTATTATTGTTTTTACGAGTCTTTAAGACAATTTTAAAGTATTGAATAATTGTCGTAGAACTCACTTCACATATGTCAATATCTCTTTCTTTTGTTATAATGAATTCTAGAGGTCGAATAATAATTTGAAAAGATCTTGACCCATTATTGAAAATTTTTTGAGCAACTCATTGTTTAAAAAAAAATCATATAATCAAGCATTTCTCCGACACTTTCTTGATATATATAAATATATGTACATATATATAATGATTATTTTATTATAAAAGGGGTTTCCTTGATCAATATGAAAATAATTAAATAATTTGTAAATTCATGTTTTCATTTCGATTCTTGTTTATGTATTCATGACTTCAATTTTACCTAATCAGATTCACTTTTAAGAGTACTTGGTTGATACGATGATGATCAAGTTTCAGAATCAGTTTATGCAATCATTAATTCTCCTAGAAGCGTAAAAAAATTATTAAAAAAAGTTGCCAAGATCGCGTGATAATATATGGAAATTAGGAGGAAGCTGGCCGTGACTAATAATTATAGGCTAATCATAGCAAATTAAAATTTTATATAATTACACATGCAATTAACTTCGTGTATGCAAAAAAGAATATTATATACAACTCCATATATAGGATTAATTTACTTTTTGAAACAGCCGGCATTACTATTTTTGTTTCAATTTGCAATATTTTTTTTACATCTAACAGGTTTAGATTTTTTTTTTTTTTTCTAATCAAGCTTGCATATATATTTATAAATAAGGGACATACAAAAAGCATCAAGGAGGGTCCTTCCCACTATCAATATACAAAATAAAATTAGGAATAACTTCTAATGGAATGCTACCAAACAGAGAGTTTGTAGCTGCTCATTGCGCCACCGAGTGCGCAAGTTGATTTTGGGATCAATCTATCTTGTCAAATTGCCAACTTGAGTAAGGTTGAGATTCCAATGAAGTTGCAATGTCATCTGAGATTGATTCTATTTGCCAGATTCTTTCCTCTTTGTAGATAGAGGAGATCACTAACTGAGAGCCACCAACTAGTGAGATTGAGTGGTGATTGAGATGTTCTACCATTTTGAAGGCTAATTTTGCCGCAAGAGTCTCTGCAATCACCAGAATTGTAGTTAGATTTTTCTCAATCCAGATTTCGATGACTTCCCTAGTTGAGTCTCTGCTGACAGCGAATGCTAGTGAAAATGAATTTCTGGCTGCAACATCAAAGGATATGCATATATGATTCACCAAGAGTTTTTCCTATTCTTTCTCCTTTCTTGTGTTGATCTTTCCTTTCCATGCACGTAGATTATCTTGATAAGAAAGGTTCATCTGTTGTGAGAGATTATGAAGGGAAAGATATTTAGGATTATGGACTTGATCATTCCTAAGCCTCCATATAAAAGCTAAGATCAAACTAGCAAAAATTTTGAAAGGATGCTCTTCTTGAGAAGCCAAGCCAAGTTTTTGTTTGGGGTGTAGAAAATACTGAAGACATTCATTCATTGAATTTACTCCCAATGAGGATAAATTTAGGGGCCATTTGCTATGACTCCAGATAATTCTACATATGGGGCATTTAATGAAAAGGTGTAGGAGGATCTCTTTAGCGTCATCGCAAAGTGGGCAATTTATAGAAGGTATACTTGGGATAAATCTTTTAATGCATTCTCTCGTGGTTAGAATATCTCAAAGTATCTTCCATAAAAGTAGCTTATGACGATCATGGATCTTGAGATTCCAAATTTTCCTCCATAAGATATTCAAGATAGTTTCTCTAGTAGAGCTTGCAAAAGATGAGGCAAGATGGTGGGCACTTTTAACAGAGAAAATCTCATTTTGAGATTTTGTTCAAATGAGGCTATCCAAACAAAGGTTAAAATTTGGAAGAGGGATTTTCAGTATTTCATTTATACTTTCCTGTTGGAATAGGGATGTTAACAAAGGGATATTCCAAGTTATGTTGTTCTGGATGATCAAGTTTGAGACCTTCAGTGTGGACGAGAAGTCAGCTGTGTGGGTGAGAGGAAGAGATTTAAAGTTTTCCAGAGTTGGGATCCAAGGATCAAGCCAAGCTCTTACAGACAGTCCATTTATGATTTTGAAATATGTACCTTTTTCCAGCAGTGGTCTTGAACAAGTTTAGATATTTTGATTATTAAAATCAACTAAAAAGATTAATGTGTGGCACAATCGTAACGGTCCAATCTGCGTGATTGAAGCTAGGTACTGCAATTTGCCCAAAAAATAAATTGTAGTTTTGGGTTTAAATTGATTACGATTTGAGATGCAAAACATATTAAAATTTGAAATTCACGAGATATTAATAAATAATCAGATAAATAAAATGAATTACAATTGCAAATTTTTTTTTTTTTAGAATTAGTCAAGTATCAAATTGAAAAATCCTGTTCATCATGATCCCCACACACCACACACTATTTTTTTATTTATTTTATTTTTTCTTACTAAATGTATGGTACATGGATGATGAGTAGAAGAATTCAATTAGTTTAAGAAGAATAAAACTAAAACTAAAAAATAAAAATAAAAAAGTATAATGTGTGGTTTGTAGGGATGATGAGTAACAAAACTCATCAACATTATAATATTAAGTTTTTCTTTATAATTAGTATATAAAAATACACACATATTATATGTACGTCAATGTATGTATTTTTAATATATATATATTAATGTTAGTTCATATATATATCTAAGATATTACTATATACGTACATATAATACTTCTAATATTTGTATAACATATTTTATAATTAATATATAATGTCATAATATTCAAGAAGGAGCTCAATTAACAAATGAATTCGAGTCTCGAAGTCAAGAAGGAGAGCTCCTAATAGATGAGTAGTTTGATTGGTAATCTGAATTCTTTTATGTATTCATTAGTCACAGATATAATTTTGATTTTATTGAATGAAAGGGAGTCTATTTAAAAAATAAAAAAATAAAAAATAACTGTCAGTTAAATAGCTTATTCAGATAATTGGAAGTGCGCAATACATCTTATATATATAGTTGCCTGCATGCATGCTGCAGTACCAAAACATGAACCTAATTGACTGATCTCTAGCAGCTTTAAGTATACAGATAAATAATAGAAAATACGTGAAGAATGACAGTTGGGAGAAACGTTTTTAAGTAGTTTAAAAAAGAAAAACAACGAGCTGTAGAGCTGGCGGCCAGAACTAAAGATGTTTTGACCCGTTATCTACAGTAACGTTTTAAATGTGCTCACATCCTCCTGGTGGATCCAACCAAACTTCTCCATAAAAGGGTTGGTCATCGACTCTGGTGGGTACCAATCAATGCAGTCCTTCCAGACATTATGTTCATTTGCATGATCCACCAAATCCCTCGTCACCTCCCACACACAGCTGTTGCATTTAAACCCAGCTCCAAAGCTTATCATCAGCACTTTATCTCCCTGTTTAAGCCTTTTCTTTGCTTCCATGTACCCCAAAACATACCAAAGACTGCTTGCCGAAGTGTTTCCAAACCTGTGCAGTGTCATCCTCGCTGGCTCAAGATCGTACTCGCATAGCCCGAGGTTCCCTCCAATCCCATCTATCACAGCCTTTCCACCTGTGTGCAGGCAAAAGTGATCGACCCCAGTCTTAAAGTTCAGAAGAGTTTTGCTGCTGCTGCTAATAATATTTCCCCGGCCAGTCTTGCTATTTATGTTGCAGATCTGACTCATTTTCCGGACAAGGGACACAACCATAAACCTAAGCAGTTCCCTCACCGGCAGAATCTTGGGTGATATCACTCTTAGGTTGTCAAAAAAAGCCCCTGTTGCTGCCTTTGGGAGAGTCTTTGCGAGGTGAAACCCTAGCCTCCCTTCCTCGTCTTCCTTCTGCATGCAGCAGCCATAAGACTCATCTCTAGCCCCGTTGTGTGTCCTCTCAAGGCACTTTAACTTGAACATGGCTCGGTGTTTTAAGGCCCTTTTGTTAGTCAAAAGAATTGCACACCCTCCAGACCGGAACAAACAGTTTGCAAGAATCATTGATCTGTCATTACCTGAATACCAATTTGGACTCAGGGACTCAGAAGTCACGACAAGGGCATACAAATTCTTGTACGACCTAAAGATATGTCTGACTATGTCGACAGAAATTAGGCTAGCACTGCACCCCATGCCACTGAGGTTAAAAACCTTAATATCATCCCTCATTTTGTAATGGTTGATTATTCTAGCTGTTAAAGAGGGAACGGAGGATAGCATGGAGACGTTAACGACGAGGACGTCGATTTCCGAGGGAGAAATACCGGAACTGGACAAGAGCTTTGCAATGCTGTCGTTGAAAAACTCGTCCATCTCCGAGACCCCATCCAGCAGTGTGGGATTTTCTTCCCGGCCTGAGAACATGATTCTTGGTCCGTATGTCTGCTCGCCAATGCCGGAGCTGACAACGGCTTTGAGGAGGAACTTGTACTCGTTAAGACCAAGATTCTTGGCCCTCTCAAGGAGCTTCCCGCAGAATCCGGTGTCGAGCATTCTGTCATCCGTCGGCTTATGGCACTGATAGTCCAAAATATAACATTCTTGATCTCTTTTTGCATCAACCCACTTCCATAACATGAACATTGAATAGAAGATGGGGAGAGCATAGACTAGAACGAGAAATTCCATGAGAGAAAGAGAGAGAGAGAGAGAGAGAGGGGGGGGGATTTGGAGCTGGGCTTGGTAGATGGGGAATTCAAATGGAACGTCTCTTATATAAGAAGAAATGTGAGTACGAGTGATGATGAGACTTTGGGCATGAATGCATGTGAAAATGCTGAATTAACACCTAAATATATTATATATTTTCCATCACTCAACTCCCAACGAACTGATTTCGAGTGCAACTTAATTTTGAGCATCAATGCATGATGAGCTTTGTTACAAATCAACCATGGGTGGCACAATATTTGGCATGTGAAGTTAATAAATTAGAGAGCTAGAATGCTGCCATGCATGCATGCAGCACTTTCTCCGAGTGCATGCGTCAAGGTTTTCTGTCAAATTATGGGATCTAATTAATCAATTTACTTTTGCTCTTTTGATTCTTCTTTTAGGTAACAAGTCTTCTCACTCTACTTCAACCCTACAGTCTGTAGTATTAATATTTAAAGGGAACGCCATTAAATAGCTCAGTTAGTAGCTTAAATACCTCTGGCTACCCACATTTAATAAAGGCAAGGTGGTAGATAGAAGAGTTAATATTATTTTTCATTTGGAAAAATAAGATAAAACTACTCAGCCATGCTACTCTTCATGATTCTTTTAAATAATCTCGCCAAATCTTGATCATCTTCACAACTATTGATATGAAATATTTGAATGGCTTCGTATATCAACTACTTAAACGTTATCTATTTATAAATTCTACAGAATAAGTAATAATTTTATTTGGGGAATTAAAAAATTTAGGATAAAACAGTATTTCTCGATCTTTACCAGTTTATTTATATTTATATATATATATATATAGCTTTTCATGTGGTGAAAGTGAAAAAACTGTCATGTTATTATAATGTAATTTTGAGATAACAAATTAGATATTTAAAATCCTAAACTTATAAATACATGATTTATTAATGCCCCTTTTTCACCAAAGTTTTTATTTAATTGCTTGTAATTAAATTAGAACATTTATTGAGTACGATGCCAATTTAAATCACTGCCAGCAGGATTTACGCATGTGTATTAATTGATGGTACTGGATCGTTGCCGAGAACCAATGTGCGCTGGCCTTGATCTAACTAGCTAGCTAGCTAGCATGCAGCATGGGCCATGCTTGTGTGCTACCAGCTATATATAGCATGCTGTGAGTATCTTTCATATCTTGTCATATAACACAATTGAGTTTTTGTGACGGTTTTGAATTTGTGACAATCTTAAAACTATCACAAAAAATCATTTTTTGTAACACTTTCAGGCAACCGTCACTAAATATAGATGGGAAATAGTTTTACATTCGAATTATAATATTATTTTGCTCGAATGTAAGCCAGACAATGTTGTTTTGGAATGATTACATTCGAACGTATAAAATGTTATGTTTGAACAGTTCATGTACGTTCAAACATTAAGCCCACTTACGTGTGAATGCGTATGTTATTCGTTTAAACGTTCGAACGATAGTCATTAACACTAGATATATTAAAATGAATTTCAAATTAAAAAAGATTAAGAATTCAAATACAAAAACACTAGATATATTAAATAATGTTGTTCATTACTTCAAGTATAGAAAAAGAAATATATTAAAATATAAATACAAAATATGATAAAAGTCCAAAACACTCAGTATGTGTTGTTTACAAATGTCTGAAACTCTTCAGTCAGTGTGTTGACCTTTTCATTTAGGATATCTAAATGAAGGCCAACATCGGTGACACTCTGTTATACATGTGTGATCTGCCGATTGATGTGCGCAGTAATATCTGAAATCATCGCATCAACCTAAGCAGGTCATGCATCGAGCCAAGAAGGGCACACATCCCTACAGATATACCCATCGACTACTTACTAGTACTCCTACTATGAGAAGCAACACCAGGCCCAGACTGGATCAGAGGAACAAAATCTGGGATAGGCTTAGGCTCACGTCAAGCATGCCCTCTTCCATGTCCAATGCTCAACAATGTGAGGTCATGTCGAGGGGGGCTCATTTGCTCAATCACCCACTCCTCCGCCTGGGGTGGCACTTTTTAGTCCTGTAATAGCCGAATAGTGAGCACTCCATATGGGAGGTTGTCAGTGGAGATGATGCTCGCCTTGTAATGGATCCTCTATCTATTCTAGTTGAGTAAGGGAGGCCTCTTGTGACAGACAGCTTTAGCAGCTCTTTCCTTCTGATCTAGGCCCAGCCTTGTGTATTCTTCTACCTAGGAGAGATCAACAGCAGCAACCTATCTTTATCAACCTTTTCCTTCTCTTTGATAGTTCTTGAAGGGCTCTCTTACGCATTTAAACTAGACTTTTTATATCCTCATTAATCTCAAGAATTCACAATGGTAAGTCAATGGGCTCTCCGCATGCCACTCGTGTAAGGAATTGTGCACAAGTCCGACTAAATGTGACCTTATGTGCAACAGGATCCACATTTATTGTAACTATAAGATGCAATAGGTTGAAAAATGGTAGTAGCAACGCTTAGGAGAATATGTTCTTCTCCTCGAACGGTGTGCGGTCTCTCCCAGTGAGGATGTAGAAATCCTCATCGCGCTCGTCATCCTTAGGCTGATCAGTACCCTCACCCTTGACCGGTCTACATCTTTGGCCATAGACTCAATCGAGCTAGTAGATGATATTGATGTGCCTACATCTGCTGCGTCCTCAGCCTGAGCATCTATTGTAGTTGATGTCTCAGATACACGATGGATCTTGAGTATCTCAGAGATGAAATCTGCTGAAACCTAGAACTGAAAACCGCGTACAATCACGTTGTGAGATGATGCATCCTTAAGCATGGAGCACATCTCCATGTAAAACTCTCGAAACATGGAGGGATATATCCTCCCCCTCAGTGTGCAGATGTTGATCCATCCTTTAGTAACAAAGACGTTTCTGAGGCTCGTTTGCTCTCACGTAAGCTCGTTGATAAACACTTCACGTTCGTCCATAATAGTATAATAGTTCGGCAGCCTATCCGAGAAGTGTCCTGGCCAGTTTCTTCCCTCCCTCATTTCCTTGTTTTCAAAAGATGGGCCATATTCTAAAAAAGAAAAAAGTAAAAACATTAATATGCATGCATATATGAAAAATTAAAACTATTTTGGAAAAATGTTTGAATGTAAATTTAACATTCAAGCGTAAAAGGATAACATTCAAACGTGTAGATTTTAATGTGCGAACGTTATTTTTCAAAAGAGCCACTCAACCTTACATTCGAATGTATCATTACCACACGTTTGAATGTGAGGATGCATTTAAATGTAATTGATGATACGTTCCAACAAAACTAAGTCTATGTTTAAACGTTATGACTAAAATAATTTGAAAGGTCTTACATTCGAACGTACAATAAAAATACGTTCAAACCTGAGGGTGAACTTCAACGTATTTATTAAGACGTTTGAACATATTTAAGTCTACGTTCGAATGTTTTGTCTAACAAAAGCCAAAAGGTCTTACATTCGAACATTGGTTCATACAATTCGAATGTAAAACAAACATTCAAACTAAATAATGGTTACGTTCGAACAACGAATTTGAATGGCCATAAAAACTTTACATTCGAACTTTTTATGTTACAACGTTTGAACGTATTATAGCATACGATCGGAGTACAGAACAATGTTCGAATGGCGTGGAAATATTTTGATAATCAATACCTAGATTTTGGCAATGAAGCTCGTTACGTGCGTCTAGGACTAACAACGAATGGATTTAATCTGTTTGGTAAAATGAGTACAAGTTACAGCACGTGATCTGTAGTGTTGATTTCATATAATCTTCCACCATAAAAGTGCATGAAGGCGCCAAAATTTCTGTTAACTTTGCTTATCCTCGGCTTGTAGTGTTGCTAATGGTCCATTTAGCAATGCATTTATCTCAAGAGGTACTATTAAGTGGATCGGTGCAATTCCGTTGGATATATCCAGTTGAAAGATATTTGAATAAACTGAAGTGCACTGTTGGGAATAAAACCTAAGCTAAGGGTTCAATAGCAGGGGTTATATACACGATGAATGGTTGACATTTTCCTCTCTATATCTTCGTGAGGATGAGACACGCTTTAATAGTGAAGAGCAGAATGCTGATTTTGCTGCCCCTCACTCTCGTGAACTATCTGTATTTTCTCAGAACGTACAACTCTTGGGTGCACAAACAAGGTACGACTTAATTAGTTGAGAGTTGG
Source organism: Cyclocarya paliurus (assembly GCA_029856935.1). Classification (NCBI taxonomy): domain Eukaryota; kingdom Viridiplantae; phylum Streptophyta; class Magnoliopsida; order Fagales; family Juglandaceae; genus Cyclocarya; species Cyclocarya paliurus. The sequence goes on from CM056958.1 coordinate 16,179,484, forward strand.
GAAAAGTTTGGTAGTACGTGTTAAATAATTGTCGAGAGATTAATGACTATCTTTAGTATGTTGATCCATACTTAGAATAATTCTAATTAATATATATTCGACTAAAGTAGTACTACATCGAATGTGTTCAAATATTCTATTCTTTTTACTTCTATACAGTAAGTACATGCACAAACTTAAGACAGAAGGCATAGAGAATATAGAGGTGAGACACAAAGAAGAATTTCAGAATGGTTTGAACAATGCATATGCATTTAAACGTCCCATAACGTAGAATATTTGTAAACCATTTTAATTATTAGTAACTTTTAATAATTTTGTTACTATTTCACTTGTTAGATTTTGGAACAACGTGCTCATTATCTAGCATCAGTTTCTTCTGAATTGCATGCATTGCTCGGTGGTCCCTTAAACAGAGCACTTCAATACACTGCATGCACGATTTGAGATTATAGGTTCCATACCATGGACCGTGAACATAATCGAAAGATGCAAAACTATGGTGTGTTGGTATAGGAAAGTCATGGAACAGAGAATATTGACTACTATGGTGTCATACGTGACATTATCAGATTGAAATAGCTGAACAAGAATGTGACATATATTTTAAAATGTGATTAGTGGGATTTAGGCGGTGGTCGGATTTCGATACATAGGGATAATCACTTTATGAATGTCAATATTGCATGTTAATGGTACGAAGATAATCCATTCTTATCTTGTCAAGAAGAGTCAGAAGAAGAAGCCAATGAAGAAGACCAAGAAGAAGATGATGATGAGGAAGGAGATTATGAAAATGTTATTGAAATAGATTCTAAAACAAGCATGGAAAATACATTTGGAGATGAAGAATAAAAGTATTAAATGTTTTATTTATATAGGTGACGGTTGCTTACATTTTTCATAATTTATTCTAATCTCATTCATTGAAAATATTAATGCTTTTCAAGGATGCCACCATAACGACAACAAATAAATGTCTCCTCTGCCAAGTCTCAAACCAGTTAAGGACTCCCCAACTAAGGACTCCACTCCTGATCAAGTTGATCCATAAGAGGTAGATTGTCAGTCCACACCTACTAGTAAGAAAGTTCTTGTTAATAATTAATTATATTTGAATACTTGGGGAGACTGATTTTAATAATTTTAAATATATTAGTTGATGACTTGTTACGTAGCGATCGTTGCTTAACACATGGCCTGGTTCTAAAAAAAAATAAAAGACACAGGAAAATTAAGGTCAACATCCCTACTAACTTCACTAGGGATGTGAATGATAGTGTGGCATCGCTTTCCTCCTACGTTATAACACTAGTCCAAACTTATGCACCATTTTATGTGTAATCATGGTGAGATATTCCGAGCTTAAGGATTGCATTTGAAGTTGTGTATTAGTGAGTTTATATACCATTGTTTTTTTAGAGATGTCTTAATTTCATATTTTTGATGCAATTCACTTTTTAGGATGAATTTGACCTAAATTTTAGTCGTACCGAGGAAGTGTTAAATGTGAATGAGTTGTTAACTACATTATTTCAGCGTCACAAGGGACGATGTCATGACCACTTCAAGAAATTTGAGATATTGGAAGAGGCTACTCAGTCCCATTTTCAGAAAATGAAATTAGACGATTAGAAGAAGTGTTGTAATCTTTTCGTAAGCCCAGATTATTAGGTTTTTAGATTATCCCCTATAACTTATTTACATCTATATTATTTTCATATATTATATTTAACATTGTTAATTTCTCCTACAACACCTAAGTTCTATCAACGCATAGAATAGAAAGTCATTGACAATCGATCATCGCGCGAGTTCAAGATCATTTCAACGCTTTGTCGATAAAATGGTAATTAATAACTTATTAAAATTCAGTCATTTTTATCATATTATTTGTTTAGTTAGTAACATGATTTTTTAAAATTAGTAATGTGGCTTTGTTAGAAATGCAATGATCTTGAAAATTTCTCCCACCTTCATGTCTATGCTAATACTCACACTGATGCATATAGGGAGTGGATCGATCTTGTCGCTAGAGATAATTATATAAGTGAGGTCATTTTGTGTGAATAAATTATGCCAACATGTGAATAGATATTATGTTTACGTGCTATTTCTTTTAATATGTTACTTATTGTGTGTTTTCTTCCTAATTGTAGAAAAAAATGATTGAGATTCAATCAGCCTCTGAGAAATCTTCTCCTAGTGACATGAACATAATTACGCAGGTCCTTGAGACCAAGTCTGGTTTGGTAAGAGGTTTGAGACGTTCTTTCAAACATGTCAGTTCATCCTCCACAACCTCGAATTCATAAGTTAATAATCTTACCAAATATTTGGACGTCGCACACTAAGAAATTGAGACAGATGAAGTTGAGACAGCAGGAGTTAGAGACTCTTATTGCGATAGTCCGATTTGGAGACGCGTTTGCATGAGCGACAAAGAAGCTAGGAGAAAAGAATATGCATTGAAGTTCAAGAAAGAGTCCAGAGCGAGATCCTCATGGTCCAGATGGAATGTGTTATGTCATTACAACAGGATCGCGTTGGGTGAGGAAATAAGGAGAAATAAACCTATTATTGTTCAAAATCTTTTGTTTTCTAATTTTGCAACTCTATAAAACATTTTCATCAGATGATTCTATTAGTGGTGTAATATGATACAATTTGTATGCTTTTAATTTTATTAAATAATTAGTTTTGATCGATACATTCGAATGTAAAGAAAAAATATTTGAACATGACTTTACGTTCGAAGAAGCGTTTGAACATAATTACACCAACGTACAATAAATATGTTCGAACGTAGACACTCCACAAACGTTCGAACTTATTCAGTTAATGTTGTAATGACTAAAACAGATACGTTCGAGCAAACTGATTAGCCATCCGAACATTAAGTCTTTGAAGTTTGAACAATTTTTCATTAACGTGCAAATGCAACATTCAAACATCGCAACACAAATATTATTTCGAATGCAAAAATAAATGTGCAAATGAAAAATACTGAACGTTAGATATTTATCGTTTGAATGCTAATGGGTTGGGTAAACGTTTGAACGTTATTCTATACGTGAAAACGTTTGAACGTTAAAACGTTACTTTCTATGATGGAATTGTTCAAACGTTATATCTCACGTAAGACTTCCAACCGTCACAAAAAAAAAAAAAAAAACTTTTAGTGATTGTTGTATAGTAAATTGTCACAAAATACTTTCTGTGATGTCTTTTTAGTGACGGTTGTGGTGATTGTCTCAAACTGTTATAAAAAAAAGTTTTTGTGACAGTTTGGTTATTTTTTGTGACGGTTTCTTTCGTCACAATAGATCAAATATGTTGTAGCATGTCATAATATTGTAAAATAAATTATTACGGATATTAGCCACAAACTTACTCTCTATCTTGACGTGGAACTGTCATATTTATTATATAAAAAAATATGTTCAAAATAAAAGAACATTCAAAAACAGAAAACATTAGGAAGTTGATTGAAATTCTAGATTCTCTTTATCCTAATTTTTTACTTGTGTTTTTTAATAAACCACGTGGTGGTGCCATGACATCAAAGGGGCGGTCATCTGAGCAGTAAGTTTCAGTTGATCCGATAGTATTCTTTAAAATTGATTTAATGTTTATATTTATATATGGGAGAAAATTTATTTTTAGCTATGAATTAATTTTACGGCATAATGGTCGTTGAAATTTACACCAATATTTATTAAGAGTGAGCTGCAGATTTTCTTGACAGGTAGATCACATAAATATCACATGATGTTTCCTAGTACTGCATGCTTTTGCACAAATATATAAAATATATATATATATATATATATATATATATATATTATATTTATATTAATAATATTATATACAAGTCTCAATTAGATAAGTTTTATATAATTTTTTTTTATAAAAAATGAGCTCCACTAATAAAAAAATAGTTTTTCTTTCTTTCTTAAGGTAGAATATTCTACTTTTTTACCAGAGTTTACATGTAATTTATGTACAAATCATCAATTGAATATATGAAGTACTCGGTAGTTGTATTTATAATGTACGTGTGTGAAACATTCCTGTTAAATACACTCCAGCTTGATGATACATATACGTATAACGTACGTAACCATAATTATCTTGCATGCAATTGCTTAATTGAAAAGTTGTCGATACCAAACATCATCAATTCTCCGCCGGCAAATCATGCATGGTTGTATATTATATATGTTTGCTGTCCCAGAGCCGAGAATAATTAACACAATATTAAACGGGATAGGTTTCGAATTATAATTGCCTCCAGATATTATATACATACATACTTATATACATACATACATACATATATATACATATATGGTAATATTAAACGAGACGTTTTCGACCACTCTGCAGGGATTTAAAACTCATGGGAAAAACTTTTTACCGACTAATTTTGTTACTTTTTCGGCAATTTTGACTACCGAAAAAGTTTTAGCATTGCATTTTACAGATGGTTTCAACCAATCTCAACATTCAAACACAATTCAAACGGAATCACTTTTTAATTTTAAAGTTTTAACTTTTTAACTTTTTATAATCTAATTAATCTTTACAATTGTCCAAAACTTCGAAACAAAACATGTACACAAAAGAAAATTTAACATTTTCAAATTTTAAAATAAAAGTAATATTAAAAATTATAATATTTTAACTTTATAATATTTTTATTTAACTATTTTTCTCTCATTTCTCAAAAGCTCATAAAACATTTTAACTCAAACTATTTCACTTCTATTCACAAACTATCTCATTACTATTTACAAATTTCTCCTAATCAAATAAGATCTTAAATTTTGTAGTGCCAATTAACTTAATTTATTGGAATGCATGTATGCATTTAGGGCCGCTAGCTGCGCCTATTAATTAAATCTGTGAGGATAATGAGATATTTATAATTATTTTATATTATTCTACAACTCATTTTATAATCAATAATTACTTCATTAAAAATGAATTTCTTATCCGGTAATGTTACTACAAGAAAAGAGAATATTTGTAACAAATTATTTGTGATAAAAATACTATATTTACAGTAAGAATGAGCTTATTTTAATAAAAATATTATTATTTTCATAATAAATAATTAACCGCTTAGTATTTTTCTTAAAGCATGGGCAGCCTCCGCTTTCGCTTTCCAAATATGACTGATAAAGATGGAATGGATGGAGCTTGGAAGATATTCCGAATCAAATCAGCTAATTAAATATGAATTGTCATGTTTTCAAATGATCGAGTCAATGACAATTAATATATTTGGTCTGCAGGTACATGCAGGCTCATAAATCTTATATATTCAACGCTGATACTATATACACATGACAGGGACTGCTACTGAGAACGATATTTAACTGATGAAATTGACCAAGTGCAAATGAACTCTTTTTTTTATCCTATTCTTTCAATTATTTTTTATATATCTTTAAAAAATAAATAAAAAATATCAATTCACTAATAGTCACTTACTAATCATTAAATTAAAAAAATAAAAAATTCAATCAGTCACTTTTATCAATTTAATTAACATTTTCTATACATACATATATTTATATATATATATATATATATATATATAAAAGAGACTATCTTGATTTGGTTTCACAAATATTTAAAATCATTTCATTTTATCTTATCTCACTCAACATCAACAAACCATTCAAACACAAATATTTCTCAATTTTAAATTTTTATTTTTTTCATCTAATCATTACTTAATCATTATGACTTTCTTAATATTCTAAATAAAACATAAAAAATAATTTAATTTATTCAAATTTTAAAATAAAAATTATATTAAAAAATTATCTTCTTACCAACTCTTAATTTTTTAATTTTTTTAATTTAATCATTATGACTTTCTTAATATTCTAAATAAAACATAAAAAATAATTTAATTTATTCAAACTTTAAAATAAAAATTATATTAAAAAATTATATTTTAGTCATCTTTTAACTTTTTAATTTTTTTATTTAATTTTTTTTTTTTTCAAAATTTCATAAAATTTTCAATTCAAATCATTTATTTATAAATTATCTCACAAATAAATTTTTTATTTATATATATATACGCGCGCGCGTGTAACCGAACCAACCTAAGTCACACTCGAGGAAATAAATGGTCTACGAAGCGACCTGCAAGAAGTTTCGCTCTGATGCAAAGAAGATAAAAGCTTGGTGCTCGCCAGCTGTCCCTGATACAGGTCAAGTGGCTTGCTCGATCTGACAGTTGAATCTTAATTCCTGCAAAGGAAAATGATTGAATTACTATTATCCTACTACTTCATTACTATTCTTTTTTTATTTAATTTTTTATTAATTTTTTATTTTACTTAATGATTAAAGAAGTGATTATTAATAAAATTATATATTTTTTTAATTTTTTCTTAATGATTAAGGATATTAAAAAAATACTTAAAAGAAAATAATAAAAAAATAAAAAATTTCAAATATAATTAAAGTAGTAAACCAATTGTAAGGATATCATTACCCTTCCTGCAAATATATACCAACGTCTCTCTCTAGCCAGCTGTCCCAGGTCAAGTGGCTTGCTCGAGCTGACAGTTGCAACGTTGAAATTTAAGATTTACGTTAGGATATTAAGATGAGTTGACTTAATTCGTAAAGAATAATATTCTATAAATTTTATTGGAATGAGTTTAATATTTTTAAGTTAAAATAAATTTAAAATTTTCAATTGAAATATATAAAATCAGTTGAGATGAATTTAATTTTTTTATAAAAAATTAAAAAAATAATAAATTTTATCAATAATTAATTTGAGATAAGTTGAATTTAATTCAAAAACTAAACACAGCCTAATTCTTGCACATATATACCAGCATCTCTCTCTCTCATTTAAAGAGTAACACTACACTCACCTAAAATTTGTCCCAAATGTGTCCCGAAAAGTACATTTCATTTTTTTTCTTTTTCTTTTCTTTTTTTTTTGTATTTTTTTTATCATCATAAATATTTTTTTAAAAATAAAAAATTCACATCATCATTAAAAAACACTTCCTCCACTTTCTATTTCACTTATGCTCCTTTGTAATTTGATTGTTATTACAATTATGTCCATGAATGCTTTGTACATGATGAATAGTATTTTTTCGTCCAATTTTGCCCTATGTTTTTTCAAATTCTCATCCTTTTGTGTTTTTTCTTTCCCTCACCGACTATGTAAAGTGTATTTTACGGTATTTCATTTTGTCTCTTTACAGCTTTCTTCTTATCCAAAGGTTGGTCGAAAACTCTTTCTTCTAACTTTCTCATTTTTTCAATGTTTTTTACTCCTCACTTGCTTACACAAACTTCTAGGTTCTTCAGAGTTAGAATTTCTCTTATTGTTTGTGAATCTCGCCGTTACATAGGTATGAGTTTCCTTCGTCTCTCTTCTTAGTTGAAACTCTTTGAATTTTTAGAAGCTGTGTGGAAAACTCACATGTGTAATCTAGATTAGCCTTCATTAAAAATAATAGGATCAATAGAAATGCATCAACTTGGACGAAACCAGTCATCAAATCAGACGAAACAAACACTATATAATATATGTTTAGATCTAAAAAAAATTGGTGATACGATGATTTAACTGTTAACAAACACAAAATCAGATGAAACAAGTATTATGTAATATATGTTTAAATAAAAAAAATGTTGGTGCTGAGACGATTTAACAAACATAAACAAGTGAGATCTTAGAGATCTTTACATCGACGCATCGAGGCAGCATGAGTGAAACCAAATGTACTTAAAAAATTGTGTTTATAAATTTGGTGATTTTGATATGCAACTCTCACGAGCTTGTCAATTGAACGGTAATTTTGTATGTAATTGGCCCATTTATGTAAATAATAGTATTTTTAATTAGGTGTTGTTCAAAATCTATTTTTAAAGAGCTTTTATTTAATAAATGGTTACTATTATATGCTTCTGTGAAGAGATTTCAGGACTTCTTTTTCTCCAACCAGACACTACGTACAAGGGGCATACGTGTCTTGCACGTAGCCCCCATGCTAGTGTGTGTATATATATATATATATATATATATATATATATATATATATATATATATGTTTGTTTCGGTTAAATTTTCACCAAAATTCTAAGAAATTACTTGAATTTTTCTTGAAAAGATCTATAACTTTGGCCCTATAAAGTAGTTACTTTCGAGCACCCTAAATTAAACACCAATATATATATACGGATGATCTGCAACTCAACCTATATATCTCCAAAAATCCATGCATATATATATATATATATATATATGCTGATCGATCTATGGATCATATCAAGGGAGTAGACATGCAGGTAGACTGCAAATATGCATTAAAAAGGGAAGACCAAAAACGTTGAAGTTAGTTGGAGCCTTGGAGGAATTTATAATAGCATAGTCTACGTAGAAGCTAGCAAAATTAATCCATTCAAACAAGTTGATCGATGATAATGAAGTCAGCTGGAGTCAACACTCAACGCGGTTGTGATCTCCATTAATAGACTCATGTCATGTCAACCTTTCACTTATTTTAATTCCTCAAACCAAAGGTAATAGAGTAATGCTAAGAATAGTTTTTAACTGTCCTTCTTTTCAAAAAAATAAGATTATTATTAAAAATAACTTTTTCATATAAGTCTCAAATATATCCATATTCTTCAAAACAAATATACAAGATTTGTATACCCCTAAAACGACAAATACCATTTCTGAAAGTCTTAATATATACTACAAGAAAAACAGGTTTTTGCGATCAATTTATTGCAACCAACAGACTATTTGCAACTAAAATACAGACTGTTTACAACCAATTCAATCTGTTGGTTGTAATAAATTGATCGCAAAAATCTATTTTTCTTGTAGTGATATTGATAGTTGTCTTTCATGCAAGTTGATGGTCATCAGAGCCTATTATTAATCATGCATTTTAATCTCTTCCTTTTTTTTCTTCATCTTCCTACCCTCTTTCAATAAATACATGCAGATCCACGCACCCTAGCTAGCAGATGATCATAAAACGATTTTTTTTTTTCAAAATATATAGGGTCTACCTGCTACATTCTCTCGAAGGACTTTAATTCCCAACCCTACCACTAGTACCACGGGGAGGCCACAACAGTTTTTTATTTTATTTTTACAGTTTTTAAAAATATACAAATAAGTTTTAATAAGAAAAATAAATATATTTCTTGTTTTTTAAAATATTTAGTTAGATTCTTTTATAAAAATTAAATAAATTGACACGTGGCAGTCTTTGAATATATATTGGACGACCGTGTCTTCTCCTATTAACTGTAATAAACGAAAATTGTAGAATATTAAGCCATTGTAAGTACAGTTGTTAATCTTGTAAAACCACAAATTAAAGAGCTATTACTAAAAAAGCACAGAATTAAATCCAAATAACACGTACGTACGATGCAGAGGGGATAATTTAATCACTATTTTAGGGTTATTTCAGTAGGTTGAGCAATATTATCGTAATGATCTAATTATCATACTAATTATAAGAGAGATCAAAATCCAAAGAAGTATTCTATAAGGTTGGCTTTCATATATATATATATATATATATATATATATATATATATATATATATATATATATATATATATACATCGACTCTTAGGCCCTGTTTGGATAGTGCCTAAATGAGATGAGATGGTTTTAGATGATATTAAGGAATAATTACATATTGCCTGTAGATAAGGTCTTGGGTATGTTTATAAAAAAATGAGCAATCCTCTTTTATTAAACCGGTATTATGAGATGAGTTAGAGTTATCAATTTCTTCATATAAAAATTAAAAATTGAATAAAATATTATCAGAATATTATTTTTTAATATTATTATTATAGAATTTAAAAAAAATGAATTATTTTTTATATTTTATATAAAAATTAAAAAAATTGCAATTATAAAATAAAATGTGATCACATCGTTTCTGTATTCAAATAAAATCTTAATCTAGATTAAAAGTAATAAAAACAAAAGTCGTAAATGTCAGGTTAAGTTCCATTAATTATATGTTATTTAAATATTAGCTTTGGAAGAAAAAGGCAAATGCTAGTGCGTGCGTGCATGAGTTGAAATAGTGTGTTGAAATGAGATTAGTTGAGATAAAAGTTAAATAAAATATTGTTATAATTTTATTTTTTAATATTATTATTTTTTTAAAAATTTAAATTATTTATCATATTTTATATAAAAATTAAAAAAAATTATAATAATAAAATAAGATAAGATGAGATGGATTAGGAGTGTTTCAATCAATAAGAAGAGATAGTGGGTGAAGATCTTTAAATCAGCCATCAGCAACTACCAACAACTTTCATTGGATAGCTAATAAGTACATTTTACCTAATCTGCCTAAGTTATTAACAATTCTATGACTTTTTTCAACCAAATTTTGACTTTAATGAATGAATCCCCCTTCTCCATCTTTGACCACCTCAACAATAGTTTGGAAGCTTGAAAGATGACGACTCTTAGTGAAACTTATTCCTTTTAAAAATGCTATATATCCTAGATTTATGTATGCATCATGTTTTAAGTGGCTATTATTTAATCAAGCGATTGATAACGAAGTTATTCAGAATATGTCATATCAACCGTTGTGACAGACAATAATGCGATATAAGATAAAAAGAAATATTATTATTTAATATATTTTTTAAGTGTTCCACTAACATCTCCCGGCATCTTAATTGCGAGTGTCAAACTCAGTCATCACGCTCGCCAACATCCATCTATGGAATTTAAGTATTTCTGAGCTACATTCGGCCAACATGTTGGTTAGGAGTAGATTGAATTTAATACTAGGCCAAGTTAGTAGGAATATCTTAATAACTCTTTTTGTAGCTTGAAAGCAATAATAATAATAATAATAATAAAGACCAATAATTGGTTTAAAGAAAAACTATTCATACTGATTAATTTACGAATAGAATTCTAATGCTTCCCGTTCGAACTTAGAAACAGCTTCGAAGGGTGACGAGATGAGGCTGGTATTCGAACAATTTATGTCACATTCAAATGTATTGACAAATGTTCAAAGAATCAAGAATAGGTCGTTTGAATATTGAATAAAAGAAGTATGCATTCGAATGTTGAGACCTTATACGATTTAAAAGTATATTGTAATTGTTCGAACGTAAGTCACGATATATGTTCGAATAAGAATGTTCCTTCTTTGTAAGGGTGAGATTTGTTCGAATTATGAGAACAAATATGGTTAAGATGCATTCCTTAGATTTTCGAACAACATATGGTAACGTTGTAGTCGTTCGAATAGGAGTGATATGAGTTCAATGAAAATGATAGTACTTGTACGAATATCTATTGATTAAGAATGATATCTATTCGAATAATATGATACCCGAACACTACATATTTCTATTCGAACCTGATTTGGTCCATATATTTCTGTTCGAATAGAAGTGACGTTTGTCTGATTAAAAATGGTATGAGTTTGAATGTTGAGACTACAATTAGTTTGAACTAATATAATGACTATTCAAACATTATATATTCCCGCTTCATACTGTTTGAATAGTGATTATACATCCGAACACATGAAGTTTCGTTCGAACACAAGGCATCAAACGTGAAATTCGAATATACTAAATAATCAAACAATTGTTGGAAATTGTTATGTAGGAACTCAATCAATTACACTCTAGGTCTAAAAAGTATTACAAAATATATTTGAGATGGTAATGGAGGCATAATAAACTGTTAGGACATCATCATATGCATCTCTTCAAGTCAAGCTTGGCGTTGAATTGTAACTCCCTCCAAAGCTCCTCTTATTACTAATGTTGTAATGGTATATCCATGATGGGTCTTCAAAATTGATATATTTATTTGATTGAAAAGACTCTTACAAGAAGAAGCAAAATTAGTATATATGAGATTAAGAAAAATGAATGGAATTAATATAATAAAATAGCACACTACCCAGTATACCGGCTCCTCATTATTGTGACGACAGTTGTGTTTCGTACAATTGGATCAATAATTCTTAAATGATGTTTCTATTTCCACTCAAGTAATTTAAAAAATCGATCTAAATATTCATATGCCAAAATTGACAGGCCTCCATAAATAGTCCATTATTATTACTACAAATATTTTAAAAGGATGAACCTCTGGCGTTGTTAGTCCCAGTAATGGAACTGGATCAAATACCAGTTGTATTTAATCAGTCACTATGTTGATTAGCAATAGTGCAAGATTTACTGGTCAGTTGTTTTGTTGCTATATTATGCACACAACAAGACATTGAATGAAGAGATAGAGTAGAGTTTCTTCTTCCTCATTGCACAATGGACAATTTGGAATGATTTTGCTCAATCTTGCCCTCATGGGAAGCATATCCCAAATTATTTTCTACGGTAGCAGCTTGTGACAATCATATATTTTCAATCTCCCAAGTTTTTTGAAATTGGATGTTTGGAAATTCTAAGGAGAAATGGTACCTGGGTCATTAGCCGCTAAATGGTAAGTAGTTTTGACTGAGAATTTGCCATTCTAATTTGGGAGCCAAATTACCAAGTCATTTCTTTGGCTATTTTGAGGGAGAGGGATTTCGTTATGATTATGGCAAAAGATGCAATCGTTATACATTCTCTTATAAAATTTATCCATTTGGAGTTGTACCTAGCATTTCCATCACTTTGAACAAAGATTCTCATTCAACATAATCAAAAGTCTTTTCTATGTCAAATTTTATCGCTATCAGTCCTCTTTTCCCTATTTTTTCTTTAGTTATGGAACATCTCATGGGCAATAATCGTGTTTTCTTTTATATTTCTTCCCAGGACAAAAGCCATCTAAAGTGTGGAGATGATGCGGGGAAGGATGGTTTTTAGCTTGTTTGCCATGATTTTGGTGATGATTTTGTATATGACATTTGTCAGCCTTTAATAATTTACCACATTGGAAGAAATTTTGCACTTACTTAGATGACTTCACTCTTAATAATTTTCCAATAGTGCTTATAGAAAAGAGCAGTCATTCCGTCCGGGCCTGAGGCTTTTTTATTCAGAATTTATTTTAGTGCTAAATAAATTTCTTCTTCATTAGGTTGGGTACTAAATTCATTATTGTGATCTGAGATTTGTCTTTTGAAGAGATTTTCAAGATGACCCAAGGTGGTTGGATTTGAGGAGGTATAAATGGTCTAGAAATAATAATAAAAAGTGAATTCAATTAAAGATTGGTCAATCGACTAGTTACATGGGCTTAGTTTGATGGAGTCAATCATATTTCTTCTTCTTCTGATCGTTGTTGATAAAATGATAGAATCTGGTGTTGAAATCGATGGTTATCAACCATGAGATTTGGGATTTTTGGTGCCATAAGACTTCTTTATTTTTCAGCTATAGCCAGAGGTTGTATTGGAGTTGTTGTTCCCTTATTTGATTCTGTATAGACGGAGTGCGACACTATATTTCAAGCTTCTCATTTTCTACTTTTTGAATGTTGATTTGGATCTTCCCAAAGTGGACTTTGTTCCAATGTTTGAAAGCATTTTTGGTGGCCTTGATTTTTTTGCACAGAATATAAGCAAGGGTACCTCTGAATTGCTTGTTCCAGACTTGTTGAATTATCATTTGACTAAGTGACTCATGAATCCAGAATTCTTCAAATGTAAAAGAATGAGGCCGACTTTATTGAGTTGTTATGTCTAGTAGTACAGGATGATGATCCGAAATCGAGGAGATTAGATGTTGGAGTGAGGCATCTGACAATAACAGTCTACATTGCTGATTTACAATGCCCCGATCTCAGGTAAGTGCTCTACCTTGTATGTTATTTGTCCGAATATATGATGGGCCTGTGTATCGGATGTCGATTAGGCCTTGACTATCCATTAAAATTGTCAATCCTCCTTTTGAGGAAGATGCAACAAGATGCCCTCCAAATTTTTCGGATTGATTTAAGTCGTTGAAATCTCCTATGCAACACCATGGTTTCAAGAACGCCTTGATAATAAATTCAATGTGTTTCCACAATTTTGCTTTGAAATGCCATTGGAAACATAAGTAATTAATCATGGGTGATATGGAGGATTTGAGTAGATTAAAATAGAGATGATGTTCATATTGATGCTGACAAGTTCAACATTTACACCCGGTCGCCATAGAAGCAAAAGACCTCCTTTGTTTTCCAAGGCTGGAAATTCACAAAATGGTAGAAACCAATACTATTGACAATAGTTAAGGTGCGTTTCTACAATTACTACGATTTCCGACAAAAAAATAGTATCCAAATTATATTTCTTAATATTAGTCCTTAGAGATCTTATTGCCTTGAGTCAGATCAGTCTCTTGCAATTCCAAACCAGTGTCTTTATATGGCTAGGGTAGGCATTTTTGAGCTTGCCTCAACAGTTTTTTTGGATCTCTTTTGGACATTGGAGAATATGATTTGGGATACAAAGTGGCCCTTGATTGTTCTAGAGTTTCTTTATTTTTCCCACGGAGACTGTTTATGATGGCCATATCTGAGTCGTCAGAGTTGGGTTCAGGGGGCTCTGATTTTTCACCTTGCATTGAGGGACTTTTGTGTGATTTTTTCTTTATTGGATGTTGGTCATCAGAGGCTTGCGTAGGTGGGCTCTACCTTTTAATATTTTCAGATTTTCCCACGAGAGCGGGGTGGGGTGGACTCATTCTCTGTTGTTGGACTATCAACTCTGGTAGAGGGCCCCCGTAGTAGTAGTACTTGCGATTTTGTCAAATGAGGCGCAGGTGGGGATCTGCTGGTTTGTGATGTTGTGGACACTTTAAAAAGTACTGGGCTTTTTCACTTAACAATGGGCCTTGCAATATAAAATGAGAGAAGGGGTTAGGGTAGGGGTATGTAGGCTCACTCTAGTGGGCCGAATAGTGACTTACCTTGTGTTTGATCTGCTGTGCGTCGAAGCCCTTCATTGCTGATTGAACTTGTCTCCACTGAGAGCTATAAGTGGCCTTTTCCATCTGGTTTCCTGCCAACGAACAGAGGGATCCCTCCAGTCCTGATGCTCCTCTTTTGTCAGAGTCCTGAGGGAATAATTTCCCCCTAGTGATGGGATTTGGCATCTTGGTTTGGCTGAAAATGGGATTGCATTGACAGTGAAGTAATTGATGGCCTCTCTGTTCGGGTTAGGTGGGTTAGGTGCTGACGGGTTAATGCTTGAAGGGCTGAGGCCGTGCCACTGTAGATCTTGGCCACGGATTGCCTGAAAGTCGATCGGCGTCCTTCTGTCCTGTGGGCTTTCCGGTAGCGTTGAGATTTCCATGGTGCCAACGGAATCTGGGCTTCTATCACAGGTAATCTCCAGCCTTTGATATTCTCTATTGTTCGTCCTCTGATTTTCTATATATACAGGGGCAGCTCTTGGGCAAGACATTAAGGTGCCATTTAGATAGTGAATTGAGGTAAGATGAATTGAAATAAAAATTAAATAAAATATTATATTTTAATATTATTATTTTTTTAAAATTAAAAAAATAAATTATTTATTATATTTTATATGAAAATTTGAGAAAATTATAATGATAAAATGAAATAAATTGAGATGAGATAAAATACTTATAGAATCCAAACCGAGTTAGGCACTTCCCCTGAGCCCCCACTCCCCAACTCCACCAAAAAGGCCCCTAATATAGTTTATTCAAAAACTGAAATTGAAAAAAAAAATTTGAATACTATAAAATCAGAATGTCTGTTTCATTGTATTATAATTGGAGAAATTATTGAATTATTATATTAAAAAAATTTTTTAAAATAATCTCGTTTTTGGATTCTTGCCTTAGGCCACAGTGTCCATTTAGCCGCCCCTGGTCATATAGACGTAGACACATGAACACATTGGTCATATATACTAAGCTTTCAAACAATATGAACTTCACGTAAGTATTTAATGACGTGTCTTTCTTTATATGAATCGACCATCTAATTTGGGAAGATCAATTAGAGAGAATATTAATCCATTCTAAACATTAGGCCCTCATTTGTTTTTACATATGAGATGAGTTGAGATAAAAATTTAAAATTTTAAAAAATTATTATTATAAAATATTTTTTTAATATTATTATTATTTTAAAATTTGAAAAAATTGAATTATTTATTTTATTTTATATGAAAATTTAAAAAAAAAATTACAATGATTAAATGAGATAAAATGTGTTGTGAAAACAAACGAGGCTAGAGGTACTTCTTCTAACATTTTATAACACAAAAGACCGCCACAATACTGGGATAATTGATAAAGACAATTCAATTTTCACAACTGTTTTTACAATTCTATTTTAAATGGAGAACATTTTTGTATAATAATAATAATAGAGCTATTACCTTGACACAACATTAAGAATTCAGAATTAAAAATGAGTGTACCGAACTGCAAATTAGGCTAATCACATAATCAATTTTTTTTAAAAGCTAATCACATAATCAATTAGTTGGCCTTTTTGGTCTTGATCATGACACTCAATGATTCATATTACCATACCGGGGCGGGATCGCCTTTGTAGTGATAAGATAAACCATCTGTTAATACAAAAGCCTTTCATATCAGTTACTATAAAAAAAAAAAAGTATTGAGAAATGATATTTGTAGTTAAGGAGTGTATAAATTCTGTGCATTTTTTTTAAAAAAAGCGAGTAATTATGAGACCCATATAAAAAAATTAATTTTTTAATAGTGAATTTAACTTTTTTTTTTTAAAAGTACGCGGCATTTATACAACTCTTTACTGTATCTAACATACTCAAAAGTATTAATATTCTTATTTTGTTATAACTATAATACATAAAAAAAAACACAATGTGTATTTACACCAACTTATAAGTAATAAAACTCGCAACCAGTAAAACATCATGGCTGATCAATAATACTAAAAGGGATTTTTAAAAGAAGTGTGCGGCACTTGTACAATTCATGATTGTATCTAGATTTACTCAAAAATATTAATATTCTTATTTTGTTATAACTATAATAGATACCAAAAAAGCAATGTGTATATACACCGACTTGCAAGTAATAAAACTCTCAACTGGTAAACTAGCATGGATGATCAGTAATACTAAAGGGGTAAAAATGAGAAATGATTTGTACAAGTCTCAAATAGACGAGCACATGCAAGCCCTTGTAAAAAAAAGTAGATCTCACTTTAAAAAAGTGTAAAAACAACTATTATTTATTAATGGGCTCCACTTTTTTACAAGAAACTTATATGAAACTTGTCTATTTGGAGCTTATATTTAGTATTACCCAGTAAAAATATCCCAAGCCTAGTATGTCATTTTAAGCCCAGCCCAAAGAATGAGTCTCATCAAAAAGGAAGAGAGAGAAGGGAATGAGGGAGCAAAAGCTAAACAGGGAAAAATGTATCAGGGGAAAAGAGAGGAAGTGATAGGAAAATGGGAGAAAAGAAAAGGAAGGATGATCAGCATGCAAATGGGACATCGAAGTGACATAAAGTAATTACTGACATAGGAATAAAAGGGATATGAGATCAAAGACTTGGGGGGACTAGGGGCTTCTTCTTCTTCCTTACTTCTTTTGGGCAACTAGAGGGAGATAACTTCTTCAACCTCTAGACAGGAAACTTCAGTTTTATCATTTGTACAGTAAATTATGAGAGACTGTAAAATACTCTTCTTTATAATGGATTTACACTCCAAACGACCCATGGATGTAAGTTATGTGTCTAATCACGTAAATCTGTGTGTATTATTCTCTATTTATATTTGTTGCTTTTATATTCTATTCATTGTAATGGACGTAAGTACGGACACTATATCGCCGCTCTAGACTGTAATCGTGGTCCCCAACCATCACCATGCGCCGGAGATGACTCTTCTCCCTCTTCATATTGTTCTTAAAAAATAGGCTTCAAAAATACATTTTGTATAGCTAATTTCCTTGGTAATGAAAATTTAACAGCCTGCAAGTTTTTGACATTAGAAAACTTAAAATATTGTCTCAAGAAGGATTCTTCTCTGTAAATCGAATTGCTGCAAAGGTACAAAAGGGTTTGATACTTTAATAGAGTGGATAATGGGTACAAGAAACCTACTTCATATGATAATTGTGTGCTTGGGATTTCCAGTACAGAACTTTATGTAAGTGCTAGACTAGGGGATTGAGCCCACCGATTGTTACTGGACTGCTACATAAATGGAGCCCCGAATGGGAATGCGAAGTTGCTGTGCTAAATATTAAATTTGTTTGAAGACAGTTTAAAGGTCGGATATTTGGAAACAAAGGCAAACGTTTGAAAGGAGTTGCGAACAGAACATCTAATCAGTAGTACTCCTGTTTTGTCAGGAAATCTGATGGGTTTTGCCTTTGTGGACCATTTTCTTCGGTTGGAGCATAGAATTCTATCCTAGTATTGTGTGTTATTCCCAACCCACCTTTCTTGGCCAATATAATATAAACTTCGTTTTCTTCTGTTGTGTAGGAAATCGGTTGTACGAGGCAAGCCATCCTATTGAGAATGACTTCCGTCTTTGTCTTTTTTATCTTCTTGTCTGTTTCCTGAATCAGCCATTTTGAAACTAATTAATATAATGGCAGACTATAAGGCTCTATTTAGGTATTTAAGTAATCTAAGATGATTTGAGTTGATATGTTTATAATAATAAATTAAAATGTTTGAGCGGGTTTTGTGAATTCATTGAGATGTGTTTAAATGGATGAGGTAGGTTGAGATATATTTTAACTTTTTATGAAAATTTGATAAATCAATAAATCCCATCAATTATTAGTTTGAGATATATTGAAATAAGCTCAACACCAAAACATAAACCATCATCTACGAAGCAATTAATTTTTATAAAGGTTTTGTTATATATCAGTCACTATTCACTCTCACACTTCACATCTAACAGTTTTTTTATTTATTTATATTAGACCCATCAACTTTCTCTTTCTCATAAAGCTCTCTCTCTCTCTCCCCGACCTCTCTCTCTCATCGGACCCCCTCTCTCATATCTCTCTCATCAACCTCTCTATCATCAGATCCTCTCTCTCTCATCAAGCTCTTATCGGACCCCCTCTCTCTCATCAAGCTCTCGTGCTCTCTTCGATCTCTCTTCTTCAACTTCTCTCTCCTCAAGCTCTCTTTCTCTCCCGAGCTCTCAGCACCATCAAAAATAATGAACACCAAGATTAGGCATAATAATTGCATCTTTTGAGCACCCGTTCTAAATAGTAATTTTTGTGAGATTCTGCATTGTTTGGAAGACGCATTGTTTTTTTAAAAATAATTTAACGAAAAATTATCTAAATAACATGCAAAGAAAGTAGAATGTGGTTATTTATATATATTTTTATTTTTATTTTAAAAGCAATATACTTGTAGTAAATTCAATATCTTTTCCAAACATGCTTTGGAGAAAATGTTTAGGCCACTTGGTTTTCATGCTTTGATTCAAAAGAATGATAATTGTTACACGAGATTATAAGTTAAGCATGTTCGGAAAAAAAAAATATAGATATATATATATATATATATTGAATTTACTACAAATCAGTTCTAGGCGGGCCTATATTTTAAAATGATTAATCAATTATATAATCAGAATCCCATTAAATTATTATAAAAAAATAAAAACTTCTCATTTATAAATAATATAAAATCTCATATACGACTTATCCTCATTCTTTTGATACGTGAATAAACACGAGCATATATACACGATGGCCAATCTAAAAATTTATAATTCTCCTTTGGTAGGTAGAAATGACCCACGTGCCGTTCTGTGTTCTATAATTCTATTCACAAAAAACAAAGAGCCTCAAAACACCGAAGGCTTGCTTATGGCAACTGCGCAAATCTCAACGGCTTAGCCGACCACGCGAATGGGACGAGGAGGAAGATGACGAAACACTTCCTGCACCCCCGCTCCCGTACAACAGATCCGACAAGTAGTTTTCCAAATCATCAGGGGCATACTTGACCAGTGTATCCGACCCAAACCTCAACTGATACGTGTCATAAAATCTCCGATACACCGATCCAAGCTTCTTCGCCACCGAAACTTTGATCTCGTCCCGGAGTTTCGGGTTGTTAACTACCCACGATTTTTGTTTCCTATACGCCTCACCGAACGCCGTGTTGAATCTCTTCAAACAGAACTTCGCTTGCTCCGGCGAAATCTCGGTCGTTGGATTTTCCGGCAATGACTCGAACACTCTGCTCCAACCGATCCGCTCGTAGTTCGAAGCATACTGTTTGACTTTTGATTCGTGCTTCATCGCCCAATCCTCACCAAGAAGAAGTTTCAGGTTCGATGTGCGCACCTTAACGACGACGTATTGGAGGTTGTTTGCCAGGAAAAGGTACGAGAGCGGAGCGTCCTTGTAGAGCTCGGCTTTGCCGTCAAGCTTACAGAGGAGGACAAGGATCAGCCACGCTATTCGGACGGAAATCGGACTATCGTCGGGACCTGGACTCCCGAAGTAGGATTCCGGTAACGGCGACTGTAAAACTAAAGGCCAGTCAGCGACAATGTCGGCTAGCACACCGCTGTAATCGGCGAGGAAGCAGATGTAGTTCATAACGTAGCGCGTGAGAGGGTGTACTCCACCGCCAGAGACAGAAGTCCTCGACGAGTCCTTCAGTATGGCCTTTTCTAAGTCCATTAGCATCGTTCGCACCGAATCGCCGAGGTTGATCAGAGAACTGATGGCCTGTGATCGGATTGCCGAGGTTGATTCGTACGAGAAAATTGATTCGATCTCCGGCCAGAGATCAGAGATAGCTTCGTACAAGTCCAGCGTGCGGAATATTTTCTCGGGAGATTTCTTGCACTTTGCCACGAGTTCCGGGAATCCAAACAAGCTCATCGCCCTCTCTCTTAAAATCTCAGCGAAGCACGACTCTTTGATTGCTACGGAAGCCGAAAACACGTGATCCAAGAGAATCCTCTCTCCATAGAAGAGAGTTTTCACGCCAATTTTTACAGCTTTCAGCCAGTTCCTGATCTTCAGCTCCAGCACCTCCCAATCCATCTTCTTCACCTGCGAGAGACTCAACTCCTCAACCCCAAGATGATACAAGGCCTCATCTATAATCGACTTACGTATTATTTTGTAGATTTTCATGCACTCTTTCCCATAACCGGTGGAGATCATACAGTCCGCAATGGATTTCAAGTCCGCCATGGCAGCCACCGAGACTCGCTCCACCTCAGAGATCGACTCGCCGGCAACTCGAAACTCGTCCTCCAACTCGTCGTCCTCCAAGTCCGAAATACTCGACCTCGACACCGAGGATCTGGAAGAGCGGGTGGAAACCGATTCCGGATCAAGATGATCCCTATTAGCCGACAAAATCTGGTGGAACTCCTTCTCCAACCTCTTCATAGCCCTTTCCATCAAGTTCTGAGCCTTAACAAGCTTGTCGGAGGCCGCGTTCTTGGTAACCAAGTATTGCATGGCGGACTGCAAGCCTTTGACGGACTGTAGGTACTGTTTGGCCACGGTGCGGTCGCCGTCGAAAAGGGAGGTGATTTTGGCGTAGGTGGAGAAGTCAGAATCCCACTTATTAAGGAGAGACTCCACAATTTCGATGTTGTCCTCCATTAACGATTCAGAGAATCTGCGGCTTGGTGATGAAGGTGGGATACTTGTTCTAGATGGGGACGAAGACCTGAAGAAAATGCTCCTCATTCCTTTTCGCGGCATAATTTCCTACAGTGTATGTAATCTCTCAATAATAATTCTGAATCTTCAGAAACAGGTTTTAGGAAGAATACGAGAGCTGCGAAGAAGAAGAGAGGAATCCTGTTTCTTGTTGGTTCAGGCGTGATTTGCTGTTGGAGATTTGCCGAGGAAAGAGTGTGGGATTTGGGTATTTATAGATCATTCGAAATTGTTGACTTTTGAGTGTGTTTGTGTGCGTCATACTATACGAATTCAGTTTGGCCGTTGGTAATGTTTCGATAGTGCTGATGTATGGAGTTACGTACGTTCGACAACGATTAATGATTGGTAATTAGCCAAGCGAAAGTCGCAGGTAATTGCTCATTCCCATCACCCTCTCTTCCAGACAATTTCGGATGCAATATTTTTAAATTATATATATTCCACCTGGCTAGCTAGTCGTGATTCAATGATTCTTAGCTTACTTCAAAATACTTATGTATTAAGTTTTGAGCTTGCTGGAACACGAATTCACAGTAAATTGTTAGTTATTTTAAAGCACGTATTTCATACTACCAACCACACAGATGACCTGCATAAATAAAAGAGCGGCGGTGGTTGCCTTGGGGATACTCTAATGCCTAAATCAGTAATAGTATAAGAGTAAATATATGTAAAGATCAAGTGTAGTTTAAGTGTTTGTTATCTCCTGTAAGCTATTTATAGAGGTTATTTCGTTGGAGTGATAGAATCCAATTTGCTTTGTGAAGCCTTTTCCTTTTAAAAGTCTGAATTTATCTCTTATCTGGAGTCTGGTTCCCTTCTTGATTTTATCTTTTAGCTAAAATTGTGGAAGCCCAAATATCCATTCTTTCAACTGGCACATAGAAAATTAAATATTTTGCATTCTCTACACCTACATTTTACCTCGCTGGCTTGTGGGCACCTACTTACTTTTGTTTTCTCTACCCCACCGAAGATCCATGCGAGTTAGTGCATGTGGGTGTCTTCACTCCCTTTTGGTTGGCTAACAGTTGGTTGCACTGTGACCGAGGCTCGATCTTTTGGTTGTCTTGGGAATCTTCAAGTTAACCGTGATGGAGATAACCTGTAGAAAAAGCAATTCTGGTAGCTGTGCTCGGTGATCATTTTTGGTTTTCGGTGGCCTTAGAGGATTTCACTCTGTGTTGTGATTTTTTGTTGGCATTTTTCCGTTTTGATGTAGATGTAAGAGTTTGTATATTTGTGCGAATGTTTGCCTGAGAGATTGTTTCTTGTCGGTGAAGAGCGACTGTTTTTGTTTATTAGTTTTTGGTGTGTATTTTTGTGATCATTTTTACTTTTGTCGGTAGTAGTAGATTTTTTGCTCCTTGGTGTAAATTGTTATTGTGTTCTTATTTTGTTGTTGGTGTTTGTCGGTAGTAACCTGCCTTAAGTGGTCAAGGAGCCTGTCGACTCCCTGAATCCACATTAGGTGGTTATTGAGCCCATCAACTCGATCCCGAAGGAAACCTGCGTGAGGCAGTTGTGGAGCTCGATGGCTTATTTCAGAAGGTAACTTGTTGGTGGCGATTGTGGCATGAGAATAAACACTCAGTTTGTTGGTGAAGTTTAGTACGAGGGTCGTGGGGTCTACTGGCCTCCACGCCCTTTATGGTTGCATCACAAATATGTAACTCGACTTTTCAGTGCCTAACTTTGGAGAGGTTCATGAGGTCTTCTGACCTCCATACCCTTTTAATTGCATCGCAAGTGTGTAACTCGACTTTCAGTGGCTAAATCTGGAGAGGGTCATGGGCCTTTTGACCTCTACGCCCATTTGATTGCACCGCAAGTGTGTAACTTGACTTTCAGTGGCTAACTCTGGAGAGGGTCGTGTGGTATTTTGACTTCCACTCCCATTTGATTGCACCCCGAGTATGTAACTCAGCTTTCAGTGGCTAACTTTTAGAGAGGGCCATGTGGTTTTCTGACCTCCACACTAGTTCGATTGCACCACGAGTGTATAACTTGACTTTCGGTGGCTAACTTTTAGAGAGGGCCGTGTGGTCTTCTAACCTCCATGCCCATTCGATTGCACCGTGGGTGTGTAACTCATCTTTCAGTGGCTAACTTTTGGATAGGGTCGTGTGATCTTCTGACCTCCATGACCTTTCGATTGCATCGCGAGTGTGTAACTCAGCTTTTGGTGGCTAACTTTTGGAAATGGTTATGTGGTCTTCTAACCTCCACGCCCGTTCGATTGCACTGCGAGTGTGTAACTTGACTTTTAGTGGCTAACTTTTAAAGAGAGTCATGTGGTCTTCTAAACTCCACACTCGTTTAATTGCACTGCGAGTATGTAACTCAGCTTTCGATGGCTAACTTTTAGAAAGGGTCGCATGATCTTCTCACCTCCACACCTGTTTGATTGCCCCGTGTCTTTAGAAGTTCTCACAAAAAACAAAATAGGTAAATGTAATACAATTCACAAGTTTGAGATTTGTAAACCTGAGTCATCCCGCTAGAGTGTAGTGAAGGCTGGTGATACATGGGCGATGCCCGCGGGTAGCTATGCCTTGGCATAGGCAATGACAAAAACACATATACTTTCCATAGAGACCTTGGTCTAGTTGCATGGTGAAGATGTCGATTTTGTTGCTCGCCAAAAGGTGGTTTGGTTACTCGCCCAAGGCATTGGTGTTGCTGCTCGCCGAGAAACATTGGTCTTGTTACCTGCCAAGGGGCGCGGGTCTTGTTGCCCGCCAAGGGGCGCTGCTTGTCATGAACGCAGCTAGCAATTGGGAGATATTATCTCCACTTGTGCGAATTTGGCGAAGTGTTGCTCGCCATGGGGGTGGTTAAATGCACTACAGT